>CAWUFW010000818.1:2400000-3000000 GCA_963921515.1 Calotriton arnoldi | reverse complement strand
AATAAAAGGTCCAGCACTCCAACAGCCCTATCCATTGAACAAATTATTGCTGCTACTAATGCTGATAAGAACATGCTCATTCTCAAAGACATCCTTTCAACTCAATTGTGGAAGAATACTTGACCTTTTGCTGATGATGCTTTATTTCAAATATTCAAAAATTTACAGGATGATCAAGTGTGGTTCCCGGGCCTAGATGAGCGAGTGGAGCGGGAACTGAAAGAGTGCCATCTTTGCAACTGCCTTTTCCCCAAAGTGACGTAGAATCCATTGACAATGTCTGGCCTTCCTGGACATGCTTGGGAAAGAGTTGCAGTTGATTTCTTTGGGCCTTTAGGAAACGGACATCATCTCATGGTAGTGATTGATGAGTATTCATGCTTTCCTTTACTAGATGAGTTATCATTAACAACCAATCATCGAGCTGCTGGATGACATCTTTGAAGCATGGGGTATCCCCGCCATTCTCAAATCTGACAATGGTCTGCCCTTCAACAGCAAAGAATTTTAGGAGTTTCTAGTCAGACTAAATGTCAGGCATCAAAAGAGTACACCTCTGTGGCCCCAAGCCAATGGTGTTGTGGAACGATTCATGGGTACCCTCAAAAGGATAATTCAACGAGAGCGCCGATGGAGTGAGTCGAGTTAAATCAGGCCCTGTTTCAAGCCCTCAGGTGGTATTGTTCAACTCCTCACTCAACAACTGGTGAGAGTCCTGCCACCTTGCTATTTAGGAGAGCCATCGGAAGCAAACTGCCACAGTGATTAGTAGAGCGATCCTTGAGTCCTGATAAGGTTCATGTCACTGACACTTCTCAAAAGTGCAATATGAAAACATGTGCCGATTGGCATCGACGAGCTCAGGAAGCAGTCTTTGATGAAGGTTACTGGGTCCTAGTCAAGCAGAAATTAAATCGGAAAACAGACACTTCGTTTGCTGTCGATCCTCTGAGGGTTCTGACATGCAAAGGACACATGGTGATGGCACATCATCCTGGATAGTCCATCACATGGGACTCGTCACACTTTAAGCATCTACCTTGACGTTCGTCAGCTCCTGCAGTCATGAATGAGGCGACCCCGCCTAACAGTCCAGATCATGCACCAGATCCAGTGCCATCGGTGCACAATCAGACTGTATCACAACCGTCTCATACCACTCGATCTAGCTGACTAGTGCGAGCGCCTCGACGACCTATTGAGGAAATAATGTGACTGTTGTTTGTACTTTTTATTTAACAAAGGGGGAGATGTAGTGTCATCAGACTGTGTGCTAGGACCCTTGCGGTTCTGGATGGACTCAACAGAGGAATTACATAACTTGCTGGAAAGTGTTAAGGTATGGTTATTGATTGTTATGACGTAAAGAGAGTGCAGGGTGTGATAGTGTGCAGAGGAATAAATATGTCTGTTACAGAGCTCCGTGAGCATGCTGCTGGGCTGGGGAGGACGCTACAGTGTGCTCTATGTGATTTGCAAGAAGACAATCCACAGGCATGGCTGGTCTTACAACTACACTTACCCTTAAAGAACCTGAGACCCCCCGCCCCATTCAAACAGAACCAGCGCCATCGGGTAGTGACTCTCGTGGTTGTCAGCTGTCACAACCTGGTGGAATACGTTGGGGGTTACCTGCTCTGAGGACACCAGATGACATCTAACAGTAGTCATGCTGGCTCCACCCTCTGCCTATTGATGGTGACCGTGGTGACTGTCCTTTTTAGTGTTGTTTGACCCCCCCTACTAACTGGGGCAACGTTCATTCCGAACACTACACTTGCCAACCTGGGGGTGTGCCCACCAGTGGAGGGCTGCTGCCTTTTCATGCAGTTGGGGTTGCCCTTTGAATGCCTGTACATGTAGCTGGGGTGGGCGGAACTCGCGGAATTTGACTCCGCAGAATTCCACCGAGTTACGTAAAAATTTGGTGTGATTCCGCAGAATTACGCCAACAGGCGGAAATAGGCATGTTGCACTGCTCGCACTGTGATTTAGCACCGGTAGTGTGTTCCACGCTGAAAAGTCCTCGCAAACAGCACCACATGGTGCGCCAGAGGGTGCAGCTACTAGAGATGATTTTGCTGCCACTCAAGTAGATTTTCTACTCAAGTATCAGCCTTCTGACCACGAATGGTCATGACCGCCCATGTTAGAATAATCTCGCCAATGTCCTCCTAGCGACCGGAATCATGCTAGAGGATGCCAAATTTTGCTTGCGCTCGCCAACTTACCTTTCTGGAGCCTCGCATGAGAAAAAATGTCGCCACATGGCGATTGGCGGAATTTGGCCAGAACTCCACATTGCAAGAGTAACACAGAGTCACCAAAATGCCACCAATTCCGCTGGCGGAACGGAATATTCCGCCCACCCCTACATGTAGCAGTCAAAGCACTTAGGAGTAAAATGTCCTGAAGGTTTCTTCCCGTGGAACCCTCCCTTCTTTTGGTCAGAATTGGGCTGGGAATCCTTCCCCTGAAAACTCTTTTGGGGGCCTTTTGTGGACTCAGATGTTTTATCCTTGTCTCTCCCCACTTTCTTCCGAGGGGACCCTATCCACCCTTTTGGATATCCCCCCTAGGTACCTTCTTGGATACTGTGATGCTGACCCAGAAGTCCACCTCCATTGCAAGCTCTCTGGGTGAGGTGAGCTTGCTGTCAATCAGGTGTTGTAAAGTACGTATTGAACATGTGTTCTCTAAAAATCATATTATATAGCCCATCAAAATCACGTACTTTATTGCCCTTCACCCAACCACTCAGTGCCTTACTGGTGTAATCTAGGAAATCCACCCAAGACTGGCTACCCAGTTTTTGACTGTCCCTGAACCTTAGGCTGTACTTTTCTGCGGTGAGACCAAAATTAGTGGCAGGAATGGCTTTCATGTGGCATACCTCATTTGGTCATCTACCTCTAATGTCATTAGGGTATCCCTCCCAACCAGAGGCATGTGTTTCCAGAGACTAGCTCCCTTATTTTTCTCTAGGACTCTATGCATTATCAGGACTACCCCATGAGATGAAAACCATTTGTCAATGTCATCCCTCACTACATAGCTAGGCACCAGGTCTTTAGTGATGTGGACCATCATTTCTCCACTGGGTTATCGCTGCAACCATTACTGCTGGACTCTGAAAGCTATTTGGCTTTCATGTTCAGCTCGTTTTCACTCATCTGATGAGCCACCAACTGCTTCTTTTCTGCCAAGGCCCTCTTTGCCTCAGCATTCTTCTCCTCCAGGGCTATTCTCTTTTCTTTAGGGCCATTTTGGCAGCTGTCTCCTTGGCAGCCTCTGCTTTTTTCTCCGCCAAGGCTATTTTTTCAGCCACCTCCTCCTTGGCTGCTTCCAACTTTAGATTGACCAGCTACAGCCTGAACTCTCTTTCTGCCCTCCTGTCCCCCAGTTCCTCAGTGGACAGGTTGCAGGAGGACACACTACTGCCTGCTCTGGGTCCAGTAGGGGATCTCACACCTGTGGGCCCTCCTCTCTCTCCTCTTGGGCTATGGTCAAGAGGTTCTCTTCTTCCTCCTCCTCCTCTATTTCCTTCTCCTCCTCCTCTTCCTCCTCCTCCTCCTCCTCCTCCACAACATGCTCATTCTCATCCTCCTCCTGCTCCAGTGCTGCAGATAGCAGCTTGTGGGCTTCCTTCCAGGCCACGAGGGCTTTCTGGACCTCCTGTCTCTAGGGCTTCTTGTTACTGGTAGCACCCTCTCCCAGTAAAATCCTTTCAGCTCTGCCACAGTGCAGCTTTTCCAGGTTGCTGAGATCCATCTTCATGCTTGCAGGCAAGAGTTACAGGTACACAAATGAGGTAGAAATTGAATCTGATGTCAAATTAATTATATGGAATTTTTAGTCTTACACAAATCATTGACATAACACAAGTACTGGACCCCAACACTGAACACTAATGTAAGAAACTGGATTGAGGGGGGTGGAAGCTCCACTACTGCAACTACAAAAATCCTTGTCAGGGTGAACCACAAAAGTCACTAAATTAACCTGTGCTTAATCTTTTAGTAGCTTGGCACAAAAGCAGTCATGCTTAACTTAGAGGCAATGTGTAAAGTATTTTTGTAGCACACAAACAGTTATTACTTGAAAACACAACAGAAGACAAATCCCAAACCAATTTAGAAAAATAAAGGACAATGTAATCAATAAAATTACACCAGAATGACAAAAATGCAGTTAGTAGAAGCAGAGATATTCAGTTTTAAAGTTTGTAATGAAAACAGCACCTAAAATCACAAAGCACCACTCACAGTCACGTGGTGTCACTTACTCGTAGAAAGTTACAAGTTCAGGCCAATCGTGAAGGTGTGCATGCAGATACTGGGACCAGGTTAGTGCTGCTGAAACGTTACCTTCTTAAGTCTGGTGCAAAGAGCTCAGTTCATGTTGGAGTTCATGTTCATGCTGGTCCATGGGACCACTGCCTGCTCTTAAAAAATAATTTTTCAAACATCCTCAAAGGGTGAGGCATCCCTTGTGGACCCCATCCCATTTGCAAATGGACTACGACCAACTTTGAGTTGGTGGTAAAGTGTGTATGTTTTGCGACCGCATTTTAGTAGCAAAGCATTCATACATCCCATTCTGATTCGGCATTTGGAAGGGGCACCCTAAACATGCCCCTTCCAAATACCGAATCTGTATGTATTTGCAATTTCAAACTGTGATTCAGTAACATGTTACCAACTCGCAATTTGGGATTAATACATACCAAAATGCATTTTTGTGGTCACAAACGGCCCGATTCTGCAAATAGCCCTATATTTCTGTTTCAGTCCCCAAGGACTCCAAACCATTATTGCTGCTGGGATACATACAGCCATCCAGGGGTGGCTGCAGGTCTGTGCTGCTAGCTTTGCTTAAGCATCCATGGCACAATCTTTCCTCAATAACCAGTCCCTATCTGCCAATCCTATCCAGCTTTGCTGTTATATACAAAATAGCAGACAGGGACTGTAATTCATGGCCAGCAGTGCATTCCAGGTCATGAATTGAGTCTGTGTTTAATATGATAAGAGATTGGCAGGGAGCACAGGTAAGTAACATAGAGGCCATGCCCACTGAGTGTGCAGGAGTAGGAGGACAAGGATCTGCCCGCTGATGAGCTGGTAATCTCGAAAGGGGTAGAGAGACGCAGCTCCATGGCTTGTTGTAAATGATGAGTGGGCAACATGGGCAAGAGGAGCGAGTATGGAATTTGCGGAAAGAGACAAATAGTGTGATTGCGTGGATGCAGAAAAATGAGTTAAGCAGTGGGACCTTAAATGAAGCCCGGAAGCTAAAAAAAATTACAGAGGCATTATTTTGAAAAGTGCCCTAGGGAAAAAGTGAGTGTGTGTGCCCGCTTTTTGTGCTGCCAGAACACGTTGGTAGTAGAGTAGGGACCAGAAACTCTTGCGCGGTCCTTTTTCTAATACAGATCTCTAATAGAGATACACATGTAACCCCAGCATGATCTCAATGGGGGGGGCTTTCTCTTATTTGGGGAAACACTTTGCCTCAGAGCGTGTATGTGTTATAAATGTTGCCACAGAGGCAAACAGGTCGCCTGAAGCGAACTGACTGCAGCACATCAGGGTAGCGCACAGTCAGTGCGGCCCTTGAAAGGGGAGGGGAGGGAACCTCCCCAGACATCCCCCTGCAGGGGGGGCAGTCACACAGAGCACCTGCCTGAAGGAGGATCACTGCCCCCTTTTTACATTCAGACTAGGTTGCCAGCTGGACACTGTAAGGCTTCAAACAGATGGCCCACCTTTCACTAAAGTGCTGTCCCCAGGGCAGGCCTAGGTTCACGGCTGCATGCAGGCAGTTCATTCATTATGATAGGGTGCACTGACCCAGACTGCACCCAGCATTACCAGAAAAAGTGTGCCAGTGTGGAGATCAGGGCAGCATGCCACATCTGTGATATGGGTCCAGATGTGAAGCTTGAGAAAGAAAATGTACATTTACACTTTCTTATCATTAGGCATATATAGCTGAATTACAGTTGTATATTTGTGGATATTTCTTGAATTAGTACAATGTATTCATTAAAAGGTAGACAGAAATATGTTGCAAGACATTTAATATATTAGCTTTAAATGGTACCAGAGAGAAAGCACTTAAGGATAATGTCTAAATTGAGCATGTTTTTCATGTCTGATCCATGGGAATGCATGATTAAGAAAACCCATTACTCTTGATATCACTGTAGATTTTTGCTGTTGGTGCAGAAGGCAAACATCCTCTTGCTGTCTTGTGGATTGGATATTGTGGGGTGGGCTACACCTGACCGGTGCTGAAGATTGTTCCAGGTATATGGGGCCCCCAACTAAAAGGCGAGAAGATGCCTGTCAGAGTGGGGGCAATGTACAGGAATGAACTGGAGCAAAATTATTTCATTGTGTTGGATAGCAACATAGTGCTTATCTTCTGAAGTGGGAGCATCTCCTCACTGATGTCAGTACTTCGATGGGCAAAGGGAGAATCGGAGTAGTGAAGATGGCCTGTAAGTAATTGGAGAATGTATGCACCACTTTAAGAAAAGAAAAAAAAAAATCCTATAATAATCTGCCACAGCACATGGCCGCATGTTTCCCCAGTGTCTCAGAAGGTGAGTCACGGGTTATTTTAACATGGCTACAACTGTGTTTGTCAATACGATTTTATGTCACTGCCCTTACTTAAACCAGTCGCCTCCGGTTATACTATTGAGCAGCATCGGATTGGTAACGCGGGCACTCGGGCAATGCCCGAGGGGCCGGTATCCGAATTCCAGCTGTGGGCTGCTTTTTTTAGCAGCCTGGGGGCCGATTTGGGCGGTTTCTGCGTTGTTCGATGCCGCCAGCGGCCCAGTGGGTGCCTGAGTGGCCTTTCTGGAGGTAGATGGGCGACCATTACCTCCCTTTTATCAACAGCAGAGGTGTCACTCCCTTTTTCTCGCTGGGCCGGCCCATTAATATATGCATATTGAGAGGGGACAGTGGGCCTGAGCAAAAGTGGCCTCACTTGTTTTCAGGTGTGTTTCAAAAGTGTAAACTAATCCGTGCATTTTTTTTAAACTGCCTGGCCCTTCCCCCCCCCCCCCTTTTTAATAAAATTTTGCAGAAGCAGGGTTTTGCGGAAAGGCAATATGCAAATGTGGGCCACTTTTTTTTTGCGTGCCCGGGCCGATTTTTAATCCCAATTCAACCCTGCTATTGAGTGACCATGAATGAAGTAGCAGTGCTTGTGACTTGATATTATTGATTTTTTTTCCTTCTTAAATTGTGCTTTGAGGTAAATGGAGGGAGTTACTGACAGTAATGACATTTTGGGTCGGTAGTATTTTCAGTGCCTTGTTTTCCTCGTCGAATGCACCACAAGTGCCTCCTCTGACTCACATGCGATGATTTTCAAATGGGTGACATTGATTCGTTGGCTTTTCACCGAAGCTCGCGCTCTCCTCCGTGAATCACTTCCCGCTCTGCAGCCCACAGAGCGCGCGCAGACAGTTTGCATATTAGCGCATTATAATGGCCTTGATAAAAAGCAGTCCTTCTGGCACATTCTAGCTTGCACCGATTTTGGCTCGTCCTTGCTTACCAGCTTTGGGGCTGCTTCCATCCTTCATAAGCACCGTAATGACGTTAAAACATCGTATAATTGGTGGCAAATACCAAAGGCTGCATTTTTCTGTATGATTAATGAGCCTTGTCCAACACCGTTCACACATTTCACTAATTGTCATTGAAAATAATTCATTTATATCATAGATAGCAAACTCCATACTAACTTTTCCCCACGAGTAATATTAGGAGTCGAGGGTTTGGCGGGGAGGGGGGGTATTTTCATTCATAAAGGCGATTAAAACCGTAGCTCGCGTTTGTCACAGAATGCAAATAGATTTAGCATATGGAGGTCTGCGAGTACGGATCACAGCCTTAATGATGTTTGTAATGTTCTGCGGCTGATTATTCACATGACATGAATTCTCATTTGCATTAATTGTTCCTTCTACCTAGCAAATACATAATTGCTAGGTGACCCTTATTTCTTCAGGTACCTTCAGCCAGTCCGGACATTTATGCCAACATCGCTTAGCATTCTGCGACTCGTAGTTTCACTTTATCCAACATACCTATGGGCATAAAACTAAAAGTCCAAACATACAAAGGGGGATATTTTCAATAAAATGTCGGAGCGCGGTGTTACTCCAAAATTGGTAACGTCGCGCTCGGACTTTTTTTAAACGCAGGAATGCGCCGTATTTACAAAAATACAGCGCACCCCTGTGTTTCCCCTAGAGCTGGTGCTAAAAATGCTGCCTAGCACCAGCGCAGGCACCCTTTTGCCATGTTGCAAGGGTGCCTGCACTGAAGGGTGATTGTTTATGTGCAAGAAGGACACCTTCCTGCACATAAACAATCTTTAAAGGTGATTTGCTGTTTCTATGTGTGCTACAGAATGCAACACACATAGAAAGAGCAAAATACGAGGAGAAATTAATAATTTCTCCTCGTATCGCCATACTAAGACCAGATATTCCCTGGCATTCGTTTTTGGCGCTGCCTCATCCTTTGTAAATATGGGGCAGCGTCCAAAAGTAATGGGTGTTGCGACGGAACGCCCACTGCAACAGCCATTGCACGCCCCTTTTACGCTAAGTGAGGCGTGAAAAGGGGCCTTATTTACAAGGCAGCGTTAAGCTGTGTTAAGTGGCTTAACGCCGCTTTGTAAATAAGGAGAACGGGATATCGCCAACAGAACATCACTAAGAATGACGTTCTGGTGGCAATAACCCCTTTGTAAATATGCCCCAAAGTGTCTTTGATTCTATTGGCCGGACTGATTGGAGGTGAATGATATCGGACCATGTGGCAACTATCCAAATGAAATGTCTGCCAGGCCCCCGTCCTAAGACTGTAGGTGAACAGTGTTTATTGCAACGTGAGAGTCTACGACATACTAGCAGCAGATACAATGCGATTTTGATTAAACAGAGGGATTTTATAAGTACTACAAAAAATAAGCATATATTAGTTATTTGATTAATACTTCATAAACAGTTTCAAAAATAGAAAAAGAATGTCTGAAATGTATTATGTTGACAATTAGCTTGGGAAGCAAAGTCTCACTTGTATCAGCCACAGCACACCACTGTGGAAACAAAAATAGTCCACTAAGTACTTATAGCAATGGCAAATATCCAGAATCATGAAGGAAGGGCGCCGGGTGGAGGGGAGTGATTTGCCCTCTCTTCCCAGGGGGGAGTGGGAGAGGAGATAAGAAAGGGCGCAGTGTGAGAATGTGGCGCCTCAGTGACCACTGCATGAAGTCAACAGGTAGGCCTGGGCAATAAATGTCACTTTTTCGCTGCACAGCTAAGGAGGAAGATGGAATCCCATTCCCCTCCTTTGAATGAAAATATCAAGGCAGTGATTGTGTTATTAGTAGAGTTTGTCTGGAATTTGTATAATTTGTTTTAGCATAATTTGGCAAAATTTCAGGGAAAGTTTGCAAAATTACGCGAAATACAAATCCATCATTCAGTGCTATATTTTATAAGTAATTTTCGGACACATTTCCTGCTAAACAAATTGCGAAAAACATAACTGGCTCAGATAACAGCTAATCATGTTCTGGTTGTTTGTTTTGTTCCTGCACTCCCGTGCTATCATTTTGTCGCAAACCATGGCAGAATTATACCATGTGGCAGAATTACGTAACAAGCATAATGCAAAATTCCCGAAATCAGACGTATTACACCAGCGTAATGTAAATTTCGCCCGCGCCTAGTTATTACAGGCTGCCAGCAGGCTGACACCAGAGGTTGTGAGAGTCCCCATATCCTGCGATGCAAGGAGAATGGTGTCTGCGAAGTTCCCGGCATCTGTATTAGCTTGTTGTTTGTCCTCTGACAGAGGAGGAGCACTGTGATATGAGGGAGCACCACCAATATCCTCAAGGGCAACAGCATAGTCTATCTTTGAATACTATCAACCTGGGCTCAATATGGGAACCAATGCAGTTGGCTTCTCCTACGTTAGGGGCAGATCGCAGGTGCACCTGCAGAGTGCACGAGGAGAGTATCGAAGGGCTCAGCAGGTGGTTCTATACCAAATCAAAGGAGGAGCACTAGGTGCCCACATATGCCCAGGAGCTCTGATAATTTGTGAAGCACCAGAAAAGGGTCTGAAGGTTGCTACTCTACGGGGCACTACATCTTGAAGGGGTTCAGAACACCAGCAAGTCACGGCATAGTCCTAGGTGTGGGTTGCTTGGTGGGTGAGGGGTCTCCAGGGTTAGTGGCATATGGTTGAATGAAGGAAAGTAGGCATGTGGAGGCCGAAGGCAGTGCCACAGAAGTGGGACTTGGACAAAGAGGCTCAACGATGCAGACAACTGACAAGCCAACAGCTGTAACTGTAACAAGTCACAGCAGTCTTTGGTCCAGGATCCCAGTCCGAAGGGGCAGAGTGGCATGGGTGTGCGCCTCCAACACTTTGGCTAGTGGTGGTCAGCAGGAGTTGGTCAACTTGGCAGTGCCAAAGAAGACAAAGATGGAGAAGGGGCCCATCACCCCAGGAAACCTGCACATCAGGCTAAAGATGCAGGGAATATGGGAGGCTCAGTTTGATGGCAAGGGTGCTGGTAGAGTGGAGAATCACTGGGCTGCTTTCTGGTCAGCAGCGGTGGTGGTACATAAGCCATGGCCCTGGAGGCCAGGCACATATTGTGCAGCAATCAATAACTGTTCGACAGAGTGGCTGTGTGGTAAGGGAAATGAAGAGGATGGTGACATGAACGAGCAGCACACAGATAGCCAGGGTTCTGAAGATGGAGAGAGCAGTAGCTGGGAGAGGAGGTCTGCAGGGGATATGAGGGACATACCAGAAGCAGAGGACGCTCTGGAATGGAAAGCACAACGGAGGTCACAGTCCTGGTCATGTTCAGAGGTGGAATCGGAGGTTCTGATGTAATGCCGGGTGGCAAGCTCTCTCCCTATGAGGTGCCTGGCAGAGCCACTTACTGACAAGAATAATTTGTACTGTAAGAGAGCAGATGAGAAGAGACAGGGGAAGGAGACCTGAGAGTTCTGAGCAACAGAGAGGGGAAAAAACAGAGTGTGAGTGAGTTGGCATTTGGTGGAATGCCTGCAGCGATGGTGAGAGACTTGGTGAGTAAGCAGAGAAAAGATGGTGGAGAGGTTCAAATAGGAGCGTATGTGGGAGTATGGCATTTGAATGGATTCAGATAGCAAGGTGGAACTTGTGGGACACATTTCTGATGAAGAGCGCACATGCTCAAGTTCTGACGTCCACAACAGCTGGGCCACAGAGGGCAGAGGTTGATAAAGAGAATTAATCTATAATTGTGGACAATGAGAAAGCAGGTTGTGTGAAGTATGCTGCACCCAGTGAAGCGATAGACAAAGGGTCTATAGCAGTGGTCGCCATGGACCAGGTCAATGACAAAGGGAAGGAACTGTGTGATGTTCCTATTGGGACGGAGTCAGAGCAGGACAAATCAATGAAGCTACCATACACAGGTGTCCATAATCATCTAGGCATTCAGCTCCTGCTGAGCACTAAGGAGAAAAGATGGACAAATACATATACATATATTAAAATGTATTTACACAGCAACCGAGAGTAAGGAGGGATATAAGGTGGAGGAGACGGAGCCCCAGAGTGACAACCAACATTGACACTTGGAAGGTGGTATTCACTATTTATGCAACCATCCTTTGTAAGTAGTAACATATACCCAGTATGGCTCTTTTTAAATACTTAAATGTGATTAGGATGACTTGTGTCAGTTTCTGAGGCTTAGCATGATTACTCTGCAGTAAAGAATAAAGGCAGAGAAGAAGCATGATCATGTCAGTAATACCTACAAGGTAGTAGCTGGGAGAGAGATGGCCAGAGCCAAACCATCTGTGTTATTACATCTGGGGAAGAATGACATGGTTCAGTCCACAGAACTTGAACTGAAAAAAGTGATGAAGCAAGATTTGGGCCTGATGCGGTAGAGATGGGTTAAATCAGCAATGTTTTGGACACCACTGCTTTCCAGATGGGTTTGGAGAGGAGTGAGAAAGCCTGCAGCATTTAACCGTGCATGGAAACAAGTTAACAGGAAAGTGTCAGGCTTCTGCAAGGCGAGGTAGTTTGGAAGTCTTAAACATCTGTATATAGTTTTTGAATGCCTGATTTTGAAAGCCTGATCCTGTTTGGACATGATAGATATCACTTTTTCCTGATGGGTAATAGGTTGTATCTGGAGAAACAGTTAAGACATGCTAGAGGCTTGGAGAGGTAGAAAGAATTGTGGAAGGGGTGGAGGAGGACTGGAAGAACACCTCAGGTAGGGTTTTTCTGGTGGTGGTTGTAGTTATGGTTCCAAGAATAGAGAATTGGGTGGCGTAGAAAAATGAGGTGGCAGTTAAAGGAAGAATGGAGAGGTAGTTGGAAGAGAGTAAAGGGGAGTCAAGAAACAGGCCTAGTCCTGGTGTGAGCAGGCAAGACACAGTGAAGCGTCAGAAGAAAGAATGAGAGAATAAGGGGACTAAGGGGACATAACGTCATAGCTATATTGTTACTAAGGAGTCAGGGAGGGTGGGAGGTTGCTTAGAGGGTGGGGCAAAGGGATAGTCGTTGTTGTTAGTATGTTGTTTAGGGCATGATAGTTTATGCAGTATAGCAGAAGAATGTAAATCTTGTGAGCCAAATTTCCTCCCAAATAGAGCAGCTTTTTTCTCAACAGGTGTAATGTAATTCAATTCCTTTCCCATGATATTGTTTTACAGTGCATAAGGTACTCACAAAGAACTTAGCCAGCCCATTATGGGAAAGTCCTACACTGGAAGGTGAGGAAGCTGAATATTGTTCTCAACAGCAGCTGCAATACTTGTGTAAATATTTTTTCTGCTTATACTGAAATTTATTGAAGAGGTAATTCTCTAGGTGCCTCATCTGGTCAAAACAATCTTTTTTTGGTTATTCCTTAAAGCAAGCAAGCCAGTCAAGTCATAGACATCATCTATAATATTGTGGATAATTCCCATATCATACTTAAATTTACTAATTTCTGCAGTTAGAATATTAAGTTCATGTAATGTTCCACTAAATTATTTAGACCAAAATAGGTAAAAATCCACATTGGATAGATGATGAAACAACCATAACAAAATTAGTAAATCCAAAAATTACCTAGCCCGTGGGTGCGGTCTGTACTGGCAACATGACCGGTGCACTTCACTTAGGGGCTCATTACGATGGCGGAAGGCCCGCCACCGACAGCCGGTCGGTGGCGGGCCTTCCGCCATCGTACTGCTGTTTTCCCCCCGCCATATTATGATGGCGGGGGAATCGTTGGGTATGCGTGGCGGTCGTAGAGACCGTCCGCCACGGTTCTGACAGGCGGTCCTTTTCCAACCGCCTGTCAGAACAGACACATAGCCCAACATTGCGGCGGTGCTGATTATGATATCCCTTTCCTCCATTCGTTTTGTGGCGGACAAACCGCAGCAAAACGAATGGCGGAAATGGATTTGGGGGCCCGTAGCGGGGCCCCCTTAATCCCTGGGACTGGGTCAAGGGCACTTGGGGGCACCTATGGTGCCCCCCTACATATCCCTGCACCATGTGCGGTGCCTGCCATGTAGTGCAGGGATATGCAAGTGCCTTTATTTTTGCATTGCGGCGGGGGCTGTTGAACGCATCCCCGCCACAATGCAAAATATAGGTGATGCGACCGCCATGGTCTGTTCTACAAATCTCTACAAGCAAGGTCACTCGAATACACATACATGCAAGAGGACTCTCCGACCATGGACCAATATGTATGATGAGTGACAGGGTATCAAAAAAGCTCAGGAATGTGGAGACTATGTATGGTGGCTGCAAATCGTGAAATTTAAACAGGTCCTATAAGAGGAAACTGATCAATACTTTCACCTTAACACAGAGACTTCCATGTTACGCTATGAGAGATGTTTAAACTGGTAATAAGAGGTAGGGCGCATAGCAAAATTTAAAAAGGAAAAACAGGATGAATAGGGAAGATCAGAATCACAAATCCAAGAGCTTGGAAACCGGTACAGGAAGAAGCACTGGAACTATTTACTTTACATCATATTACATTTAACTATAATTACATTTAAAATATGTTACTTTAGAGTGTAAATGTATTAAAAAACAATATTCTTACCTTGTTTTGGACAATATTCCCTACCACGATATTCTAACACAATATTTTTGTCATTCTTATTATAAGTAGAGGAAGGCAATATTAGGGTAAACAATATTAAAAAATGTATATTTGTGTATTTCAATATTTGTGTGCTCGATATTTTGTCATACAGCCTTGTTTACCGGCTCACAACTGTGACCGAGGACCAGTACCAAAGTGGCTTTATGCCGCACGAATCGACAAGACACAATATACAATGACTCAACAATGATTAGGCAATGGCAGGGTGCTTGAGAGAGTCAGCAGTGCTTCTTTTAATGCACTTTGAAAAAGCACTTAATAAATGGAACTGGAAATACCTATTTACCCTTTTAGAATGCATATGGCTCGGGCCCATGCTCCTGGCCCGTACACAATAACTTTATGGAACACCTAGCGAGTGGATACAGGTAGATGACATCTTCTCTGAACCCTTCCCTATCATACATGATACCTTGAGACCCTTACGGGTGATTAGTCGCGCTTTATAAGAAACCTGATTGATTGATTGACTGACATAGTACCAGACTATCTGCTATAGCAATTGAGCCATTGGCCACACAGCTTAGAGCACACCTGGAGGCGACAGGATTCAAATAGGCAGAGAGGACGGAGTTTCTTTATAAACAGATGACCTTCTCATTTGCATTGGATAGCGTGAAAGATCCGGCAGGTGCTGAGACAGAATATCGAGTTGGAAATGTCGGCTTACACAAATATCGAGTTGGAAATATCGTGATTCAGAAATTTCGACAGCAAGAATATTGTGGTCAAGAATATCGAATTTAAGGTAAGAAATATCGTTTTTAAAAATATAGAAGTCATTAATATTGTTTTCAAGAATATAGATGTTTAAAATATCGATTTTGGAATTAGTGTTATGTATTTTTGTTTATATTTTAAATGTATGTGTTGTATGTTTTTTTGTATAAGTATTGTTTATGTTTTTTAATATATGTGTTAAATTTTTAGTAGTTATGAATTTTATTTTAATGAAATTTTGCATTTTTTAGTTCCGTAGCGGGTTGTGGGTTTATAGGGGAATAGGGTGGGAAGTAATTTAACTATAATAAATTAATGATTATTTTTTATTTATTTAATTTAGATTTTATAGCGTTAATTGTGGGAAGTAATTTATTTGTAATTAATTATTAATTGGTTGTTAATTAATATTAATTAATTATTGAAAATTAATTATGGTAATTGTGAAAAAAAAATATAGGTGCGGGTTGTGGGGTTTATAGGGGTAAAGGGTGGGAAGTAATTTATTTTTGATTAATTCATAATTAGTTCTTAATTAATATTAATTAATTGATAGAAAATTAATTACGGAAATTGTGTAATTAATTTTAGGTGCAGGTTGTGGGGTTTATAGGGGTAAAGGGTGGGAAGTAATTTATGTTTAATTATCCAATCATTAGTTGTTAATTTATATTAACTAAGTAATTGATAGTTAATTATGGTAATTGTGTGATTTTTTTTAGGTGTGGGTTGTGGGGTTTATGAGGTAAAGTGTGGCAAGTAATTTATGTTTAATTAATTAATAATTAGTTGTTAATTAATATTAATTAATTGAAAATTAAATATGGAATTTGTGTAATTAATTTTAGGTGTTGGTTGTGGGGTTTATAGGGGTAAAGGGTGGGAAGTATTTTTGTTTAATTAAAAATTAGTTGATCATTAATATTAATTAATTTATATTTAATTAGGGTATTTGTTTATATTTTTTTGTGTGTGGGTTTTATTGTTATGGGGTACAGTGTGGGGAGTAAATTAATTTTACTTACCTTATAATTAATTGTTAAATACTATTGGTTTTTTATTTGAAAATATGTTTGAATTGTGTAATTAATTTTTGTATAGTTTAATTTTAACTGTGGGTTGTGGGGACTATAGGGGTGAAGTGTGGGAAGTTAAATCATTTTTATGAGTTTTTTAAAAATTATTAATATTTCTTTAATTGGTAATTAATTATGTTAGTTGATTAAGTAATTTTTTTTTAATTTAGATGTGTGTTGTGAATTGTGCAGTGTTATCGGGTAGGAAATAAAAAAAGTAAATTTATGTAATAATTAATGTTTTTCTTTCTAAATAATTTTTAATTAAAAATACTTATTTGTTTGGAAATTGTTTTTTATTTTATTTAATATAATATTCATAGGTATTTGTTATATGTATTTAACATTATAATTTTTTTTAAAATTTCTTTTAATATTAAATATATTTGTATTTGAATTTGTAACATATTTATATATTTTTTAATATATTTTGTTTTTTAAATATTTTTACTGTTGTGAAAATTGTCTGTTTTTAATTTTGAACTGACTGAAGTGAGAATATCAATTGTTACTCCTCTGAAATCCAACACTTTCCCTACTGTTGCACTCACTGGAGTGGGAATAGTAATTTTTACCCTCCGCTATCCAACACTTTCCCTACTGTTGCACTCACTGGAGTGGGAATAGTAATTTTTTCCCCTTCGCTATCCAACACTTTCCCTATTGTTGCACTCACTGCAGTGGGAATAGTAATTTTTACCCCTCAACTATCCAACACTTTCCCTCCTGTTGCACTCACTGGAGTGGGAATAGTAATTTTTACCCCTCCGCTATCCAACACTTTCTCTACTGTTGCACTCACTGGAGCGGCAATAGTAATTTTTACCCCTCCGCTATCCAACACTTTCCCTACTTTTACAATGATTGGAGTGGGAATAGTACATTTTATCCGGCCACTATCCAACACTTTCCCTACTGTTGCACTCACTGGAGTGGGTAACTCTCCGATAGCCAACACTTTCCCTACTGTTACACTCACTGGAGTGGGAATAGTAATTTTTAACCCTCCGCTATCCAACACTTTCACTATCGTTGCACTCACTGGAGTGGGAATAGTAATTTTTACCCCTCAACTATCCAACACTTTCCCTACTGTTGCACTCACTGGAGTGGGAATAGAAATGTTTACCCATCCGCTATCCAACACTTTCCCTACTGTTACACTCCCTGGAGTGGAAATAGTAATTTTTAACCCTCCGCTATCCAACACTTTCACTATTGTTGCACTCACTGGAGTGGGAATAGTAATTTCTACCCCTCCGCTATCCAACACTTTCCCTACTGTTGCACTCACAGGAGTGGGAATAGTAATTTTTACCCCTCAAATATCCAACACTTTCCCTACTGTTGCACTCACTGTAGGGGGAATAGAAATGTTTACCCCTCCGCTATCCAACACTTTTCCTACTGTTACACTCACTGGAGTGGGAATAGTAATTTTTAACCCTCCGCTATCCAACACTTTCACTATTGTTGCACTCACTGGAGTGGGAATAGTCATTTTTACCCCTCCGCTATCCAACACTTTCCCTACTGTTGCACTCACTGGAGTGGGAATAGTAATTTTTACCCCTCCGCTATCCAACACTTTCCCTACTGTTGCACTCACTGGAGTGGGAATAGTAATTTTTTCCCCTTCGCTATCCAACACTTTCCCTATTGTTGCACTCACTGGAGTGGGAATAGTAATTTTTACCCCTTAACTATCCAACACTTTCCCTACTGTTGCACTCACTGGAGTGGGAATAGTCATTTTTACCCCTCCGCTATCCAACACTTTCCCTACTGTTACACTCACTGGAGCGGCAATAGTAATTTTTACCCCTCCGCTATCCAACACTTTCCCTACTTTTACAATGATTGGAGTGGGAATAGTAAATTTTATCCGGCCACTATCCAACACTTTCCCTACTGTTGCACTCACTGGAGTGGGTAACCCTCCGATATCCAACACTTTCCCTACTGTTGCACTCACTGGAGTGGGAAATTTAAGTTTGAAGATTTTTAAATAGTTTAATGTTTTAATTTATAATAGATTGTTTTTTTATTAGATTTTATGTTATTGGTACACATATATATATGACCGTGAGCAAGGCGTAAAGCCGTAATGCGTTGTTTGATGTCATTAAAACTTTATTGAAGCATATAGGAGTGTCCGAGTATTTTCTACTGATTGTGGAGAAGAAGTTATAATTAATAGTTCATTAATTGTTTTAAAGGAAATATATTTGGATTATTATGTATGTGTGCTTAACTTTTTTCAATTAAGTTTATTATATTTTTTTAATTTATATTAAATCTACTTTATATTTTTATATAAATTTTATTATTTAACATATTTAATATTTATTATTTTATTATATATATATGTATATATATATATATATATATATATATATATATATATATATATAAAATTCGATATTTTGTACAACTATATTTTTTACATCAATATTTTTTTCTCAATATTTTTGTACTTACCTGTTTAAGTGTAGGTAGTCAATATTTTTGCATTCTATATTTTTACATCGATATTTTTATTTCTATATTTTTAACTTCGATATTTTGTCAGTGAACCATCTGGCACACGGGCAATGCAAATATTGAACAAATTTGATGAACTAACAGGTCTAAATGTCAATTGGGATAAATCATGCTTGTACCCAGTGGTAGGGGAAAAGAATGTGGGCGACTGAATCACTCGGTTGCCAATACAGAGGACGGACGTCATGTGGAATAAAGTACTTGGGTATATTCATTTCATATAAGCAGATACTGACCTGGGAGGGCAACATAGACCAATTGATGGAAATTCCACACTGGACAGCTTTGTCGATATGCCTTATGGCCAGGATTGCTACTATTCCAATTGTTTCCTTCCTTAGTATATTACACATCCTCCAGAATATTCCACACAAAATACAGAAGCAATTTTTCAAATGCATAAACTCCATGGTCAGGAATTTCCTGTGTTGTAATAAGGCCTCCAGAGTCAATATGGCCAAATGATGCATGTTTACATTTGATGGGGGCATTGAAATGGCTGACTAAGTAACGTATTACTGGGCATCTCACCTAATGGTTGTCACTGAATGGATTTTTGTTACGAGGACTGACCCTCTGGTATGGCAGCGAAAGATGGGCAATTGAGATGCAGTGACGTGACTCACTTTCTGTATTCTTCCAGCCACTGTAAAAGTATTCAATATATGGAAGGAATCATTCAGTGAAATGGGGTGATATGAAAAACTCAAACAGCAAACCCCACTTTGGGTTGGTTACCTCCTGCCACAGGTGTCAGCACTGGCGTCTTTCATGGGATGGGACACACTTGGGGGTCACAGCTTTAGGAGATGTCACCGTAATAAAAATATTCTTAGAACTGCAAGAGGACTTTTGTCCGCTAAAGATTGTGCGCCTCATTTACAAGGTTTTGACGCAAGCAGTGCCGCAAGGAATCTTGCCGCGCTGCCCTGCGTCAAAAGAAAAGGGCAGGAATGCACCTTATCTATGAAATACGGCGCATTCCTGTCCTTTTCTCCCGCTCATGCACAATGGCTGTCATGTGCCAACGCAGGCACCCTTGCGCCATGGTGCAAGGGTGTCTGCGTTGTAGGGGTGATTGTTTTTGTGCAGGAAGGTACACCTTCCTGCACAAAAACAATCACAAGAGGTGTTTTCCTCTTTCTATGTGTGCTGCAGAATGCAGCACACATAGAAAGAGGAAAAAAACCCAGAGAAATAAGGCTATTTCTCCTCGTTGCACCTCCCTAATGCCACCCCTGAGGTGGGTTTAGACCAGGGGCGGCTCCTCCGCTATAGTGGAGGAACGTCGCTCCACTGCTTTTAAGCAGTGAGAAACATAAAATGATAATGACTTAGAGTTATTATCATTTTATGCTTCGTGTCCTGCTGCTTTGCGGTGGGCAGGTGGGCGGGCTGCTCTGCTCTCGAAGCAGGGGAGGAGTGGTTTGCCCACTCCTAAGTGCGCAATGACTGTTTGGTCAGCCCTCTCAGGCCGCCCAAACCAGTAATGTGCACTTTCCCCTGTAATGCAGCCTGCATGGAGAACATGCCCACCCCTCCAGTCCCTGGCTGAGTGCCGTGTCACGGCGCTCAGACCCATCTCAACGCTGCAATGCAGCATTGTGATTAGCTTAGGGGAGGGAGCCTGGCTGCCTGCATCCTGTTCCTGTCAGAGGCAGGAGAGCAGAGACGCGTGACCCGGCTTACGTTTAACAAAAAATATTCCGACCCCCCCCCTGCTCGACCCTTCCCCCGTGCCGTCCCCGCCACCCGCAAGCCATACCGGCCATCACTGGTTTAGACTCTGACGCACTCCCAGGTTTACGATTCCTCGTAAATCTGGTAATGCTTCCGATTCCATGGGTATTTTGCATGCGAACACCCACAGCAACATCCATGGAACACCCCTGCCATGCAGTGTTCTGCGTAAAAGGAGCGCATATTTACAAGGCCATGAAAAGCTACATAAAGTTGCTTTGCGTTGCCTTGTAAATATGCTGCAGCACATTGCGTCACGGAAGCGTAAAAAAGACGCTCTGGCGGCGCAAAAGTGCCGCTAGGGGCCTCGTAAATAAGGCCCCCAGTTTTTTTCATTACCCACAGCTCAAACATGTAATGACGCTGTATGGCACATCTTGATGACGTCCCTGAATTTAACCCACTTAAGGCAAAAATTACAATGTTCAATTTTCCTCGATAAAAGATCTCACAAACCTCTAGAACCCTGGTGATCCACACACCGGACATATTTCCAGAACTTAGAAAAGATTGGGAGTAAGAGCTGGGAAAGCTAGATGACTGGCAGACTGCATTAACGCCCCTCCCCCCAAAACCCCCTTCCACAGCAATAGCAATATCATCATGATACAGACAATTGTAATTCAAATAATTGCAGTGAATATAAGAGAGACAAGTTATGGTGCATGGGTAGAAAGACATCCCCTACTTGCTTGCGGTCAGGCGCGGTCAGTGGTAGGAGTGCAGGTCGGGCGGTGACATGGGGCGGGGGAGGGACAGGGTGGGGGGTAGTAAACTACGGATTAAGGCCCAATACAGGTAAGTAAACATTTAAATAAATAAAACGAATTTCGTTGCGCGCACTGCATCGCATTTGGCGATGCAGCACTCACAACGAAATTCGTTTTATTTATTTAAATGTTTACTTACCTGTATTGGGCCTTAATCCGTAGTTTACTACCCCCACCCTGTCCCTCACCCGCCCCACATCACCGCCCGACCGGCACTCCTACCACCGACCGCACCTGCTTGCGGTACCAGGAGGAGAGGGGAAATGCCCTACATTCAATATTGAGCTGTGGAGCGCTTCAGAGGTGCTGAAGTCACGTGACATGCTATTATCCTGATCCCATGCATCGCGATACTAAGAGGCTTATTTACAAGCCCGTTGCGCCACTGGTGTGTCACTTTTATTGACGCACCGGTAGCGCAATGGGCTTTCCCATATTTACAAGACCATGTAAAGTCACCCTGCGTGACTTTTTATGAGTACTTGTAAATATGTTTTGTTTCCCTTTCACGCATAACTTTGCCTGAAAGGGGCGTTCCATGGGTGTTGCTGTGGGTGTTCCCGCGCAACATCCATGGAATGTGACTCATTCCCAGATTTACAACATTTTGTAAACCTGGGAATGCGTCAGAATCCTACGCCTCCCAGGGGAGACGTAAGGAGGCACAACAAGAAGATATAATTGTATTTCTCCTCATTTTTCTATGCATACTGCAGCACACATAGAAAGAGGAAAATGCCTTTAGAGATTGTTTTTTTTGCAGGAAGAGACTTGTGCAGGAAGAGACACCTTCCTGCACAAAAATAATCACTAAAGGCATTTTCCCCTCAGCGCAGGCACCCTTGCAAAATGATGCAAGGGTGTCTGTGCTGGCGCACAGCTGCTGTTAGTGCACCGGTGCAGGGGAGAAGGACAGGAATGTGCCATATCTTGTAGATACGGTGCATTCCTGCCCTTTTATTTTGACGTACGCCAGTGCAGCAGCAAGGCTTGCTGTGCTGCTGTGCGTCAAAATCTTGTAAATGAGGCCCTTAATATACAAGCCAAGCTGAATATGAATACATTTGAGTGTTTCTTCATAGGCTTGGGCCTTGCAACAGCTAAAAGAGGTATAACGCATCGCATCCGAAGCCGCAATTGTGGCTAGGGGAGCGGGACTTGAACGTTGGACTATTTGGGAGATGTGGAATGAGCTAACTGAACCTTTAAGAGATTAATCCTCTTCGAATAGTAATCCTATACCGTTTATGGAATGACAAATGTAGGCTTCTAGCAAACGCTTTACATACATGTGACATCATGTGATGCAAACCAGTTGAATAATGCTGCACTGTTGCATCGCTGTTGCTTTCTAATGCACAATACCAATCAATACGTTTATAAAAAAGAAGAAATCACCCATCTACAAAAACAAATTGGATTTAATTTGTGGAAAAATATAAATACATATTATTCTACAAATAATGCATTCCCATTAAAATAATTGGCAATGTTAATTTCACAATAAAAAACACACATACCAATTGTTTACTAACCTATCAGCTAGACACATATTGACATATCACAGATAATTGATCTTGCATGTCAAAACAATATAAAGGGTTACCCTCATACATGCAGTCTTACCTTGTGCTTTTTTGTGGTTGACTAGAAAATGTCAGTCCCAGAGAAGTTGATCTTTCAAGGCGTTACACTTTGATGAGACCCATGAGGTGTCCCAGGGTGAGATTTGTGAGATTCCCTAATACAATATAGTTGGCATACATGAATAAAATAACACCAAAAATGAGGCTGAGTAGCAATCAGTTCATACAGATACCAACATGACTAAGGTGCCAATATATCATAAAAAGGTGGAGTGACGGCGCAAGGCTCTGTGTCACACATGTAAGGCAAGGTGCAAAAACTATAAGAAAACACAAGGCTAATGGCTGCCTAAACAGTTCATCAGATAGGGCCATGACCAGGAGACCAAAATGGAAACAGTTCGTCTTAAAAGTGAGGCCTTTTAATGGGAGTGAAAAGCTCTCACAAGTCCTGCGGGGGCTCGTGCTCTGATTGGCTAGCCACAACTTCTAGAGAAATGCTGCGGCCGTCATTACAGGACATGGAGACTCGGCCCCCATGTCCTGAAAATTAACAAAGAATCACTTATAACGGGGCAGGGTAGAAGTATCCTGACACCCTGCACCTTGTACGAGATCCCAGAATGACCCATACCGGGACCAAATTTTGAAGAAAATTTTTTTGGGGACTCTGGGGTGGATGTTCCTTGGGGCAGGTCGGGCCAGTGGCCAACCTCATGCTGTGCACAGTGGATGGTTGGGAACCCACAGGGGTTGGATGAAGGGTTTGGTTGTAGGTCAGTTCTGTGGCCAATCCCATCCTGCGCAGGTACATGCCAAGGAGTCTGCCGCCCGTGGACGTTTGGCCGCAGTCCCTGCAGCGAATTGTGTACAGCTGAAAGCCTTGTGAGGCGGGGATAGATTGCCCGCCAGGGGTGGGGGTGGGAATTGTATTAACATATGACTTTACATTAAAGAAAAAGCTAGCAATTCACTGAAAAAAACAAAGTTTGAAGTGACGTTATAGTTAGGTATAGTAAAAGTATCTTAATTTTTGTAAAAATAAATAACATAGAAATTCACTGAAAAAAGCAAAGGTTAAGATAGCGTTAAAGTTAGGTGAAATTATACGTTAAAACGTAACATTTCAAACTAAGTTACAGTATAGCACACAACAGCCAGTTCACTTTCAACCAGCAGATGAAAGAGATATTCATCATTCTGTCTAAATCGTGGATCTTCATATTATGGTGTATTTGACCTATAAAAGGAAGCAGGGATCTGTACTCGATCATCCTCCTTTAGGAAAGAGAGGTAGGAAAACTCTTTTTCACACACTATATTTCTATCTCTCTTTCTGCTTACCTCATTTGATGCAACTCTGAAGCATCATCCGTTACATCTTTAGAGTGTAGTGGGTGAATATTTTAGTGCCCATACATGTCTTCTGCTTTAGCAGAATCTACTCTGTCAAACTGACCACTCTCTCTAGACTTTGAAGGCTGTGTGCCAAGTGAAGGCAAACGTTGATCTATGTCATTATCTTTGTCCTTTCAATTATAGTAGAGCCTTCTTCACATTATCTAAGCTAACACGTTCTTGTCAATTTTTTCTAACTTTTGTTGACATACAGTTTACTAAACCACTAGTGGTGCTTCAATTTCTCTATCTACATCAAGAGTTTCAATGTTGCCCTTTGTGTCTAGTGGAAGTTATACTATTGCAGGCCTTTCAATCATACAGTTGGAGGTAATTTTGCAGCAATTGGCTGTAGGCAAACTATAGCTTGAAAAGGGTGCACAGTTTGGATGACAATACTCAGAAACATTCAGCTGTTAAAGCTCAGCAGGAATAGGAGAAATTTCTAAGTTATTATGAATGCCAGGCAACTTGGTTAATACATATATCAAACCACTCCTCAGCTATTAACTTTAGAGCAAGATTAAGCCAAAGTTTTTCCATTAATGTCTCCCTTCATTCCTAACTTGTGTTTTTCTTACTAATTGTTTCAATAAATGTGTTCTATTTCTCTTACCCACATTCCAATTTATGTCCACACTTCTATCTGAGTATTGATCTGCTCTAGATTGAATACTTCCTCCATATGGTTTGTGACTGGTTATTTTTCTTCTGCATTTTTGCTGCCATTTTCTTTGCAACATTTGTAAACCTACAGCAACAAGGATGAGGTAATAAAAATAAATATTGTTTAGATGTATAAATAATATGTAGTAATTATAACATTTTATAAAAAGATGCACAAGTAAGTAAAACAATGAGAAGTTTTTTAAACAAAATTAACAAAATAATTAAAGAATATGCATGCCAACGGTAAATGGAGATAAACTTATGGATTGTATTGGACTTGACCCTCTCTGCAGGGTCATCCCCAAACTTCTTGCCTTAACCCTTCGGTTTTCTTAACCCATTTTTGTTGGCCTTTAGGACTCTGCGCACTATATCAGTGCTAAAGCGCTTGTAGTCTCTCCTTTAAACAGGATGTAGTTGGCTTGCACCCAATTGTAAGTCCCTAGTAAAGTGGTACTACAGGTATCATGGGCTGGTAATTTAAATGCTACCAGTGGGCCCGCAACACTGATGGTGCCACCCACTTATGTAGATGTTTTAAACATGTCTCAGGCCTAGCATTGCAGCCTGGGTGTGCTGTTTTAAACTGCCAATTTGACTCAGCAAAATAAACCTTTTGCCAAGCCCCAAACTCCCTTTTTAATACATATTAGTCATCCCTAGGCTAGGCCCTAAACAGCCCATAGGGCAGGGTGCATTATATTTAAAAAGTTGGACATGTACTTTTAAGTTGTACATGTCCGAGTAGTGACAAACTCACAAATTCGTTTTTCACTACTGTGAGGCCTACCTCTCCCATAGGATAAAATTGAGTTCCTTATTACACTTAATATGTGATAATGTTTGATTGGGAACAGGTAGGAAGGTCATGTTTAGAGTCTGAGGAATTGTAATTTAAAACCCGGTTTTATGGTAAAGTCAGATTTTGAGTCACAGGTCTGAAAATGCCACTTTTAGAAAGATGGCATTTTTTTGTCCTAACCATGTGGTGCCTGCAGCCTGTTTCTGGGTCACATGACTCGGTGTAGTTGGCAGTTGGTCTTAGGGTATTCCTCCCAGACAGCATCACAATGGAGGATCTGATTGTTGACAGGATGCTCCATCCAGGCTTAATTGAAGACGGTGCTGTCACCTACCACATTTGCACTTCTAAGCCACTGACCCAGCTCACACACAAAGGACTTCACACTAGCCTATAGTGCTCCCCGACAGACTTGGACCAGGGCAGGGAAGCAGGAAATTCTAGACACACCTATAGGGGGAAACTCCAGAAGCATCTGCCACTTCAAAGTGGCCACCAGGTAGAAAAAGAGGCTACTCAGGCCCACTCTTCATTACACTCCTTGACCTATGGATGCTACAAAAGAAGGAGGCCCTACTGCCCTCCTGCCCTCCTGCTTGTGGCCTGCCATGCTTGCTGAGGAGGAAGACTGGACCTGCTCCAGCTGACTGACCTCCTATTCTGAGCTACAGGAACATAACAAGTTCCAGAGGCCTCCCGACATCTGCCCAGCTGAATTGCTGCCTGGACCTGCCATTAGGCCTGCAACTGGAACTGCCTGAACCCTGTTGGCCTCGGCAAGAGTGAGTCCCTGATCCTCAAGATGTGCCTCCTCATGTCCTGTACGCTTGGCTAGCATCAGAGTGCACGCCACATACTCAAAAAGGAGAAATCCTGAGGTGTTGGGCTCATCGTGACTGCCAACGGGCCCATTCGCGCCAAGATCTTGCTGTCCAAGCCGACCGCCAACACAAAGCACCAGAGAACCCGACTCTTCCCACTGCAGTGACCGCTAGAGAGAAATGACAAAGCGAGATCTGCACTTCACGCTACACATCGACAGCCCGCTGTGACCACCAACACGAATCTCTATCAACGACTATCCACAGGATCTTTGCGCTACAGCGACGGCTGTCCGCGACACCCAGCCTGCTCTTCATGCTACAGTGATGACTATCTGCGAAGCTCTCCCTACTCTTCGCGGCTTTCTCCACCACGAATGGAACTCTTCTGCCAGACTTTAGAAGACAACTTTTTCAGCCGAACTAACCTGGTCCCTGTCTCCAGCCCACGCTCCATTGTGGTCGGACTGAACTAGTGAATTTCACCCAGTCTGACATAACCAGATAACTACGAGTGGTGCTTTGTGCTTTAAGCGCTATACTTACCTCAAAACTTTGAAACTGCATATTTCTGGTTCTACTGAGTGGATGTTTTTCATTTTGGTGTCAAAAAATGTATTACATTTTACTCTGTTTCTAAATTGGCATGGACATTTTTTGGTGTGATGCTTTCACTTTATTACTGTTTTTGTGTTGCATAAATACTTTACACATTGTCTCTAAGTTAAGCCTGACTGCTTTTGGGCCAAGCTGCCACAGGGTTAAGCACAGGTTAATTTAGTGACTTATTGCGGTTCACCCAGAAAAGGATTGTGGTTGTTGCTTGAGCAGGGTTTCCCCCTCCTCAACAAATAACCTAATTTCTCACAGATTGCCTATCCAAGGGAGACAGTCAACATAGAGTAGAAGACAAATAACACACTATAAAGTAGTAGCTTCATAATACATAGGCTACCACATTTAATTGTTGGCACAATGAAAATCTATATTTTCTAGATATACAAAGCAGAGTAACCTAATCACAAAGATCCAACAATACATGATATATTAGAAGATTAGAGTGTTGACAGGCCCATTGGAGATAATAGAACAGCATCGCACCATATATGTTGATATAAGCCCACTGCTTTCAACATTACAATGTCCTAATCCACAGCCTCTGCCTCTCTCTCCCACTAACTCTCTTGGATATGTCAACTGGGTAGGGCAGGGAGAAAGGCAAATACTGTGAAGCAAGGCACACCAGAGGGTTCCATCTCGTTCCTCGTGTAGCTGGTAATGCCACTGCACCCTTGGAAAGAGGGAGGGGGGCAGCCTGGATAGCCATCATGTCCCTCAGCCGTCCCAAATGATATAAACAGTTTCAAAGAGCTCTAGCAGGATGGATATCACTGTCACACACTCTCAGAACTCTATCTATGTATGCACACACTAACTGACAAGTACAAATACAGAAAAAAGAGTTAACTCACTCAAGTATTGGAGGTGTGAGAGTCGGTGAGCCCACCTAGCATCCCACAAGACTGTTGTTTTCAATTAGGACTTTTCACCCTTATCAGGTGTATGTTGTAATAGTCTATTTTGCCACCTTTGAAGGATATCCCGACCATTAAATGCAATCTTTGTTATGGGTCATCATTTTCAACTTGGGCATTTAACGCCGCAGCAGGCCTTTAATAGCCAGTAAAGCCTTCTCTGGTTGGTTATTAGGATATCATACACTGTGTCATTTCACACTTAAACAACAGATATGCATACTACTTTTGCCTATCGCACCTACTATCTTTGCACTATTCTGTAGTTTGGGTACAACGGTCTGCTTCGCTATATTATATCAACATTGAATTGTCAGTATTGAAACCGCTTTTTCCGATTCCAATTGTTCACCGGTGCATAGCAGCACCTTCCTCATACTTTAGATGGAATGAAATTAACAAAAAATGGATGAGCTGTAGATAATGCATAAAAATACAACTGAGCACCGAGAATAGATTAAGTATTAGAATATGAAGAAAAATTATTTAACTGAGAAATGGAAAGAAACGAAGAGGAAAAGAGAAGAGAGGGAATATTTTGGTACAGAAGAGAATGAGGTTGTAAGGCACAGAATAAAAGACACAGCAAAAATATGGACCTTCATTTGGCACTTTTTACCTAAGTGTAGTTTTAAGACCTTATAATGTGTCTCTTCTTAACTGTGTGAGGCACAGTAGGATAATCAGAAACATTCCATATTATGTTTAAGGCTCCCTGTTTTCCGTTTTTACTGATTTTTACAGATGTATACAGACAGAAAACCATTTATTTTCTTGTCTGTATTTATTTTTAAATGTGGATGAAAACGGAAATTGGGTGCTTTTTGAGTGATTCTAAATACGCTTTGCCATGACTGCCAGGCTAATAACTGTGTGGCTTGATAAGTAAGGGGTAAAAAAAAAGGAATTTTAGTAAAGAGGCTTAAACAGCAGTAGATATGCACAAGGCTGATACTGAAATGTGCATATTTTCATATAAGTGCATTGATTTATCTTCTACAGGTGTTCATATCACTGAAACCTGGAAGGCATTCAAGCGTGACTGCATATTTAATGGTTAAATAAATGCGGAAATGTACCAGTTTCAGCTTTATTTTTTTCACAAAACCCATAATAAATATGGATAAATACAGATAAAGTTGACAAAAAATAAATATGGATAAATACAGACGGAAATGTCAAAAAAATAAATACCATAAAACCGGGAGCTCTAATTATGTTATACTGGAAGTAAATAATATACACAATCACAGGATGCACTTTAATCACTGCATCCCTTTCAGTGGTGTCGTAAAGCCCCCCACTTTAGCAGCTAAAAGTGGGGGTTGCCACTGGACCCGATTTCTTGATAAAACGACCCACTAAAAATGTTATCCCTTTCATTTTGGATTCTACAGGCAAAAGCTCATAAAGGCACATTAATGCATAACCAGTTCAAGATTGAGACTGAGGGTCAAGGGTTGCTAAGGGCGCCAGGTTCATTTAAGTAGAGAGAAAGAAATGACGAAAACAGCGAAGCAAAGAGGCAGCAAACAGACCCAAAGGAGATCAAAAGGTAAGAGCGAAAAATAAGATGAGAAAAGAAAGATTGGTGGTAGAAAGTGGAAAAATGCAGGAGAAAAGGCATAAAGAAAGGATGAAAGTAAAAAATGTGAAAGCAAGTGCCCAAGACAGGAATGAAGGGAAAGTGAAAGGATAGATAGACAAAAGGAAGATAGGATGAAAGGTTACTAAGAACAAAGGAAGAAAGGGGATAAGGATGGATGAACGATAGATGGATGGATTGATGCATGGAAGGGTATTGCATCGAATAGTGGATGGAAAGATGAGTGAAAGGATGGATGAATATGTGAACTGTTGTATAGAATGGTGAAAGGATGGATGGAAGAGTTAAATGATGCAAGGATGGAAAGGTGAAAGGATGCATGAATGGAGGGTGGATGGAAGGGTGTGAAGATGAATGAATAAATGGATGAATGTAGGCTGAATGGACCTATTCTAGGAAGGGACGCTTTGCTCACTCTGTGTCATAAGAGATTCAGTTCTAAGTGGGGGGGGAGGGTATTTTAATTTTCTGGCAACTCCCTTGATTCCTTTAATATCTTTTTGTATAGCACCTAGTATCTTGACACTTTAGAATAGTTCGCATTAATCATGTAAGACAAGATATCATGCAGGGATCTACTTTCAAATAACCAAACCACTTTTTTCCTCACGCTCTCTGGCACCACTACTTAGCATATTACTAATGCTTGCTCTCTTAACTCATAAGACAACGCTAACAAACCTCTATAACTTTCAACTCTCCAACCTCACTATGGTACATTAAATAATATTATTGCACTTAAAGCTGGAGTAACTTCCGTACTCCAACAACAACCGTAATTATTACCACTCTGCTGTAAGGAGAATGTCATATTTCCACACTTCTACCACATATGTGAGAATTTAAAGTGCATGCAATTGTTTTACCTAGACAACCACTCAAAAAAGATAACCTACAGTATATGAGTTTGCACAGCACATGCCAAACATCACTGTTATTATACCTTCCTTTACCTCTAAAAGAAGATGCATGTACAATTAACGTTAATAAAGAGCTTTGTAGCACACCAAAATATAATGTCAGCTCTAAGGATCAGAACTAGCCAGAGACTTCAGCTTATGCAGCTGCATGCAAGTCACAGATTAACTCAGCTTTCAAGGGCTATTGAAGGTACATTTCTCTCTTAGGGCTTAGAGCTCTGTACCCAATCAGAGTAAAGCTTTTATTAAAAATATTTAAAATGTAGTGGCAACATCAACAATTGGTTGAACTTACTGTAACCTTAGTTAACTACTCCAGGAATACCAAAGCTCTACCTAATGCAGCATGGTTACTATGGATACCATAGCGCAATCTATTCCCAGAATGCTGCAACTGATAATGACTAGCATTTTAAATATATTCCAAATAAAATTACAGTTATATATTTCAAAAGAATCTTGTATAAAAATTTTTTTTAAATCATGTATTTAAAACTCAAAAAGGAATTTTGTTTGTTATATAAATGAAGTAATATATTACAGTGCTGCACTGCACTTCACTTTTCAAACGAGGAAACACATATTATTTCTTCATTGTGATATTGCTACTATCATATTAAAATTTCATTATGTACTCAAAAACAATCCAGCTTAATATTTTTTCTTTTTTTTGGTGAACTTTGCCAGTACCGCAGTGCCCAAGTTCCTGAGCATGACTAACCCCTGCAGTCAGTCAACTCCACACATGCATGCTCTTCAGTCATGCACACTAGTAGATTGTGTGCACAAGCTCCCGCAGGCAACCATTCCATCGCTTTGCACAAACTTCAACCATCCACATGGAGAGTTGTCCATAGGGTTGGTCCGCAGATCTGTCATGCACCCTAGCCCCCGTGAGTATCCAGTCATCTGCACATGCCAAACCCCCCATGGGCCATTCCCCTACTACACATAACCTTTGAATATATGCATCAGGAAGATGGTTGCATTTGGTTGCTTCCAGACAACCACTACACCAAACTCCAAACCATGCTGATTTAGTAGAATGTCAATTTTCCGACATTAAACCCTGAAGTGGTCTTCTCTATTTGATTATTTATTTTCAGACCACATTTTGCTTGTTCTCACATGTTACTAACAGAGTGTTTCACATACTTTCCACAGTGATAAACTTCTCTTTCTACTTTTTCAGATGTAGTATGACAAGTAAGATGTAGAGTAAGTGTTCACTGCAAATCTCACCACTTCAGTAGGCCATCACCAGCCCACTCTTCGCACTCTTTGTGTAGGGTGTTTCAAAGGGGTTCCACGTAACTTCAGCTCCAATTTCTTTCCCAGGACGTAGGAGAGTAAAGTAAAGATGTCTGTAGATGGAATATTTTAGAATTGCATGACACCTAACTTCAAACCATGGTAACTTTGTAGAACGTGCACTTTCCCTCCTTCGACCCCATGCTAATCTACTTTGCTTGAACATACATTTTCACACGCCTTTGTTTGGAAGCAAGGACGAACAACTTCAGTGTCTGTTGGAATTCTTCTTTCTCACATACTGCAATTATCACATAGACCACAAAAAGTTAGATTATAGAATGGTCTACTACACATACTTTTCTCTGACTTAAACTACTATTTTTACTTCTTCAGATGTTTTACTTGTATACTTTACTCACACTGAGTAGATGAGTAAGGTAGAAAGTAAATGTTCACCCCACTTTGTAAATGCCAGTCTCACGACTCCATTAGCCATCGCAGCAGCCCACTTTCCACGCCCCTTGTGAGGGGTGTTTCAAAGGGGTTTTATGTGGATTCAGTTCTGCTTCCTTTCTCAGGATGTAAAATAGTAAAGTGAAGTTGTCTCTAGATGCAATATTTTGCAGCTGCCTGACATCTAACTACAAAGCATGCTAACTTTGCACAACAAGCATTTTCCCACTTAAACCCTGTGCTGAACTGCTCTACTTGAGTTTGATCTTTCAGACACTTCTGTTTGGAAGCAGTGAGGAGTGACTCTAGTTTTAGTCTGGACTGTCCTTTCTCACCTACTTCAGTCATCACGAAAACCAGAGGACGTCAAAGCTCTACAGATCTGTACACATTAAATGATTTTCAGTAGTTTTCGGACTTACTTGCAGACTTCATTTTGCATGTTTTCATGGGTTAGTATTAGAGTATTTCACAAACCTTTTCCGTGTTATAGGTAGAGTTTCTACTTTTTAAGATGTAGTACATGTATTCCACACTCATGTTGAGTTGTTGCGTAAAGTAAAAACTAACCTTGTACTTCACTTTCAAAAGCCAAATCTCAGTAGCCCTAGTACCAGCCCACTCTTAGCTCCCTTTGTGAAGTGTGTTTTCAAGAGGTTCCATGTAGGTTGAGCTCCACTTTTGTACTCCAGATGTAAGAAAGAAAACTAAATATGACTCTAGATGCAAAATTTTAAAGCTGCCTTACACCCAAAACCAAACCATGTTGATTTTGTAGGATACACCCTTTCCCACCTGAAAGCCTATGCTAGTGTGCTCTGTTTGATTATAGGTTTTCAGACAGATGTGGTGGGAAGCAGTTTCGTTTTGGATTCTCCTTTCTCACCTACTGCACTCATGCAAACCACAAGTTAAACCTGTACAGCTGTCTGCACATTAAATAATTTTCAATATTTTGGGCCTAATTTCAGACTATGTTTTGCATGTTCTTACATATTACTAACAGAGTATTCCACATACTTTCCCCTAAGTTAAACTGCTATTTTTAGTTCTTCTGATGTATTACTTGTATACCTTAGTAATGTTCAGTAGACAACAAGGGTGCAAAGTGAGTTTTCACTCCACTTTGTAAAGCCGGATCGCACCCCTCCAGTAGGCCTGGCAGCAACCCACTTTTTGCACACTTTGTGAAGTGTGTTTCTAAGGGGTTCATGCGTTCAGTTCCATTAGCTTTCTCAGGATGTAAGAAAGGAAAGTAAAGATATGTCTAGATGGAATATTTTGGAGCTGCCTGACACCCACAATCGATGCTAGCTGTGTTGACTACACACTTTCACACTTTAAACACTGCTGATCTGCTCTGTTTGATTATGAGTATTTAGACAGCTATGTTAGAAGCAGGGGCAAGCGACTTTAATTTCAGTTTCAGCGCTTCTTTTTCATCTACCCAAGTCATCACACAGACAACAAGAAGTTAAATCTGTAGAGCTCTTTACACATTATATAATTTTCGGTTGTTTTCTTACCTAATCTCAAACTTAATTTTGCATGTCTAACACACTATTCCACATGCTTTTCTCAGGGTTAAAGTGTGCTTTCTCCATCTTTAGATGTGCAATATCCATACCAAAGTCATATTCAGTGGACGACTAGGGGTGGGCGATAAATTCTGCTCCACCAGTGGAGTTTGCTGAGTTTTGGCCACTCTGCATTACGCTTGTATTGCGGCGTTCCAGCCAAACTCTGCCAACTGCAGCGTGGCAGAGATTTTTCGCGCACCCGGCTTGCCAACAGTAAGTTGGCGATGTGAGTGAAAATTGGCGTTCCCTAGCGCCATTTTCGGTTGCTAGGAGGGCACCCGGCGAGATTTTCTCAACACAGGTCCGTTCGCAGTGAGAAAGCTGCCGCTCAAGTAGAAAATATAGTCGAGCGGCAGAAAAGAAGCAACGCCCTCTGGCACACCGCGTGGTGCCGTTCACTCTGATTTTGCAGCACAGAACAGGCTCCTGGCACTTAAAATCAGCACAAGGAGCGCGACGTGCCAAATTACGCCCATTAGCAGAATTCCACAGAGTGAAACTCTGCGAGTTCCACCAACCCCTGTGGAAGACCATAGCGTGAAGTGAGCTTACTGTGCACTTTCTAAAGGCAAATCTCACCATTTTGATAGGCCCATATTTAGCCTACTTTTTAACACTATCTGAACTGTGTTTTCAAGGGGTTCCAGGTGTGTTCACCTCTAATTACTTTTTAATTACAATTAACCTCTTAATTACTCAGGGTGTAAGAGAGGAAAGAAAATATGTCGCCAGATGGAATATTTTGCAGCTGCCTGACACTCAATTTCAAAGCATACTAACTTTGTAGAATGCACACTCTTCCACTTTAAACTCTATAATATTCTGCTATGTTTCATTTTAACTTTTCAAAGGGATGTTGTGGGAAAAAGGTTGAGTTACTTCAGTTTCATTTTGGATTTTCCTTTCTTATCTTCTCCATTCCTCATGTACACCTCAAGAAGTTAGAGCTCTAGAACGGACTAGACATTAAATAATTTTCTGTAGTATTTTGGCCTGCATTTCACATTTTTTCACAAGTTATTATTGCACTATTCCACATAGTTTTCTTGGGGTTAAGGTGCTAGTTCTACTTCTCCAAATGTAGTACTTGCATGCCACACTCATGTTCAGTGAACAAGTAAAGTGCCAAGTGAGTTTTCACTCCACTTTCTAAAACCAGATCTTATCGCTTCTGTAGGTCCAGCAGCACCCACTTTTTCCATCCTTTCAGAAGTATATTTCCATGGGCTTCCATGTACGTTTAGATCCAATTTCTTTATCAAAATATAATAGGTCAAAGTAAACCTTCCTGCAGATCGAATATTTTGCATCTGCCTAACACCCAAGTCCAAAGCAAACGCACTAGAATTCACACTTTTCCATCTTAAACGCTATGTTGCTCTGCTATGTTTCGTTTGGACTTTCCAAAGGGATGTTGTAGGAAGGATAGGTGAGTTATTTCAGTACCACTTCGAATTTGTCTTTCTGTTCTGCACCAGTCATCATGCTCACCAGAAGAAATTAATGCTCTAGAATTTATTAGACATTAAATAATTTTCTGTCGTTTTCTGGCCTACTGCCAAACTTCATTTCACATGTTTTCACAAGTTACTAGTACGGTATTCCACATAGTTTACTTGGGGTTAAGATACTCTTTCTACTTCTTCAGATGTACCACTGTATACCACACTCCAGTTCAGTCGACAAGCAAAGTGAGTTTTCACTCCACTTTCTAAAACTAAACTGTACCACTGCTGTAAGCCTAGGAAAACCCCACTTTTTATAATCTTGAAGAGGTGTATTTCTAAGGACTTCCATGTGCATTCAGTTGCTATTTCTTTGTTAGGATATGACAGATCAAAGAAAAGATGCCTGCTGATCTTTTGCAGCTGCCTGACACCCAAGTTTCAAGCTTACTCAGTTTATAGAATTTGCACTTCTCCATCTTAAGTCCCACGGTGCTCTGCTCTGTTTGATTATAACTTTCCAAATGAACGTTTTAGGAAATAAAACTGAGTTCCTTAGGCACACTTTGCATTTTCCTTTCTGACCTACTCTAGTTATCATGCACATTACAAGAAGTTAAAGCACTAAGAACTAATTAGACATTACATAATTTTCTGTCGTTTTTTTGGCCTACTCTCAAACTTCTTTTCACATGTTTTCACGAGTTACTTACACACAATGCGAAGTGAGATTTCTGCAGATTATAAAAGCAAATCTCATTCTTGGTAGACCTAGATTCAGCTTATTTTTTTCGCAGTTTCTGAACTGTGTTTGCCAGTCGTTCCGCATGCATTGAGCTCCAATTTCTTTGTCAGGATGTGAAGAAATAAAGTAAACATCTTTCCAGATTAAATATTTTAGAGCTCCCTGACACCCCATTCAAATCCATACTCACTCTGTAAAATGTGCAGTTTTGAACCTTAAACCCTGTGCTAGTCTGCGCTGTATCCTTACTTCATCTCAACTTTACAAACAGAAAAAAAGTCAAACCTCTTTAAACCTACCTTGCTGCAACTACCTACACTGAACCAAACCTAGCTTGCTGAACCTGTCTATATTGAACCAGTACAAAACCATTAAAAAAAACACTGTTGCACTTTTTTCCTGTCCTGTCAAAATTGCACAAGCTAATACCAAATTCAACATATAGTGCTCACCTGCACCTCTCTAGGTTACTTATACTTGAAAAAGCGTTCAAGTACATGTACAAAAGTTTCTTTTTGGTTCACTCTGTTCTTTTTCCTCGTCTTTTGGTATATTTTCACTCATTTCACAACCTTTCATTCTATTTTCCAACGGTAATTATCAATATGTAGTTAAACAAATCTTTACATTGCAATTCTCTTTGACTCAAAAAGCATATATTAACCTGCAGGGAATGTTTCACATTCAGCCAACAGTGAACCTCTCCCTACTCTATACAGCAGTTTCCTAGGTAACACAGACCTGGTTATAAGCCTGTCTCCAGTTCAATAGTTCACCAACTATTGTGTGTTTCAAAGAAGGCTCCAAATGTTACATTTGCCAGTCTTCTTGTTCTACTCATGACATTAAACCAATAGCAGCAAACACCATACTTAGGACTCCCTATTTTCCAACCCCGATTTGCAAATTAGATGACAGTTACTGGTTACCTAACCTACTGTTGTACCTCACTAACAGCTACCAATTACCTAGAACTCTAAAATACTTTTTTTTCTTCTTGAAATTACCCTCTCTTCCAGAACACTTCTCATTCTGCTGCAAACTCGTACACTGTGCTGCACTAGGATACCAGCATAGGGTTTCCAAAAGTGGACATTATTTGGATTGGCCACAGAGGGATGGAATGGAATTAACTCCTGCCTATGTTGGATAGCATTTCAAATTGCGAGCACAATGATGTCATAATTGTGCACTGCAGAGGGAACGACATGGGCACATTCACAGGATAGTTCTCTCAATTCAAATGAAGGAAATCTTGGGGGAGTTGAATAATCTCGTCCCCCATGCTGTCTTTGTCTATTCCAACATATATGAAAGGCAAAAGTGGCAGTGGTACAATATATATTGTCCAAAGACTCAAAGATTGAGAAATCCCAGAAGCATGCAAATAAGGTAATTTTTGCATTTCTCCAAGTCTACAGCATGGGCTGTATCTACCATAAGATCTACTTGTAGCTGTGCACAACATACTATTAAAACAATGGCTCTTGTCAGAGCCACCCTACTCCCACTAATAAACATGTTATTTCATTTTTTTTTTAAATCAAAAATACTAATTTCGCCCATTTTTTCTGTGGTTGCTCCCTTCCTGGTACTGTGGAAGTACCGATGTACCAACCGTACAATAATTTCCCCTGACCCCACCCTCTTTCTGACTAAGCACCAGCAATATACAGTCTGAAGGGTGGTGACAGGGCCTAACATATTTGTAGGCCTGCACCCAATCCCACAGACCCAACACACCCACAGGCACTATCCTATATGCAATCCACTTGCTGTGCACAGTGGGAGAAAAACACCGCACCCAAACACACAGCCATCCACCCCCCATTTTGTATGGTCTCCAGCCATGCACAGCAGAGGGTCCATGTGCATCAGGGGGTTGCCAGAGGGCCTGTTCTTCATCCAGGCAGTGTGCCCAATACCTGTGGGTGACCAACCTCTACTTTTAACATCCTTTGGCTGAGCGCATGGGGGGGTTGGCTGTAGGGCCTCCAGCCAGTCCCTCCACCCAACCTCTGTTAGCGGCCAACAGCCTGCCATTTGTTGTAAGCAGTAGGGGGTTGGCCACATGTGCTTGCCTGTGGCTAGCCCTGTAACCAACCACCTGTGTGTGGCCATACCCCACTGCACACAGCCATAGTCCATGCGCAATGAAGGAGTGGCTGCAGAACCTGGCCTCCCCCCAACCCCCCTGCTGCATGTGGTCAACCTCCCTGTGGGCGTTTAAGCCTTAGGCTAAGCGCATCTTAGGTTGGATGGCCTCTTGACAGGCCCTGAGCTCAGTCTCCCAGAGGCGGCCAAACCCTGCTTTGCATGGCCTATGGCCATGTGCAACAGTGGGTTGGCTGCACAGTCTGGCCTCCAGTCAGTCCCTGCACCCAATTTCCAACAGCAGCCACCCCTCACTGGTCACAGCCATAGACCATGTGCAGCTATGCTACCCCCCTGTTGCATGTAACCCCCCACTACATATGGTCAATGCCCTGTGGACAGCCAAACTCTGAGGCCTTCGTTGGGTTTGGCCGAAGGGCTTGAGGCTAGCCCCTCACATGAACCAGTACCCCGGGGACCTCCGCCCCACATTTTATTTCATAATTTATTTTTGTGGTACTGCGGTACACCGTTGGCACCTCTGGACCATGCAAGCTTCACCCAGTGTGACTTTCACGATCCCACTGTACCATGGGGATGAAGCTTGAGCAGCAGTACCATGGAAGTGCTTTGGTAATGCACTGGAAGTGACGCTGTGTCCCGCTGTGAGTACTGGGGTACCCGTGACACCACATTTTTTTTTACTTATGAGCTTTGGTGTTGTCCCTCTGGGTTCCCCCCTACCAATGTGAGGGGGGCCAGGCCATCCCTACCCTGCCCCTTTGCATCTTTTTTTTGTAACTGCAGGACACTCGGACTAGGGGTGCACAATAAATTCCGGTCTGCTGGTGGAGTTGGCAGAGTTTTGGCCACTCCGCGTTCCGCGTGTAAAGCGGAGTCCCGGTCAAGTTCCGCCACTGCGGTAAGTTGGCGAGGGAGAATTGACATTCCCTAGTGCTATTTTCTGGTGCTAGGAGGGCACTCAGCAAGAACGTTGATGGTGGGAAGGCTGCAGCTCGAGTTGAAAATCTAATTGAGCAGCAGCAAAACCAACTCGAAAAGCAGTGCCCTTTGGCGAGCCAAGTGGTGCCATTTGCGCTGATTTTTCAGTGTGGAACAAGCACTCGGGTCTAAAAATCAGCGCAAGCTGTGCAAATTGCCGATTTCTGCCAATTTGATGAACTATGTTTTCATGAAACTACGCAAAATTCTGTGGAGTGAAACTCCGCAAGTTTCGCCCTCCCTTAATTGGTAATTATAATTAGGTCTGCTGTTCCATAGGAAAAGTGTTTTTTTCTGTTGCTAATAACTTTGGCCCCATTTGACAAATCTCTCAAAACTTTCCTAAAAGGTGCTACTTTTAGACTCGTTTGTGCATGGAAAGTTTCGGGGCGATTCATCTAGCAGGGGCTGAGAAAAAAGGCAAAATATACATGTATTTTCCATAGACTTCTTTAGACAAGGCTACAGAAAAAACTGCTGAATGGAGTTACACTAAGTTCGCCAGGAATCAAGACCTTGGTCCACAGATTGTGCTTTTAGTGATTTGGTGTAAATCCGTTCAGTAGTTTTTGAGAAATTAAGGTTGAAAAATAACTGTATATCTGGACGATTGGGTGCTGTGAAATTCCTAGGGCTACTTCAACAACAATACTAAAACATGTTTATTTAAATAATAGTAGTGACACTAAGAATGGAAAAATACAAAAATGTTTATTATGGAATAAGTTCAATAAAAATTTAAAGCCTTGTGTACATTTTGTTACAGAAAAATGGCTATTTACACAACATACTAGCTGCAATCAATCATCCATTCATGCATACCTCACTAAGGTTTTTTACACATTGTCAGCATATTAAATTGATTGAATGTCTGACCATAATACAATACATAATGATATTTGAAACGTAGAATCTCATGGATTAGTGTAATAGTAGGGTGGTTTCCAAGATGTCTCAACGTGCGTTTCGGCAGTAAACTGCCTTCCTCAGGACAGCCACCTCCAATACATTTTTCTGTAAAGACAAAATGTTATCTCAACCCAGTATCATAATGTCACTACTCTATATACACGCATATATACATAATTACATCATTTTATATATATTTTGTCCACATTTTGGAGCCAAGAAAACAACAACCTATGAATTTATCATCTCGCTAAAAAGACTGCTTAAACACATGAATAAGAGAGTCAGAGATCATGAATAAAAGAAAAGAAATACTATACAAGAATAATAATATCGGTGTGCAGCTGGAGAGTATGCACAAAGAAAGCCCTAAAGCGTTAAAGTGAAAGCCTTGTGCCGAGCTACGGTGTTTTTACAGACTGGTGAAAGAGAATTCTGAATTTGCGAGAGTGGTCAATAGAAAAAACCCCCAACCATCAGTGACATGACCATGCAGTTGGTGATATGAGGAAGAGAGTGTCAGAACTATCTTACCGAATAAGGATGTCACAATGCGTAAGACAAGAGTCTTACCAACGAAGCTCGTAGCCCAAATATAAGCGCGTCCTAAAAACTATACACGGTCCTGTGAAGGTAAACATTGCCATCAATGCAAAGCTAATATATGGGTAGGAAACATATGCGTGCAATATATATAGAGGATAAGCACAGCCATTGATACAAAGAGGATAGACAGAACATGCTATCCTATAAAAAGGCCCCAAGCGCATGTTTGACTGCTTACCCGAATAATGGAAGGAAGCGTGGTGATGAATGTATAAAATCACAGGAAGAAGCCTGATAGAATGATTCCGTGAGCACAAATCCTGCAGGTACCCTAAGAGACAAATAGACCGAAGCTGATGTCAAGAAACCCATGTGACTATTTAATTTGCATAGCAAAATAAGAACACAAGTTTGTTTAAACCCCGGAAGTAGTACCTTAATATTGCTTGTGTAGTTTTAAAATGGGCGAGCTGCCATTCCCTTGGGTAATTTGAATGAAGTTAAAAGGATCTGTGTAAAGATAGATATAGAAACGGTAAAGTTCTGATATTTACAATATGATGCACGGCGTTAGAGATGGCATTGAAACGCTGGTAATCTCTGTCCCAAGCCCACAAAAACGGACTGCCTACATGACCCAAGATATAGGACGATGGAAAACCTGGAGGGGACAAAAGGTGATAGAATGCTTGAAATGTCTGGCTATGCAGCGTCTCTTACCCTCAAAGAGATGGATCCAGGCGGGCAGCTCAAAAAACAGTCTAACCGCAACGGATGCAGAGGCTGATAACAGGAACCGGAGGTCTGCTAACGCGAACGAGGTATATTTAAACAGGTATCTGGACGATTGGATCCATGAGAGTCTCAAAAGACTCTCACGGGAGCGGCAATTTAAAAATAGAGGCAATAAAGTATCTGCGAGAAATGCTGCCATCCCGAAGGACTCTCGCTGGATCGAAAAAAACAAAAAAAACAAATTTGCAGCTGAGCCGCATTTATTATGCTTATGACCTGAAATTTGTTTATATGGGGAGGGGGGCTGCGTGCACCCCATCCCGAGCTTCCAGAGGCCTCGGGGAGCCCAACCCTGAAATTTAACAAAATGGGGAGGAGGGCTGTGCGGCCCCCCTCCCCGAGTTTCAAAAGACCCCGGGGAGCCCACTCCTCGAACAATTACTTTAAGGGAAGGGGCCCTCGCGGCCCCCCTCCCTGAGCCATTTATGGCCCCAAGGATCCCAATCCCCGGGGCCAGCGCAGTAACTATGTCCTGGAGAGCCCATCCACGGGACATAATGGTTCCCCAGTTTGCATAGGGAAACCTATGTTTGCTCTCACTTGGTGGGAGCATTTTTTAATTTCCCGCCAAGCGGGAGCAAACACCAAGGGGCATATTTATGAAGATTGTGGGGCAGAGCTACGCAGCAAGTCACCTTGCTGCACTGCCCTGCATCACAGGGAAAGGGCAGGAATGTACCGTATTTAAGGCATACGGCGCATTTCTGTCCTTTCCCCCGTGGTAGCGCCCTTTTGGCAGCCTAGCACCCATGCATGTACCCTTGTACCATGATGCAAGGGTGCCTGTGTTGCATGCAGGATTGTTTTTGTGCAGGAAGGGCCTTCCTGCACAAAAACAATCTTTTCCTCTTTCTATGTGTGCTGCAGAATGCTGCACACATAGAAAGAGGAAGTAATGAGGAGAAATAAAGATATTGCTCCTCATTACGCCTCTCCTGGGGAGGCGTATCTTTTTAGAGCATTACCAGGTTTGGTATATCTGGAAATGCATCAAAAACCATGGGAATTGCATGGGAACACCCGCGCAATGCCCATGGAACTTTTCCCTTGGGCAGAGTAATGCAAAGCAGCGATTTGCTCTGCGTCGCATTATTCCAGATTTATGGAGCCATTCAAAGCCAAACAAAGTGGCTTTACGCGGCTTCAAACATCTGACTTAGTAGTTTGCATCATGCATGTACCATGTTGCGTGGCTCAAGCGTGATGCAAACCTCTCATAAATATGCCCCCAAGTCTGCTCCCAGTGGGCGGGAGCTTTGAAAATGCTCCCGTCCGCTGGCAGTGGACTTTTGATCTGTTTCCCTGCCCTCACTGAAGCGGACAGGGAAACAGATCAAAGTATTGCTCCCTCCCAGAGGAAGCAGCATTAGGAGCTGCTCTCTGCCGGCGGGAGCAATGCTTGCTCCCTCTGTATGCAGGGAGCCCGCTGTGGCTGCAGTTGTCTGGTGCCTCCTCCCACGGCCCCCAACGAGTGTATGGTCGGTGCCCTTAGTGGGCACCAGAGCACACACTTTTAACAGTGCAGGGCCCCGGGGGATGGAGTCCCCAGGTCTGAAATCCGTTCAGGGAGGGGGGCTGTGTGTCCCCCTCCCCCTGAGGGATGCGGTCCCCAGGGCCTAACAAGGCTCGGGATGGCAGCCACCCTCTTCTTTCTTTAAATAAGTGCCCCTGGAGGATAGGGTCCCCAAGGCTGGTAAGGGCTTGGGATGGGGGGGCCGAGCTGCCCTGTCCCCTTAAAAAAATACATGGCCCTGGGGGATGGGGTTCCCAGGGCCTAAAGAGAGTCGAGGAAGGCGCCCTTGGCCCCTCCCCTTTTTTAGATACCTGTACGGCCCTAGAGGATGGGGTCCCTAGGGCCTAAAGAGGCTCCCCCTTATTTAAATAAGTGGCTCCTGAGGATGGGGTCCCCAAGGCCGATAACAGCTCAGGGTGGGGGGGCCGCATATTTCTTTACATTTAAAAAAGCTAGGCATTCACTGAAAAAACAAAGGTTAAAGCAACGTTATAGTTAAATGTGATAAAAAGATCTATTTAAAAAAAAACTTTTAAATTCACTGAAAAACCAAAAGTTAAATTAACTTTAAAGTTAGGTGAATATGTCACTGACAACATTAATGTTTTCAACAAAAACAAACACAGAGATTCACTAGTAATAGTTAGCCACGCTAACTATAACTTGCTCCCCCGCCATGCACTGCTTATGACGTCACATACTACATCACTCATGACATGTTCTGTAACATCATTTATGACATCCCTCATGACATCTCAAATGACATCATTGATGACATCATCCAATGAGTGTGCTAGTTTGTTTAATTGTTTACATAGTGGCGGGTAACTACCATATTTCTTTTCTACCTAATTTTGCACAGTATGGGTCCAGCTAATGGGTGCAAGTGTTTACAAAACGTATGTGCTCCTAATGCATGATAGGTGTGTAGAGGTATTGAACACATTATAATTGTTTGCATTGAAGAGTAACACTGTGTGCAGGTGACAGTTGACAACTGTGGCCCAAGGGAAAAAAGGTTCCCTGGGCCAATCAAAAAGCTCTATTTTTTAGAATTCGGATCCAGCTACTCTCACAAGAATCCCTCAAACCCGACTGTCCAGTTATACAAATATTTTTGGAGCCTAATTTCTCAAAAACTACTGAATGGATTTATACCAAGTCACAAAAAGCACAATCTGTAAACTAAGATCTAGCTTCCTCCTTTGCGTTCAGCAGTTTTTGTGAAAACCCTTTTGACAAAAGTCTATTGGAAATGCATGTGGATTTTGCATTTTGGGACCCCTCTTTTTTCTCGGTCCCTGCTGGACGGATCACCCCAAAACTTTCCTTGCACAAACTAGTATAAAAATAGCACTTCTTTGAAAGGTTTTGTGAAGATTCGTCAGATGGGGCAAAAATTATTAGCAAAATAAAAAAGGCATCTCCTATGGAAATGCTGACCTAACTATAACTACCTACTGGCAACAGGTGATCTGTCAAGTGGGCGCTGAGAAAAAGAGGTAGTCCCAAAATATGTTTTCCCCATTACTTTTTCCATAGGAAATTAAGACACACCTACAGCCCAAACGGCTGAATAGATTTACACCAAACAGAAAGCTAGATATTGGTCCAGATAGCGCGCTTTTCGTTATGTGGTGTAAATCTATTCAGTAGTTTTTGAGAAATTAAGGCTCAACAAAAAGGGAAACAAAAAGAGAACCAGAAGAAACACTCAAAAAAGAAATGAATGGAAGGGATTCGCATATTAGGTTTTTCATGGAATATAACAATGAGCCTCAGTGTATACGATCAATACTTGAAAGAAACTGACATATCCTCCAGCATGATGAACACTTGAAAACGAGTGTAGGTTCCAACCCTATTTTACATACTGAATCTGCAGATCCTTGTGTAACATACTTATGAGTATTCTCTTTCAACTGTTAGATGGAAATAATTGGTTGACGAAGAAAAACAACGGATTCTAGAACTGTGGGGAGTGCAAAGCATGCTCGTATGGTATTGACACAAAGGACTGCAGAGCAATTGAAGGCAAGACTCAAGAATTCATGGAAAGAATTACATGTAATTCAGAGTTTGTCATATATGTTTTTGAATGCACATGTCAAATGAAGTATGTTGGGAGTACTATTTACAAGGTAAAAATAAGGATTTTACAACATTTGAGATCAAGACAGGAGTTTCTATATGGCTGAGCATTTTTGGAATGTGCCTAATGGCAACCTTACTAGATGTAAATATTATGGGAAAAAGCAGATCAAGTCACGTCTACGAGGTGGGAACCATGAGATGGAATTACAGAGATGTGAATCAAAGATGACCCTCTTATTGGAGACCGAAAGACCTTGGGGACATAATTTAAGATGCAGAGCTCCACGTTCACCTATAAGATCGGGGTATGAACTATCTCCAGGCAATTCTGTATAAATGAAATAACTGTTACATAATGGATGAAGTTGAATTCCATTTTATTTACAGGGAGTGCACTGAATTACGATTAACTTACATGACAATTTGAGACTCAACTGCTTCTATAAGACTTTGCAGATATCTTGTACTTCTTTCAGTTGTTCTATCCCCCTGTTTAGTATTTTGAATTACCTCCCAAGAATAATAGCCAATATGTTTAAATTCATGAGTATCTATATAAGATGAGTTTTACATGTCCTGGCAGTGAAAAACTCCCACCTTTGTTTTTCACTGCTGTGAGGCCTACCTCTCCAATAGGATATCATTGGGTTACCTTATTACATTTAACAAGAGCTAACTTTGGATTTGGAACAGATAGAGATATTCTGTTTATACCCAAAGGAATTGCAATTTAAAATCCTCTTTAATAGTAAAGTCAGATTTTAAGTTACTATTCTGAAAATGTAACTTTTAGAAAGTTGGCATTTTCTTGCCCTAGCAATCTGTGCCTTCTGCCAGTGTCCTGGGCCACATGACCGTGAATGGCTCTTCTGTTGGGGTTTGTGAATTCCTCCCAGACAGTGACACAAAGGGAACTAGGCATGGGCAGGATGGGCCATCCTGCCAGGGTGGCATGGGGGACGAATATAAGCCCTGCCCCACTTGGACTTCAAGGGGCTTTCCTCCAGCAATGACAAAGGAACCTGACACCAGCTTTTTATCCCCACAGGCTTCTTGGAGCCTTGACAGGTGAAAGGAAGAACTGTCCAGAACTAGATGTGAGAGTAGTATAGGAAATCCCCCACACAAAGGCTGGTACCAGGTATAAATATTGGACCTCCAGAGCCGCTCATCAGTACACTCCTGGACCTGTGGCTGTTACAGAAGAAGGAATGCCATGCCACCAGGGTTCTGTCCTACTGCTACTAGAGGATTGCTGCTGCTTAAGGACTGCCTTGCTCTATGAGAAGGAAGTCCGGACCTGCTCCCTTCATTCCTGGCTAACATGAGTGACTCCAAGGGTCGGTTGGCTGAAATCCTATCCCTGCAATTATCCACTTGAAGAACCGGAATAACCCACTCACTGGGTCTCGGCGGCGGGGGAATTGCCCAAGTCTTCCATACCCTTCATACGTAGTAAAAGGAGACACAGGAGCCTTCGTCTGCAGGAGGAACCCAGATTTATTCAAATAGCCCGGGCTATGGAACAGAGTCCCAAGCTCGTTAGAAACAAGACAGAGGAGGCTGCTGCTTTACTCCGCAGCTTACAAGCCTTTTATACTTTTTCATTCCAGTCTTTTGGCTGTTAGTCCATTGTTCAATCAGGGCAGTGTTTGCAGTTGATAACCAGATCCAGACGGTGTTTGTAGTTGGTGACCTGATCAAGGCTTGGTACTCAAATTATTGTTCACTCAGCTTGATCAAAGCACGGTCATTCAGGTCATTGTTCGATCAGCTTGATCAAAGCTCGGTCATTCAAACCATTGTCCAATCACCCTGATCAAGGCCCAGCAGTCAGACCATTGTCCAGATAACCTGATCACGGTGTCAAGGATGTTTACCAGGCAGGGAGCAGGAGATGGGAAACAAATCATTTACACAGGGCGTGAGTGTCTCATGGTTTTCTGTCGAACTGCAAAGAACAGGGGGTGGGTGTGCGACAGTTCCTGGGCAGAAATGCAGGCTGCAAGATGGTTTTTGTCGTGTTAGTTAGAATTTCCTCAGGCATCAGCAGAAACGACCAGGTGGGTCGTGTGGAAGTGTTTGACACGAAATGGCAATGAAAAACAATGAAGTCCTGGTATAAATGATACCGATCAGAAGAACACTTTTCCTCAGACCCTCCTTTTGCCATTGAGTGGCAAATACTTTAAGAAATGTCAATGTTCATAAGGCCATCGGTTTCTTGTTGGAGCATCATCATCATATTGGTGTTGCGAATGTTGGAGGGTGGAGGCTGGATGGTCTGGACACACATTGTACAGAGCACTGGCAGGCACTGAGGGGCTTATTTACAATGCCCTTGCGCCACTTTTGCGTCATTTTTAACATGGGAAAAGTGACGCAAAAGTGGCGCAAGGGGCTTGTAAATCTGCCCCTGAAAGCACAAACAGCAGGAGACCAGGACAGTTATTCCCAAGGCAAGGAAGATGAGGACCCTCCACCCCCACTGGGAAAGGAGGCCCCAGATCCAGCCTGTGAGGGACCAGTTGCCTTTATCCAGATGAATTTCGGAAGAAAGGCGATGCAGACGTTGGATGGCATAGTACACTGAAGGTGCGTTGTCTGGGATGTACACGCAGCAGCTGGAGCCGATCAATTTACACACACCACCACGATCAGCAAGGAGGACGTCTAGGACCATGCGGTTCTGCAGTGTTATAAGGCGGTCCGCCTGTAGTTCTGCAGTGATGTTGGAGAAGGCACCAGCTGTTACTGTGATGGTGGCTTCAAGGACCCTGATCAGTCCTCATACAGCCCGACTGTTTGCCATGGGGCCCCAGAATGGAAGGAAACCTTTAAGGAAGTCCCCGGTTTCCTGGCCTGCTGTATCCTCGGCTGATATGACGCCCCTACGTGAGCGACGCAGAGCGCCCTTCATCAACAGGTGGTAACTCCCATGGGTAGAATACGTTGGCGGAAGGAGGAAGGCCAGATAGCAGGTACCAGACCAGTTACGGGGGAGCCAAGTGTAGGCGGCAGTGCCACAGATAAAATAGGTGTTGGGGGATGCCACCAGCTTCGGAGGAGATGTAGAGTTTAAAGATTTTGTGATATTACAAGTACTGGTACCAACTTTCTTAGTCCCTAGGCCATGGATGCAGACACGGCCTTGCACATTTATGACATTCACAGTGTCTTGTTCATCGGGCAGTATCCTTCTTGTGCGGAATCTGGAAAATGTTCGTCGAGTGGTTGAGTTGAATACTACCATCTCACCGAGTTCATCTGGTGATAGTAGCGATGTGGATGAGCTGGTCGGGCAAAAGGAGCATTGGCATGGCCAGATCTGTTCCACCAGAAGTCATCCTGAAATGTTCCAAGGGCAGAATTGGCAGTACCATTGACAGTGTAGGCCTCCTGTATCAACATCCACCATGCAAGACAAGACCCAGAGATGGAAAAGGGGTAGGGAAAGAATGGGACAGGGTGTATCATGGAATGCGGCATCAGTCCGCAAACCCAGCAGTTGGAAATGTTCATGATCAGCTGATGATGATGCAACATTTGGATGAAGGTGTTATTGAAGAATTCTGCACGGCGGGGTAACTCGTGGGCTGTAGCGTGTAATACTGGTGCTCTGCAGGAGTTGGGGTAGGGGTTGGTGAGGTAACAGGATGGTAGATTAGTAACAGCCAACCAAGAATAGACAGGATGAGGGAGACAAACAGCGTCACCACGGTGGCCATGAAGCATTTACTATGTCGGAGACTGACATATTGTTTCTGGATTCGAGTGTTTTGGACGGCAGCCATTGTGCTAAGCCAGGGACCTCTAGTGGCTGTCTGTGATTGGTGGTTGCTTCACTGGGCGCAGGTGCCAAGAGCCCTATGGCGTACCTTAGTCTGACACACCAGCACTACTCTCGGCCGGGAGATCACAGCCCTACAGCCTATAGGCACTTGGCGAAGTCAAAGGCAAGCCTTCCCTCGGGCGCAAGTTATATCGGTCGGAAGTAGGGTCAGTATGGTCGGGAAACAATTGTTCTGGACGTTGAGCAGAGTTAAGGGAGGGTTCCACCCTTCCTTTCAGTATGCTGTCACTCTCTGCTTCCGTAGATGTAAAATGCAGTCTGGCATCGCTGAATGGGACAAACGTCGGGACTGTTTCTGTTTCTGAGTCTCCTTGTCCTTCCCTCACCCACTGATCATAGGGGAGGGGCAGAGGCACACGCCTACAGTGGGACGAATGCACCCAATTCTTCCGACTTTCTACTTTCACGGCGGTTTGGGTGGCCAGCAACACCTGACGGGGCTGTGTCCAGCGGGGTTCGAGGCTCTTAGTCCATTGAAAATTTCTTACTAAGACCCAATCTCCAGGTTGGATAACGTGTCCTGGGCCCTCGCTTTTGTCAGGTATGGCCTCATGCACCTGGTGATAAAGAGTACGAAAGGTATTAGTTAGACTGTACAGGTAATCAGTTAATACAGGGTATTCAACATCAGACAGTTTCTTAGGCCGCGGGACACCCCATACATTGGCAGGCCTCCCGAACACAATCTCATGGGGGATAGCCCTATCCTGGTGTGGGCTGTTGTTCTTGTAGACAATAGGGCCAAGGGCAGAGCATCAACCCAAGTGACACCTGTCTCGGCTACTATTTTGGCCATTTTAGTTTTTAGGATGCCATTGTACACCTCCACTAGACCTGCTGACTGGGGGTGGTTAGCTGCATGAAATTTTTGTTTTATACCCAATGCTGTACAGATATATTCCATAATTTGAGCCATAAAGTGTGTCCCGTTGTCACTCCAGACCAAGCGGGGCAAACCGAATCGTGGGAGGTACTCTTTTAATAGCATTTTGGCGGTAGTGATAGCGGTGCAGTCTTTGACGGGGTAGGCCTCCACCCATCGGCTGAAGGTACAGACCACCACTAGGACATATTTTAAATTGTTACATCAGTCCATCTGGATGTAATCTATTTGGAGGACTTCAAAGGGAAGGTAGGAGGAGAGAATCCTCCCTTAGGAGTAACTGTGCCTTTTCCTGGGTTATACATTAGGCAAATCATGCATGTTTCAACCAGCTTTTCAGCATATGTTGGTATCTTAGAGTTGTACCATGTAGGTTCCAACAGTTTACATATCCCTTTTGCACTAATGTGAGCAGGACCATGGGCCATCGTAACTACTGGTAGCACATGACTGTCAGGTAACATCCATTGTCTTTCCATAGTCGTGCGGACCCAGCAACCATCAATTCCCTCCTTTGCTAATTGCTCCTTCCACACCCGTAGTTCCTCAGGAGTAGTATGGGACTGAATATCGATCACACTCTGTACTGTGTTTTCAACCATGCCCTCGTCTGCCACCCACCTAGCGGGACCTCCTACATACATTCCTTCCCTTTTTCTAAGAGCTGTTTGTCTGGCCGTCTGGTCAGCCAGGGCATTGCCTTTCCCAACATCATCTGTCACTTTCTTATGGGCCTTACATTTTATAATGGCCACCTTTCTGGGGAGTGTCAGGGAGTCTAACAATCGGTGAATTAGGGGGCCATGTTGAATCTTGGTCCCATGGGAAGTAAGGAAATTCCTTTCTTTCCATAACCTCCCGAAGTTGTGGGCCACCCCGAAGGAATATTGGCTGTCAGTATAAATATTTACCGTCATCCCTTTGCTTAACTCACAGGCTCTAGTGAGGGCCACTAATTCTGCTGCTTGAGCAGAGCACTGCGGAATCTGAGCTGTTTCTACTACTTGTCCTAATGTCGTGAGGGCATAGGCGGCTGAGGTGTTACCATCTGGCCCTCTGAGACATGATCCGTCCACATATAGTGTACCTTCTGGTTCTGCTATCGGGGTATCCTGTAAGTCAACCCGTCCCTTCGTCTCCTCCTCTGTCCTTAATATGCAGTCATGTGGGTCTAAGCGGGCATCCTGAGTATCCAGTGGGAGTAATGTTGCGGGGTTCAGTACAGTGCATCTCTTGATGTTAATGTGGCTGGAAAAGAGTGTCAGTTCATATCCTGTGAGTCGTGCGCTAGTGAGGTACTGTGTCTTGGTGTTATTAAGGAGGGTATCTACAGAATGGGGGACCATCAGAGTCAGGGGAGTTCATGACGATCCCCGCACTCTGACGGACCATGAGGGCGGCCGCAGCGGTCGCCCGTAGGCATCCTGGGAGAGCCCTTGCAACAGGATCTAAGGTGGCTGAAAAATAGGCACATGGCCGATGGTGACCTCCGAACATCTGGGTCAAGACAGCGCATGCACAGCCGTCTGTCTCATGTACAAAAAGAAAAAATTGCTTGCTATAATCAGGAGTACAGAGGACTGGAGCAGTACACAGAGCCCTCTTTAAATCTTGGAAGGCCTGCGCATGCTCTCTAGTCCATGGAAAGGAACTGTCTGATATGTCTTTAGTGGTGAGGGCAAGAAGAGGTTTGACCATGGCCGAAAAGTTGGAAATCCACTGTCTACAGTATGAGGTTAGGCCTATGAAGGCTCGCACCTGCTTTTGTGTTCGTGGGGCCGTCATAGCATTGATAATGGCTACACGATCAGCGGTGAGCTGCCTTCCCTCCTTCGAGAGGAGATGACCTAAATAGGTCACCTTCTCTTGACAAAACTGAAGCTTTTTTAAAGAGACTTTGTGATTATGGAGGGCAAGGTGGCGTAACAAACAGAGAGTAGCTTCTTTACATGATGGGGCAGAATTTGCAGCAATGAGGAGGTTATCTACATATTGTAATAGTGTGGAGTTATCAGGGAGTTCCAAGGAATCTAGTTGACTTTTGAGGGCTTGACTATAGATACTGGGGCTCTCGGTGAAACCTTGAGGGCGCGGCAGAATCTAAAGCTTCGCCCACCAAGGGAGAAACAAAAAAAATGTCTGCTGTCAGGATGTATAGGAATGCTGAAAAAGCATTCTTCAGGTCTATGACAGAAAAGTGCGTTGCGTTAGAAGGGACCATCGTTAAGAGGGCTGTAATGTCGGGGACAACAGGATATTGGGAGATTGTTATTTTGTTAAGGGCTCTCAGGTCAATCACGAATCTGTATATTTTAGGGGAGAGAGCATCTCCATTGGTCTTTTTAAGAACGGGAATAATGGGACTGTTACAGATATTGCCACGTGTTTCCTCCACTACGCCCTTGTCCATTAATTCAGATATTATTGTTAAAAGGGACATTTCTCCTTCCGCGGGTAGTCGATACTGCCGGAGGCGGGGGAGAAGTGCACCTGGCTCGATGCGTACCACATGAGGGGATATGTTGAGACACCCTACATCAGTGTCTGATGATGCCCAGAGGGAGGAAGGTAAAAACTGCAATTCTGGTGGGAGGGGACCAGACAGATACATATAGGAAGCTGCGGTGGGAGAAATTGTTAGGGATACACCTTGGGGACTACATGATATGGTCGCATACAGAGCTTTCAGTAAATCCATGCCTAACAAGTTTTCACTGCAACCTGTAGTAAGGACCAAGGGAGCGTCAACATGTGCAGGGCCAATATCGAGAGGGAGGGGTTCAGAGACAGGGCTCGTCACAGGTGTTCCTGCAAAACCCACGGAGACATTTATTTTGCCAGAAAGGGGTGCCTCCGGGACTGACAGACGTGCAATAGAAGACCTGGTGGCCCCAGTATCCAAAAGAAAATTCTGATCGTTCCCACAACTGACATTTGAACATACGGGCCCCTTTGATCCACTGGAATTTGCACTCTGGTAATACCCCTTTCCTGGCTGTCCTATGCTTGGTAGGACCCTATCTCATCAACTTCGTCATAATCATCATTGTAATAAGTGCGTGTTGCTTCGTACCCATCAAACCTATTGGCCGGGCGCGGCCGGACGGGAACGTGATCCCTGGGCATACGTTCTTTATCCTGTGGATGGGGCGGGCCATGGTCCCTAGTCGGCCTTCCCTCCCTGGGAGCGCGAGGCCGAGTCTTCCCTGTTCGGATGTTTTCAGCTAACACGGGACACTCGTCTATCCAATGGCCGTACCCCTTACAATAAGCACACTGATCTGTTTGGAGGGCTCCCGTATGTTGAGGGCTGGAGGGGGTAGACTGGCGAGCCCTCGGAGGGTGTTGGGGTTGAGGTCTGAAATTCCCGCGGGCATCGGGACCTCGGGGAGGGTAAGCCTGCTGCAGAAGTGCCTTAGTCTTAAGATCCCTAACCTTCTTACTTTCCTTGTCTCTATCTTCATTCTCCCTATTCTCATGATATTGTGCCATAGCCAAGATACCAGTGATAGTTTGGGCAGACCACGTACTTTCAACTTTCTTAAGCCTGGTGGAAATCTCAGGAAGCAAGTTGCTGACAAACTTATCGACAAACACTGGGCAAGAACCTGGGGTCCGGGGATCCAAACCACTATGTCCCTTGTATTCTGTCTCAAAACGGGTAAAGAAGTCCGCCACATTCTCATTTTTTCGCTGCCTACAGGCGTTTATTTTATCCCAGTTAATGACAGTTTCCGGCAAAAGTGTTTTCATAAACGTTATTATTTTACCGGGCAAAGTCAGGATGGCAGCTTCTGGTTTAGTCCCTCCTACCCTTGCTTCTTCCATAGCCTCTAGGTCAGCCCATTTACCTCCCAACGCCACTTCATGATCAGTATGTCGAATCTTGTCCCAAATTTCAGTGGGAACAACCGTACCAAAAAGTAAATCTATATCCTCAAGAACGAGAGTACCTGCAGATATAATCTGACCTAATTCTCTGTAAAAGGCAGCCGGATTCTTCCGGGGATCTGGTAATTGTTCTTTTAACTGCATTACTTCTGACCTTTTCCAAGGAACATGAACCCAAAGCCTGTGCCAGTGTGCCTCAACAGCCCCTCGGCCATTATTTTGGGCATCGGTAAGTGCGTTAACAAAGACAGGGGCCGCCTCTCTCATTGGCATAGCTGTCTCTAGAGGGGTGTTGGAAAAGCGGTCATATCACGGTAAGCCATTAAAGCAGACACAGCACCAAACATCCCCTCTCCCTGAACATCGCCTCTTCTTATTTGTGACCTAAGGTCCATTAATCCAGTGGGTATCTGCATAAGCGCATTCTCAAATTTTTGCATGACCAGCGTACACATGTATTCAGCCCAGGTGGTCTGTTCCATAATCGTCCACTGGGAAAAGGTGGACCATATGTCTTTAAAGGCATAAATATTCCCGTTCTTTATCCAACATTCACACTGTTGCTCCTGTAGGTCATTTTCTCGAAGGGACGAAAAGCTGACTGCAGAGCGCAAGGAGGCCAGTCGGGGGAATTGAACATTTTATATAAATCCTGTTTAACTGTAGACCACGGGGAAGTAGGAAAAGGGCGGGTAGGGGTAAAGCCGCAGGGGTTGGGCGGATGGAGACTTGTTGTCATTCCCGCAGTGAGGACAGGGTTAGCGGGCGTGGTCGGTGTCATAGGAAAAATCGGGAGGGTTGGTGTGACAGGGAGATCAGTAGGAGGGGCAGTGGGGGCAGGAGTGGGCGGTGGCGGGGGGACATGTGGGGTGTGAGGCGTCAGGGCAAGGTACATTGGGGCATATGCAGGAGGGCTTTCTAGCATGGTATCAAGCAAGGAATCACCTTCTTCTCCCCATCCATATGGCCCTTTCTTTTCTCCTCACGAGCTGGATAGCATTTTTGTACCCGGGCCCCATGCTCCCTGTTGGCTATTTCTACCGATTTTGTCATTTGATTTTGTAAATTTACTCTGGCGTGGTCGGCCATTGACATGCGTTCCTGTTTTCTTTCTTGAGCCTTCTGCTTTCTAGCTCTCTGCTCTATCTCTTTCCTCCAAAATCGGACAGATTCAAACATAGACGGGCGCGTTTTTCTTTTCATTAATTGTTCCTCTAAGTTGGTGAGAACTTGGGAATTAAAGGAGCCGAAAAGTGGCCACTGTAATTCCGCGTTACTTTGTTTCGTATATTTTACCCAGAATGAGGAAAACATTATGGCAGAAGGGCCATGTTTAACATACATCATATGGCCAGGGGTCCCTTCTGGAGGAAGCGGACAAGCCGCCTCCAGCTGGGAGTCCTGCGTACACATACAACAACATAATTTCTTGAACTTACTACTGACTGGCATGCTTGTAAATAGGTAACAGACACCGGCGGGTTTTAAAATTCACCTCGCCTGCTTGGCTTTTGCAAAGGTCAATAACAGCAGAATCATACAGACTTGGTGGGTGATCAGTCCACCCTTACCTTACAGGGGTAGTTCTCTCCTGCAGACGTAGGGCTGTGTCCTGCTCCAGAAATTATTTGCTAGGGGACTCCAGCGAGGACGCGGTCATGTGGCCCAGACCGGGTGGGGAGGAACAGCGGGCGAGTCGTTCGGCTTACTGGATTGCAAGAATCCCTCGGGTAGGGCGCCTCCGTCGGAGTCTCTCCGTGCACCTCCTCACATCCACCGGGCCTGACCTTCGTACTCGTGGAGTCCCTGTTCGGGCGCCATTTGAAGAACCGGAATAACCCACTCACTGGGTCTCGGCGGCGGGGGAATTGCCCAAGTCTTCCATACCCTTCATACGTAGTAAAAGGAGACACAGGAGCCTTCGTCTGCAGGAGGAACCCAGATTTATTCAAATAGCCCGGGCTATGGAACAGAGTCCCAAGCTCGTTAGAAACAAGACAGAGGAGGCTGCTGCTTTACTCCGCAGCTTACAAGCCTTTTATACTTTTTCATTCCAGTCTTTTGGCTGTTAGTCCATTGTTCAATCAGGGCAGTGTTTGCAGTTGATAACCAGATCCAGACAGTGTTTGTAGTTGGTGACCTGATCAAGGCTTGGTACTCAAATTATTGTTCACTCAGCTTGATCAAAGCACGGTCATTCAGGTCATTGTTCGATCAGCTTGATCAAAGCTTGGTCATTCAAACCATTGTCCAATCACCCTGATCAAGGCCCAGCAGTCAGACCATTGTCCAGATAACCTGATCACGGTGTCAAGGATGTTTACCAGGCAGGGAGCAGGAGATGGGAAACAAATCATTTACACAGGGCGTGAGTGTCTCATGGTTTTCTGTCGAACTGCAAAGAACAGGGGGTGGGTGTGCGACAGTTCCTGGGCAGAAATGCAGGCTGCAAGATGGTTTTTGTCGTGTTAGTTAGAATTTCCTCAGGCATCAGCAGAAACGACCAGGTTGGTCGTGTGGAAGTGTTTGACACGAAATGGCAATGAAAAAACAATGAAGTCCTGGTACAAATGATACCGATCAGAAGAACACTTTTCCTCACACTGATCTGGTGCACTAGACCTGTCTGGACCTGCAACTGGACCTCCCTGAGCCTCTGCTGGAGTGAGCTCCTGACCCCAAGAGGTGGCTCCCTAAGTCCTGGACCCCTTGTCTGGTATCAGTTGAGCTCCTCCTGCGAAGAAAGGTGAAATCCTAAAGTTTTGGTACTTCGCGATCGTGAACGGGCCCGTTCATGGTGAAACTCTGCTGCTCGTGACGACCAACAACATAAAGTTCCGGTGAGCCCAACCACTAGCGACGAGCGGCAACGCGAGATCTGCACTCCAGCAATGACAGCTGGCAGCAACTGCCAATGCGAGGCTCCAGCAATGACCATCTGTGACACTTGACCCGCTCATTGTACTGAAGGGACGACAGCCTGCACCGCACGGCCTGCTCTTCGGGCTACAGCGACAACCATACACGACACTCTCCCTGCTCCTCGGGGCCTCCTAAACCAGAAACGGAATTCTTCGAGCCAGATTTTAATAAGGTAACTTTTTCAGCAAAACTAACCTCGTTCCTGTAGCCACCCTGCAATTAATCATGGTTGGCATGAACTTGTGACTTTCCCTCAGTGTAGCGCAACCTGATGACTGCGAATGGTACTTTCTGCTTTTAGGCTCTATATCTCCTTAAAACTGTGAAGCTGAATATTTCCGGTTCTATTCATTGGACTTTTGTCATTCTGGTCCCAATTTATCTATTAAAATCTTGGTGTGGGATTTATCTTGTGTTGTGTGTTCACTATATTAATGTAATGTGTATGCACTCAAAGTTAAGCCTGACTGCTTTTGTGCCAAGGTACCCGAGGGCTAAACACAGGTTAATTTAGTGACTTTTGTGGTTCACACTGACTAGGATTGCGATTGTTGCTTGAGAAGGGGCTCCACCCACCTCACCCCCTCAATCAAAAACCCAATTTCTTACACTTCTAATGACTGAGTCCCTCCTTAGTGCTCTGTTAGTTAAGTTCCTTCTCTGACAGGGTTAGATGATTAACCCTTACCTATCACTCTTGTTTCAGAACATTCCAGTCTCCAGCGTCTGCACCGTTGGTACCTGTACAAGATGTAAGGATGCTGGTCTTGCCTCACTTTAAGTCCGGAAGCTGAATAAAATGGAAATCTATGGAAAGGAGGTAAGATGCAGTTTCATTTTTTGGAATGACGTATAACATGCACTCCGCTAGCTAATTTTCTTTCTCTTCTTAACTTTGCAACGCTTTTTGGGCCTACTATGTGCTGACAAAAGTAAATCACATTGACATGTAGGTAACATCTGCAGTGAAAATATGTTGCAAACAGAGATAAACAAGCATTGGCAAAGTCAATAGCTCTGGTGTTGGCTGCCAGCTTTTTTGTTCTTGTCAATATTTGATTTGTTTTGTTATGTCCTGTTGTTTGCAAAACTTTGTTGTTAAGAATGCTGTTGGGCCCTCACCAATCTCAAAAAAACACATTGGCTAAAAGAACGATATGTTTTTGGTCTCAAAAAGCAAAGATTGAGACAGTAGTTCCTAGCAGTCAAGACAGAATGCCATCATTCACAGTGAAGTAAGTCAGTGGCTGAAGTGGGTTGAACGATATAATAACTAACCAATGAAAAAAGATGGATGGCCAAAAGTCCCTATTGAAACTATATTATATATATAATTTTTGTAAAATCAAAAGGTCTTGATCAACAGCGGACCTAACAAAAAATTACCTATGGGCTTGGATTACTAGAATTGTTAGGTCTGGCTTGACAGTACACCTGTCACCAGGCATAATGTGATCAACCTAAAATAGTGCTTTCAGTAGCAATACAAAGAGGGTTTTTGGCTCCGTGCACATGTTGGTAGCCAGAAGTACATTTTTTGATTAGGCAAAAGTTGTGTGCTTCCACAGAAAACAATGTTCTTCCCATCCTCACATCTGTGGTTATTTTGTTTGTTTATCCAGCTGCCTGAGCCAGCAGCAGTATCACTGTCTGTGCTTGAACATTCGGGGCACACACATGGAACACTCAGTAATGCTGTTAAAGTGTCTTAGAGAACTTGATAATTTGCAGTGTTTGTTTTTCTATGACAGCAGCACAGATGAGAAGAGGCCAGTCATATGGAATTTATTGCAGTCCCACCTCCCTCCCCATCCATAATTAACTTTAGACTTCAGAGTGTGTTTGAAAGTAGTAAGGAATGCCCAGGGCTACCCTTATTTACAATGATTTTAGGTCTGGCTGGACAGTGCAGCCATCACCTGAAATGTGATCAATAAAAATGAGCTTTCAGAGTACTACTGAGAGAAGAGCATAGGCGCACTCATATGTTTTCCTGAATAGAAGATTTGATTGGGCTAAATGTGTGTGCTTCCACTAAAGGCTGCTTGTATTGCATTTTTTGGCTTGTGGCAAAGCATATACTCAACACAGCATGCCTGACGTGATTGTGGTGGCAAGCCAGTGATCATTGCTATAGGCCTGATCTGCTTGTTATGAAATGTTATGATGATGGCAACTTATTGACAAACTGCAATTATAGAAGATTTTTTCTGTGGGAATCCTCGTAAGGCCCTCTGAGAAGCGATAGTATTTTTATTACTCAGCTGTCTTGTATATCTTTCCAATGTTATGACTGCATATCTGATGGTTGCCTTGTGGAAAGGCTTACACTCAAAACTGTAGCCCTGAGTTGGTTATGGTGACAAGCTATAGGCCTGATTGATACACTTGCAAGTGTTATGCCTGATGCCATAGGTCTGGCCTGATTATTATGAAACTATATGACAAGAGCAGTTAGTCTGGCTTTTTTATTGTGAAAAGCGTTTGTTAAAGCCAGTAAGCCTTTAACATTTGGTTGTTAATTGTGTTACAAGCTATATACAGGTATTTGTTACATGTCATCTCACAGATCACTCTAGTAGGCAAGGGTATTGACGTTGGCCACCTACTCTGACAAGCTTTGGGTGGTTTCACTAGGATTACCCTTCGTAGGTCCTGTTAAGATGGGTTGTATATTGCTTTGCAAACTGTATGTATCTACATATTTGCTGTTTTACAACTGTGTGCATGATGGTTACCAGTTTATGTGCACTTGAATATAGCAGTGTTGTGTATGATGTAGGCTTCATCCGTTCATTGGGAAATGCCATGCCAGATTTCATAGGTTTGATCTGTTTTTTAAGAAACGTTATATTAAAGCCAGAAGGTCCAACCTACTTATTGTGACACACATGAGATTGTGCATGCTCAAGGGTTGCTCTGGTGAACTGCTTTGCATTGATATCCAGCTTTGTTTTATGTTGCTTTGGTGACTGTTCTATTATTCGGGGGGCAGGAGGGGGCCGCAGACTTCCTCCTGACAGGTGCATGCTCAAATGTTGTTTGCATAGTCCAAGGTACGCAGACAGGCTCTAAGCATTCACATATTGTGGCTTGGTTAAGGGAGGCCAGGACCCATGGCCCTGACCACCTCCCCTCATCCTTAGTCAAGCAAATGCTCCATAACAGGAGCAGGAACCAGGTCAGACAGGAATACCATGCTCTGCGTCTGGCATGTCTCATGCATATTAGATGATTACCCGTTTTGACTAGGCATGCAATGGAACAGAAGAATGCCATATTCATTCAAATTGTAATTTGTAACTTACAAACTTAGGGCCTGATTACAATCTTGGCAGACAGGGTTACTCTGTCACAAACGTGATGGATATCCCGTCTGCCAAATTACAATTCCATTATATCCTACGGAACTTGTAATACGGGTGACGGGATATCTGTCACATTTGTGATGGAGTAACCCTGTCTGCCAAGATCAGAATCAGGTCCTAAGAGTTCTTTTTAGACCTCGTTCCCCGACAGCTTTTAACTACCTGCTGTTGAGCACATATTGTGTACAGTACCCATACTTACAGCCAGCCAGTTGCTTGCCATTGGTTGGCTTTCTTGTCGGTGTCAGTTGCTTGCTTCTTAGTGAGTGGCTTTGCTTTCTCTTGTGTTTGTTAGTCCACTGGAGCATAGCCTCTTCGCTATCATTTGTGTGGATGACATATATTTCCTTCCACTGCTTACTTTCAGGGAGCTACTTTTTTTCTCTCAACATTTCATCGGTGTGCAAGTGTTTTCTTGCTCTCACCCTCATAAGCTCCTACCTCCCTTCAAACCCGGCCCCCTGTACTCTGTGTTGCACCTCACCACCTCCCCAGCATGTCCGTTCATTCCCCTGTTCCTCCCATATGGCACTTTTTTGCTTTCATTTAATTTTTCAACCCTCCATGTTGCCTCTTTTTCCTATGAACACCTTCTTCTCGTTACTCACATCGAGCTGTTGAGTTGGACTCCCCACCACTCCTTTGTTGCTCCCACTGCCTTGTCATGCTTTCTAGCTCGCTTTAGACACTGATTCATTTTTTAGGTAAACTCACATCATAGTGGCTTTTGTTATTCGTGGTATATGTGCACATTGGTTTCTCGATTACACCTCAGCATATCAAATTTCAGAGTATTGAAGGAGAAGTAATTGTTCCTCTGTATTCAAGCCCCCAGAGTATTGAAGAAGAAGTAATTGTTCCTCTGTATTCAAGCCCCATCTAAACATTCTAGTGAGAAAAAGAATGAATGTCCTTTTCCCTCCTTTGCGACGCTGTAGATCAGTCTGTTTTGCTGTAACTGGCCTGTTGAGCAGTGACCCACAGCCCTGTACACATGGATATCACTCACACACCTTTGGGGTAAACGGACTGAATAAAGCAATCCTACGTGCAATACAAAATGAGTCTAAAATGCCCACAATATGTTGAAATTAAAAATGACACCTCAATTAAAACAAAATGAAAACTAATGATGAAACACTTTAAAAGATACAGCAAAAAAAATGCTCGACCATCCAGTGCTAAATAGACATCAGATTTAAAAATGCACGAAAGACCATAACTAATGAAAAAGATGCTGTGCGAAACTAGCAGATCTAAAGTGTTGCATTAAATTTCACAGGAAATATAAAAATAATGAAAAATGTCACAAACCAAAAATTAATATTAATATTTCCACATTAAGATTCATGTAAGAATTAATGAATACAAACATTCCGCATGGATATTGCTGGTATAAAAATGTACATTATACCAGTTGTATTGAAAAAACGGAATTGTGCAAAATAATTTTTAAAAAGTTGGAAATTGACTTCCATAAAGTTGGCCAGTTCTACTTTCAGGCTGTACAGGATTCAGGCTTCATTAGACCTGGTAACTATAGTGGGATGTAACCAGCCTCAAACTGTACATGCACCCTGGGCACAATTCTCAGTCCCGCAACTCATGTATTTACTGATTGCACACCTTGTCTAACTATTTTCAAAACAGGTATGTGATGTTTTCCTTCCTTCGGATGTTGCTGACTTGTGGACAGGCCAACAGTGGCCTTGTCTACTTACAAAAAATGTTGCTGTGGTGTTTTTTTCACCAGAAACTAGCTCTGAGAGCACTAGTCCTCAGAAGCCAACCAGTTACAAGTTAAAGTCCCACGTCAGGACCCCTGCACTCATCTTAATGGGTCAGAAATTTCACATGGACACACAGGGCAGTTCCCAAGCCACAGCTTGCATAGACCAAAAATCCTCCAGCAAGCAAACAAACGTTCCTGTGTGTTGGTGGGGGCTATTTCAGAAGATTGGCAAAATCAATCACTGGTGTAAGTGTTTTCACGCAGAATCCAAGTTCAATGTTGAAGCAGATCCGCAAATATTCCTGTATAACCCAGTTTATAACAGATCCTTTAAAATGCAGCTTTTCCTTAAAGAAGAGCAAAAACATCCCTTGTGTCTGTTGGGTCGAGTCAACGGGCTGGTACTTTCCACGTCCCTCTGGATCCTTGCAGCTAACAGATCTCACTGATTCCTCACTAGGGTCATTCATACCGACGTCCTAACAGGATTATCTTTAATTTCTGCAGTTTGTTTTCAAGCCAATACCGGTAAATTTTGCATCAAGGAAAAAAGCATAATTAAATGGACCTCCTTATCTGTACAAGCAAGTGATTATTCTTTACAACTCCTGCCTTACTGCAAAGGTTTTTAAACTTTAATTTCTCCCAACCTTATCGCAGAAAATCAAAATTAAAATCTATTTGTGGATTTTTACATTCAAGAACAATCTGTACATGCACTTTAAAACATGGCGTTGGCTACCACCAGTCCTGGGAAAATTATGTTCCATAATTACAAAATTGGCATTTAAAAATACTGTCACACTTTAGAGCATAGAGACATTCCTAATATTATGAAAATAAAATGTATTTTGCGTCATTATATTATAATTGAGCACATCTCTGTTTGGACAAGCCCCCTGCAATATGCTAAATATTAATTTAAACTACACCTGTGTGTGCCCGCCAAGCAACAAGACTTAGGCCAAGCAATGGCTGCACTGAAAGTGAAAGGAAGACCCTTTTTAATTCAGGGCTCGCAGGGCCTGGTCCTGGTTATCAGACCGTAGGTTCCTCTGAATGGTCCAAATCTAGAAGTCTTAAAATCAGCAGCGGTCCGTGGAGGTAAGCGCGGTGGGGCGGAGCAGGGGCAGGGCGGGGCGGGGGGAAGTCAACAGACGACGGATTAGGGAAAATTAAATAAATAAATAATTTGTATTCCAGCGTCTGTCGACATCCTTCCCCCTCCCCCCCCCGCCGCGCTTGCCTGCACAGACCTCTGCTGCTTAAAAAGAAAAAACTGTTGCTTTTTTATAGGTCAGATAGAGTTTTTTGCACCTGCCATTTAGTTTTATTCAAAATGCAAAAGGGAGCATAGAAATAATGTTGTGCCCCTCAACCATCTGCCATTTCTTAGTGTGCAAAATAGCTTCTGCTTGGAAGTACAGCGAAGCCTACTAATATATTTCCACTCTCTTTAATTTCTTCTTGTTCTCTTCACTGCAAATCAATTATGAGGCCACATTTTCATATACGACTAATTGGCTATCCGCCTGTAGAGTGAACTGGGCCCACGACTACACTCTTAATAATTCAGCGCTGCTTACTTCATTTATTGCCAGTTGGAAATATTGCACACTTTCCTGCCACACGTGTTATTTCCCTTAAAACTTTGTACAGTGTGAAAGTCTGAGAGAGAGTACAAGGAAAACATGGAGTGCTTTAATGGTTAGCAGACTAAATAACACTTGGAAATGATGTGCTGTGCAAAACAAATTGCTGCTCTTGTGGGATAGCATACCCCCACCACAAGGATGCCTGCTGTACGCTGCAGACAATGATGGGTTGCTGTGATGTCAGAACTCACATGTAAGAAATTGTTACAAGAGAGTAGTCACTCAGGGCCCAATTCGCAAAGACAGTAGTAAGCCTACACTTGAGGATTTACACCTATATACAAGTGTAGATTTACTACTTTTGGGATTCAGAAACATTCCCAGATATCTGCCTGGAAAGCTGCACCAGATGCAAACTTACATGCGCATTATTGGGCTCATTACGTGACATTGCTAGCATGAGCCTCTTCCTGCTGTATTGATCTCTCCATAGCGGAGGAATAGTTACCCTGTGCAAGTAAATATATTTTGCAATGTGGGACTCCTGATTTTATCTAAGTTTTCTCTGCATGATGTTTCCCTTTCTCTTCTCCAAGTGTCATTTCAGATTTCAGCTTTCAGATGAATACGTATAAAAGTTGATAGTTCATACATTTCATCCAGGCATTTGCCTTTATTTTTCTTGCTATAAGCACAAAGACCAGCCATCTTGTGCAGATGTGCTATGATGATGTTGACTATTGTTAGGTCTTACAACACACAAAAGGGATAGGAGTGCTAGGAAACCTGCAGCTAGTCTGATTTGTGGCACACAATTTATGAAAACTGCCCTCACCCACAATTTGTGGCATGCTTCATCATAGGACGAACATGCAGAGAGAGGGGTGTGGGGTCATTAATATTCCCCGATACCACCATCCTTCATTTATATTTTTTAATCCTGACCAGGTAGTCCAGGAATAAAAGTGCAATTGGACACTCCTGAGCCAGTTCTAAATTTTCATTTCTGTACCATTACTTTTTCAGATCCCTATAATTGTTTTATGTTTGTATTGTCTTCCTCCTCCCTATTGCTCCACCCCAAGGCGTTGGTCTGCACAGGGGCGTTGCTTCAAGCCCCATGATGCAGCAAATCACAAATTGTCAGTGAGGGCAGTTTTCATAAATTGTGTGCCACAAATAAGACTAGCCGCAAGTTTCCTGGACTCCTATCCCTTTTTTTGTGTTGTTGGATGTTTAGAGGGGAGGTTGGAGTAGAAGTGTAACCTCTTCCCCCTCTTTTATGTGTGATTCATTGTTGTTAGGTCTTGCCCACCAGACAGCACAAGCTGTATGGTTGCAAAAATCTATTGTGGGCTTACAAGGAACTTACATACCCTTTGTTTACCATCAGCTGGCTTTATTGTCATTCCTATTTGCTTGCTTCTTTTTCAATGGAGCTTCTTGTCCTATCCTGTCCATCTTATGTTTGTCGAAGCCCTGGAGCATTGCTTCTTTCACAATAACAAACTATTTCAGGTAAAAAATAAACCAAAACATGTAAAAGAATAAAATACAATCGCATCAGTGAATAAAACAAAAATCTAACTACATTAAAAATTCATAAAAAAGATAAAATCAGGCATGTACAGTATTTTTCAAAATGCATATTGTTTAAAATCTAGTGGTTAGTTCAGCACCTGAATATTTGGGACCAGAAAGACAATGTTTTCTTCTTAATATCCACATAAATAATAAAAATTTGGCGGCACTGTAAATATTTGCTTCGCTTGTGTCTGATCTTAAGATTCTCAGGGCCTCTACATGCTGCCTTGTGCCTAATGTACGGCAGATGAGTAAAATCATTTTGTTATGAGGGCGATCATACGCGTTGAAGAAAAAAGCAAGTGAGAGACAGTTTCTGTTTCTACTTTGCATGCTGAGCAGATATAATTTTCACATGAGTTATTTTCCTGTCTACTGCAATACTTGTTGATCGGGAGAATGTTAAATCTGAATTTGGACATGCAGTTGCTTGGAGGCTGGGCACACTTGGGAGCATATTTACTAGAAACTGGCGGAGCTCGGTGTTACGCCAAAATTTCTGCACTCTGTCAGTTTCAAAATGCACGGATGCACCGTATTTACAAAAATTTGGCGCACCCCTGCGTTTCCCCTAGAGCTGGTGCTAAAGAAGCTGCCTAGTGCCAGCGCAGGCACCCTTGCGCCATGTTGCAAGGGTGCCTGCGCTGCTGCGGTGATGGTTTATATGCAAGAAAGGACACTTTCCTGCATATAAACAATCTTTACAGGCAATTTGCTCTATGCTCTATCTATGTGTGCTGCAGAATGCAGCACACTTGGAAAGAGCAAAATACTAGGAGAAATGAAACATTTCTCCTCGTATCGCCTGCTTAAGACCAGATATTCCCTGGCGATATTTTTGGCGCTGCCCCATACCTTGTAAATATGGGGCAACATCAAAAAGCAATGGGTGTTGCGGCGGAACGCGCACTGCAACACCCATTGCACGCCCTTTTCACGTTAAGTGCAGCGTGAATAGGGGCATTATTTACAAGGCACCATTAAGCCACGTCAAGTGGCTTAACGCCGCCTTGTAAGTAAGGCGAAGGACTTAACGCCACCAGAACATCGCAAAAAGTGATGTTCTGGTGGCGTTAACACCTTGTAAATATGCCCTTAAATTATCTAAAAAGGCTTGAACATTGGCATACTTTTTTTGGTCCAAAAACCTTTCGGAAATTCTTCTTTGCTTGCACTTGGAGATCTCTCTCTCCCACATATGGAGCCAGTATCTCTCCTTTAAAACAGACTAAGTGACCCAGAGTGCCTCGTTTTGGGTTGACTACAGGGCCTCTAGGGCCTTACTGTGCAACATTGATTTAACTTATGCGAACAACTGAATATTTAGGTGGTTATTCAATCCCATGATTTCTAAAAGGCTAACCTATAAGGGCCAAGCTCTCTGTGTGCCACAATCTACCCCGATAGAGGTCTCAGTTTCACGTTATGGACAATTTGTTTCTGTTCAAAATCATTGCATAATGATAGAAGCGGCATTGTCTATGTTAGAGGTTGACCGAGGATTTTAAGAATTTATTTTCCATGCTTAAAGTTTTTCGTTCATTAACATGTCCTCAAAGCTCTTTCCCCATATAAAGCTCTCCCTGTTGCTTTCACTTTATATATTTCTATAACGGTGGAAACAGTTCTAAATATTGTTTTCTTGAAGAGTTTTATTAATGCCATAGATCAATGTAATGTTAATGCGCTTTTGTTGATTTGGAGTAACTAGGCCATAATATTGGTCAACTTTGCACTAAGATATCCAAAATTAGTGCCACTCTTAAAGATGGCCCCACCAGCTCTCAATTAATCCTTATGTATTTTGTATGGATTAAATGACATATATTGAATTTTTGTTGAATTAAGCTCTAGACCCCGTTTACCACAGAATGTCATAAACCGGTTGACCAAGCTTTTCATTTCAGAAGGGCTTTTTGATTTTGAAAGCATGTCTTCTGCAAACACGAGCACCGGCGCCGTTAAAGAGCCTATTTTTGGTATATCGCTGCAAGGAATGTCTAGCTGTCTCACCGCTTAATTTATGCAGAGAGTGAAGAGGGTCAAAGCCAGGACACATCCATGTCAGACACCCTTCTCTGTTGCTATATGACAGGGGTCTCTAACCGTTTCTATGACAGGAGCTACTTTTGATCAATGACTATCCTCCTGAACTACTCATGAATATTATCACTGTTACATTATGACTAGGCCTGGGTGAAATTTAAATTACACCAGTTTAATTTTGCGCTACGCTTGTTATAGCATTAAAAATTACGACATAACTCCACTTCATGTAATTACATTACACTGGAGTGCTGGATAAATTCAAACAGACAGATGCAATCAACTGTTTGTGGCAGCTGTGTTTTTGTGCTTTTTGCAAAAATTGTATCTTAGCCTCAAAAATTGACATGCAGACACATTTTGCGCTAAAATATAGTGCTAATTGCCAATTTGCTTTTCAGTAATTATGCGTTCTTTTAGGCGTGAAAGCAAATTAAGTAGATTTCGCACACCTCTAAAGATGTCCACGTCCAATAAGATTCCAGTTCTGACCTTCCCATATAGGATTACCAATAATGATCACTCCTTGCAGCCCCCCCGCTAAAGCAAATCTACTCTTGCTCCTTCTGTCATTATTTCATGGCAGAGTGTTAATATACACCCTGTGATTGACAGAACGAGGTACGCAACATGACCAATCTCTATCTAACGTTGATACTCTGCGAGGGAAAATATTTGGTCATGTTGCAGTCCATCCTACTGCAGCGAGTTGTCACCGTGTGTGTTTGTGTTAGAGACCTGACATTGGTTTGTCAGCCTGGTCTCCAAGGGTCTGAAAATGTGAATCACTATCTCCTTCAATGTGCCCAGACCCTCACTCTGACCTACTGGGATGGGCCTCCAGGAGCTACTTCCAGGGAACTGATGAGCTACCAGTAGCTCCCGAGCTACTTACTGGTTGGAGACCCCTGCTATATGACTAGTCATTTTGCCCTTCCTTCACCATTTCACTTGAGCATCATTGCTATTATGCAACCATATTATGATGGATAAGATATTATCAGACAAGCACATTACTTCTAACACTGACCACAATTTGTGGCGTCGGATCAGATCAGAGGCCGATCGCAGATCTACACTACAAGCGCCACATAGAGATGACACTTCCCCAAAGTGACAATTTTCCAATATATTGAACAGAAATGAAATATCTGATCAATTGTACTACTAGATAGAATTTTATTCTGCTCAACTCACACTAATAGCTTTCTCAATATCTGGCAGCGAAAAATCTCCTGCAAGCTATCAATTAAGTTTATAGGCCTGTAGTTGTGTGGATTGTTTGAGTGCCCTTCATATGCATCGGGACGATTATGGCCCATGCCAAGATTTTGCAATTTTGCACCTGCATTAATGTAGTGGGTAAGATTGTTAACATAACTCTTCCATACATGTGGTTCTGAAATGTATAGGTCACCTGGTATTTTATCGGGCCTCAATGCCTTGCCACAGGTAATTCCAGTGATCGCCTCATATGTCACTTCCATCGCGATATCAAGTGGGGTAGAAGTTGTAACCCTACTTTTAAGCTCCATATTCAATGACTCACCTTTCTCATACGCGAATCAAAAAAAAAGGGGAGGAAGAGGTCAGGTTACAGAGGACTCGGCCTCCTTTACTCAATTGAACAACCAAGAAGAGTCCCACTGCGATGGAATTGGCTATCTTCCCAGTATTCTTTATAGTTTAAGGAAAACAAAAAGTTTTCTTGAAATAACCCTCACCCACAAAGATGTCCCATGGTGGCATGCTTCATCATAGCGTCTTCCCGCCTGCTGCGGGACAGAGCATGCTGCGACCGACGAAGACGTGGGAGCACTTTGTGAGATGTAAACTATAAGTTAAATGATGGCATAAGAGTGGGAGGGTCTATTAGTGGTTAAAAAATACCTGGCTAAATTGGAACTACATATTTATTCAATCCTATAGCTCTTATTGTTAAAAGTGGGGAAAGGAGAAACACACGTCTATGTGTGTGTGTCTCACTGTCGACATGTTTCAAGCCATTACCCCAAGGCTTTTATTCAGGACCATGACAATGATCCCTTGTACCACTCCTAATATTGACACCACCTAGATCTTCTTAATAAATATTAAGGGAAATATAAGTGCAATACGATACCCAATCAGTATTTTTTCTGTAAAGATCTGGAAAGATAGGACATAGCGTTATTGCTTACATTTCAATAAAGATAATTAAAGCTTAACTAGAAAACGCATCACCATATGTGGAAAAAACGTGTGATAACTTTTTCATTATCTGCTATTGTGCCAGATTAATCCTAACATTATCGCTGATTGTGTTGAGCTGCCCTTTAAAAGCTTGTCAAAATTTACAAACAAGACAGATCAAAACATGTAGCATAAATCACACACTCTATAGTTGTTTTTTGCATGCCGCTATGGAAACCATGCGCTACGCAAACAAATGATGGAACGGAATGCTGAATAAATCGTACATTCACCCCCAGTCAGGAGATCTGGGTTAAATCCATCGTTCTTTTGCTCACCATGCCACCCCAGTTTAGACCTAGCCATATGCAAATCAGTCTTGACCCTGTGCCTCATGGGAACAGTCCAGACCGAACTGCCAAGCCAGGTCCTCACTGGACCGGAAACTAGCATCCTGGGACCGGTTTCTGGGTATTACCCTTCATCAGCCAGGCTAGCTTGAATCCAGTGGCACAGTGAGCAAGGGACCCACATCTGGGCATTTTAAGAAAACTTTTTGTTTTCCTTAAACTATAAAGTATGCTGGTAAGATAGCCAATTCCAACGCAGTAGGACTCTTCTTGGTTGTTCAGTTCACCTTTCTCATATCCAGCTAATAAACAAAGGCCTTTATAGTGATCTTCCCATGCCTGTGGCTGAATATAATAGTCTACGCTTGACGTGCTTTGGCATCTACCATGTGCAACAACATGCCAAAATGTTTTGTTATCCCCAATTCTTACTGCTGTAGTTAGATCCTGCCACAGCATTTTTCCCAATCTGACGTCGCTGAGGCCTGCATGGATTTATAGGAGTTTCTAGGTGATCCTTTTTTCCCCTATCCTTTGTCTGTAGGGCAGTTAGTAATGCTTGCTTAGCATTTTTACAATGTATATTGTACCAGATTGAATGAGCACACAATTGACAAGGAGTCTTGGCATTAATGTAAATCACTTCCCTTTTAGGGCACTATATGAGTCTGAATGAGTCTAACGCATTAGATGTAAATTTGGGGCTGCAAATGCGGATGGCTCTTAACTTGTGACCATTTCAGTGAGTGTTTAATATTAGAGAGACTAATTTCTCCAAATTGTGAAGATGGTAGTTAACTTAATTTTGATGTTATATGCACCTGCATTGTAAAATGAAGTGCATTGTGGTCGCTATTGTCCCATTCTATAATAACCATATTCTTCATGTATGTCAAGAGTTGCAGATCTAACATTATATTGTCAATTCCGCTAGTCTAGTTTTCCATATTGAAGGTGTACATACCCTCTATATCAGAAGGGGGCCAACTACTGCACATTCGATGGCCTACATTTTTGGTCATCGCCATAAGTTGGATTGACAAAACTGACCATTTTTTAATGGAGAGTGAAGCCAAACTTGGGATTCCCTTTTTCGTGTCTCATACTCAGAATTATCTAGTGGCTCATGTGTGACATTAAAGTCCCCAACTATGACCAAAGGGCCCTCTTTTCTATCCTTTGCTTGGTTGGCTTGTATTCTTTCAGTGCTGACTTTTAGGAAGCTCCTTTTTTTCTTTTTCGATAAGTACTTCATGAGAGTGCATGTGTTTTCCAACTCTTTGCCTCGTGTGCTTTTCCTCCCCTGCCATGCGCCCTGCACTGCCCTCCGTGTTGCTGTATCCCTTGTGTGTTCCCTCACAAAACACCCAATGCTCTGTGTCGTTCTCTCCCTTGTGTGCTTCTCCCCTCCAATTTTCCCGCCCCCCTTGTTGCTTACTCTCTTGTGTGCTTCCCCCTTGCAAGTCCTTCTACCCCACTGCACCCTGTGTGCCTCTCTATTGAGTGCTTCTCCTCCAAAACTCCACTGCCCAAACATGCTTCATTTTGCTCTCCCCCTCATGTGCTTCCCCCATGACCAGTCTTGCCCTCTCTCTCTCTTGTGTGCTTAACCCCTGAAAAACACAATGCTCAGTGTTGATCTCTCCCTCGTGTGCTTCTCCGAGAAAGCACCTCCTGTGATCTGAGTTGATCTTTCCGCGTGCTTTCGCCCTGTAAGGTCTCCCTTCACCTGTGCTCATTGTTGTTGTCCCACTCCTGTCTTCCCCCTCCTGGAAAACACCCCTAAAGACAACAGTACTCTTTCTCTCATGTGCTTCCCCCATGCAACCCCAGATCCCAAACAGCATTCGCAAAGTCAACAGGTCGAAAAGGAACGATCTATTGGCTTTGTCAATGCTTGTTTTATCATTGCAAAAGCTGCATAAGGTTACTTCTGCTGTGAACTTCTATAATTCATCTCTGTATGTTGATCGCCTTCAGCAGTGTTGGTTACACAGTATGGGCTACTGTAATGTCAAGAAAAGACCATTGTGCCTGAGTAATTCAAGCTCACGGCCTCATTAATCTGTTGATTGCACGTGCTCATCAAACATTCTAATTTTAGGACTGGATTTGCAAAGTAATTTGTGGGTGTGCGTTTAGCTTATATATGTAAATCACTTTTTTTTTTTTTCAAATGTAAAATCACTTTTTTTCACTCATAAAAGTATGTTTCACACTGGCTAAAGTATGTCCACAAAAATATTTTTATGTGAATAAATCCTACTTCTAATGTTTAGGAAAAATCAAGGAATGGCCATTTTCGGAGTAGGGGTGACCCGAACGTAGTGGAAACCCACAAACTTAAACATTTGAGTGTACTTTTCAACTTCCCTTTGACCCATTTCCATTAAAACAGGCTTGGGGAGAAGTACATCCCAATTCAGGGTGGGAAAGGTAAGGGAACACTCCCAGAATTGTGGGGACATGGGAGAAAGGATTTTCCAAAGGACAAATGTTTTCAGTACGGTGAAAAAGAACGTTATTGTGCAAATGGGATGGCTGTTGTCTATGCACAGTTGGGCACTATGTTCAATTGCTCACATGAAAATTCCTCCACATCGTCAAAATTACAAAATCACAAACTTTTTCCATAACTTATATATGCAAACCTGCAGCTTTCACAGGTTTCCAAGTGCAACCTTTGGGGAGCTCCAAAATCAGTAAATCTTAGTTATGTTTTGAAGAATCATGCCCTAAAAATGTATGGATGCAGTTCGCAAAAAATTGGTTGACATACATTAGGGTATTCCTGACTTACCCCTATTAAATAGTCTAGGGGGCATATTCACAAGGACTCATCGCCGAGTTAGCGGCACTTCATCGCAGCCAAAGTGGCGATAAATTAATTGCACCATTCACAAGCTGGTGTTAACAGCCGACAACACCAGTTTCCCTGCGATAGCAGCCGCAAAAAACATCTCCACGGATGACACCGGCAACTAACGCTAATGAGATGCAGAGTAGGCGTTCCCGTGCAAAAACCCGCGGAAACACCACTTCGCAACATTCCCAACGACCAGCCAGATCGGCGATAAGAATCAAAAACATGCGATAAGGCGCGTTAGCAGCAGGGATTTAACACCTGCTCCTACCTGGTGTTAAGTCGGATGACAACCTGCACCATGAAAGGGTGCCCAGCCCAGAGCCACACCTGAAGAACAACAGATGCCATGGAGCCACTGATCATGCAGCTTGGAGCCCCAAGAGGGCCACACCACCCACCGCCACCCCCCCCCAGGCCCCCCACCCCCCCTGGACTACCACACCGGCAGTGGGGTATGTGACATGCTAGGCCCCCTTGATTGGCAGGGTCACATGTCCTGTGATGCCTGTGCTGGATGTGTGTGGTGTGGGTCTGAACGAGCCCTCAGGGAGTGACCGCGGCATGCTGACGACTAGACCAGTGAGCAGCAGATCACTACAGGTAAGACGTTGGACATTTAGCGTTGTCGTTCCCCCCCTGTAAGCGTAAGCGGAGTGGACTGGCCTGGCGTATGGCAGGCCAGCGTAGGGGTGGGAACAATGACCCCGGGGCTCTGTGCGTGCTCCAGTTCTGGGCTGGACATGGAAGTAACTGATGCGTGTGTCCCTGTTGTAGTGACTATGCCACCCGGACCGCAATCAGCACTGTTGCACCCTGTCACTCAAGTTCCACGACATGACCACCATGGATGTCAGGGGGAATCTCTCACCCTACATTCAACCATACCCACATACGTGAATGATCAAAGGCATGACACATCTGTGCGATTCTGAATGTTTAATTCACATCCAGTGGAGTGTTGCAGCTGGAGCAGTACAGGGCCGTGCAAACCCCACTTCACATTATTGGCCCGTGGAGGGCCAGCCAGAGTCATACAGGGAATGACAAGTACATTGGAAGGGGAAGAGTTCAGTCCGCAGTCTGATCGCTGTGTCATTGGTAACCAAACAGGAGCTGGCAGTCCATGTCGAGGTCCAAGGTGAGTGTCGTAGAGTGTATTGGGGGACAGTGGAAGGTGATGGTGCAAAGGGCAGGACCAAGCAGAAACCCGCCATCTTGCGGAGATGAATGCTACTGCCTCCTCCTCACCAGTAAGGTTGGTTCACCCGCATCTTCGTCCTCTGATGTCACATGTGCCTCACACGTGGGTGGTGGTGGATTGCCTGCCGCACTGTGAGGCACTGATACATCAGGGGGCGCAGATGTGGATGAAGAAGCTGCAGCAGCACTCATCTGAGCAAGGCCTTGAGGCAGCAATGCCATGACGATGTGCTGCAGGGCATTGAAGGCCCCAGCCACATCCCGCTGGTGTGCAGCCATGGCAGCCACCCTGTCCGCCTTCATCTGCACCATGTTCTCCATGAGCCCCCGCATCTGTCCCAACTCCCGGCAGACATCACTGGAGCCACCCTGACTGGACAGATGTTCTTGTCTCAATATCATGACTCCAGCGATGTCAGCCATGGATCGCTGGAGAGCATGGAGTGGACTGTGGGTGTCCGTTAGGGACTGAAAGTGGTCCCTGATGGGAATCAGACACCCATGTATGGCATCAAGTCTGGCTGCCATGCGGTCGAACCCCACCTGCACCTGATCAGCCACCTTCTCCTGGCACTCCAACACAAGGCGTTGGAAGGCCATGTGTTGGTCGTGGGGGTCCTGGGAGTCAGCCGTGGTGGTAGGTGCTTCCTGCTGTGTGGTCTGTGCAGGGGGTGGGGTTTCCCTGATGCAGCTGGGCTGCCCTGCTCCTGAGCGTGGGGTCCTCAGGGCGTCCATGAGCTGTTGGAGGGCATCGGGGTCGATGCTGGTGTGGTCCTCTTCGTCATCAGTGAAGAGCTGTTGGGTCTGCTCTGCAGGTGTTGGTTCTCCCCCTGCAATGTGAAGGGGAGATGCAGTTTAACATTGTGTGCACATGTATGTTGACACATTGTACAAATTTACATACAGACTGCATGACAATGTACATTGTGACTGTTTGGGAGGAGCTGCCTATTTGATGCGGGACAGTGGACATTTCGACAACATCACGGATGTGTGTTTGTACTAGTACATTTTCATCCCACGTGTCCCTGCTATGCCAAATGTGAGTGGCCAGTTTATACACACAAGCGGCACCACTTGGGTCCTCTGTTCTGTTGTGAACGTGTTGCAGTTCATACCACATTGTTGTCAATGTTGATGTGCTCTGCATATTATGTGTGTGTGCTGCATTTTGGGGGAGTCGCCCCTGCAGCTCTGATGTGGCTGGCCCTTATCCCTTTCAGGCGGTGTGCCTTGACTTCTGTGCTTCTGCAGTGGTGAGATGTTGCATACTTGGGTAGATTGGGCTCTTGGTGATAGTTGGGACTGTGGGGCATGGTTTGTCCGCAGGTGTGTTGTTGAGGTCAGGGGTTGTTTGTGCAGGTGGATGTGTCAGAGTGTGACCTGCTCCTTTACTGATGTGGTCCACACTCAGCCACCTCAGTGTTGTGGCGTGCGACATGTCATGATATATTGACTGCAGCCATGCTATTCGTCAGGCAGTGTCACTTGCATTGTCAGTGAGGCTCACTGACACGCCGCTTTGCTGGGTTCGCACATGTGCATGGGTTTGTTGTGGGATTAGTGATGTGTGGGGAGGGCCCCCTCTGTGCACATTGTGGACGGGGGCCCACTTGCTGTTTCTATGTGTGCTGCAGTATGCCAAGGGGATCAGGGGCATGACCCAGAGTCATTGTGGATGTGCAGTGTGCTATTCTTGATTGTGCATGTGTGCCATTGTGCCCATCTCCCCCCGTCCCCCCAGTCCCTGGTGGTTACTCACCCTGTTGCTGTTGTGTCCGGTCATGTTGAGCAGTGTCCGGTCCCCCAACTCCTGCCACCGTCTCCCCACTGATGACTGTGGACACCATTTCCTCCATGTCATCCAGCTCCTCCTGTGGCGCTGGACTCCCACCTCCAGTCTGCATTGCTGCCTTCTGGTTGTTGGCGAGTTTCTGCTTGGTCTTGCGCTTGACCTCTTCCATTGTCCTCCTCAGCACTCCGACTGCATTCACCTTGTCCAGGATTGACTGCCATGTTGCATTTTTGGTTGCCAATGGCACAGTGGAGGTGACGAACAGTTGTTGATGGTGTTCTACCACCTCCGTGATCAGGATCCTGTTTTCCTGCGGACTGAACTTCGTCTTCCTCTTCTTCTTGTCCTTGCCCTTCCCTGTCCCCGGGGTCCCAGACTGGGCCTCCATGGGGCTTTGGGGTTCTGGCCGTCCTCTGTACCTGCTCCGGCTGCCTCCATTGTGCTTCGCTGTGGTTTGGGTTTTGTTTGTGGTTTTTTTTTTCTGCTTTTATGGTGATTTTTCCCACCTGACGTGTGTGATTTGCAGGCCTTGCGCTGCTTTTTGCTGATTGTCTTATCGCGATTGGGCCCATCGCAACTTTTTTCACGTTCGGCTTTGGATTTTTATCGCCGTCCCGGTGGGTTCTTCGCGGTCATTTTTTCGCGTTGTCGGGGAACTATCGCATGTTACCGCCGTGTTGTGAATACGACGTTAACACAGTGTTATTTTCCCGCGATGGACTGCGATGTGAGAAGTTGCGTTAAGCGATTTTGGCGTTAGTTAACACACGTTCTTGAGAATATCCCCCTAGGAGTACTATAAGAGTAAATAACTTCCTCTCATAGCAAAATCTTTGTTCATTCGGCCCTTCATGTGCACATAATTGCTGAGTTGTGATAAGCTGAATTGGCCTTTGTAAATGCGTACCGTGCATGACTTTTGCATTTTATAATTACCTTAAAAAGTTCTTAAACTTCAGTTTCTTGACCCCAAACTTTCAGGACTGGTTCCTCGGGAACCTCCCGTGGGTTCATGTTGTAAACAGACTCCTTAAAACCCCGGTTCTGGTCCACTCCCAAAGAGTCTAGTTCTACTGATTTCTGGGATTTCTTGGCAGAAACGCTGGTTTCCATTACCCCACGAGCATTGTGGAATCCTCAGGAAAGAGTGAGAAATGTCATGTTATTCAGGAGAAATATCTGCTAATTTGCTTACATGCAGGCCACAGTTTTCTCTTTGCCACGACTATTTTCGTTCCCTGGACTCAGAAGAGAATTGGGCTTCTCTGGAAGAACATTGACTCCTGTTTGTTGGGTTGGCAAGAGGAATAGTGCCATCAGCTGCTGAACAGCTTTCATAGTCCCAGAGATTTAGACAAAGCAGGAACAAATATCTTCACAGGTAGTCAGAAACCTTTCAGTGCAGCAGCAAGGAAGTATTCTGTGCCTTCTGTTGAATTGAACTGTCTGTAGGGTGTCGGTTAAGCATCGCACTTTTAAGGGTAACAACAGTCTGTCATGAGTTTTAGGGGCAGGTTTTAAATGCACTTGTGTAGTTGAACAAACTCAGAAACGTTTGCCCTTCATGAAAAAACGTGTAAAGGTTCCTGCATTTCACCCAAGGCTGGCCTAGACTAACCTTAACGCAATTCTGCAGCCGGATGCCTGTCCCAACATGGCAGTAACATCTTTATATATATATATATTTGTAGATTTATATAGCATGGCTTATCACCCGTGAGAATATCCAGGCGCTGTCCATGGGCATGGGGAGATTAAGTGATTGGCCCAGAATCACAGGACGATGAGCCGATGCCAAGACTTGAACATGGAGCCCCACCTCCCGAGTCGGCCGCTCTGGCCTCTGCGCCACATCCTCTCCCACATCTAACTCTAAAGATATGTTGTTTCACTGATTGTCCCCTGAATAGCAGCCGGGAAAAACATTGGCCACTGGTCAGTCATGTCATCTCATTTACCCACTGCATAATTTGAGACAATGGTTGCGGGTGGAGCCACCAGCACTTATTTTTTGGGACTGGCACTTTAACTCAAGATCCAGACCAAGAGGGAGAATAACACAAAAGGGAGGAAAAAGGAAGACGGGACAGACTGAAAAGCGGTTACTAAGGGAGAATGCATGGATGAAAAAAAAACCTGCAGGAGTGTGATAAAGAGGCTGGGAGTGTCTGCTGGTGGGTTATAGAGGGGAGAAGTGAAAGCAAGACTATACAGCATGATGACCTTCGATAGCACCAGCAGCAAGCTTCGGAGCAAAATTGTGGGTCCTGACACTAGGGCCCAGATTTGCTAACATTTTGCTGCGCAGTTGCATCACTTTTTCCATGCAGTTCTGACGCAAAATATATTTATGGATTTACTATGCCATGCAAAGCCCCTTTTGCGTGGCTTGTGTTCTTGGCAAACAAGAGTGACCCACGGCAGCAGCGATATGCGCTACTTGGCGTTGAGGAGGTGTTCCATGTGTGGAACATGGGCGTTCCCATGCATTCACTTATGGATTTTGATGCAAACCCAGATTTACTAAATGCGGTAGATCTGGGTTTGCTTGAAAATGTTGCACCTACCCGAGGCTGCTGTAACGAGGAGAAAAGTCTTCTTGTTACTTCCTCTTTCAACGTGTCCTGCATTCTGCTGCACACATAGATACAATATAAGGATTGTTTTTGTGCACAAAGGTATCCCTTCCTGCACAAAAACAATCATGCTCATAAGCAAGCACACTTGCATCATGGTGCTAGACAGAAAATAGTGCAACAGTGCTGGAAGAGAGATAAAGTGCGCAATATTTTAGGAGATATGGCACATTTCTGTTCACTCCCTTTCGTGCAACGCAGTGCAGCAAGTTGCCTTGCTGCGTTGCGTCCCATTAAAGAATAGTAAAACTGGCCCTTATTATTCTACAAATTAAGGACTGCATTTCCCTATCTCTGAAGTCTAGGTGGAGCCCTAGGACTTCTGTTAGCCTGGAAAGGAGACTGAGTAAAGTACCACAGACCACAAAAATGAAAGCGGCTATTGCTTCTCTCCCTGCATGGCTGCAGGAACGTCCTCACTACATCACAGGGCTCTTTTTTTAGCCCCAAGTTGTGACAGTTTTGTGATTCACAAAACTAGTGCAGTTTAAAAAAAATGCCTGAAGTAGTGTGGTCCTTGGATTCGGTCACCTGTAGTTACTTTCACCTTTTTGTTCATTAGTCTCTAGGAGCTTATATGTTCAGGTTTCACTTTTCCTTCATTTCGAGGTGAAACGTAAAAGTAGAATATTTGCTGCACTATGACGAATATTATCATTGAACGGAGGTGACAGCCTCCACCCAGTGCTTAATTTGTAAAATATTAAGTGCCAGGGCTCTGACCAGGAGGCCCCTGCAGCTTGCACCACCCATCGCCCTTGTCATCGCTGCCAAAACAACTACTAACCATCTCTCTTGCATTTAAATGCGACAGTCCAGATTATTCCAGGTCACCAAAGCTAAAGGAATGGCTGGGGAGGTAGGTGTTAGCAATTTGTTAATGTATATTGTATTCCTAAACAACCGTTGTTCTGCTCATCTCTAAATTAGATGAGCAGCGCCACCATGTGGTAGACTGTTCTAAGTATGGTGTTGACAATTAGGTGCCAGTGCCGAGCGCCGGAAACTAATTAAGTGCCGGTGCTGAGCACCAGAAAGCACCGGCTCAAATTAAGCACTGCCTCCACTGCATCCAGTAAAGAGAAAATACAGGCCCCTGACAAGATCCCAAACCTGGTGCATTCTAGGAGAAAATATTGAAACATTTTCATTTCATTTACATTTAACGCTACATGTAAGTCCCATTTATGGTATATCATTCCTTCTCCTTTACAACTAGGCTGTCACAGTGTACTTGAAGCAAGCCAGCCAGGGGTACGGTTCTTAAAGGGTATTAGCCCTATACCCTTCCTATAGTTTCAGGACAGGCTAGGAGGAGTTCTTATTACTCAGAGCAACATTACTAGCTCCAGCCTCACAAGAGATAACAAAGTACTTCTTTGTGGCTTACAGTGTGCTGTATTGTTGTTACTAGTGATGCAAAGTGGGCATCCGAAGCCCACCCAATGCTGATTGAAGACCCTCATCTCTTGGTTCATCCAAGTGCGATACATGTATGTATCTTTTAACTTTAGAAAGTTGTTTAACATGGAAGCCGAAAAGGAATCACAAAAGTGCAACTTAACTCCATATCTCAATGGGGCCTTTCCAAATCGACCACAGATGTGGATCCTGTAAGGTGCTGCTAACTGCCCTGCCATAACTGGTAATTATTTAAGTGAACCGTTTTCATGTAAATAGGACTTTTGTGTTTTCATGAACACTTTTTTAATTTATTTTTTTAGTTTTATATAGCGCGAACTAGACCCGAGACATTGGGTATCAGAGCGCTTCACATGAGCACCAGTTTCGTTACAGATGGACACATTCATTTTTGTTAGGCAGGGGGATATTAAGTGATTTGCCCAGAATCACAGGATGCTGAGCGTCGTTGCCGAGACTCGAACCCGGTTCCCCAGCTTCGAGGTCGACCGCTCTAACTGTATGGCTACATCCTCTCCCACTGGTGAGGTCTGTGTACTTCCAGTGCACAGACCTCATCTCCAGCCTCAGGATGATAGAAAAAAGAGGAGGGGGTGGAGTGACAATTCATCTACAGAGGGCGGTTTAAAAACACAGCACTGTGTAAGTGGATGTCTGGATTGCGCATGTGAGGTGCATAGTTCAACTACGATCCCCTCACACAGGCACCATCCGTTTTATTCAGCAGACATACCAGGCTCTGCCCTGCTGCTGCCATGGAGCCTCAGAGTTGCCAGCAAAGGCAGCAAGGTAAGTAAGAAAAATGTTGTTTCTGTGTGCATGTGTTTGTGTCACTTTGTATGTGTTGTGAGTGTTAGAGTAAATGAGCTTGAGTGTATGCGTATGTTTGAGAGTATCAGTGAGAGTGAAAGAGAGTGAGAATCTAAGTTTGACAAAGTGTATGAATAAATGAAAGTGAGTGTGAAGGAGTGAGAGAAGGAATTTAAATGCTGTAGAAGGAGTGAGCGATTGGAGATTGTGAGAGGGAGTGGAAGTGAGTTAGGGGTGCAGTTATCATCAGTGCAGAAAGTGCAGTTGACCAGGGGCAGTGAGGCTGAAAGGCTGAGTGTATGTAAGTGTGTTTGTAAGTGAAAGAAAACCAGTGAGTATCAGTATGTTTGTGTCTGAGTGACAGTGAGTAATGGGGAAAAGAGTGAATGTGAGAGGGAGTTAGTACGAGTGAGAGAGTGTGAATGGGTAAGAGTGTGTTTGCTTGTTTTATGATTGTGAGTCTGCCACTGGCAATGGCATACACAATATAATTCTGGGCTTATGGCGACACCCAAGGTAACATGCTGCTGCTGGAAAATTGGAGATAATTCTTGGCATAAGGAAGGGAGCCCATGGCAAAATGTAGATGTGACATACTAGAAGTAATTCTTAGCATAGGGCCTCTGTGGAAGAATGCTGGGCATTGCATACTGGGGGACATTTTTGGCATGGAGGCACCTGTGGCAAAATGCTGTACTGACATACAGGAGATACATCTCTGCCCCAGAGAGGGCAGCCATAGCATACTGGGGCTAAGAGGCGAGTTGGGGAAAGCAAACAATGATAAAATGCTGGGTCTGAAATACTGGAGGCAATGTTTGACATACAGACCACCCATGGTATATGGGCAGCATCAATGGCAAAATCCTGGTACTGGAACATTAATGTAATTGTTGGCATAAGGGTGTGCCCATAACAAAATGCTGGCATTGGCACAGTGAAGTTAATCCCTAACATATGGGAACTCTCCAATCAAAATTTGAATATATGGGCTGAACGCATGGCAGGTATTATGCCCCACCACTTTCAGAGATCACCAGCCCATACACAGTCCGTTTGCAGCATCAGTAGATAGCTGACCACTCTCCTCTGTAATGATTCCATGCCTCAGCACTGACTGCATATTGAAGGTGACAATATTCTGTTTTCTTCGCCATTTTTCAATTCAGTCCTGGTTGAAGTCTGCTGTGTTACCTTCTTTTTCACAGCTTTTACCCACTAGTACTATAATCATAAAGCGGACATTTCAGTCATTTCTAAAACCATTTGCTTTACTGGTGACCAATAAACAGCCAGCCTGATTTGAAAAGTTACATTTTTGTGGTACTTCATCATGTGCCAATGCACAGTGTGATTTTATTGCATTTGGTTACCAAGCCTTCTCCAAACAAAAAGGAAAGATATTACATTCTAGGAAATGTAGTAAGATGGTTTTAAAATATACAAAGGATTGGGAATTTAAAAAAAAAAATTCTGTAACTTTCATTCGATGGAGACGTCCAGATGTAAGTCAATAAGGACAATATGGCGGAGTATGGAAAGCTATTTAAATAGTTGGGAGCTGCTGTCAGGGATGGTCGTCCTGTAATTAGGTGGCAAATTCTACATTGAATCTTTCTTTTCCCATTAAATGTGAATAAGAATGGTGTGTAATGTTATGGGCTCCAGAGGGCCACTAGGTGCATCAAGCTAGAGAAGGCGGTTGACTGACATGGAGAATGGGGGGGGGGGGGGTAAAAGAAAAGGCAGTCCACATGACTCAGACTGGGCTAAGCCGAAGGCTAGGGTTTGGTAGACTTCATAATGACAGTGATTCCACCTGCAGAAAAGTCATCTGATTCAAAAAGGAAATGGACTCGCAAATACTGACCTGATTAGGGTTATGGCTTAAAATACAACTCAAGATTGGAAATAAACAACAGCGATCACATTGCAATGGAAGTCAGTTCAGGGCATTATGTGGGGCATTGCAACAAAAGCTAGTAAGGCAAGTGGAACTCAAAACCTTCATGGGGGCTGGACAGAGTAGGTAAGGCTTTAGGAAAGGTCCAGTTGATGATGTAGCTCCTGATGCTTATGTGGCTGATTGATTGGCATGTTATATTGAGACTGGTTTATCTCTGGGTGGCTTGCCCGACCATCACTTCTGGATGCCTCGGAGAGAGGACAAATGATAGGCTCACCACATTATGCTGGAATGTGTCTTCCTGTGATGACATATCCATTTATACATCCATTCACAAGATACAGTCCTTCTTCTCTGCTTCTCTCACAAAAGTACTGAGTGGGGCTGCACTCACTGCGTCCTGGGAAGCGCAGGCCAACGGTCATTCAGGCAGATAAATGTAATAGTTTATTTATTATAGCGTTTTTGTCCAAAGTGCTTAACATAATTACAAAACGGGAGACAACAGGATCGACCCATAGAAGTGACAAAGGATCAGTCCTGGCTGCATTATGACACAACGTGTTCCCTTAATCATTTTTTAAAACTGGCCAGTGAATGAGCAGTTCTTACAGAGACTAGAAAAACATTATATAAATTGTGCGATAACAGTACAAAACTAAACTAAACTGAGATGATGCACAAGAAGGAGAAGGGTCAGCAAGAAGATACAGTGAAGCAAGGCGGATAGAATGAGAAAAGGTATACAGAGAAACAAGAAACAAAGATAAGACGGAGATAGGGCGGCGCCAGGGAATGAACTATTTAAAAATATCAGAAAACGAAATGTACATTTTACAAGCTGAATGCGATAAGGAGAGATGTGAGCAGCAGGTAGAAAAGGAAAAGATGAATGCAAGCATTGGAAAGCTTGAAGTGGGTCATTTAAGTATTTAGGAAACACAACATTGGTTGGAGAACGGTAGTTAAGACGCCGCAAAACCAGAGTTTGTAGGTGTATTTTAAGGGGAAAAGGCTTTTTGAATATTATAACGATGAAAGTGACAAGATTTAGTAACTGCAGAAGTCTGTGAGGAAAGTCAAACCAAGATTTCTAGCAAAAGAATTAACAGAAAGCTAAATTAGAGGAAGGAGGATAGGTGAAGGAACAGGTATGGAAGAACTAACAGGGCAGAAAATAATCTGGTGCTATAAGGTTGTTTTGAGAAAATGTAAAGTCATCAGGGATCGATTTCAGAAAGACCGGTAGAGAAATGCTGAGACGAAGAAAAAGGGGAGAAAGAGAAGAATATTTGTGAATGAGTGTAGGAATGGGGATCAAAGCCAAATGATTAAAATGTATGCAGATAAGAGTAAAGGATCCACCTTAGATTTGAGGAAAACCTAACCTAAACAGAGACAAAAAGGTACATTTCTAGGAGACTGAAAAAGGGTATCTGTTGAGATACGAAGAAAGTCAATTATGAATACAACCAGAGGTCATCAAAATAGTGAGATAGAAGACAGCATAGAAAGATCCATACCAAAAGCCGTAGAAATCTCTAACAGAATTAAAACAGCGGAAAGCGTGTTGTGATAAGAGTGGCGAAGAGGATTAGCAAAGTAGGATGGTTTCAGTAGATTATATCGAGGAAACTCCTGATTGAGCAGGAGAAAAGAGGCTTTTCATATTATGGGAAGAGGAAACTTTCAAAGAGAGAAGCTATTCACGCCTTTTAGAGAGTAGGGAGTGGAGAAATAGATTTACAATTTCAGATACCATCAGAACTTAAGGATGGTTTCTTGAGTGAAGGAATAATAGTAGCTGATTTAATCAGTGGAAGATTCCCAAAGACAAATGTCAATTCAAGAGGTCAGATAGGAGAGATGAAGACAGACACGGAGGTAAGATGGCTCCTTACTTGACTGTACTGAAGAGAAATATGTATATGACAACATTTAGCCATAAGTGTACCACAATATATTAAACCTTTATGTGGCCTCCTCTCAGCTGTGTGCATTTGCATGTTTTTCTTTGTGAGTTTTCTTTAGTGTGTTTCCTTTGCTGGTACCCCACTTCCGCCCATTCATCTTCTGAGCTGCATCACGTGTCCTTTCCTTTGACCTCTCCAAAATGGGTCACATGATTGTGCTTCCTTGATAAAGATCTCCTCCACTGAGGCTAGGCTTCTCTTGTTCCTTCTGACATCACCAGGTGGAGAATCAGACAGGGAGAGAGACATCGCAGGCTGCCCAAATATTCTTCAGTACCAACCGTGCTTGGCAGAGTCATTAATAGGCTTTTCTCTTCAGATCTAGTGCTTTCCCGTGTGGCTGATCCTACGTAACTAATCTTAGGGTGTCTAACCTTTGCATCCTTGTAAAGGGCAGGGAGGTCAAGTGTGTCTTCGTTTGGTATCTTGCTTTTTTTGGGTATGTTAGAACAGGTAGGATTAACATCCCTGCCCTGTTTAACTCCATTACTTACCTCCTGGACACACACTTTCCATCTCTTGTTTGCCAACCAAAATACAATCCTTTTGCGGAATCACTAACTGCGCCTTCCTTTCTATTTTCTAAACACAACTCACACCAATGGGCTAGTTGAATAAGAGCTTAGGGTGCACTTCACACCCCAAGTAAATCTGTCCACTCTAGGAAGCCTGCATCCTGGGTGCCCAGTCGCTCTACAAATTTAAAAATCCTTCATTCATATAACACAGTTTTATAATAAAATGCCCCTTTCTATAAGCTGCTTAATGCTGATTCTGAATCGACTTCTCATAGGATTTGGTTGTATAATGGATACTCTTCTGCTGCTGCTGCGTGGTCTTCATATGATACTCTCTGGTAGCCTAACAGTGCTTCCATGTTTGGACTTCTATTGCCCCTGGGTGACCTCGATGCAATACTCTGTAGTTGCTTAATCTGTCTTCAGGGTAGGATGTCTGTTGCTTCTGAGTAAACTTCATATACTACAGTGTCTCTGGTGTTCTGGCATTTGTCACTCCCAGGGGGATAATTAAGCATATTACCTGTGGGACTCACTGACCCTGATCAAAGGTAGCTTCTTCTTCAATACCGGGTCAATTCAGAGATGCAGATGTGTCTAAACTTACATTCTCCCTAACACATTCCTGCTTAGGCACAGCAATGTTGCTGCACCATCTTAATGGCACATCACCAAACCTTACACACTTCATACAACACCTCCAATATAGGCCAGACTACAAATACGACTATTTTCAACATGCAGTCCAAAAGGCTTCACAGAAGCCCAATGTCAATTGGAGTACTTGCTAATCTGTTAAGTGCTGTAAATACTACAGTACAAAACATTAGGGGTTTATCATCCAACTTCTTGTTATGAGAAGCACAGGGATCCATGGGACCATCCTCTGCAGCCTCTCCAAACCCAACCTCCCATCAGCATTTCAACAGTCGGCTCACATCCCCATACCTCGGGATCAACCCCATCGGTCCATCACAAGCCAAAAGAGCACTATCATAGCAAGTGAATTTCTTGTGTTTGAAAATCGTCTCCAAGCATCCCCAACAAAGTGGTAAGGATAATTAAAAATAGAGTGTCTAATAAGAATAATGATTTAAGGAAACTGTCATCCAAAGTGTTTGAGGAATTCGATAGCTAGAGAGAGACCACGACAAATGCTTCAAGATGTATCAAGTCAAATAAAAAATAAAAGAATTGCACTGTGAAACTCAGAAACAAATAAAATGGGCTGTTTCCATTCAATGTATTGTAAAAACTGGGGTCATTTAACAGAGAATCTCAAAAAGCCTAGGTAAGACTAGGTAAATTGAACTAGAAGCCTAACAAGAAAGAGTATTGATAGGGAAAGAAAATAGCAAAGGACAAATGAAAGAAACTAAGGGAGTGTTTGATGGGTGGAAAACTGCCTGCTGCTTTCTTCCTCTGAAAACAAATGAGCCCAATGGTAAAGTGGTCGTAAAAAACGTAGCCATCACCAAAATAAACAATGTTTATATTTTTGATGTAAAAATATTGACGTGCAGAACATTGATCTTTTTCATCCGAAATGTTAACGTGAATCACCTTGATTTCTGTGGCTATGTAGGGATTTATTTGCAGCCAGTGTATGTATCAGCTGGTGTGATCTGTTCTGCATTAGCACATTGATTCTCTTACAAACAACATGCAAGGTCTCTCTAAAAACACAAAGCTTCCTTGACTGCAAAATGCTTGTGCTTAATTTGAGCCGGTGGTTTCCGGTGCTCAGCACCGACACTTAATCATCAACACCAGCGCTTTTCATAAGCACCAGTTAAGGACACATTCATTTATGGTAGTGATTTGCCAAGAATCACAAGATGTTGAGCTGACGCCGAGACTTGAACCTGGTTTCCCAGCTCTGAAGTCGCCAGCGCTGGCAATTACACCAAATCCTCTCCCCACTTTCATGGTTATTAGGTGGTTCTGTTTTAGGCAGAGCTAACAGGGTAAATGGGCTGGTGCAAGCTGCCTCTGGACGAGAGCCCCCTCACTTATTGTTTTTCAAATTCACCACTGCTGTACACAGCCTTTAGCAGTGACATATTTGACAGTGAGATCTGAGCCTAGTGTAAAGTGAAATGAGATGTAAAAACGTGAAGCGTCAGTGCTTCGGACCTATATGTGAAGTGTGAACTTGCCAAGGAAAGCTAAAGAGGAAATTGGTGGCTTGTCTTCTGGTTCTTCAGTGGCTTAAACAGCCAACTGTTTGGGTCCCTTACATGAAAGCCACTGACAGAGTTCAAATGAACATTTCAGTCATTGATAGTATTGTCCATGCTCTACAGGCTATGGGAGGCATCAAATATATTATTTACTATCAACATAAACATTAGATACACATGACTGATTCTATTTATAAGGAAGTTACAAAGATATACGTTTTTCAGGTAAACCCTTGACACACAATTAAAGATTTCTGAGTCAATCAACGTGGAAAAAACAGATGATGTAATCGAGAATCAACTTTGCTCTAAGAGTTACTCAGAGTTAAAGAGTTTTTTGTTCCTTGTGGCAGCAAAACCCGATCTTGTGATCTCTCAGGCCCGTCTTTTATGCCATGATATTCAAAAGCTTTTTTATGCTTGCCAAGGTTTGCTTTTGTGATGTGTGTTGTCGAGCACTTTGGAAGCTAATGCTTAACGCACCTGGTCAAATAGCTGTCTCCATGTTTTTGGTGAGAGCATGGACTGCCCCACTGAATTCAGACATTTCTTCGGGTCACAACAGTGGATGCTGCCACAAAATGAATGTAGGGGGCAGACGGGGAATTTAGGGAAAAATAATAATTTTTAAAAAACTTACCTATTGCTGTGCCGACGGCCGCCTCAGTGTTTCTCTCCCAGCAGTCACTGGGAAAGCACGGGCTCCCCACCCAATCCAGACGCTGCTCTCAGTGCCAGGATTGGTCTGAGCAGCCTGGTCTGCCGCTCAGACAGTACCTGGAAGCCTGTGGTTTTCTCCAAACCGGCTGTGCAACACCGCTGAGTTGGAGAAACAGAAGTGTGCATGTCGGTTTGGGCGGCCTAAAACAGTCGGCCAAACTGACATGCTCACTTCTAAGTGCTCACTGCCCCTCCCTGTCATGACCCGGTCGTGCCCTGCACGCATGCATGCCTCAGTCAGAGCCAGCCAAAGAAAAATGAAATTATATTATTGTTTTCTTATAATTTTATTTTTCTGTGACTGACTCTGAACAGTGGGGCGACACTTCTCCACCATTACGGCGGAGCCGCCCCTGAGTCACAGCAACAACTAAAGATTAATACCTGCCACAACTGCAGCCAGTTTATGTAAAGTGCCATGTTCCATTCCCATTAACAATGTTTTCATTATTTTCGTGGGATTTTTGCTGCAAGAACCCAACTCTGGATCCTTTAACTTGAAATAAATGCAGGTTATGCAAGGCTATTTGCTGGAATACCAGGAAACAACTCATCACCACCCTGCCATACTGGAAGAAAAAAAGGTTCATCTGCGTAATCAGTGAAAAAAGCAAATGGTAGGCGTTCATTTACTAGAACTGACCACGATGCTGATTAAAAAAAAGTTACAAACCTTGCTGTCATTTCCCACTTCTAATTGCTTTGCCATTTCAACACTGAGAGAGCAAACCACCAACCAATCCTTTTCCACTGAAAAACACTCACCTCCCCTCCACCACAAAGAATTGAGGGGCATATTTACAAGGCCCTTGCGCCACTTTTGTGCCACCGTTGCGTCACGCATGTGACGCAGCGGCGACGCAAACCATGCGCCGCGTTGCGCTATATTTACAACGTGACGCATCTAGGGAGATGCGTCACGTAGTAAGCCCCTGCGCCACATGAAACCTGCGTCAGGTTTCATGTGGGCGTACCGGCGCAGGGGGGGCGTTCCGGCGCAGGAACGCCTCGGCAAAGTGACGTAGTGAAATCTACAAGATTTCACGCAGTCACTTTTCCAACGCTGGTGCGTCAAAACCTTACGCCTGCTTCAAGCAGGCGTAAGGATTGACGCACCATGTTAGGGATAGGGAAGGTTGGAACAGTGCTGGAGTTGCGTCGCGCTTGCGACACATCTTCAGCACTGCGCCAACCTTCCGCCGGCAGATGCGTCACGCATCTGCTTATCCTTGCGCCACGATGCGCATCGGACGTGGCGCAAGGGTAAACTTGCGTGACGCATTTTCCCTGGCGCATCCCTGCTGATATGCAGGGATGCGCCAGGGAACGTAAATATGCCCCTAAGTTTATCATGGCGACCATCATCATACGCAATGGGTATTGTGATTGGAATGTGCCATGTAGAGATCCAGCCAAAACAAGTTAATAAATTGCTGTGTGTTTATACCCTTCAGTTGCATAAAAGAGAACAAATTCGGTCGTGAATTTTCTCCAATGACTTCCGTTACTGCAAAGTAACAAATTTAAATACTGCAGCGTCATTAAAGCTGAGAGCAGGTGCCTAAGAAGCTTAAAAGTGCTAGCTCCTTGGGTCGTTCCTGATTAAAATTTGAGTTCAGTCCAGTTGATCGGGGTCATCTAAATGAAATACAGCATGAACACATATTTTCGACAAACCCTACTATAAAAGGTCATAAGCTATCAAATGCCTTTGACCTCCACTCAAGATCACAAGAAGATTACCTGCAGCTCGGAAAGCAACTAAAACAGGAGTACCGAAGTACTAGTGAGCATTTGTAGAGACTGACCTACTGACAAATCGCTAATCCTGACACCGGACCAGTATGAACTCTCTGAACATAATACAGTACATTTAATGTGCGTGCCATTAAGCGTACATGTCTGTTTGGTTGGCACATGTATGCCCATTGTCAACATGAATTCTTTCTTGATTTTGGAAAGATAAGTTCCTTAAGCTTAGGATGATGTATCCTTGCGGCTAGCGCTATCGACCTCGGAGCTGGGGAACCGGGTTCGAGTCTCGGCAACGACGCTCAACATCCTGTGATTCTGGGCAAATCACTTAATCTCCCTGTGCCTAACAAAAATGAATGTGTCCTTCTGTAACGAAACTGGTGCTCATGTAAAGCGCTCTGATGTCTCGGGTCTAGTTTGCGCTATATAAAAAAAACTCTAAGCTGATTGATCACTCAATTTGTTTTTTAAATGTTTCTGTCCCCAATTATAGAATACTCCTGACAATCTAATACTGCATCATTGGGAAACAGCCTGTGAAAAAAATATGCAACTTTTTAAATGTGAGAAATGTATGCCAAACTTCCTCCTGAAATCCATAAGTGTTTCTATGCTCATGTTGACTCAGATGGCTTTAATTATGACTTTTCTGCTGATTGCTAGAAGCCAACATTTTCAAACTCAAGCATGGAGACCGTGGGTCTGAATTTGTTTTCATAACGTGCCTGCCACCATGGCCACTGCCACTACAAAATGTGTGACGTGAATTTCACCAAATCTTCAGGGACATACTTAAAACAGATCGCAAGACTTCTTTTGGACCATTCATGGAGTCACAACATGAAATCCTGTCATGAGTCACTTTGAGAAAGAGTTTCAGAGCAAATTATTCAAACACTTCAAATTACAGCTATAGAGAGGATATATACACAATTTTAACTAGCTTGAGAGATTCCTCAGAGCCTTTTTTCAGTAACTACCACATATCCAAAATATCCAAAATGTCCATATTCCATTATTGGAATCCACATCCTTGTCACACGCGTATTCCTAAGCTGAATGCTTGTATAAAAGGTGCCCAGTTACGCACATATGTGTTTGTACAAGAACAGGCTCCTTCGAAGAGCACAGAAAAAACCTGGGTGCTGGAGCCGACTATCATAGACTACAGCATATGACAAAAGCATGTCAATCTCACAGTTTTCTTCCGTATGCAAATAATTCAGCTGGGGGGAGGAGGCACTGATCACCAAACAGACAGGGAATCATCAGTGGCGTAGCAAGGGAGGGCATGAGTTTTGGGGGGGTGGCCTCTCCCCACTCTTACCTGCGGCCGTCGCTGGGTGGCAAACGCAGGAATCGGCAGCAAGCCCGTGCTCTTACCTGCGGCCGTCGCGGGGCGCCAAACGCAGGGACCGCCAGGGTGGCAAAAGGTCTACCTACGCCACTGGGAATTATTACTTACCACTTAAAACAGAGAGTATCTACTCTATTAGATAAGTGGATCAAATGGACTAATTTCTTATGCTATATGCTGCGTTCCATATACCTTTGGCTCCATTGCAACATATCGATGAAGATCTTTAATTCAATAGAATGCAAAACTGATGGAATCATTTGTATCGTCACCGATCGCAGTCTGTAAACCACCCCTAAATCTTCACATCTGCTAACCACGAATAAACCTCCAACAAATCCGTTACCAACGATAGGAGGGTTCACACCATGTGACTGTAAGAAAGGAATATTTTGCTTCAGTTCTTGTGGGAAACTTCCATCAACTTCTCTATCAATGTATCTATTCATGTCAAAGGCTTAGGGCCAGATGAACTTACTAGCAATTTGCGACCAGAAACTTATTTTGTGAACCAAACTATGGGCCACATGTATGAAAGTATTTTGCATTTGTAAACATTGCAAATCGCTAAATTCGCCCGTTTGCAAATGCAAAATGGCCTTTCTGAATGCATGAAAGGCTTTGGCATTCGCAATTTAGGTAATTGTAATGTTTAGCAATTCCCTAAATTGCTTCTGCAAATAGGAAATCACAATTTGCGACTCCCTAATACACATGTAAGAAGCCTTTCCTAAATGAGAACTGTGCATTTCGGAAATGCTATATGATGGTAACCATGTGCAAACTTTGAAAAATGCACAAAACAGCATTTTTCAAAAAGCCCTGTAGCGTACACATGCCCCTAGGGCATGTTTGCGCTTTAGATGTGCAGCTTTTTTTGTTTAGGGGTGCTTCAGGGGGGCCTTAGGCCCCCTGGTAACCTTGCCTTTGCATTAACTAATTTGCGATTACCAAGTAGGTAATCGCAATTTAGATAATGCAAGCCCATTCTCACCTATGGGCCTTGAGGCCCAAAGAGATGGAAGGAGTTGCAATTACAAATAGCGATTCCTTAATTGCGTTTGCGATTTTTAAGTAATCGCAATTAGGGTATTGCTATTTCCAGTGTGTTTTGTTACATCACATTTTGCGAATACCAAATAGCAATTTATGAAAAATCGGTATTTGGTAATCCCAAAATGCTATTTTCATACATGTGGTCTTAAGTACCAGTGGGTCAGTTTGCAAAATAAGGAATTGTAGTGCGTAGCAGACTGCTCCGCCTAACTGAAAATTCATTAGGCAGGTCACAATTTGCGACTCACAGGGATGGAGGTCGACAAGGATCAGCAAACCCCCATCCTTGTAAGTGATAGTCAAAAAAATATTTATATATTTTTTTTTATAAAGCAGTCCGATTTCGTAAATGGAAATAGGGCTGCTTAGAAAAGTTTTCTTTTTTGAAAGGTTTTACTGATTGAAGGCTGTGGTTCACTGGACCATACCTGCGTCCCCAAAATCATGTACCTCCAATTTGCAAAGGGGAAGGTGTCCAAGTTAAATCATGCTGTAAGGAATATCTGAACACCTCTTTGGTGGCAGCCTTTCTCTTGTGCATGTAATGATGCAGTAGCCGGGCCATACGGTACAAATTAAAACTGGAACCGAGATGTTTAAACAGTAACTTGAAAACGTGCAAATGTCTAGTCTACCTCCATCACGCAGAAATAGGGCCAGATAAACACAAGGTTGTATTTTTCTGGGTTTCTGATCGTAGGGGTAACAGAGAAATACGGGCATGTGCCAGTAAAGATGTTAGGAAAATATGACTCGGAAAATCTCCTCTTACGTTTGAGATCAGATATTTTTGCTGTTGGGCGTGGCTTTGACGCCTAACCAAGATGGCGGCTCTTCTGTGAGCTCCGTCGCGGGCGCAGAGCCTCATTCAGTCCAGTGGCCTCATTTATGCCGCTTCTCCAAATGCGAGTGCGGAGAACAACGGGGGAATAGCGGCGGTAAGCTCCGGTGCCATTTCCGCACCATGAGGGTGCGTTTTGTGACCCAAGTGCCGCGACGGTGATTTTCTCCTCATAAAAGCGAGCGCCCGCCATTTTAGACCGCGCCGCTCGCAATACAGCTTTGTTTCTCCCTCTCCTTTTTTTTAAAATATATATGGACATTAACTACTGTTTCTTGCCATTACTGCTCCTTACTTATCTGGGACCTCCTCCATGCCTGCAATTTTCAGCCTTGGTTGCTGCAATTGGTGACTTTTACTCATACTGGTCCACTATGAGTCTGCTGTTATTGGTTAAGGCATATCCCCTATGACAGGTTAATTCAATGACCTTTTATTTCCTCTAACCTGGGTCTGCCTTTCTGACAACCATATTGTGGATAATTATATCAGCATCATAACAGATTTTTGTAAAGTAGGTTTTTGTGACCTTTTATTCACCTCATTGGATCAGCTTTATTCTTTTCCTACCTTTACTAAACGTTCCTCTCATTGTAAAAGATGGCCAGTGATTTGCATGTATCTGCCAAACAGTCTTCTTTAGGCACCAAGCCTAAAAGAGCGAAGAATGACCCTCCCTCTCCTATTTTATCATCACATAATCCTGTGTTGGACTCTATCTTAGATGAAGTACGTGGTCTGCAACCTTTCATGGTTACCACCAACGAAAAATTACAACAAATTGAGGATCGTTGGATAGTTATGGAAGGGAAGATGTTGGAGTTGGAACAACGTGTGGGAGACCTGCAAGCCTTATCTACCAAAATTCCTATGCTGGAACAAGAAATCCAGAAGCTTAAGATACACAGCGAAGACCTTGAAAATCATAATAGACGGAACAATCTGCATCTTCATGGTCTTCCGGAAAACATTGAGGGTCCTGATCTCCTGGTCTTCCTGAAGAAATTTCTATCAGACCTTCTGGATCTTCCTTCTACACCACCACTGAACACTCAATGTGCACATCATTTGGGTCGTCTTCAACCTCATTCACCCAAACCACATGGAATTATAATGCTTTTTCTGGAATTCACTGATTTAATGCGTGTCCTAAAGGCGGCTAAGCTAAAACGTCGTCTTATTTGGTCTGGCCATAATTTGTTTATAACACAAGATGTTTCAAATGCAACCAACGCCCGTCATAAAGAATTCTTAGCTCTTCGTCCTCAGATGAGACACTTGAATATTCAATACGGCATTCTTCATCCTTGTCTTTGCAAGATCACCTATGAAGGCACCTCACGGTCGTTTGATGATCCGGTGAAGCTGAAATCTTTTTTGCAAAGCATAGCAAATCATAACATGGAGATTACTCCTTAATATTTTCTAAAATGTTTACTTTTCTCATGGCTAGTTTTCTTTTTCCTTTCCTTTCCTATGTCCTCTTATATCTTGTTATTGTAATATTAATATTCCTATTTATACCACAGTCATCTTTCACTTTATCTTTCTTTTCTCCGTATCTCACTTTAAACTTATGGCTACTTACTTTATAACGTTTATAGTTCCTTCTTTTCTCTGTCGCCGTTCTTGTTTTCGACATAAGCATGACCTCAACTTACCCTCTAACCTCTGCAATTCAGATCTGGATCTTTATCCTTGATCTGTCCTTCTTCTCTTTCTTCCATACCCCTTTTTCCTCACCTTTCTTCCTTTTTATTTGATTTTTCTCTTCCTGATTTCCTCCTATTACTATTTTTTCTTATGCATGAGTGTTCTTTCTTTTCTAGACTCTCTTTCCCCTACAATTACATCTTTCTTATGTTTTTTGATGGTCGATAAATGGTGTTTCTTTGTCCTTTTTATTAGTTTTGCAGCTTGTTGTTCCTGTTCTCATACGTCTCCCCTTGCCCTACAACATGTTTAACGTTGTCTCGTGGAATGTGCGTGGTCTAGGTCATCCCGTCAAACATCAAAAGGTACTTTCTCATTTATCCAAACTTAACACACATGTTGCCTTTCTACAGGAAACTCATTGTAATGATGTGGAATCACTTAAGCTTAAACGTCAATGGGTTAATCAGGTTATTTTTTCTCCTGCTGTTAATCGTCATGGTGGTGTTGCTGTTTTATTCCACAAATCACTGAATGTGCAAATTTTATCAACTGAATGTGATTCGAATGGGCGATGGGTTTTGGTTGATGCCATTATATATCAAAAACAAGTCACTTTCTTCAATATTTATGGTCCGGTTAAATCTGATCCCGAATTTTGGCAAAGCATTAAATTGAAATTATCTTCCATCCCTAATCCCAATATAATCGTTGGCGGTGATTTTAATGATTGGTTAGACCCTTTTTCTGACAGAAAACCTAAATGTAAATTTAAGCCTGATAAATCTCACAAAGCTTTTCAATTCGCCATCTCCTCTCGCCCATTCTATGACGTATGGAAAACATGTAATCCTGATGTATATGAATTCACATTTTTCTCTAATGTTCATCATACTATGTCTTGTATTGATTATATTTTGGTTTCTAAATCATTACTCCCCTCCATCCAATCCTCTGAAATTGGTTCTATTTTTATTTCTGACCATGCCCCTGTGCTATCTTCTTTTGATTTGTCTCTCAATAATTGCAAGCAAGGCCGTTGGCATTTTAATAATACCCTTCTTTCTGACCAAACCTTCATTTTAGAAGCAACCGCCTTCAATAATTAATTTTTTCATTTTATTCGCTCCATAGATACCTCTGTTCATAATAATTGGGATACCTTTAAGGCCTCCTTTAGAGCCTTTACTATTGCCTATTCTGCTAGAAAGAAAAAGGCATTAAATACTGAATATCTAACAGCTCTTCAAAAGATAAAGATTTTAGAACATAATTATTTCTCTTCCAAATCCTTCTCAAGTTTACAAGAACTGATTAAAGCCAGGTCTACCCTGAATAAGATTGCTACGGTCGATGCCTGTAATATCCTTCTTAAAATTAAGTCTAAATATCATGGAGACCAAAATAAGGCGGGTAAAATGTTGGCCAATTATTTAAAAATCAAATCAGAACGGAAAACTATTGGCCCTATTCGTTCTGAACAGAATAACAAATTATTATTCTTCGACTCTGAAATTGTGAATACCTTCCAATCTTATTATGAACTATTATATACAGAAGATACAACTCCTTCACAAAATGATCTTGAAACTTTCTTTCGGGGAATACCCAAACCTCCTTCCATACCTGATATTTTCTTATCCCTTGAGAGGGATATATCTCTCCAGGAGATTACTGATGCTCTTAAATCTTTAAAAAAGGCTAAAGCCCCTGTCCCGGATGGATTCTCCGTTGAACTCCTCTCATCCTTTTCCTCCATTTTTGCCCCTAAATTACTAGAGCTTTTTAACTCATTTTTGTCTAGCTCTAAAGCAAGTGGTTCCTTTTTGGAAGCCCTCATTGTCATTATTCCCAAACCAGATAAAGGCACTACCCTTTGTAAAAACTCTCGACCCATCTCACTAATCAAATACGATTGGAAAGTTTTTCAAAAATCTTAGCATCTCATTTGGAGAATGTCATTCCACTCCTTATTAAGCCTGACCAGGCTGGTTTTATTAAGGGTAGACTTGCATCCAACAACGCCAGAATGTTTTCCAACATCCTTGCCCTTGGGAAGAAGTACTCCTCTCCTCTAGCTGCCCTCTTGCTTGATGCTGAAAAAGCTTTTGATCGTATAAATTGGCAATTTATGTTTTCTACTCTTCGATGGTTTGGTTTTGGTCATAAGTATATCAAATTGTTATATATTGAACCACGTGCTTGTGTGTTTGTTAATGATAATTTTTCTCCCTATTTTAAGCTGCACAGGGGCACTAGACAGGGTTGTCCCCTTTCTCCATTACTTTTTCTCCTTTGTTTAGAACCCTTTCTTGAACGTATCAGATATAATCCTGGTATAACTGGTTTTAAACTCAACTCTCATGAAATTAAACTCTCTGCTTATGCAGAGGATATCCTAATTTATATGTCCAACCCTTCCAATTCCCTAGACCCTTTTATACAAGAGTTTGCTTTGTGCTCTAATGTCTCTGGGTAAAAGTTAAATTTCTCTAAAACTGAGATTTTATCACTAAATTCATCCTGTTATCGTTAAATGTTTGATAAAACTAATTTTACCTGGTGTTCCCAAAAGATTAAATATCTTGGAGTATGGTTTTCCTCCAACATACCTGATACATTAGTTCACAATTTCACTGCCTTAAAACTTCAACTTCATAAGTTGTTATCATCTTGGTCTCCGTTATTTTTATCCTGGTGGGGTACGTTAGACACCATTAAAATGATGATTGTTCCTCATGTTCTTTTAATGCTCTCGATGTTACCTTTTAAAATCCCTAATTATTATTTCTCCCAGATTAACTCTATTTGTACTAAATTCCTCTGGAAAAATAAGCGTGTTCGTATTGCTTTAGCTAAATTAATTCAACCTAAAACAGAGGGTGGTGTGCGTTTCCCTGATTTTAAGTTATATCATACTGCCTTTTTAATCAAACAATTTTATGCAATGTCTAAGGATTATCATGATTCTCCTATTCCAACATGGGTTGTTTTTGAACGTTCATTGTTGCATGACTTTTCCTTTCAAGATGTTGTTTTTCTGACTAATTGTACTTTCGTCTCCAAATATCCAATTTTAAAGTATTCCCATCATTTATTACACACTCTTTTTACCCAAGGATTTGACTTTTATCAATCTTTTCTGACCTCTTCTATCTGGTATAACAAATCTATCAAATTTCACCATAAGTCTTTTTATTTTAAACACTGGAAAGAAAAGGGTATTTTTTATGTGTATCATTTTATAGCAAATAACTCTATCATACCATTCCCTCAATTACAAGAAAAATTTGGTCCCCCCGACTCTTGCATTCAACAATATAACTTATTACTTCCTGTACTTCAAGCCTTTCTATTACACAATAATTTTAAATCCAATGTTACTTCCATTACCCCTATGACACCCTTATTTAATATCAATATGGATCCCACTCCAAGAGCTTCCTTTATATATAAAACTATGTCCTCCCCCATTACTACAAGGAATAAATCCTCTACTGAACTGTTGTGGGGAAATGATTTATCTCAATCACTATCTATTCATCAATGGGAACGTATGTGGCGAAAAAATTTGAAGACCTCTAAAGCTGGTAATATTACTCAATCCTTATATTTTATATATAATATAGTGGTTGTTACTCCCCAATTTCTTCATAAGATTGACTCTTCTATTTCTCCCTTATGTTGGTCATGTCTCTCCTCTGATGGTACTTTGACAAACCTACTTTATTATTGTCCTAAAGTACATGAATATTGGAAAGCTATATGGTCTAAATGTTTATTGATTGTCTCATGTAATATTTCACACTCTATTCACAATATTTTTTGGGAACTTTATCTGCTGATTTTGACCATCTTCCTTCAAAAACTATTTTATTTGACCTTTGTATTGCTCTTGCCTTTAAAGTTATATTAACTTGTTGGAAAGATAACTCTAAACTATCCTTTTTGGTCTGGTGAAACTTAGGGGCCCATTACGATGGCCCGCCACCGTAACGCTAAACGGGACCGACTGCCAGAGGTGCGGCGGTCCCGCTGTGCCCATTAGGATGCGACCGCCACCCTGGCGGTCGCATCCCACATATTTAACATTGTGGTGGGCGGTGCTGTAAGCAGCACCCGCCACAATGTTAAATATGCATGTTGTGCATTGGCACGCACAACGTGACAGGCACCGCGTGGAATGCCAACCAAGTGCAGCCCCCCATCCCCCCTGGGGCCCGTTACGGGCCCCCAAAGCAATCTCCACCAGCCTTTCTGATTGCCCATGATAATATGGATGGCCTGCAAGGCACCGCCACCATATTGTCTCCCTTTTCCGCCCGGTCGGCAATCCGACCGGCGGAAAAGCGGCGGACAGACTCACGTCCGCCGCTGTACCCCCCGCCATGCTAATGTGGCGGGGGTAAATGGCGGGCGGGGAGCTATCGCGGGCGGATCGCCACCGCCGGTCAGGCGGTGGCGATCCGCCCGCGATCATAATGACCCCCTTAATTTGTGATGAAAATAGAATACCTTCTGTTTCTTCTTCTTTGATATTTCAAAAGATTAAATCTGATTTATTATGGTTACCTTTTACAACTTTTCTGTCCTCACACTCATCCTTCTCCTAATACTTCTGTCTATCTTCATCTATCACTTCTTTTTTCTTTCTTTCCTCTCTCATCCTTCCCCCCTCCCTCTTCTTTCTCCCCTTTTATAAAAAATAAAAACAAACAGAACAGTAATAACACTTAAGTAATATATATATTTACTATTTTGATGTATTTTATTCTTATTTTTTCTTTCCTCTCAATAGTCCTCTCAATAGTTTTTAATGGAATGGTACTTTTCTGATGTTATTAAGAGATCTCTTGTTTAAATAAATTTGTTAACTTTGTAATTTTGTTTAATTCTTACATATCTTTTAACCAGTGTATTGTTGATCACTGTGTCTATATTCTCAATAAAAAATATTTTTTTAAAAGAAGATATTTTTGCTGTTTGGGACAACTACTTCTACTAAAGTTGTATAATTGATAGTGTAATATTGTAGGGTGTGATTGGCGTGCTCTACTGTTATTGGAAAGAAATTACATATTTGCTATATGTTGAATAAGATGTTTGCCTACAGATTATTCATAGCATGAGTGTTATGAGTGTTTTAATTTATTGCAGTGGAATATCACTATGGCTCTGTAAGAGTATTTCTGGTCATTTGCATTTTGCATTTGTGAAAAAAGGATAATTTCATTTCTTGCGAATGTCTATGTTTCTGAGAAGAAACTTAGCAAATGATAGGTCTTTTTATTTGTATTATGAATTGATTTTTTTAATGGGTGCAAACACACCAAGCAGTAGCTATATCATCATCATATAACTTTTTTCGATTTTTTTTAAAAATCATACAAGTAAATAAATTAAAACATTTCATCATGCACATCCATACAGAGAAAAGAAAAGCAGCTCATTTATGCTACAGAGCAAGAAAACAATACAATGTAGATGTTAAAAGAATATCATCAGTATGCTAAAAGAAGACAACACCCTGTGTAGAGTCCTTCTGGACTAACAGGATGGACAAAGCAGCGTCATACAAGGATACGCAGTAAAATGAACTAATATTTTGCACTATAAACCCCAGCCAGAAACCATGACACATATAAGCAAATTTTAGGTGTAGATAAAAGCTGTAAGCGTATAAAGGCGGGTCTGGCCTGTCTCAGATCCGTGGTTAACAAGAGGGGCCTGATAAGTTTATGATGGAGAGTATTAAATCTAATGCAGTTAAGAACGATATGTGAGGTATCCGACATTGAGACCTCATCACAGAAACAAACCAGTAAATCTGTGGATTTGAACAAAACACCTTTCGCCAATAAAAGCTGGTGGAATATGCCCAGTCTGAAATACGTCAGTAAGCGTCGATGGTGAGTAGGCATCAACCGTTTTTTACAATACAGTACTGACGAATGGACCGATTGGCTAAGGCAGACGCCTCCCTCTCGGCTGCCACCCAAGAAAAAAGGCCTCCCTCAACTAACCAATGTCAGTTTTTGTAATACCCTCAGGCTGAGTAAATAATTCCGGTCTCCCTAATACCTTGAAATTTGACTTTATGTAATGTAACCAAGGTATATACTACATATTGTCCAGCATTAGACAATCCCGTATAATTAACCTATTTAAACTTAACTCCTCCTTGACCCAAACAGAACACCACAATAAAAGAGGGCAGAGGCGAATAACGTCAGCAAAACAGCCCGCACCCAATTCTTCATGAATAATCTCTGAGGGAGTACCTTGCTCTACACCTAAAAGGCCCCTCATGAACTTATTTTCACTCACCTGGATGGGAGCAATGTTTGTCTAACCCCATATCTCACAACCAAGCATGGCTTTGGAGATGCACTTTGCTTTATAGACACCTAGCATAGTCTGTACTGGCTTATGCCCAAACCGATAGGAAAAATCATTTAGGCTGACCGTGGCCCTCATAAGGCAACTGTGTTCTTTCTGATCAAAGACTGCCAACTAAGGCCTAAGTCTAATAAAACACCTAGATAATTGAAAATGTCTACCCTAGTAAGGGCCATTTTCTGCAGTTCATGAACCAGCATCTTCAGTTAGTAAACCTCACTGTAAAACTATGCAAGACTTGCTTTATACTTTTACATTTAAGTTAAAAAAATTATAAAATAATTTAAAATTATCCCTTCACTGAGGATTTTAGAACCGGCCCAGGGGCAGAGGAGTATCAAACTACTGCAACTAGAGCTCTCTCCCAATCCCATCTTCCCCAACCAAACAAAAGGTGGCAGAGGGAGAGAAAAAATGGGCACCTCACTGACTAGCCCAGGACTTGGGGCGAATGGAGGCCAAAGACCTACTTCCTGGTATAACCTGATGGTCAGGAGGTGCAACTCCTATGGCATCCGTTACTTCAATTCCACTGATTTTCCAGCTCTTTAACCTTGCCCAAGGGTAGGAAGTCAAATCGTGAGTGCCTCCACACCTTCCTGCTCCTGTCTTACCATGGTCCGGGACAGCGGACTGCTCTACTTAACCATGATGTGGGAGAGAAAATAAGCATCTACAGTAGTCTGCTCTCCCCACAGGGAAAATACAAGCTTCTGTGGAAGCTTACCTTGGCCTACGAGACAGGAAGGAAAACTCTTGGGATATCTATCCTCCCCTACAGAGCCAATAAGGAATACAAACAAGCACTGGTAAAGCAAATAGGTCCCGCCTTTTGGCTTTGCCAGTGCAGTCCTATTGGCTCTACTGTTCAGCATCAGCAAAATGCATCAAGAAAAAGAAAAATAATTGTTAATATCGACGCTGAACAGCATTAGCAAAAATAGTGTTTTTATGGATACGGCCAAGTGTGGCATCTCATACGGGCCATGCCAGTATTCGACCTTAATATCAACTGCAAAATGCAATGGTAAAACATATTGTGTCAAAAATATTGAGGACAAAAGTATTTAGATGGTTAGTTTATATAGTTAAGTGTAGATTTACTTCACTTAACTCCACATATATGTACCTTGGTGGTGTATAGGTCTTCAAGGTACGTAGATGTGGAGTTAAGAATAGTAAATTTATACTTACCTGTATGTACTTACCTTCTTGTTATTTTTGTCCTCATTATTTTTGGTATGTCCGTTATTTTTGATTCTGATCAAACCACAACTCTGTCCAAACAGCTTCCTTAAAAGTGACCCCGTAGTATGTCTTCCCCCACAGGAGGAAATATACCTTTCTCAATCACTGTCTCACAAATACAAACCAGGCTAACCTAGGATTGCCATGCACGCCAACCAATCACATTTCAAATCACTTCAGGTACTCTGATAAATCAGTCATTCAGTGAAAAGGGAGGGTTGTACATGCCCTCAGTTGATTCACTGTATTTTCCAAACATGAGAACATGTGACAGTATACTCTTTGTCAGTCTTAAGTATCATGTGGTGCATTCAAACTTTTTACTGATCTCGATCTTTTGACAATAAAGCCAAGCACCTTTCTGCAGAGAGATATGGAAAACCCCTCTTTGTTTCTGGATCAGCGACCATCCATAGTCACTAAATGACAAAAAAATGCATTCACTCATTTCTAACCTATCCCCCATAACATTGTGGGAATTTCAACCAAAAAGATCCTCTCTTGCTGATCCTAATAAAGAAGAAACAAGTAACCATCTAGTGCAGTTGTGCTTGGATCTTGTTTGGTCACTAAGCAACGAGAAAATGGAAGGGTTCTCTGGTCTCCAGGGGGCACCATGACTGCCCTAGTTTAAAAATGTGTTAACCCCCCCTTACTGCACTGACGTCCTCTTATGACTTACCAACGCTAAAACATGAAGGGTAGGCTCACAAAACCCTGGCACTTTTAATAGCACGTGCATTTATTTGCCAATTATGGTGCTGTAGGTTTTACTCATAACACAATTTCTTTTTTCTTGTGACTTTGAGGTACACGTGCATGCCTCTCTCCAAAAGCCAGATGCAATTAGCTTAGTGCGTTAGTTAGCTCACAGTTCGTTTGCAGTGAATTTTGAAGCATGATAGGACCTGACATAACAGGGTCACATCTCTTCGCACGTTAGATCTTTGCGAGAAGAGGCAGAGCACCAAGTTTTCAAAGCAGGCAGATGAAACTTGTTTTCGCTTCTCCTTTTAAGCATCCTTCTTTTGCAAGTAATGCAGAGAAGTCGAGAGCTCAATTTACGAAAATAGTTGCAATTGGTGTAAAATGACTCCCCCAACATAGATTTTAAGATTCACCTGGCTGTGTTATTAATAAAGCATTCCAACTCGAGCAGGAGTACGTTTTACCAGTCGAAAGATACAGGTGTAAATGCACTGCATTCGCAATTAAAGAAATGTATGCATGTCTTTCGGACCCTGCATTTGTTTTATACATTATGTTACAGTAACAACATTTAAAAAATGTATATTAACTTTTGATTTGTTTACATTTTCTGTTCAATATAGGTTTTTCTAACATCTGTCCTTCCACATCCAGCTGGGAACATTAGTGTAAATAATAAACTTTTTTACTTCTAAATGAGTCCATTCGTGCACTTAATGTATGTACACCTTAAGTGCTCATATGACCTTAAATTACTAAAGCTGCCACTGCTAAATATTTTGGGGCTTATTTACAAGCCCCTTGCGCCACTTTCTGTGATGCATCGCTGGTGCAACCTCCTGCCCCATATTTACAAGGACACATAAAGCCACCCTGCGTGGCTTTTCCTGTCCATGTAAATATGGCCCCTTCTCGCGCAACATTTTGCGTGAAAGGGGCATGACATGGGTGTTGCCGTGGGTGTTCCCACCCAACACCCATGTGTTCTGCCGCATTTCCAGATTTACAAGAATTTGTAAACCTGGAAATGCGTCAGAATGCTACGCCACCCCAGGGGTGTAAACATTTCTCCTTGTTTTTTCCTCTTTTTATGAGTGCTGCATTCTGCAGCACACATAGGAAGAGGAAATCACCACTTTTTATTTTTTTGTTATTGTTTTTGTGCAGGAAGGTACCTCTTCCTGCAGAGAAACAATCTCCCCGCAATGCAGGCACCCTTGCACCATGGCGCAAGGGTACCTGCGTGGTGCATGGCAGCCAATTGTGCGCCAGCGCAGTGGAATGTACAGGGATACGTCATATTGTTGTAAATATGACGTATCCCTGTGTTTTGAAAGTGCTGCATCATGGCGCAGCCAGAGGTCTTGCGGTGCTGCGCTACGGCACTTTCTTATAAATAAGCCTCTTTGTTCTTTCTCTGATGATAGATGTCTTGTACAATAGCACAATTGGTTTTGCTTTTCGAAAACGTGAGGTTAAAATGCTATTTTCATTTCTCCAATAGGGGCTACTCCACTTATACTTTGTCTTTTAGCGTCCAGAAGCCATTTCATTTTAACTCATTTGCAGCACTATTTTTAGTTGGGCCTGGAGGTCTGTAGTATCTTCATGTTATGTTTATAGTGTTCCTCTTTACCTTGTAACTAGCTGCTCAGCCAGTGTGAGTGTTCTGTATGGAATGTTGACATGATTGGAATGCTTGGGTGCCTGGTGTGAGTGAGACAGTTGGAAGATGGGCTGAGCAGCTAGCAGGCTGCTCCTGGTGGGGCTGTTACTATGGATGTTAAGAACTTAATAAATAGCATGAAAGACACAACTTGTCTACGTCTGCTGTGTCACCTCTACGCATGGAATCCCACTTATTACAATGTCCCCCGGTTTCCTTGAATATGATACTGGTTCAATTTTAGTTTGGCTTTCTTCCTTGCTGACAAAAAATCATCAACTGACTTAATCGAATTTATTTGAAATTTTAATTGGAGGAAGTTGCGATCTTTACATGCGGGTTTATTGACACATATTTTTGCAACTTTGTCCCAGCTTTAGCTGCTCTATGCTTCCATCTTTTACTTTTCTTCTTGTATCATTTTGAAATATTGCATTTAATAATGTTTTACTTGAGCGGTACTGGATGTTCTGATTAAGGCTGCAAACTGCTAGCGGGCTGTTTCACTATGAATGGACATGAACTTGTATGTCTCCTGCGGCCCTCTTCGCCTGACCTTTGCTAGCCTCCTTCGGTACTAGACAAACCTGTTCACCGTCTTATGTAGCATTCAATTTCCCCTGGGTGCTTCTGTAAACCTGCTACAGTAGGTTACTTGAAGGAGGTACCTCTGCTAAGTACTGACACGAACATGTTATGACATTGCTTGTACATAACACAGACACTATAGTTTGGGGTTCTTTATTGGTTTGTGTTAAGATGCCTGTGGTGCCATTTTGCCAAGGGTCATTTTGCTCAGCTGTACTTTCACACTGATATCAATCAATCATAAATCTTTATTCGGCATAATCACCATAAAAGCACATAAAAAACTAAATATACAATAATATAAAACATACAAAAAGTAAATAAATAGGAATTACATAAAATTAGTTTGATAAAAGTGCGATAAACATAGACCAGCATAGACCCCTCCTGCTCTCATAGCGCAAATTTTGTATCGTCGCTGGCGGGTTTTAACCTGACCCAACTGGTCTCCTCCCCAACACACAAAGCGGGCCATACTCTGGACCTTATCTGTTCGAATATACAGGAGGTTACAGTGAATACGCCATCCCCGGTGATTTGGTCGGATCATTTCCTGGTCCCCTTCCAGTTACACCTGAAAGCTAGGGCCAGGGTCTCCTCTCTCCCTAAGGAATTGCGGAGGAACTGGAGTAAGGTCTCTCCTGAGTCCCTTACCCTTCTGCTTAAGGACTCTGAGCCCCTCCTCTCTAATAATCTTGATGACAGCATTGTAAACTTGAATGCCTGGTTTACGAAGGCCTTGGATAAAATTGCGCCACAGAAGCTTGTTAGCTCTTCCAGAGTAACCCCCTCCGCTCCTTGGTTCACAATAGAGCTACAAAAAGCGACTGTAAAAGACGGGAGCGTAAGTGGAGAAAATCATACGCTACGGAGGATAAAATTGGGTATAGAGCGGCATTAAAAGAATACCGCAAACTTCTCATTATTAAGAGAAGAGATTTCCTGGCCGATTGGATTGCCAGTGCTAGGAATTCCTCCAGGGAAGTTTTTAAGGTGGTGAAATCCTTCACCAACCCCTCGGCACTTCAGCATCCTGTGGAGATGTGCAACAATCTTTCGAATTTCTTTGAGGAGAAAATATCACAGATTTATGCCTCGTTCCCTGCAGATCATCACCCTAGTGGGGAGGGCGCAATTTGTGGCCACAGCCAGAACCGGCCAGTTTTTTCTGAGTTCGCTATGATTCCCTTTGAGGCCTACCTGGTCGAATTGCAGAAATGCAAATCCGGGTCACCTAGTGATCCCTGGCCAGCTAGACGTTACAGCTTGCTGGCAGAATGGCTTAACCCTCCCCTTAATGCCATCTGGAATTCCTCTCTCAGGCTAGGGGTTTTTCCATCTACCTGGAAACTTGCGTTCCTCCTCCCCATATTGAAGAAACCTAACGCTGACCCGGAAATCGCCAGCAACTTTAGGCCCATCTCTCTTCTCTCGGCCCCCGCAAAAATATTGGAGAAATTAGCGCATCAGCAGCTGGCTGCCTTTATTGAATCTAACGGGCTTCTGCATGACTCTCAGTCTGGCTTTCGCCCTGGTTACAGCACCGAATCCGCACTGATTGAGATGGCTGATTCCATTCGCTGGGCGGTGGATGGGGGTGCTGCGACCATGTTGGTACTTCTTGACCTGTCAGCGGCGTTTGACACGGTGTCCCATTCCATCTTGCTTGATCGTCTTCAGCAAATTGGCATCTGTGGGACGGCGCTGGACTGGATCACGTCTTACCTTCATGGCCGAGACCAACAGGTCTTTCTCCACCCTTTCTCCTCTGATGCTAAACCTCTAAGATGGGGGGTGCCTCAGGGCTCGGCCCTGAGCCCACTTCTATTCAACATCTATCTGGCACCATTGGCGGAACTCATCGCTAGCACAGGGATCAAGGTGATATTCTATGTGGATGACACCCAACTGATGTTCTCCTTCAGTGAAGTTTCGGCATCCGTCTTTGACTCTTTTAGAGAGTGCCTTAAAAATATTTCCGTATGGATGAGCAGCAATTCTTTAAAGCTCAATGCTGACAAGACGGAGGTTCTGTTTTTTTAACCAAGCAGTCCCACCCCCTGCGGCTTTGTGGTGGCCGGTAGAACTGGGAACAGCTCCTATTCCTAAGGATTCGGTCAAGAATCTTGGTGTCCGCTGGGAAAATGACTTATCCCTTTCCGCACATATTCAGCTTGTATCTGCTGTCTGCTTTGGTACGATGAAAATAATTAAAACGGTCGTATATGCGCTAGTCACCTCCCATCTCGACTATGCCAACGGTCTCTATCTGGGTCTGCCCAGCGGCTTGATCTGTAGGCTGCAGATAGTGCAAAACGTGGCAGCTAGTCTGGTCCGCAAGGTCCCTCTCTGCCACCATATTTCCCCCCACCTCAGACAACTCCATTGGCTCCCTGTGGCCAAGAGAGTTGAATTTAAGGCCCTCACATTTGCTTTCTGGGCCTACCAGGGAAGAGGCCCCAAGTATCTGGGGAAGAGACTTCGCCCCTACCAGCAGGGTAGATCGCTGAGGTCCAATTTGAAACGCTACCTATTCACCCCCCGCTTTGTTAAAGCGAGAATGGGGGGCAGAACTTTCGAGGTGGGAACCTCCAAATGCTGGAATGACCTGCCCCTCCAACTACGTATGATGCACTCTGAACAGGAGTTTAGAAAGGCTGTTCAGCTGTAGAGACTAGATCCCTGCTAGCATGGCTATGATGTTATCCACTTTAGCGCCGGGACACCTCAGTCGAGGTAGCTGCGCGCTTTATAAATGTCTTTTATTATTATTATTATTATCTAAGGTGGGGCCCCCTTTGTAATTATTGCTATCCCCATCACATCTGACTCTCAATTCTAAAAGCAGGAGCTGTCATACAGCAACACCATTCAGAAGGTTAACCTTTTTCTGCCTGAGCCTCCATAAGTTCAGCAAAAAACGTGAAATGGCAAATTAAATAGGTTGTCTGGTATCACTTTTCAGGATCCTGATTACCGATCTACAGCCCCCAATCCCCAGCTTGCGACCTAGCGGCAGGATCCCACTTCATTCTGTACCCATGTTCAGATAGAAACTTACAACATGATTAATGGACTTTATCACCTAGTGACAGAAGGGACAATACGTAACGGAACAAAGTGGCAGGGTCTCAAACCGGAATTTCATATACATTGCTTTGGCAAGGGGGGGTTCAATCTCATTCACATAACCTTCCATGATATAATCAGCTTTAAATTCAAGAAAAGCAGCAGTAAGGGAACTCACCCTTCCATTCCCTGAAATCGTATCAGCTACAAATCGCCAGTATGAACCCTTGAGTATTGGTTTCGACACCCAAACGGCAACCTCAGTGATAGACCAAAGGTTCCCCCAACCCATCTCAGTCAGTTGGCGTTTTACAAACCTGAGCCACAGGATTGTAGAAGCCCAGGTAACTTCAAAACATCCTCCAATCCCTGCCGGTATGTCTAAAGTTCTGGGGTCGCCCAGATCCTACGCCAATATAATATTGGTCTGAGGCCCACTTTCTTGGTGAGAGATCTGTGGCTTAAATCAAGCCGGAGGGGAAGAAGCAGGAGATTAGTGAGGAGTTGCAAAAAACAGTTTTCAACTATCTCCAGACTATTTACATTCACATAGCCCCAGATTTCCCCGCCATAGAAGGTCGCCCCCAAGGGACTGAAGATTGTAAATTTGAAGGGCTGGGGATACAGGACGAAATGTAGAACCTCGATCTGCCCTCACAATACCCCATATATATCGCTCCAACTTAAGTCTACACTTCCGGATGGGCAAGGACAAGTCAAACTGCTCTGTGAGTGTGACCCCCTAGATGCTCAAATATGCAGACTCTCTTTTGGGGACACAATTTAAAATTGGGTTGAAGTGAGCCGACGGATAGGGATTAAAAACCATATACTTAGGAGGCGCACCCAATACCATTCGGTCGGGAAAAAAGCCATGCGAAAGCCTGTTTCCCGACCGAACCGTACGCGGGTCCGGCCGAGCGAGTACGATGCGAATTCGCCGACCGACTCGTCCGGGCGTCCCGACAGCTCCGACCGACTCGCTCGGACTCAAACCGCTCCGACCGACTCGCTCGGACCCGATTCGCACCGCGCAATGGAGACGTTTCCCGGCCGGGTAAGTACGATGCGCGCCGCGGGCAGTCCGACCGAGCCGCGCACTCCGGCTCGTAAGAGCTGTCGGAGCCGTACTTTGGGGGTCCGTGTCGGACCCCCTGTACGCGTACCCGTGCGAGGCGCACACAGGGGGACCCAAGGGTCCCCCTACCTGTGCGTGTACGCCGCGGCGCTCCGCGGCGTACTCGCTGTAGGAGCGCCCTTGTCCGCCTCGCACCCATTGAGGCAATGGGAGCCCGCGTACGCGTTGTACGACCGGGTCCCATTGAGTTCAATGGGAGTCCGACCGACTCGTGTCCGATAACATACGGCCGCATCGTACTCGTTCGGTCGGACTGCACGGGTCCGATTCGGTCGGAAATCTCTCCGGGTCCGGCTCGGTCGGAGAGATTTCCGGCCCGAATCGGAATCGACCCCATAGTTTTACAAAGATTGATCTCTGGGCCTCTCTGCTTGCACAAGATTCCAAATTGATCCAGAAGCGTCAGGAAACGCATAGGAGATTTTGGGTATCATCTGCAAACAGGAGAGCCGGGACCCTCCCATTGACAAGACTCGGGCATCATTGTCACACAGTCCAAGCAGGTGCACTAAATCATTAATTTATAAAAGAAAAAGGGTTGGGGCTAGCACACACCATTGCCTCACACCGCGAGTGAATGGGATGGGAGCTGTCAGTTCGCCCTGGGCACCACATCTGGCCTGGGCAAAATTATTAGAGAGAAGCCTGATAATAACATCAACAAGATATTTCGGCACACCTAATTCCATCATAACCTTTCATAAGGATTCCATGGGCACGAGGTTAAAAGCGGACCGAAAGTCCACAAAGATTACTTATAGACAGCCTCCCCCCAGAGTGATGTATTTCCAATGAATTAGTTGAAGGCGAAACACCTGATCGATGGTACTAATACCATCCCTAAAAACAGCTTGCAATGGAGTCAACAAGCCAACATCTTCCATCCAATCATGCAATCTGTCCAATACAATCCGGCTAAAAAGTTTCTGGGGGATGCCAATCAGGCTAATGGGCCTATAGTTGTAAGGAAGAGACCTTAAGCCCTTTTTAAAAGTTAGGATAATTTCTGCCCCTGCCCACGAAGGAAGCATAGGGGAGCCACTCATTATGGCATTAAAATACAGAGAGAAATAGGGACACCAGATAACTTTGTCAGCCTTAAAAAGGTCCCTAGGGATTTTATCTAGGCCAGGAGCTTTGTTAGGGATGATCCAATCAATTGCTTTGTTAATTTCTCTAATGGAAATCGGCCTTCGAACTTCTAGAGCATCCCCCGGCGAGGTGGAATCTCCTAATGGGATACTATCTATAATGCTACCTCCTCTAGCAGCCAGTGTCCCACTTTACTCAAACTTAAGGGGATCCTCACCCACATCATCTGAGTACAGCTTGGTAAAGTGAACAACCCATGCAGCTGCAGAAATACTGCTATCGATTGATGAGTTGACATCAGAGCCCCTGCTTGCAAGGATGCACCAAAAGGAATGGTGGGCTTTCCCTTTGACAGCTGTTAGCATAGCCTCCCATTTAGCATATTCCCAATCTCCTTTGGCACTTAGTACAGTAGCTTTGTAAGAGGACCTGGCTTCATAGATTAAATTCCTGTGTCCATCTTTGATGCCTCACAGTTCTAATGATTTAAAGTATCCGGACTCCACCTTAACCCTCTTGGGAAGGGTCTTAGTCTCTACCAGAAACAGATTTCTAATGGAGGAAAACTTGTTGTCATGGATGTCGTTAATTCTCGCCAGGGAATCGGAATGCAACAGGTTTGCTTCCTCAGCCTGCACACCTTCCAGGTGAGAGGCTACAGCCTCATAAACCTGCTTCAAAACTGCCAGGGAATCCACCATGGAGCTCCACTTCTACAGCAATTGTTTTCGGGATGAACCTCCTATTAAAAGATTCAGTAAGAGAACTAGAAACATTAGAAGACAATGATCTCGGATTGAGATCGAAGGCCTTATGGTCACTGTCGTGTCAGGGGATGACATGCATGTCAATCATTATAGGCGACAGTCTAATGTCCAACAAAATATCATCTATGAGCCTTGTCCTCTATTGGCGATTAAAAGTGTGCCTCCCCTCTTTATCTGGAATTGCTCTCCCTTTACAAGTTTGAAGGCCATTATTCAAGGTAAAGGCATTTAGCTGCAGAACAGCAGCTATCCACTTCTTGATAGGCGGGAGAGAGAGTACAGGAACTGACCATATTACATCCTCTTCACCAGTAATAATTTCATGGTCAGAACTAAGCGGTTCAAAGTTACAAATAAAGTCACCCGCCACAATTTTAAAATAACCAGCAAGGAGAGTCATCAGATGAGCATTAATCAAATCAATAATAGATAATTCAACTCTGCTACCCCATACCTAGAATAAACATTGTATATATAATACAAAACACCAGAGGGGAACTGCAGAGTAACACACAAAACATCAGGGGAGCCCAACACCAATTACTTTGGTCGAACACAGCAAAGTAGTTTTAATCCAAATTGCAAGCCCCCCAGACGGACGGCCTTCCCCTGAAGAAGTTGCAGCCTGCTCAAAATTGACACACCCAGAACAAAACTGTGGGGACATGGCCCAGGTCTCCTGAAAAAGGCAAATGTCAAATTTGTCAGTAAACTAGCACCAGTCTGGGCAGGACAATTTGGACACAATGCCAGCAAGATTCCAGGAGACTATCTTTGTGAAGGAAGTAGTAGAGGCCGTAGAATCGCTAATAGGTATTAATCTAGGGGCTACACAGAGTGAGGGGGATGGACCAGAAACTACAGGGCGTAGCGGAGGATTAAAGTGGGTACCAACTTTCGCAGCCCTTTCTGCGACAGGAACCCTACCAACTTCCAGGGAGGATGGGCATCAATCACTGCTGTCCAAGCCTGACAGGGGAAGCTATCTATTTGAGGTGGAAACTGAAAAATCTCCAGGTTTGGCAATCCGGGCTGAGGAAAACCTGCAGCCGCACATCGGCCTAAATGGTACAGGTTTGTAAAAAAAAAGCCTAGAGAAACAATGTTGATGGCTGCTCCCAGCTTATTATCCCTGGTACCAGAATGAATTAGGCGACGGGCCAGTCCTGGATGTTTGCAGTTTATAACGACACAGTCCCATCCTATATGCTTGGTTGAAGGACCAACCGAAATGTGATGATGTGATGTGTGGTAACACTATGATGTCACATGGAATAGTAAAGAGAGAGTGTTCTGCTATAGAAGGAAGGGGGTCTTTCAAGGAAATACAGTCAGTTAAGACTAGGGTTAAGAAGAGTATATAGCAGAGCATTGTAAGCTCTAATAAATCAATTCATAAGCAACATCTATGCTTCCTGACTGACTCTGTTACACCACCCAACCCACCTCAGGAATAATAAGTCATCATACTCAGAAGTGATGAAATCAGTATTACGGGTCAACCAGTGGCACACTTTATTTTTAAGCTGCAAAAAGGACTCCTCCCGGGAAGAGCAAAGAGGCAGTACTCCAGTCAAGATTGCAGCATAAGGGCAGCAATCAGGGGGAAGGCTCAAACGAGGCTGGTTGCAGGGGAGACGGGGCTGTAAAGTAAATTCTTGGGTGCACAAGCTACACACAGTACTAGTAAAACCTCCTTGCCCCCGCTGACCATCATCACTTGGCACACAACTCGGAGCTCCCGCACCCTGTGAAAACAAGGGCTGGCTGTTGATACTAGAAGGTACTCCATCAGGCGGTAAAGACCTTGAGTCAGGGGCACAACTTATATCTCTGGGCCCAGCCAGGCTGGTAGTGAAATTTGTACTTGTAAAGCGCACCCATACCCCCAAAGGGGTGTCCAGGCGCTGTACGCATACCGCTGTGGAACCCTTCCTGGCTTTTCCCTGTGAAATGTCCACTCCTGGGCACCCCCAGGGTGAAGCCAGGCATCCCAGCGCTGTTGGGGCCGTTGTGGAGATTAAGCAAGCTATTGCCCAGAGTTGCAGAGTGGGACCCATGATTAGAATAGGCACTGAGGCGAGAATTATCAGGTCCGAGGAAATTGAGCCCAAGACCCGCCGAGGTGGGAATTGAACCCTGGTCCCGGGCCAGATCTCTGCATCAGGGTCTGCCGCTCTAACCATTGAGCCACACTTCTCCACCTGGGTGCGGAGCTGGGCAGCGACCGGCTGCGCCAGCAAGTCTTTGTGCTTAGCAAGTAATTGCAGAATAGTGTCTTCTAGGCTACAGATCCTGTTCGCCAGTGGAGCGACACATGGGGCCACAATAGATTTGAACTTCTCCAGGGCACATTGCAAGTCAAAATTAGGTGCCTCACAGTACCCCCAATCGCATCAGATGCTGTCAGCCAAGACTGCAATGAAATAGACCCAGCAGAATCGCAAGATCTGTCTGTGGAACGAACTGTGGACCTGTGTCTAGTAGCTGGCCCATAGAAACTCACCAGATGAGACTCACCAGCACCGTAAAGTCAAACAGCCAAGGGAGGGGTAGCCAAGCCGAGTCTCTTCTGGGTGATGGCAGGGAAAGACGGGCCTGCCCTTGGCCCGGACTTTGCCCGGGTGTGGCCCGTGCGTGTCCCGCGCTGCGGGAGACAGCAGAGCGCTTTACAGTGCAACAGCAGCGCGGGGGTGATCAAAGCCCCTCCTCCTTGTTGCCAGCGGTATGTGGGACAGCAAGTCCCTGCCATTGTTCAAATGCACCCAAATATCACCAGTGCATCCCATGGGAGGCAGCAGAGAGCTTTAAATTGCAACAGCGGCGCTGGGGTAATCACAGCCCCTCTTCCTTGATACCAGTGGTTTGTGGGACAGAAAGTCCCTGCTGATGTTCAAATGCACCCAAAAAACACCAGGGCGTCCTTATATCTTAAATCCGTTGTATATTATGTATTCAAGCCACTAATGTGAAAATACTTGAATGTGTTACTAGTAATTTTTTTTTGTTTAACTGAAATCAATAGCTTTACTCATATTTAATAATGCAGATTTTTCATCTGAAATCCAAATCAAGTAATATCTCCTACATAGTTCTGATTGTTGTTATTTGTAAGGGATCTATTTTTTTTAACTATTAAATAATCCCAATTGTTGTCAGTTATTCTGCCCTAAATGCAATATTTCTGAATCAGTCGCTCTCAAAGTTTCAGTGACTGCAATTAAGCCACCCTACTGCACAAAATCAATTCTAGTTTCTATCTAGCTAGTTACTGCCGGCTAACTGAAGTTATGTTATCTAGTTTTGTCTAGCATACATGCCCCACCTGTGGATTCTTGGCACTCTACGAGCCCACAGAGAGGACAAGACAACAATGTTTGAAGTGGTCATCTAGGAACAGTGGACCTGTCCTGTAGAAAACTTGAAGAGCAATTTTCAGATACTTGCGTATAATTCTCTGTTCGATTCTCAGCCAATGAAGACACTTTAGGTCTGGGGTGGTTTGTCTGAGAGGAGTTGTACCTAACAGTCAAGCTACCATATTTTCAAGCTCCTGCACCGTGCTGGTAATTTGTAAGACCCAAATACACACATTTGCAATAATGAAGGATGGAAAAAACATACAAGAAGTGACTATTCCATGGTGCGATTCTAACATTTGTAGCGGGATTGCTAACAAAATTTCCCAATATCAGTGACAGGATCTGACGACGGCATTTATCCAAGAATGGAACTACAGTTCTTGGCAATCAGAACTAGCAGGGATTTCACTGCTCATAGAAGGCATGGGCGGACCGTTGGCTTTGTAGCCCTATTGTCATTTGCCCAGAGGCACCTCTATCCACCAATAGGTGAGCACCTAGGACTTGTACTCATTTTCTTTAAGAAATTAGACCACATCCAAAGCCCACGTCCATTTTGCCCAATCTCTTTAGATACACTGGCATTGTAGCAATTAAAATATAGAGGTAGCACTTTAGGTTGCACTATGGTCAGGGGGCATGTAGTACTGATGGTGTGACATTTTTACTAGTATTTCGTGAGCTCACTTGTGTTCAATGAACACGCTAGTCCAGTTCAACAGGTGCTCATGGCCAGATGCTTGAGAGCAGCATCAGGATTGGCCACAGGGGAGTCTGGGAGCCTGCGCAGTGCAGCAGAGGAGCTCCGAGTCAGTGATGCGGTGAGCGGAAGGTAAGGGGTTTTATTTATTTATTTCGTCGTAGGCCCTCATTCGCCTCCCCACCTGCCCTGCTCTGTCCTGATACCAGCAGCCACTGCATATATTACCTTCTGGGTTTTACAAATGACTATTGCAGTGTCAATCACAAATACACAGAAAGTCAATGAACATTAAATCAGCTTTTGCTGCCTCACAAATTCACTTTTGTGTTTTGTTCATTCGATCTTGTTACTGAACCACAGAAGACATTGTCTGCACATGACAATGGTGAACACAAATATTACATTCCACTGCTGATTGCATGCAAATTGTATATATGTTCCTCATTCCTTCGTTTCCCACTAGAATGCATGAGTGGACGCAGTAATTGCCCTTAAATTCACTTCTATCCGCCAATCAATCTTAATATTCATGAATAAAATTGGCAATGCCGTGGTGTGACGACTACTATAAAACATCAAACATAAAACACGTTCTGCGTGGTTCACACGTAAAATAATAGAATATCAAACAGGAGGCTGCATACAGATTAATTATTAAATGCTTAAAAGCAAATTTAAGTCCCCAGTAGTAAAAATGTATTCTAAGGGCGCACTTCACACTGCTTTTATTGTTGAGTAAATGTATCTTCCACCTGGAGCAGGCTCTAAGAAACTTGCCAAGTCCCGACGTACTCTATAGAGAAGATGTTTGTGTAGGAACACCAAAATAGTGGAATATAGAGCTTTTGGTGACGCATGTTTTTTTTTGGACCAACATTATATAGTTCAGGAAAACACAACGTTTATAAAGTGTGCAAATATTTATGACGTCGATGCTTCATAGCCATTCTACTTTCCATCAGGATACATTTAAAATAATTAACAAATCCTTGACTTCTGTGGGACATCGTTCTCTGACACATTTCAGGTGAGACAGGCTCATGTTGTGTCCTCCCTTGTGTGAAGCGCTCATGCCAGCATAAAACACACACACCACCCTCCTAAAGTCACAAAATATAATTTCACCAGAAATGTGTCAGAGAGTAGCAAGGAGGGAGAAAGATGACCGCTGTCAGGTGTTAATTCTTACTTGTTAATCTTGGAAAGAAGTGCTGGATGTTACAATGGAAAAAATAAAACAAGCATTGACAAGGCCAATAGGTCTTGCTTTATCATGCTAACGCTTGCAAACACAAGCATGCACAAACGCTCACAAACTATTTGCCCTTTATCTGTGCAGCCTGGTTCTTTGTCTCTCCCGTGTCTGTTTCCTATTTTCTATTCTCTACACTTTCAAGGCAGCATCGCACCATCACTGCAAGCTTAGCAAATAAAAAACAACAGCAGCACAGAGCCATTGGGTAATAAAGGAAACATGGCAAAGACATAGTAAGCTCAGAAAGAGATAGTTTAGACCCAGATTCAGCACATCATTTCTAAATGCCTAGGTCTGCATGCGTTAGCACATTGTAGGGGAAGTCACGGTTCTGCATGGCCCCCTGAGATCTGATGCTTTAATGGCATATTTTACATCTGTGCTCTGGGATACCACTGAAAAGCTTCCCTGAGTCTGTATTTCAACCTCAAACATGGGGAAAAATTGTCAAACCCTAACTGGCTTATCTAACATTTATGTAGGGCCATGGTACTGCGGTGCAGAGGTAGCACCTGTGACATACATGTAGGATGTTCTCTGGGTCAAAGTGTGGTTTTACACTATCCCACACATTACTTTAAAAGCGTGTCTTCACCTCTGTGGTTGCAGCGCTAACCAAGAATTCAGCAAACATTTGTCAAAAATCAAAAACTTATTCTGACATATTTCACCTTCTTTTAACATTAGCTAAGGTGTTTCAAAGTAGTACTTTGAAGCCCACAATACATGGGTGGATACTGTGTAAAAATGGGAAATGTCAAGTACCGGGATTGGTATATCCCTGCCGTGATATGATATGAAGCAACTATTTCACTGTAAAGGAAGCAGTACCTTTCTCTTGTTGTAAATGTCTACTTAGGAACGAATACAAGTCATATGTTTCTTAATTTGGCTGGCTTAGGGAGAAGCAATACAAATCATCCATGCTCTGTTATAATATTTATCAAAATGTAATTTAATGAACACAGATTTTAGGTAAATATGCTCCAAAGATAACTTTGCTCATAACTTTGTATCTCCATCTGGAATCTGGGCAGTAATTGACGGGTTCTGCTAAGCTCCTCCTCCAAAAAGTGACAGTAACAACTTTCTCCGGCTCCACTAAATAGATGTGAAACGCCTCATCAGAGAAGAATATTCCTCTGGGTGAAGCTAACCTGCCAGAAAGACTCTGGCAGGAAGCCAGAGGGGAATTAATTAGAAGATAGTTATCTTGGAATGTGTGAGAGGAAGGTGACCAGGAACAATTGTATGGACAGCATTAAGGACAGGCGGGAACTCACAGAGCAGCAGGTTTATAGGTGACAGGCCCAGTTTTGTCTGTGAAGCTGTTTTTATCTCTGCTTGCTAATGGAGAGGTCCATGAGCTCACAACCACTTTGGGCTGACTTTCCAGGGAATATAGGGAGGGGGCTGTTCTTTCAATATGCCCACCCCTGAGCAGCCTGAGAGCGCTGCACACACAGAGGAAGTGGGATTCTAGCAGTTTGAAATATCCCCAAAGTGGAGATTTCAGGGATCTATTTACAGTAAATAGAGCGTGTTCTTGAAAGAAAGTGGACTTTCCACCACCAGCACTACAGAGCACACCTGGAATTGGAGAAGATAAGAACTTTAATAATCTGCCTCTCTCTTTAGAGAGGCCTGTGGCCTGCCTTGCTTTTCCTGATACGCGAGAACTAGCTGCAGAAGAACCAACAGCCCAGTCAGCACCGGCACCTGCGCTGTTGCCCTGGCTGGAGTGGGAGGCTGAGCTTTTCTTCCCACTGCTGTCTGTGACCTGGAATCCAAAAGTTGTCCCTAGCGGTGGGGAGCTTCAGGTACGACCAGGGTAAGATTGTTATAATCTGAAAAAATGGGACATTTAGCTGTGTCACGCTGCAGAAGAAAGTATCTTAAAGAGTGTACTCAGCAGATCAAAAGGGTTGACCTTTGGATGTGATCCTAAGGAAACAAGAGTACAGCGGTCTGTCTCACTTATGAATGTATGGCTGAACTGCGCCCTGACAATTGCTGGGATGATTGGAGGCATTTGAGTGCAACCGCCTGCTTCTGCCCTCCCGGACTGTGTGAGGCAGAACAGTTTGCTGTTAAATGTTTTTCATTTTTGGTGCAAGAGAGGTCTCCAGTTGCTGTTATTGGTTATGCACATTGATTAAGATTGACAACACCCCTTTTGCGTCTATGCGCATTTTTTTTAACAGTTTAGTTCCCAATATACCCATCACATTTTTGTTGTTTTGGTTCTGTTTTACTTATTAATTTGTTTTTTATTGCACTTGGTTAGGAAATTTACTGCTTTGTTTCTTGAATTTAATGCGGTTTTGGTGTTGTTTAAATATTTTACTCACACATTTTCTGAGTAAAAACATATTAGTTTGTGCCATAGCTACCAGAGGTAAGACCACACATTCTCACTTATACTGTATTTACCTAACAAGGAACTGTTTTATTAACTCATTTTTGGGAATTCATACATTGGTGTCACTCAGTTGATAATCAAGGATCTCACACAAATTAAAGATAGACCTATTGGCTTTGACAATGCTTGTTTTTAATGTGTTTGCGGTCTTTAGAGTTTATCATTTTCATATATGATTTATCATGAGCAGGGTGGGTTAGGCTTAGGACTTATGAAGAAAGAAGTGGTCTTACCTCTCAAATTTGGAAGAGTTTATTGGTGCCACTGTCTCTAAGATAATCAGCATGACCGTGGTGCCCAGATTGCGGCGTTGGGGACGGTGTCAACCTCACGAACAGTGAGACAATATGTCCTTGGAGACAAGATTCAATACAGCATTTTAAAATTCAGTCAATATGAAAGGACCAACTCAAAAGGGAGTTTGAAATCATACATTGAAAACCATGAAGGTTGATTAAAATTTAAATGTAATACAGATAATAAAAAAAATATCAATGCAGTAGCAGTCTCGTTGAATCATTCAAAGTACTTAGAAATAAATTGCCATGGAGACTATCAGTTACAGGTCTAATGCAAATAATAAGCAAAATCTGAAAAATAGACTAAGTCTCAAATGTACAGCAAATCAATAGAGAATCAGGCAGCATCTCTAGTAGAAACCCAAATGTTTCTGGCTCAACTCTAAATGTGAGGGTTTATATAACCAATTTCATCATAGAATATAATGGAAACTGCAAAGTCAGCATGGTGCGAGCCAAAGTATATTTATTTCAGCAAATCACAATACAGGGGCCGATTCCGATCTCGGCCGGTAGGGCTCCGAATCGGATTCGGCTTAACCGGATCCGATTCGGGGCCCTATTTCCCAACCGATCCGTACGCGCGTCCGGACGAGGAAGTACGATGCGAATTCGCCGACCGACTCGTCCGGGCGTCCCGACCGCTCCGACCGACTCGATCCCGGCTCTAACCGCACCGACCGACTCGCACGGACACGACTCGCACTGCGCAATGGAGACGTTCCCCGGCCGGGTAAGTACGATGCGCGCCGCGAGCAGTCCGACCGAGCCGCGCACTCCGGCTCGAAAGAGCTGTCGGAGCTGTACTTTGGGGGTCCGTGTTGGACCCCCCTGTACGCGTAGCCGCGCGTGTCGCACACAGGGGGGACCTGTGGGTCCCCCCTACCTGTGCGTGTACGGCACAAATCGCTTCGCCGCGTACACGCTGTAGGGGGCGCCCTTGTCCGCCTCGCACCCATTGAGTCAATGGGAGCCCGCGTACGCGTTGTACGACAGGCTCCCATTGACTTCAATGGGAGTCCGACCGACTCGAGTCCGATGGCATACGTGCGCATCGTACTCGTTTGGTCGGGCTGCACGGGTCCGATTCGGTCGGATATCTCTCCGGGTCCGGCTCGGTCGGAGAGATTTCCGGCCCGAATCGGAATCGGCCCCACAGTATTTAAAAACGTCATAGAAACCTACCATCTTACCACTAATCCTCTACATAAATATTTATTCACCCATTCTGACCTAATGTCATCGGAGGTGGCATAACAAAGATATTACAATAATCAATGGAAAGATTCATGAATCAATGCAATACAGTGTGCTATCAGGATAAGCCTAGGAAAGTAGCAAAAACTTCCTCCTGAGAGTTCTTAGAGAACAACTTGTCATACAAAATAAACAATGCACATCTTGATGTAAAAAATCAGTGTGCTTGTCAGAAATATAACAGTAATTGCTAAAACTGCCTTTCAAGACATCAATGGGGTCACTGTTATCAGAGGTCACTTGACTTGCACTAGGTGACATCTGGCAGCTGCTGCACCTTAAAAAGTATACATAAGCTTCCACCAATCAAGACCCAGAAAAGGGGCTGAGCAGGGGTATGTAATCAAGACTTTGATGTGAGGAAGACAGTTTTGGGCTCTCCCCTTTGGTAGGGTTCTTCAGGGGTGGCTATAGGGAGCACTATATATGCAGTATGTAGTGTCCCATCTATCAGGGGTTCCTCAGACCCAGCCACCAAGTCAAACATATTCTCATTATATCCTGCATCAAGATTATTTTTAATACATCTGAGCGTGGTCTAGATTTCAAAGAACGCTATTTTAAAGGTCATCATTACCTTCAAAGAGTCTACATTAATTCAGTTCTTGTCGAAAGACCTAGACATTATTAATGTTTTGTTTTTGAGCGACTTTCTGCTAAGTCCATTGCCTTCCATTGGCACGTACACAGACGTCGAGAATAAATAACCAAACAATGTTGTCAACTATGGTTTGTAGGCATTGGAGTGAGACGTGTGATTCCCACACAGCCTTTTCACATTGACTTTCTGTCACTGTAGTGATTAAACTTCTGACCTTCACTGCTGGGCTCCTTTGCCTGAGATGCGGATGCACGCCTTCTTCCAGGGCCTTCACACAGTCAGTGCTGGGACATTATGAAATGACTTGCAGCACTTTAATTGGACAGTCTGATAATGTGTTCTCGCAACACGCATCTCGTTGACACTTTGTCGCTGTGAATGCTGGCAAGCTTGTGGCCTCGGCTTGTCAGGGTTCGTCCTTAGTGATAAATACCATGAAAGTTCCTTCACTTCGCAACAAATTAGGTTTCAGAAGATGATCTTTTTTTGCAGTCTGCAGCATTCCCAGAAAAAAGTCCTTGCATGCGAAGAGGTAGTCTGAGATTTTTTCAGGTAATGCCAGGCTCACCTTGAACATGCATCAATGAATAAAACCAAGGCGGCATTACTAGGATCGGGTAAGATCTAACATTGACCAATTTACTAAGATTTTTCATATGCAAGTCAGGCATACAGGCTGAAACTCTACATGCAAAAGTAACAGGTGATTTTATAAAGCCAGGTTTCCATGAAGAGGTGTGTGGAAATTCCACCCTACGTGAGCTGAGGATTTTCTGTATTTTGAAGCGAGACTTAGAAACTGAAGGTGTTTGTCAGGAAAATGGAAGGCAAATAAGGGAATGACTTTATTTTAGTCTATTCTCAGATATTTGCAGTGCTTATTTTAGCTGGTGGATGCAGGTATGATCCCACCGGCACTCGTTTTTTGGTAGTGGCGGCTGGTGACATTGGAAAGTGGTGAGGCATAAAAGTTGTTGATCCGTTCAAGTGAACGAGCCTAAGGGACAAAGCGGGGTTTTGGAGGGTTCCTCTCCCCTCCCGAGAAAACTTTGAATAAAGAGTACCAAATGGTGCATTTTAAAGCAAGTTTGAATAATGAATGTAGCGACAAAGCAAGGCAGTTTATGAAGCAATTGTAAATGTTTAGTCTTGGTATATTTAAACACATTGAAAACTGACCCATATCTTATTGCATTAAATATATTCAACAGGTATTGTAGTGTGCAAATTGTACAGTGTGACAACTTCAGGCCGTATAAAGTGTGTGCTTGCCCTTTGTCTTGCACTGCATGAGGCATTGACTTTAGAAGAAAACAGTCAATGCAGGCGTGAAGAAGCACCCATAGCTGCGGTCTGCAAGCAGTGTATAGAAATATGTGCAGAGAGGGCTCAGAGAAAGCTTTAAGTGGGATGAAAGAATTGTTGGGGGGGGTTGATAAGGGGCATGGCTTAAACAAGTAAACTTAAAGATTCCCATTCTGTGCCACCGACCAGCATTTTGCTTTCTCTCTGAACTTTCTTTTATTGCATCAAGATATGTAACACAACAACTGACATGCACCTAAAATCAGTCAGGACTACTGGCTTTGTCAATGGTTGTTAGCTGTTGACGATAAATGAGTAACAATAATGATTTTGTTAAAAATAATTAATATTGAAAATGTTACAATTCTGAGATTGTGAGATTGTAAATGAAATAGTGCTAAGGCCTGTGGAAGAATTATTGGTCTGCAGAGAGTCTTAGTCGTACCTGTTATGTTCACTCTATTTTATATATGTAGGGATATATCTACTAGGATTTTGCGTTGTGTTTGCATCATAAAAGTGATGCAAATAGACGCAAAATCTTTTTTTCCAATTTTGCAAAACCCTATCTACAAAACACAAGTAGACAGGGATTTGCATTAAAAATAACACCCTTTTGAAACAGGCACTATCAAGAAGAAATAATTTATTTCTCTTTTCTTTGCCGACTTTGAAAGTGTGCTGCACTGTACAGAACAGGCTTAAAGTTAGACTAAGCATAGGATTCTGTACTGGAAGGGTATCCCTCTAGTACAAAACCTATGCTAGACTCACCCAGACTCCTTTGCATTATGGTGCAAAGGTGTGTACATGGAGCTTGGCAGCCTGATTGTGCGGCGAAACTTAGGGGGGAGAAGAGGACAGTGCCATATCTCTGTAGATAATGGTGCTATTCCGCTCTCTCTTCCTCACCCAATGTGGCAGAGCATTTTTGGCTGCTGCACTGCATGAGAATTTTGCAAATAGACCCATAGGCCTTTTTTCATCTCGTCCATCTGCATAGCTTACGTCTTTCCTCTTCAGCACCCACATTTCAGGAATGGATGGCATGTATTCTGAACACCTTCTTGACCCAATGGTAGACACTCCGAGGCCTTCAGTTTCAACTCAAGAGTCTGTTTCGTGTTCCATTATGAACACCTGGAGACTATTCAGTTCAAAGTATGCACTATATTGTGACACCAAAAACAAACCAGTCTCAATCGTGGCACCGTCATTAAGTTTAAAGAGAAGTTTATTAAAATCATGAAGGGGATACTTTCATTGAAATACATATGAATACAACATTGGAAAATGGAAAAGAAAAAAAGCAGTATCAATAAATATAGAAATAAGGGGGAAGAAGAAAATTGGAGGACTTAAGTACATATGAAATAACAATACATAAATGTCTGATTGTAAGCATCAAAAAAGTCATGAAAAAAGGAATCAAAAGAACAGTAATTAGATAAATCGTGGCACCCTCATAAACACAGGAGGCGACTCAGTTCAAAATAGAGAAGAAAGAGAGTGGGAAACCCAATATACCCTTGGAGACTTGGGACATGTAACTATTGATAGGTGAAAATGCCTACAAGGGATTTACTTCAAAAACTAAATAAGCACCAATTCACTGGATAAGTCTGTTGTCGGGCCCCTATAGGTGGCTGACTAATGAACAATCAATAATTAATTTGGCTCATTTATATCTTGATGAATCTAAAATGAACAATTTAAACACAGGTGTGCATTTTTCAACAAAAAAACCTATTTAATGTGAACAAACAAAGAGGTTACAAAGCAATATAACAACACACAATGACCGAGGTAAATCAATGATCTACAGAAGTAAACGCCTCAGAGTCAAATGTGTGGACATCAATTCCAAAATATCTTTGTGACGGAAAATGAGTCTGAAATAACAGAAAACAATTCCAAAGAAAATGAATCACTGTGGAAGTAGATGAGCTGGTCGACGTTTCGGTCTTGGTGGCATAAATGTCCGTTAGACCATCTTCAGGATGATGAATAAAGAGTTATAATTGACCCTTATCTCTGGTCAAACAATACATTTGTTGAACCAGGTGAATCACAAGAATAAAAACTTCCAGGTGGCTAACTCCGGAATAATACCTGAAACTCCAAGCCAAATGGAGTAAATTAACCAAAGCAATCCGAAAGGATTTGCTGAGAGTGACGCTCGCTACAATCGAGCGATATTCAAAGGGCATTGCTCCTTTCACGAACCGCTGTCAGAGCAACGCCCTTTGAATATCGCTCAATTGTAGCGAGCGTCACTCTCAGCAAATCCTTTCGGATTGCTTTGGTTAATTTACTCCATTTGGCTTGGAGTTTCAGGTATTATTCCGGAGTTAGCCACCTGGAAGTTTTTATCCAGTGAATTGGTGCTTATTTAGTTTTTGAAGTAAATCCCTTGTAGGCATTTTCACCTATCATCAGTTCAAAATAAGCATTATGGCAGAGCAATATCCAACAGCAAAAAGATACAGAAACACAAGATCTTTAAATTATAAGATTCTTCGGGTTGCAACACCTGAGTGTTTACCTGAGTGTTTACCTTGAGTAAACACGTGAAATATAAATAATAGGCACTAAAACACTAAGGACATGTTTTTAACATTTATTGTTTAGAACTTTTGCAGTGTTGTAGTCCGTGAAGTCTTTACTGGAAAAAACAGTGCACAATTATTGAACATTGAATGTTAAAAGCGTTTAAGTTAAGGACATGAATAGAGGGCTCGAAAGGGACCCGTTTCAATGTCCGTTTTAAGTTAAAGTAAACCGCACTTACCTGGGAGAGGGTGAGGCCAGGAACGTTTTTTCCTAGTCCAGTCCTGTGCTTAGTGCGTGGTCTGGGGCAGTCCAGTACCAGCAGTCAGTGGCGCAGCCAGGCGGAGGTACTCCACACCAGTCCAAACCAAAAGAAAAAGCACGCTCTACTGAAATTCTCTAAACAGATATACAAGGCACGACGGAAGCATGCTCAGTGTATTTGGGTACAGCATCAGTGGCAGCCGCCGCCTATCTAAAGTGGTAGGATGGGCGCGGGGAGGGTTAAAGAGGGGGGTAGAAATAATTAAAAAGACTTACCAGCCGCTCCGCTTCCGCTGACTCTGCCAGCCGCCATGCTGCTCCTCTCGTCGGTGCGGAAGGGGATGGGCCCTCAAGGCACAGGCTCCTCACCCAATCCAGATGTTGCTCAAATGCTATGAGAGCAGCCCCAGGATTGGTCTGAGTGGCCTTGTTTGCTGCTCAGACAGTGCATTAGAGCCTGTGGCATTTCTCCAACCCAGCTGTGCAACACAGTCGGGTTGGAGAAACATAAGTGCGCATGTCTGTTTGGCCAGCCTAAGGAGGCCGGCCACACCGACATGCGCACTTATAAGTGCAAACTACTCCTCCTCCCTGCCATGCCCGTCTCTGCCCCACCCAATTCTCATTGCACGGCTCAGACAGCATAAATAATATAACATTGTGTTATTATAATTTTATTTATCATCTGCTGGCCATGAGCTGGGGGGAGACGCTCCTCCGCCATTACGAAGGAGCTGCCCCTGTACAGCATGTGGCCTGATGCCATGGAGTCATTACTCTGTGATGTCAGGTCTCTCATGCACTGGCTTGCCCAATTGCAAAGCTAGCGTCCTGTAGCCCCTCTCTTTACCAGCTCCTCACAAGGTTAGGTGGTGTCGTTTATGCTAGCTGACCACACCCCACCCTAAGGCAACTTGGGAAAGGGTGGGGTGGAGGTAGCTTTAGCAAAAATTGACATGCAGCCCCTGGAGTACACGCTGACACTGTACACAAATTCAGGCGCTGCTTCTCGTCATTGGTGGGTGGTCCTTGATGACCCCTAAGTACTGCAAGCCAGGGCTGGCACCATGTTAGCCCGCATAGCTTGCTTACAAATTGTCATAACTTGCACATGCGCAAAGGCAATGAGGTGGAATCAAGTCTAGGCTGCCTTGGGATTCAGGACCTGATCTTTGATAGCACCAACCCACGGGCTTTTGAGCAAAACAGTCGAGCCTGTTACTTATTCTTTTACATATTAGGTAGTGGATATTTCTAATGCTGTCGCTCACTTGTTAGCACTTTATAGTCCAGGTGTGAATATGGAAAGATATGTCACAACTCTCAGGTCAACTGGCAGAGGAGGGAGAGGATAGACTTTTAAAGGAATCATTTTCCATGAAGAGAAGAAATTAAAAAATGTCTAAAGAGTCTCTAATTTCCTAGCACTGACATGAAGATTATATATTATGTGGAGATGCCACACATATGATTATGGAAATTAGGCACATTTCAGAAACGCTTGTGAATAGCAAACCCTTAAGTGTGCAAATTCTAATACTCACTGGGCACTTGTATACGCATGTGGGAGATTTGGGAATCAATCAAAGAGGCATAAATCTAGACAATCCACAGGTATATGGCTATACAATCGGAAATGTAGGAATTTTTAATGAATCACCTCTAAATTATCTCACACTCCACTAATTTATTTTACTGCACGACACATGGTGTACTTTTTATATGCATCAATGCCTGAGTTATATAGAGCATCCACTTGCTGCCTAGGTCCCACATCACTGCGCTGTCACTGATGTCTTTCTTTGGTAAGGAGCAGCAGTGGAGGCCCTCAATCCATTTTTTTTTACAAGTGCCAAGAGGTTGATTCAATCTCATGGAGATCAAGAATAAGATCAGCCAAATCCGACCACAAATAGCACATATCATAGTCCGGATTTTGTGTTTCGGAGGGGGATTTCTTCTAGGTGTGTCTGTGAGGCTGCACTGTGAGCTGTTCACTTTGTCGCTGGAATTGGTTCAAGCCCATGGGGTTCCATGTGCCAGGGATATGGATCCTGGGGAGGGTAAAATGGTGTAGTGTTATGTGCAGAGGCAAGCTACTGTGGGTAAATGCGAATGCTATATGCAACTCGTGGTTTGGAAGTAAGTAAAATTGGTATAAGTGCTACCATTCTATTCATATTCTACAAAATAGTGTATTTTAAGTATAGAGGTGTGTTTTCAGTTTTACTCAAGTTTAACTGTAAGAGTCTATCTTCAAATGTAATTATTTAATGACATATATGGGTTTTTACTTTATTTTTATGGAATTTACAAAACAGAACCAGCTGCATTCCTGCTGCCTTCAATCCTTTTTAAAGAGGGGTCTTCAAGGACGCTTTCAAAGAGTACTGCACAGATGTTTTGAGCCAGTCAGTTTTCCCTCACTCGGGGTGGGTAAAGTGTGTAACACTGTGGAACCTCTAGTTTATAACCTTTCGGCTGAACTGTAGAAGGAAAAGCCTGAAGTCTGGGGCCAAAATTGGAAGATACTAATCTTAAAGGGTTCGCTTGCAATTGGGTAATAGAAGTGGACTGAGCTGAATGCTATGTTCGAACTATGTCTGAATACATTCAAACTGGTCAATATCTCAGCAAAGAAAAAAAGCATGAAAGCACTTCATATAAGACCCAAAGGTATGGCTATGTAAGTCTGAAATTTACGTTTGCATTATATCTCGTATGTTTGGAGTAAATATCTGACATTATGGTATCATTCATAAATTGTCTTTAAGACCGAGATTAACTTGGAATTTCAACCACACATAAGATTTGCTATAGAAACTCATACAAATGAAGGGAAGCACATTTATCTTTTTATGCAAAACTTTTAAAACTCTTTACCATATTCCCCCATATAAGTAAAGGGTATTTTCTCTCTTTTCCCATCCTGGAAACATACTCACTCCAGCCTTAAACAGGAGAAACATTTTGTGTGGTTTGCCAAGGTGGTAAATTCTCATAAGTTTGAGGGTGTTCCCCTACTGTTAAAGATAGACCCTGCCACAAATCCACTCCTGAAACTGAATTTATAAAAGAAGAATTTGCACAATGCTGGCAGAATCTCCACATCCTTCAAATGCACTTTGCAAATATGAATTCCATCTGCTTCTGTGAATCAGGATTGGGGATTTATATGTGCAAAGTGGGTATTTTATGTACTGATGTTCAGTTCAGGATTAAATTAGCTGCTAGTTACATCTAATTTCATTGAAAGACGAGTGCTCTCTGGTTCACTGTTGCTTAGATACTTCAATAGGGAAAGAACAAGGCCTGGGGAAGGGTAACATTGGGCTTGGAAGGCTTGTTAGAATGATAACTAAACGAGTTGACTTTGGTCCTTTTCCATAACACTCATTCCATATATTTTTAAAAAATGATTAGAAATTGGTAATCGATAATCATATACATTCCCGTAATTCAACCCTCCTATTTCAGGCAAATGTTTCTTACTTTTCCAGTAGCAATTTGATAACATCTAAGATGCGCTATAGGGTTGGATAAAACATTACATGCTGAGTCACTGGAATTATGCATCAATGGAAGACCAAAATATTCAGCTGGATTGGCAACATTTTGCAGCAAGAAAAAGCAGATTATGTGGCATAATGCTGCACAAGCTGTGACAGTATCATTTTGTTATTTTGTCATTTCAGCTTCTTTTAATACTGTCTGGCTAAAATTGTCCCTCATTAGTTCCTGTTTAACACCTGAATACAGAAATTAGCTATTGAGAGATAATCGGTTACCCTTAGCCTTTGCAAATGCACAAAGCCACATTTTGGCACTTTCTTCTTTAGTATTCTTTGGTCCGTTTGAGATAAAAGAAAACATTTTTGGTGAAGTCTGCAAATTATGCAGCAGATAGAGAATTATGTGACAAATGCAGCAAATCCTCAATTATGCAGAAAGCGCCATGGCTGCTGATTATCATTATTCCAGTGGCTCATCTTTTGATGTAAGTAATCTTTATTGTATATGATTAATTATAACCGTTACAATATACATTGTAGGTAAAACACAGCTCAATTTTAAAAATCAGTCAAAATGCTAAAAAAGATAAAGGAAGATTATTAAATTCACAGATATTAAATGCTATGACAGGCCTTTTACAACTGCCTTTAGCTTGCTGGAGGCTGAGTGGCCCTTCTGATGCCACTGATTATAAAGAGGCTCCTCACACTATGTTTCACTGAATTGTTCTTGTCTTTGGTTCCCTTTGAATATAGTCCTAAACTGGCGAGCACACCATGGATGTCAATTAGGGGCCACCAGGAGTAGCAGCTGCTACCCCTGGCTGGCTCTTTGCAACCCCTGACAGCACCCTTGTGACCCCTGGCTTCAACTGGCCACAATTTAGAAAGGGCTCACTGATTTATGTTTTTTTTTTTTTTTAAATAAAAGAAATGCAAGGCAGATAGCCTTTAAATGCCTTGTGTTTTTTGTTCTCTGCCTCAAAGTTGTCAGAGGACAGAGCTTTATGGCTTTGCTTTGCTTGAGTACAGTCCTGTCCTTGCTTTCAGTTTTGTTCATCTGATATTATGAACCCATTTAAATGACAGAGGTCACAAGTTCAGCCAGGAAGGAATTAACTTGTGTGGTGCCTCAGAGAAGGCTCTCTGATGTATTAGAAGAGAGTCCTCCTACTTCCTCTCTCTACATGTACCCCAGGAATAAATTTAGATTTGCTCTACCCAGCACTTGGAACATTTGCAATATGGGATTAATAGAAGTAAATGCTTTGAAAGGAGCTAAACATAGTACAGGTGGCAGCAATATCATGGCCTGTGACTTTGTCTTTGCAAGTATTATTGGCTGCAAAGTCACAAGCTGTATCTGCACAGATGCCAATGAAGCCAAGCTGTCAGCTTGAGCCATAGACTTCAACAGACAAATCACTGGGTCTTGAGCAGGTCAATCAGTGCTCCCTTCTGCCTTTATGCAGCATGATAAACTATTAAAGGAAATGCAAGTTCACACATGATTAATTACTTAATTTTTACACGCATTAAATAGCAATTGTTGTTCCACAGCTTGGTAAGGTTTAAATGTATGCATCTATAATTTATTTAGAGTTGACACAAAGAGTTCTAACATATATATGAAAAGGGAGTCAGTAAATAAAAACTGTACACACTGGATTGGGTGGACCCTCAAAATATTAAGACTAATAATGAAGTAGCATTTTTCTTAAAGTCAGAGCCAAGGTGGACATTCCAGCTGACAAATGATCAATGTTTTCGTTTAGCTTGGGCATTGGATGATTTTTAAACATAAAGTATATCAATAGAAGTGCATTTGTGTTTCTGTGTAACAATTTGGCTTCTTTGCTTGCCTTTTTTTATGAAAACCTTTTTGAATTATCTATGAATATCATATGAAAGGGAATACAGTTACAGAAGAACCAATCTACTTCTTACAGTGCAAAGCAACTGGGGCATAATCTTTCTTCTTAAAGCACATAGACACTTCACACTGTTTACATTCATTCAGATAAACATACCATCTGTCTCAGGGCAATTATGTACTTTAATAACAAATCTCTCAAAACACAAATGTAACTTTTCAATCCATGCATTGCCACTGCACCCAATTGATAAATGTTTCCAATTTAGACGAATCTGTGCCCAAAAAATTAATTTACAGTCCGAGAACCCTATTCTGATAAGATGTCCATAACTTTATAGTTGGGCTCCACATGCTAAATGCTTGCTGCAGACACCTTGTAAAAGGCATGTAGTCACAGCTGCAATTCCCAGAGAAAAGGCACAGGATCTCACTCATCAAGAACTACTATTATTATTACTAAATCCACACATTGATATTGAGTGTGCTATACACATGCCATACATTAAGGGCCGATTACAATGGAGGTCGGAAAACCTTCGACATTTGGTCGGAGGCTTTCCGACCCCCATCGTCGGTTTCAATTCTGACCGGCTGATTATGTATCAGCCGGTCGGAATTAAAACCGGCCAGTCATTCTGGCTGGATTCTGATGGGCTCAAGGAGCCTGTCAGCCAGTCGGAACCGGCTTGTAATCCCAAAGGGCGGGCCTTTCCGCCCTTGGGATTATGATGCACGGTTTCCGGCATGGTTTCCATGCCGTCCTGTCCGACATGGAAACCATGTCTGAAAGCGTGTTTGGGGGCCCCCAGCAGGGCCACCTTGTGTGTGCGGCCTCCGGTTGGGGGCCGAGAAGTCACCTATGGTGCCCCCTGTTGATCCCTGCACCCCGTGGCAGGGATCAACAGCACCTCCCATTTCCCTATGGGAGCATGTATTACGACCAGTTTATGGCCGTAATGCAAGCTCCCATTGGGAAATATAGGAATGTGACCCGAACAGTGTTCGGTCGCATCCTAATTAGGCGGTCGGGACCGCCGACCGGAGGTCGGTCAGTCCCAGGACTGAGACGGTGTTGGGCAGACTTAAGTTCACCCCACATCATAAGTAGGCCCTAAGTGTATGTAAAACAACGCTATCACAATTATTAGAATATTTTGTGTGCATGTCTATGCTACACAACACAGTCATTAAACTAAGCATGATGTCGCTAGAATAGACACCCCCACTGTCTTCAGCACACAGTTGTTAGAAGTAGAACCCACAGGATTTGACAGGCTTTGTGAACTGAATGGGAATGCAACTTGTGTAGAGACTAGTTCTGAGGAACCTGCACAGATATTCCTATGTGAGACTATGTGTGGGAATATGATCATTTTGCCAGAGCATATGTCAGTGCTGTACTGCTGGTCTATGATTACCTTGCCCTGGTCCACCATGTTTGCACATCTGCATTTTGTTGAATTGACGTCTATGGAGCATACCCTGGGATCTTTCACCATCTAAACCTTATTGATACATATGTATGTTCTTTCTCAATCCCAGGTTATGTGACTGTTCTCTTGGATAGGTTTCCCTCATGATATATGGAAATCACAAGGGAATGGGGGATGAATCTTTGTTGGATCTTAAAGGACACCAACACAGCCATGTAAGGACTTGACTGCCAATCTGTTGTTCCTTGACGAATAATAAAAAGGAGTAGACATCTGTGTTATGTTGGGCATTTCCTGGCTGGCACATATTGTACTTGATGCCCACTATGACTTTGCACACTGAATATGTTTTGAGGATTTAATAATGGGTAAAATCTCATACTGAACTTTCCTTGCTCTCCAGCGTTCTTCCTAAATTTTTCTATGCTACCTGGTAGAAAATACGGTGGTTGAAAGAAAACCTTTTCTACTTAACATCAATGGTGAGATTGTATGCATTGCAGGGTGTCTCCAGAGATCCCTTGCAAATTACATCAGAGCTGATTCTTCTGTTTGTTTATCTAAGGCAATTTTAGACATTATCTGATGTTAGACAGAGCAATTATCAAGAGTAATGTCTTCGAAGGGTTCCATTGTGATACATATAAATTCTCGCTGATTCTGCCTCCCACATGTCAAATATTGTAATAAAAAATAGTTTTGAGTGTATTCATGTTTTCATTACATTGTATAAACCACACAAACATTGTTGTAAGACATTATTAGTTCAAATATAATGTCATATAACTTCGATCACATCAATGAAGTTTGAATATTTTATTACACATCTTTAAATGTCTTTGGCTTGTCAGATGGCCATTACACGATTAAGAACTACTGTAATGCGCCCTGCTCAAGTTTCACATTATACCACAAAATTTGAACATTTTTGCACAAATATAGCTGCCTCAAAGGCATCCTCAGTCAGTCCTTATTAGACCTGTCAGCCTTAGGTTGGTCTTCCCCCAAACCTTTTGCCTTACTCCTCCATTTTTGCAAATCTCCTTTTTTGTTGGTCTTAAGACTGTGTGCACTTTACCACTGCTAACCTGTGCTAAAGTGCGTGTGCTCCCTCCCTTAAACATGGTGAAATTGGCTTACACACAGTTGGCACATTTAATTTACTTGTAATCCTTAGTAAAGTGATACTACATATAACCAGGGCCTGTAAAAATAAATACTACTAATGGGCCTGCAGCACTGATTGTGCCACCCACTTAAGTAGCCTTTTAAACATATCGCAGGACTGCCATTGTAGTCTGTGTGTGCAATTTTAAGCTGCAGTTTCGATCTGGCAAAACAAGCCTTTTGCTAGGCCTAAAAATACATATAAAACCCTCCTAAGGTGGGCCCCACACAGCCCAGAGGGCAGGGTGCAATGTATTAAAAAAGTTGGACATGTACTTTTAACTTTTACATGTCTGGGCGGCAAAAAACTCTTAAATTCGTTTTTCGCTACTGCAAGGCCTACCTCACCCACACAATAACATTGGGTTAACTTATTAATTTAATAATTGATAGCTTTCAATTGGGAGCAGGTGAGAATATTGAGTTTGGTGTCTAAAGAATTGTAATCTAAAACCTGCTTTAGTTGTAAAGTCGGTTTTTAAGTCACAATTCTAAAAATGCCACTTTTAGAAAGTTAGTAAGCAACAAGGGGTTGTGGCTCCAATCAGCAAGCCTGAGCCAGAATTAGCCAAGAGAACAAACGATTGCCAATGCTGATATCCAGATCACACTTTTTTTCAAACGCATTGACATAAAACAATGTCGCCAAACACCTCTTTTTCCGTATGATTTAATCAGAATTTAATCCAAAAATTCACATATCAAAATTAGAAGCACAAAAGTTTTTTTGTATTTTCAAACAATAAACAAAACTACTTACTCCTACACCATACCACATACAAAATGTCCAAAATTTACAAAAGAATCTCTCTTGTCTCACACACCTCACTTAACCTTCAAACTCTCTACCATTCTCATCAAACAGGCATACCGACATCCAACTCTCAAGTTCTCAATTCATTTCTTAATTGTTTAGATTCATGTATGTTGGGTTGTTTGGTAGATTGCTGAATTGTGAGTTGGATGTCGGTATGCCTGTTTGATCATACGGAAAAAGAGGTGTTTGGCGACATTGTTTTATGTCAATGCGTTTGAAAAAAAGTGTGATCTGGATATCAGCATTGGCAATCGTTTGTTCTCTTGACTTTTAGAAAGTTGGCATTTTCTTGTCCCAACCATTTGGTGCTTGCAGGCTGTATCCTGGATCACATGACTAGATGTCGCTGGCAGTTGGTATTTGTGTATCAGTGAGACAAAGGGCAATAGTAGCTGGCAGGATGGACCATCTCTGACTCGATGTGGGGGAGGAGCTGTAACCTACAATACTTGCACAGAACAAAGCCTCTGCCTGAGCACTCTCAGAAAGGGTTTTGACACTAGTATTGTGTGATCTCAGACAAGCTGGGGCCAGGGCAGGGAAGCAGGAAATTCTAAACACAACTGAGGGTGGAAACCTCCAAACCCTTCTTCAACTTCAAAGTGGGTACCAGTTATAAATAGTGGAACAACACACCCAACACTTCAGTACACCTCTGGACCCATGGAAGACTCAGAAGGACTGCTGTGCTGCTCTGCAAGAAGCACTGCTACTCTGCTGCCCCACTGCCCTGCTACCTGAGGGAAAAGACTGGACCTACATCTTGGTCCCAGGACTACCAGAGTGACTCCAAGGGCTAGTTGGCTGGCCTCCTGATCAGAGCCTCAGGGACAGAAAAAGCTCCAACCATCTTAGCATCTGTACTGTACTTGCTGTGATTCCTGACCTCTATGTGGTGCCACCCCACCCCTGGACCCTTGGAAGCGACCCTGAAGGTGCTGTGCCATGCCATCTGTGGTCCTGTGGGCAGAACAGATGCAGCGTAATGCATCTCCTCGTAGCCCTGCTTCAGAATCGCCGCAACGCGATGCATCCCCGACTCCAGACTTCGTGTCGCAGCCCGCCGTCTTATTGGAACCGCTGCTGCGCAACGCATCCTCATCAAAGGCCTTCGCATTGCGAGACCCTCGTCGACAGCATCCTCAACGATGACGAAGTACTCCGCATCACAGCCCCGCAGCTTCTTCGGAACTGCTGGTGCACGACGCATCCTTCGACATGGGATCTTGCAATGCTCCGCAAACCAGAATTTAAGGTACTTTGTTCGGCTGGCCTAACTTGGTCCCTGTATCTGGCCTGCACTCCATCACAGTCAGCCTGAACTTGTGACTTTGTTCAAGTCCGGAATGTCCAGATAACCACATTTCGCGCTTTGGGCTTAAATTGAATATCTTCAGTTCTACCAATTGGATTTTTGTTGTTTTGATGTAAAATAATTTATTAAATTTTACTCTATTTTTTCTAACTTGGTGTGGGATTTTCCCTGTGTTGTGTTTTCACTTCATAACTGTTTGAAGGGCTGAGCAGATACTTTACACAGTGCCTCTAAGTTGAGCCTAACTGCTTTATGCCAAGCTACCAGAGGGTTAAGCACAGGTTAATTTGGGGTTTACTTGCGACTTCACCCTGACAGAAATTGTTGTTTCTGCTGGAGTAGGTTTTCACCCCCCTCAACCAGTAACTCAATTTCCAACAGTCTTCTTGCCTAATGCCATTTTATATTTCAGGCTGGTGTTACAATGCTTCTTGAGAAGAGCTTTAAAATGAATCTTGAATGTAGAATTTGATCGTAAAATAATTTTAATGCGCATGCAAAAAAAGTGTTTGCTCTGCATAAACAACTATTCTTTTTTTAAATAATAGAGGGGATGCGTTTAGAAAAGCTAAGCACTCGCATATTATGTACTATGAAACATAGCATAATTTGCCACTTATATTTATGTTTTTAGTATGCTCAAGTCCCTGGCGCTACTGAGACCAGAAAGTGTCTTCCATTTCATACTACTGATGGATTGAGCCAATTAGATGCATCTTGAATGCAAATCGGCAGTGGGTCACTTACATTCATTGAGCAAAACCTTTTGCAGTTCTTAATTATGATTGTAATTTTATTTTTCTCGTCCCCAGAGGTATCATTATTGTTAATTAGGGCAGCATGTTCAACAAAAAAAACCTGTTTATGAACATTTTATTCAACATCTATACTGATAATCCAAAAAGTCTATTAGTTTGAAGCCTGGGAAAACCATTCTATCATATCAAACACATGTAGCTTCAAGGAGCTTGAATGGAACTTTTGTTTTTCAAACGGTAGTCACATTAACTTTTTTTTCTCCAGAAATGTTGTTTATTGACAGGTATATATAGTATGGAATTAATCAAAGCTACATGTACTGAACTTACCCCCAGAGAGAAAGGTAAGAAAGACAATCCTGACCCATAGCTTTAGATGCACTCAAAGTCAATTAATAAGTGTGTCAGCACATGAGGTGATATCATCTGACATCAGAGGAATTCGCATCACATGATATAACCGATGACATTGCTGACAAGCTTGGAACTGTCAGTTTGTGACGGTTAACTTAGATCATATTAAAAAGTGTGATATCACAAGGCATTTCATACCGTTGAAAGGAAGTGTCCTCGCAGAAGCAGTACATAAAATCCAACATTAAGTGGCTGATTACGATGTATGTCAGAAAGCCTCCGACCGCTAGTCGGAAGCTTTCTGAAAGCAGTCGAAGGCTTTCCGACCAACACAGTCAGTTTGCAGTCTAACCGCCAAATTCCGATGTCGGCGGTGGGAGTGTAAACCGGCCAGTCATTCCGACGTGGTTCCAACCGGCTCTCGGAGTCTTCCAGTCGGTCGGAACCGCACCTTAATCCCCTATGGACGGCGTTTCCGCTGTCTGGATTATGAAGTCGGTTTCCCACAGCCTTTCCGTGGCAGCCTTTCCGACACAAAAAGGCTGTCGGAAATAGATTTTGGGGGCCCCTAGCAAGGCCCCCTTGCCTCCGCGGCCTACGGTTGGTGGCCGAGGAGGTACCTAGGGTGCCCCCCTGTAAATCTATGCACTGTGTGGCAGGCATCATGGGTTGCCTGCCACAGAGTGCAGGGTTTTACACACACCCCCATTTCTTTATGGGAGCCTGTATTATGGCCAGTTTACGGCCGTAACACAAGCTCCCATAGAGAAATGTGAGTATGCGACCGAACAGTGTTCGGTCGCATCGTAATCTGGCGGTCGGAACCGCCAACCGGAGGTCGGTCGGTCCCGCGACAGAGACGATGTTAGTCGGAGGCAACTCCGACCGGCATCGTAATAAGCCCCTAAGTGTGAAATCAATAATATAAACTTACAGTCTCATTGTAACAAACACAAACAAAAATGAGCATTGTTACACCACATCCCACCAATGTTTTAGCATGTACGAAACACCAGATAAAATGGCAATTAAATTAAAGTAGTAGAGGTGGACAAAAAAGATGTCTCCCGTGGTGACTATGCTGGCCAAGTTGACATTGCCGTATCACATTAAAATCGTAATATCCTGAGATGAGAAATTTAGTTAGGCATTTAGGGGATAATTAACCAAGATAGTAGGCTTATACCTTTGATACAATTCTTCATTACCCATAACCTTTCTTTCAGAATATGTGGCAACCTACATGATGAATAAGTGTACTAACTTTCAAAGTAACAGTTTTAGGTGTTTCGACACTTGTATTTAAAAAACATTTTGTCAAAGATTTCTTATTCTTTTTGCAAATCATGGGAACAGCCCATATCTCCTGGGACACTTTGGTATTACAGAAATGTCTGCAGGCACTTGTATGTACCTTCTACAATATAGATAGTGCTGATACACATTTTGAACCCAAGCAATCCTAAGAAGGAGTTTCTGCACCCACATGCAAACGGAAAGACCTTTGCCCCTGGGCCCTATTGGAAAGACATGTGCATATCACAATAGATCACACCAATAATCCTTCAGGAGATTAAGTACATATTATCCAGAACACAAATTGTCTCAAAGAAACCATTTATATAGCAATTTAAACTAATCATTCTATGAATGGATTGAACAGAAGGTGACAGATGCCTCCTTCATATGAGAAATATATTTCAGAGAACGATGGTATGCTTAAAGTTATTACAATAAACGATAATGTACAGTGTCTCTAATATAAAAGTGGTGAGAATATTTATTACACTTTTTAATACTAAAAATAGAAAACAAATTTGCCCTAATGCCCTGGGGCCCCTCACCCCTATGAAAAATGGTTTCTCTCCAAAACTTCTAACACCTGCCTCATTACTGAGCTATACAATCTCTTGCGCCCACCGGAACCGATGTCCAAATCTCCAGGGCAGAGGCGATGGGAGTCAGAACTGGGGCGCACGCTAACTCAGAGGGAATAAGATGATATTTTCTATTGCACGCGACACACAGCTTGCAATGTTTCTAGCATTGAAACGGCGACCAAAATCGCTACCTATTGGTACCTCACACCCCTCAGATTACACAAAGGCAACCCAGCCGGCAAGCCCAACTGTTGGCGAGACTGTGGCTCCCCAGGCACACTAACTCACTTGTTGTGGGATTGCCCCAAACTCACGCCCTATTGGACGCAGGTCCTTGAAGACATTGACACTCACTTTGCTACACAACTGCCCCGTTTCCCAGCATATGTCATTCTGGGCCTACCTAAGGCACTTACATTTCCACTTAAATCGTGCAGATGGCAGGCAAATAGGCTTGGCTCTGGGTGCGGCCTTGCATAACATAGTATCACATTGGGGCTGAGAATGGATCCCTACCTACCAAGGGTGGTTACACAGAATGTGGCATGTGCTGGGCATGGAACATATATCCCTCTCACTACTGAACATGGGGCCCACCCTCCCGGACCTTTGGCGCCTGTTCCTTTCCCTGTTGTGCTTGGAGCTTCGTGAGCTTACCTGCCCCAAATTCCTACGACTTTTACGGCTTACGGAACCTACCACTAACCCGGTCTGGTGCCATGCTGACGATTCAAAGCCTTTCTGGGGTTCAACACCCCCTCCTTTTTTCTTACATATGGTTTCCCCGGGGGAGGGAGGGTTTGGGTTGGGGAGGGGTGTTGGGGAGGGGGGCTGGGGCGGGGGCGGGGTTACAATATTACCATAAGAACGCTTCTATTTATATGCCTTTGTCACCAGATGCTGTTGTTCGGTATATTCAATAATAAAAAGATTTAAACCTAAAAATAGAAAACAAAACAAAGAGGCTCAGCAAGGTAAGATCATACATATAGATGTGTCCAGGATCATAACAAACAATGCTAAATTAACATAACAGACTGAGACATATACATGCACATTTCTGCTCAAAGCGGGTTAAAGTTCTCAAATTCAAATATCAAATCTTTAGTTGGGACTTTAATTTTCTAAAGTGATTCGAAATAGAAATCGCAGTTTAGGTCCATAGTGTAGTGCGTACATAAGATTATCTTCAGGACAATACTGCATTTTCAAAATGGCAGACCCCAGCCACTCTGAAAAGGAAGTAACCAAAAGATGCAGGTAAACACAGAGTACACCTGTACACATTGTATATGCACAATGGCAAAGTCGTAATTATATAAGATTAATTTCAGACAAAAAAGGTCAACATACACAAAATCTCATGGTGACCAATTACTTAAGGTCACATTATGGAAACACGTATGTAATGAATAGGAAATCATAGAAATACATTTGTATATTGATCTACATTTAACCCTAGTAAAAGGACATCAGCAGGTCCGGACTGGCCATAGCGGGCACCGGGTGTTTCCCCGGTGAGCTGGAAGGGTGGGGGCCGGTTTTGGACCCCTGGGTGCCGGTTTTGTTGCTGGTGGACGGTTTTGCAGCAGTGCTGCAATATCGGCGCCTGTAACAAAAGCAGCAGCGGGAGTGGTGCTTCCCACTCGCAACCCCCACCCCCCACCTTTAGGGGCCGGTCAAGCTGATTGCCTGGGCTGATTTCAGTTCCCAGTCCGGCCGTGGACATCATTCAAAGAGATGCGTGTTAAAGCAAATCAGAAAAATCAATAAGGGCTCACACAAATCAGTAATCACTGTATGGATGTCATCATTCAGCATATGAGCACCATAATGGACTCCTCAATTATGTACAATTTATGGAACGTAATGCAACCATGCATGCAAAAATGCACAAGCAAAATAAGCACCAAGGGGAATCAATGCAGTCACTAAGGGGCCAAGAATGAAATAAGGGACAATTGACCCCACTACAGAGCAGTCAAACATAGTTCAGTGTGGTTGACTTCAGGAAATATACATTTCCAAGATTAATTTATAGTCCTATCAGAACACATGAAGTTCCGAGAATAAAGGCAACATTGCTTACCGATTGCATAGAAATGCAAACTACCAGCAGTCGAGAGTTTCACTGTACTTTAGTGCAAAAAACGAAACCAGCTGCATAGAATTGCAAGCTCCAAAACAATTTCACAAACAAATCATAAAACACCGACCAAATAATTGAATTCTAGGAAATAAACAAACAAATGCATAATAACTTACTCGGTGCAATCGGAAAGATCAATCCAACTAATAAAGAGTGCAAGCATACAGTACATTCTAACCAGCGCTCTACATCGAATGGCAAAGGCACATGTAGCATCCACCTCAGCTCTGGAGCATTCAAATGACTACGCCACACACACGGAGCTCTGTAATAAACGTCTATATTCTGCGGCATGCAACCGTTAACTGAACACAATACCTCCCAATTGATTACATAACTTTGTAAGGAGTCCACCTAGGGCCACAAAGGTCCTACTGCACATGATCACACAACATGAAATCTCCCCCTTTGTAAAATACAAGAAACATACAAAATATATACATTACAGTTCCTCAATGAGTCATCAAGGTGCTTGCACCAATCTTCCAGATCGAGTCGTACAAGGTGAAGGAGTTGCTCTGCCATCTGGCATCGTACATGTAGACTTAGATTCTTGACTTTGGCACTCAGTTACAATTGTTTTACTTGTGAGGTTTGGAGCCGACGAACATCAGAGCAGATGTTTGAAATGGAATGAGTCTCTCCTAATCGACTTTCTGGGACATTAAGCGGTCACCATATGTCCTTTAATTGTCACAACTCTCAATGGATCAGCATGAAATGGAGCGTCAGGCCTACGTTTCCGTTTTTGTTTGAGTAGGACTCAGACTCCTTCTTCAAAAACGGTGTCCCTAGCGCATCCGCGCTTATCTGCATAGGCCTTCATCATCTTTTGTGAGAAGTGTCCGTGTCACGAATCTCATCAACATCTAATACTCGGCTTGTTGTATATTGTGGTAGCTTTGTCCCAATGGCTCTCCCGAACAGCAAGGTGGCAGGGCTTTCACCTGTTGTGGAATGGGGAGTTGACCGATAGGAGTGAGGTAAAGGAAGTGTGCGTTTAAAATTACCTGGCTAGTGGGTATTGTTACTTTATTCCGACCCCTAGTCGGTAAGGTTAAAAACAGGGGATCAATAGGATTGTTGGCATTAATGTTCCCAAACCCTAATGGTCAACATGTTTCAAGCCTTCCCCTCTTGGCTCTTCTTCAGGATCTAGTATAGTAATTTGTCAAAAAAACTAGTTCCACTCCTATAGTTGTTTCTCTAAACATAACTCACAAAACAAAGTGCATCATTAGCACATGCTTGCTCAGGTGTACAATTAATTAATACCACCTGCTACTTGTGTTATCAATTTATATTATTACTGAAGCCCGCGCTTCATGGTTTCACCGGCGGGGAGTTCAGCTTCTAGTCACACACTCGTCTCAGCCGTACTCCTCATCTATACCTATTTGTTCGCCGCTAGGGAACACCCCACGCTGCAAAAATATCATTCAGCCTCTCGATAAATCTTCCACTAAGGGAAAACGTGAGTACTCATCAATAACTACCATGAGCTGATGGCCATTGTTTAAAGGTCCAAAGAAATCAACTGCAATTTTTTCCCATGCTTGTTTATGAAGGTCAGACATATTTAGCGGATTTTGTGTTGTCTTGGTAGACAAGCAGTTACACACTGACATGCTTTCAGCTCTTTCCTGACTCATTTGTCAAGACGAGGAAACCACACTCGGTCTCTGAGGGATCTCTTGGTGGCTAAAATGCCTCAATGTTGTTTGTGTGCCAGTTGAATAACTTGTTGTCTCAAGCTCTCAGGCATGACAATTCTCGAACCTCTTAGTATGATACCTCCTTGAGTGACAGAAAGTTCTTTCTGCACATTCTTCAATATTTGATATTCAACTTCATCTGTGATATGTTTTCTCCATGATTGCACTCCAATTATATGCTTGAGTGTGAGCACGTCTCTGTGTGTATTGGTAGCAGCAAGGATCTGCTCAATGGATAGAGCTACAGAGATGCTGGACTTTACTATGGAATTGATGTAAGCTTCAACCACTTTAACAGTGCACTGTGATGCTGTAACGGCACTCGTGAGAAGTAATCTGCGGGGTTTTGATCCTTTCCCGGCTTATGCACAATAGTGTAATCATACTCTTGCAATCTCAACCCCCACCTCTTGATGCAAGGGGGCATCTCGGCTTTCAGATTTCTGAAAATGATGAGCAACGCCTGGTGGTCAGTGACAAGGGTGAAATGTTTTCCATACAGAAACACATGAAAATGTTCACAAGCCCACACTACATCCTGGCTCTCTTTTCCTGGCTGAGATAAGGCATGTTCATTCTGAGATAGACTTTGGCTGGCTTACGCCACAATGTCTCTCTGAGTATTTGGATGTCCATTGTGTTGAGCAAGGATCGTGCCCAACCCCACCAGGCTTGCATCTACAACAATCTCAGTATGTAACTTTGGATCAAAGAAAGACATTTTTGATTGCATGTTGGATTTTCTTGAAACTTTGATCACATTCAGTGGACAATTGGAAGGGAACATTCTTTTTTGTCAACTCTCGTAATGGGGCACTCACTGTGGCAAAATCACAAATGTATCTGAAGCAATAGCTGGCCATGCCTAAGAAGGATTGCAGCATTGTTGCATCTTGCAGGGGACAAGTGGATGACAATGCTTGTACTTTTTCAGGGTCAGGAGTCATTCCCCCTTCAGAGAAAATATGCCCAAAGAATTTGAGTTTGATTTTGTGAAACTCACACTTTTCTGCATTTAATATGAGACCTGCATCGGCTATCAAACAACATACTTGCATAAGACTTTTGTCATGTCCCGTTTGTGTAGCCCCAAAAACTAATATATCATCACTGTAGTTAAAAGCATGTGTGACAGGTTGAATTACTTGGAGAATGACATCCTAAAAGATTTCTGTAGCCGACACACCAAAACTGAGTCTTTTGTAGCTGACTAAACCAGCATGAGTTGAAAAAGTAGTAATATACATACAGTTCTCTTCCAACTTAAGTTGATGGTATCCTTTGTTCAAATCAAGACAGGAGAAGACTTTGGTGCCATTCAGCTGTGTAATCATGTCCGCTACGTGTGGACCCAGATGTCTTTCTCTCTCGATTGCTTTGTTGGACTGGCTTATATCAACACAAATGCACACTGCACCTCCACTGTCCTTTTTTGGCCCTACTACTATGGGCGAAACACATGCTGTCGGACCGGTACTGTCATGCTTTAATAATATTTCCAGTTCTTTCTCAATGGCCTGCTGTAAATTAAAAGCAATTCGAGAGTGTCATTGAGCAACAGGACGAATGTCTTCATTAATGTGAAGTTGACCCTTCATTGTCTGAAGTTTCCCTAGTCAATTAAATAACGACGGGAATTGACTTACTATTTCAGAATGTTCATTGAGGTTGTAGTTGATGGATATCAGTCCCATGTCAGCAGCTGTGCCGAAACTGAGTAAACATGCACTCAACGAAGTACCTTCGAGAACTTGAATTGGTGCTTGTACTGTCGTTTTCTTATCCTTCATGGTCGCTACAAAAAATCCTTGAGTTTGCAATGGTGTAGATGCAACCCACGTGTACACCTTTGTTTTCTATGGCGTTAGACATGGTACCAGAGACAGTTTGTTGTATTTTTCTGCCAGCATGATATTGATCGATGCACCGCTATCTATAGTGAAAGTTGTAGGGCAGCCATTCACCTTTAGCGTGATCTTTGGGCACCAGCCAAATGAGTTTGGTTGCTTTATGTGGCAATCTCTCTTTGAATTGTGTTCTTCTTTGCAAGCAGTCATTCCTACATGTGCATGTTTTTCTGCGGTCGACATCACCATAGCACATCCATCTTCTTCACTGTTGCTCGATGATGATGCTGAAGAGCCTTTGGAAGATGAATTAGATGATGATCGACTTTGTTTAGTTTCTACTTGCCTCAAATGATGTTGCCGTTTGGCCTTGTGGTTCTGGTTAGAATGCTTCTGGAACTTTCTAGTGCCTATTTTCTCTTCTTGTCGTGACGCACTTAAGGGATGATTACAACATCAGCGGTCCAACCGCAAGCCCACCAATGCTGCGGGCGAGAGAGCGCTGCATAGTCTGCGGCTTCCCCATGGCCATATTATGACAACACCGACATGCAGACAGTGTTATTTCTACGGTCCCACTGCTGCTGTATGCTTTGGCTGAGGAGACTAGCCACCAGTCATGCTGCCTCCGTGGGACCGCTGCCACATCAAGTGCACGGGTGTGGCATGCACCATGTCATGCATGCCTCACAGTGCATACATGATGGTGCACTTCTAGGGGGCACAACATGTGCCCCCTCATGGGCAGATTTTCCCAGGGGACCCTGTTTGGGCCTCCTTCCCTGTCTTTCAACCACCTAAAATGGACGATGTAAAGGCAGGGTGTAATCTGCTCGGCGGTGCCGCCACCGCCACTGCCACCATTTCCTACCCCTCTAACTAACGCTGCCACTGCGGGATACAGAATCCCAGCGATGGGGGTGGAGGCAGCCGGCTACCTAGGAGCTTGTGGTGGTCCAACGGCGAGGGTTGGAATCAGGCGGTCCAACCACCGAGGTCAGAGCAGTCGGACCGCAGGTTTGGCAGTCCCATCACCCCCAAACTCAGAATCAGGCCCTAAGTTTCTCTTTTGCTGTGCAGACCGTTATAAAATGGTTTCTCTCCCATAGCCTTAGGATCTCTGTCCAATGGTGGGACATTTACCTTTATGTGGAAACGAGAATTCACATCGGAAACACAATTTCTTTTTCTTCTGAGACATCGTCTTCTGGGCCTTCACAGTTTCTGCTTACTTTCATGATCAATGCTGATTCATTCTGGGTTGTTCCAGCTTCCATATCAGCAACTTTGTCGATCTGCACGTTCCTCAGCTCTCACAGCCATAAGTACCTTTTCTAGACTCAGTGTGTCTCTGAGCATGCGTCATCTGAATGAATCGGACAGGCAACCATCAATGACTCTAAGACGCATGGCTTCTTCGTCATTGAATTCACTGAACTTGCAATGCTTGATGAGGGTATAAAGTCTTTAGACAAACTCATCCATCGTTTCCCCAGTTTGCTGTCTTGCCTGGTTGGGAATGTATCTTTCATAGTCGACATTCGGCATTGTATTGAACTTGGCTTCCAACGTTTCCTTGATTTGACAGTACGATATTTCATCAACTTGTGATATTTTCTCTATCGCTTCTTTCATACTATCACCTGCAAGGTTCTTTAAGTATCTGATTAACTTTTTGTCATCTACTTCTTCTAGAGCATCTATTAAGTCATTGAATGTTTCGATCCATACAGTCCAACTGGTGCCAATATTCTTCTATTTGGCGGTATCGAATAACGGTGGTGGTTTCAAGAACGCGGCTGCTCCATATTTGGCGCTTTTTCTGCGGTCATTGGATAATTTCAATTTCCTGAAGACCTTTTGAATTGTGCTGAGTGCCACAACCCCCATGTTTGCGCTCGAGTTGCCTCACCGGATTTTGAGGTTGTACAGTGCTTCGTCTGTTTTTCGCTGATGAGTAGACTTTTGCTTCTTGTTCCTGATTGTCGCAACCTTTAGTGTTTCTTTGCGCCTGGTCATCTCTGCCTCTAGCACTTTCTTGCACCTGACTGTCACTGCCTCTAGCGTTTCTTTGAGCCTGGTTGTCGCAGCCTTTAGCATTTCTGCTTTGTATGGCTGATGGCTCTGTGTTACGCTGTGGTGCAGTATCTCTTCTTTTGGCCTTACCAGTAGGCTTCTGGTGGGCTTTCTGACGGTGCTCCTTTGTAAGGCCTTCACCTTCTTCGAGGGCCTTGTACGAGCTCGAGTGGTGCTTTAACTCCACATACACCAACCGTAGTTTGCTTCTTGAGGCCCACGTGGCATGCACAAGCAGTTTGCTGGACCTTGGCAAACTCTCAGCAGTCTCGTTTCTTTGGGACATGTATCCCACCCTCATCGCCAGTTGTAGCATCCATCCCAGCTCTGCAGCATGCAAATGACTATGCCCCACATGGTTCCCTGCAATTCACGTCTTTATTCTTTGGCATGCAACCATTAACTGAATGCACAGCGACAGAGACTTTATTGGCCACATCTACATATACCCAAATAGCTCCCAACTGATTACGTAACTTTGTAAGAAGTCTGCCTAGGACTACAAGTGTCCTACTGTGCATGAACACGACACAGCAGTAGAAACAAGTGAATCCTTCTACAACAAACACTTATACGATTCTGTATTCAGACAACGAGACACTCTGAGAACTCTGCTTGTTGGATTCATTTTAGAAGAAAGCCCACATGAGACACTGCTTATGAGAACAAATAGCCACAGAGAAGTCCATTGGAAACAGAAGGGCTGGGCCCCACCGTGCCATGTTAGGGGAACCATCAGTGTGAACGAGAGGTATGCAAATGGGAACTCAGAAAAATAATTACTTGGCTCTAGAATAAATTAATCAATGACAAGAGTCCCAGCAATGAGTACTAAACATTTTCTGAGCAAGATCCCCAAACATACAATGATAAAAATTACCGGTTCTATAATACAAAATGCTAGCCCCAAAAGAGGTGGAAAATGACTTGATCTGCACCAATGAGAGTCTCAAATAAGACGCCATGTTGAAGGTAATGAACTAGATAATAAGCATGAACGAAATGGCCTGAAATTAAACAGTGCACTCTGAATATAGCTAATAAAAGATAATAACTCTTTAAAATGATCACTGGCAAAACAGGCAAAAGCTATTGGCTTTCTGTGTGTCTTTAAGCCTTGTTGTACAGCAGCATGGCTGTGCAGCATGGCTAAAAGTAAAGTTACAAAAAAAGCAGTATGACGCGGCCAGCACTTTTTCTCTAACTTTACTTTTAGCCATGCTGCACAGCAACACTGCTGTACAACTTGCCCAAAAGACAGTGACAAAGCCAATAGATTTTGCATCGGGAATACATATTGACTTAACCAATGCTTGTTATAAATTCGAATATAATATTGAATTGTTTAAAAAAAAGATTACAACATAAAAGATAAACAGTGTTCAGGAATGTAAAAAAAATTCATTTACAATCTATGAACATTCAATGTAAAATACCATATAAATGTTTGCAATATCCGTAATTGAATCACGAAAAGTTTATCTGCATTGACAGGGATTAAACAACATCTGAATTTGATGCTAGATACACTGACCCGCTGACCCATTTTGCATGAGAGTATTTTAATAACATAACTGATTTGAGATATTATACGGCACCTTTTGTATCCAAAACACCGATGTTTTATTCCTTTTGTTAAAACGTTAAATTTCGTAACGAATCATTTAATGTGTCCTAATAACATACAAAAACGAACGCAACACGAAGATGTATTATCCAATCAACCCATGCCTTTGGAACTGCCACAAAAAACATCTACATTTAAATGAAAGAAAAACCATATCACAGATGTTGTCAAATCGGAAACAGGATGTGAAAGACAACGAGGAAGGAAGTGGAGAAAGCGCCGGGTGATCGCCTGTTTGAGGGGCTGGGCGTGGTACCATCCCCCAATCAGCAGGTGGAATGCTACAGCAATTACCTGATCTAAGTCGAGCAGCTACGACCCGCAGCTCAGAGTTATGTAGAAATAATTACAGAGCTTGTCAGCTTCACATTTTAATCCACCACTGCTTTTTAGAAATCTATATTTATTTTCAGCCAGGGTTATTAAAATGTCATGTGGGGACAAGGAGGGCTTGCGCTGCTGTGCAGTTTGGGAGCTATTGTATTGTATTTATATTTATATAGCGCTTACTACCCCTGACGAGGCGTCAATGAGCTATGGTGAAGTAAGATCTCCTTAGGCTACACCATCAGAAGGGATAGAAAAAGTGGGTTAGTGTGCTTGCTGCGAGAATCTTATCAATGTACAATAGGTTGGTCATCCGAGCGTTATGAAGTAAATCTAAGGAGACGAGTAGATCTTTATAAAAACAAGCAAACGAATACAAGAGTACGTAAATAACAGCAGAGAAAAGTAATATCAACAAAAATAATTGAAGTGTAAAGAAAGCTCACCTGTTGGTGTGTGCTCTAAATTGTGATATAAATATTACAGTAGGTATGAACTGAATGGGCCGAAGAGTACGCCACACTTGAGGGGAACACAAGCCTCGGATAAGAAAATGCGGCATGCAATAAAGGAATGTTCCACTCCCATGATTTAAAGTACAGGTCTCGGGAAACCTGCCTCGCCATTCAGCTGAAACCTCATTCAACTGGACCCCCCAACCCCCCTGCCTGGCATGTGGGTAATCCCCCTGGAAGCTGAAGCCCCAGGAAGCCGGTTTTGACACTTGGAGACTGATTTCGGCCTCCAGGAGTGGTGGTGCACGTTATGCGCTCCCGGCGGCAACTTGAAAGAGTCGCTCTGGGTCTAGCACCAGGGTTGTATTGGGATTACAAATCGGCCCGGGCACGCAAAAAAAAAAGTGGCCCATATTTGCATAATGCCTTTCCTCAAATCACTGTTTCGGCGTAATTTTATAAAAAAAAGGGAGGAGGGGTAAATAAAATGCACGCATTAGTTTACACTGGTGAAACACACCTGAAAACAAGTGAAAGCACTTCTGCTTAGGCCCCCTGCCCCCGCTCAGTATGCATATATTAATTGGCCGGCCCAGCGAGAGAAAGGGAGTGACACCTCTGCCTGTTGCTAAACGGGGGGGGGGGGTAATGAGCACTCATCTGCCTCCAGAAAGGCCACTCAGACACCCACTGGGCCGCTGGCTGTATTCAAACAAAAGAGACACCGCACAAATCGGCCCCCCAGGCTGCTAAAAAAAGCAGCCCACAGTTGGAACTGGACACCGCCCCCTCGGGCAATGCCCGAGTGCCCGCGTTACCAATCCGACTAGCACGCATTAGCACATCTGCACATGGGGGCTGAATTTATCATTTTTGCCAGGGCTGTTAAAGTCCCAGTCCGGCCCTGAATGGGTTGCACTGACACGTTCAGCGGACACCTCGAGTTCAGTGCCAGCCAAGGAGCCTCTCGTGGCTGAAGCAGGGATGCGAGCGCAGCCCAGAGACATCGGACACAGACTGACATTACTGGCTGCAGTAGCGATCAACATGTTGAAACAAACAGAAGGCAATTTGAGCTGCACCATACTGTATATATTGTATACACCAGATTTGTTTTGTAAAAGTGAAAGGAGAGTTTTGAACCCTTAAAGCAACATCACTGAGCAAGAAGCGATGAGTAGGGGGGAAGAAGGGAAAGGTGAACAATCAGCGATGACAGGAGAATCCACCAAAAAACAAAAAAAAGTACCTCAATCTGAGAACAATCATCAGAAAGACACTAATAAAGTAATTAATCCGAATTTGGTTCATGCTCCAGGGATCGGTCGACAAAGTAGAAGATCAAGTGAAACTGAGAGACGCTGCCCAAAAAGAAGCAAGGAAATGAGTGACATGGAAGCCAACCAATGGTAAATAATGGGCTTAAGGATTTTTGTTTACATGAGATCTCGCAGTCTGGCTGTCTCAGGCGAGATCTAAAAAGGCATGCCTACCTTTAGAGAAAGCCAAGCAAAATGAAATCAGGGAAAGTCCAAATATCCAGCACAATATAACAAGAAAACAGCAATCACGAGTGACGAGATGTTCATCAAAAGAAGTCAAAATAAATACAACCTGGAACCAGTAAGCATTGTAACCACTTTAGCACTGCCAAAGAGAGAGAACCCCTCGACGGATAGATTCAAGCCTTTATTTACAGTGGCAGCTCTCCAAATCAATTTGGTCTCATGTATAGGCAGCAACTGATCAATGTTGTATCTTCTGAAAGAATATTTGACATTATCCATGACCCACTATTTCATTTCAAGAATTCAGCAATTCAGCAAATGAGAAAGTGAGAATGCTGACTCTTCTTCGATTGTGCAGGACACAAGACATTCCATTCATTCAAACTCATCTCGTTCACCATTGCTGGCCCTGCCCAAGTACAAATGCTAACTGTGTGTAGACCACCTAGCTCCTTCTTTGATTAACTTGACATGACACTGGACTTTCTCCTACCCTACATTCTTGTCATTATATTTTGGTACATCAATCAGACCCTAGGCAACAGACACTCACTGAACGAAAACACTCCCTTTACTGGCTAACAAGCATGTCAACAAGTGTTAATCAGATGCTGAATTATGATAAATTATTCCCTATACCATCTGGGTCTCTCCTCTTGATCACACTCTAATACAAATTGCAACCTTTCTCCTCTGACTGCACTTGCTTTACTGACCTTCACCAGCTGCAGTATAGCTGCTGCTAACTTTTCATCGGAACCCCTCAACCAGGTTGGTATGATCTGAACCCCCTCCACCTCCAATGTCTCACTTAATTGCATACCCCTTACAATGTTTAATTCTGATATCCCCTTCACACTTTGACTCCAATAGTATCTCTACCCCAACCCTCGATCACGCTATCCAGCCTTGCTTTAAAAATTAAAACGCCAGACCTCCTCCAGCAATCTAATAAAACATAAACCCATGTTCGACCTTGGAGACTACAAAGCAGTCTTCTCTCCTTTTACATCAACACTTAAATGTATCAAATTCACTTATTTTCAAAATCTTCTCTCCTCACAATGTGCACCCCCACAACACTTTCAGGGACCCTTTCTGCTATTCTCATCCCATTTCACAAAATCATCCTTCAGTGATCTGCCTCTGCCACTTATTGTTCATCTGACACCCCCTCTATACAAAGTAGTGTATCTGCTCTACTCGTAGCCCTTCTCTCCTGCACCAACTTGTTCAGCATTGCATTCCTCCACTTGCTTTCTAAGGCCAGCCCAGGGCACTCCACTTGACCCAATCAGCTTCAAATAGTCAAACAACTGTTCTTTTCTGCCTGATGTCGCTGTTCACCTGTTCCCCCATTGTTGCATCTTATCGTCCTGCTTTAAAACGATAACAGTCTTGTCCTTACTCAAGAAACCTAGGGCTGAGATCCTCTCCTTGTCTGTTTCTCTCAACTACCCTTCTAATCCACACTCCTTCTCTATTTAATACAGCACAACTTTATTAACCCTCTTAAGTCTGGTGTCTGATTGTTCACCTCTCCTAAGACTTCCCTCTCTTATTTGTCTGACATCATTACTTTGGCCCACCATAATCGTCCATCACCCATTCTTACACTACTTGACCTGTTAGCGTCTTTTACCACTTTTGACCAGTTTACAATCTTTTCCACAGTGGCCTCACTTGGCTTTGTTGATAGAGCACAAAGGTTCTCCTCATTACTGTCTCATGTCCACTTCTGCACCCAACCCATACCAGCTGATGTTCCATGAGGACCCTGGTTACAGAGTTTCTTCCTTTAGTTTCTCAGTCCACCTTTGCGTAATGACATACACATCATTTTCTCCTTCCAAATGTTTCCCCATCTTTTTACCACACCCTTGTTACATGTTGCAAATAACAGTTGAAACAGGTTTTTACTGCTTCAGAGCGACCTCTCATGTCAGTACTCAAAAGGACGTGTTCAAATAAACCCAACGTTCTACAAAAATGTTGGATAGCTGCACAGGACACTAGGTCAGCTCGGGATACAACACCCTTTTATGTTTATAGTCCACTCTCACATTACACACCTTCCGGAAATCTACAACCAGTGCAACCCAATCTGTTCAGCAGAACATAATCTACTCTCCACCCCAAGCCTCCATAATCCATTTAGAGACCCTTATGCTTATTTGCACCTCTACATTGGACCTTCCACCTGGATATATATGTGCATTAGCCAATAAAGGAGCAGAAATCTATATGTCAAAACTCATCTACATAGATATTTTCTATATACAATGAGATATTGACGGACATAATGTATAAATATAAATGTCTTGTTATATATGGAATAAATGAGATTTTTGGAAATGTTTTTAGAAATATATGTAGAAATCGAAAAAGATACATACATACATACATAACTAAATGGTTACTCACCGTTAGTTGTTTTGCAGCTTGAAGAATTCTCTGGACTCACATGCTGTGCACCACCCCACCAACCAGCGGCCATGCCCGGTACCGCCCCTACAGTCTCCCTTCCTTTCCCCTTCCCTTTGCCGTTGACCCCACCACCACCACCACCCACCCCGACAACCCCGCATGATGCAAGACAATGCACCACGATCCCCAGCAAAAACCTTGAGCACAGGGCAATCATTTTACATTTTTAAATGAAAATATTCCCTTAAGTATTGCAAATGTTTTTCTAAGGAAGAGAGGAAACCTGTATCTTCACTCATTCAGCCACAAGGTAAGTTTTATACACCTCGATTTGAAACTTTGTAGAAATATTTTATTGCAATACATTTCAATTATGTTGCTTGCTTCGCTGAATGTGACAATGATCTGTTACACTCATGCCTAGTCCCCTCCCCAACCTCCTGAAGGTGACTCCCCAATTATGGTCTTTCCATTTGGAACACAGAGGTTCAATGATGGCTTAACTACAAGGTGCAATTTATTATCTTTGAGGCTCGAAAAGTTCTACTTGCCTTTACCCTTGATTCGTGTTTAGATAATTGTAACTCAATACATTAGGTAGAATCTGTGAAATGAGTGCCCCGACTCTGATTTACCCAGAATATGGCATCCTATTTGGTTTCTGTAAAATGAGTGGGATGTTCTGTTCTACTATCAGATTTCACTGGTTACTGCTGTGCTCTTATTGTCTCCTTCACTAGCTATCCTATATACAACTTCCAGTTAGTTAGACACAGTCTTTCCCAAAAATACTAGGACATCATACTGTGTTCAACAGGGAATGGCTCTCTCTTATATTTTTATGTCTGACTTAACAGCACAGCTCAGCTGTCTGCAAGACATATTGTTACCAGTTCATTAAAATATGCATAAAGTGGGCTTTGGTTCCACCCAGAGTAGTGGTACTCTCCTACCTTATGCTCTTATGTCTTTAATGTATCATCCCATCTTCTAGGCAGTGCATCTATTGGAATGCATGAGGAACTATTTTACACCTGAAAACTACATTCCGTAAATTATGCTGCTAGTCACATTCAGTTATCTCCTTTATGCATTTTATAGAGAAATTAATCTTGTTTAGCTACGCTTCCAACAGCATTGGCAAAGCGAGTGGGGCAGGCTTTAATATGATAACCAGCATTTGTGCAAGCAACATATGTAAACAGCATATGTGAAGGCTCATGTTTATATGTGTTGGCACATTTAAGCCGGAGCTACTGTCTTTGCAAACAAGCATTTGATCCCAATGGCCCACATTACTGAAAGCTACACACCGACAACAGTACTCTAACATATTTAAAATGTATGAATGTATTGACAATCAGTCCAGTGAAATAAAATGGTCTAATCTAATCCTTTCCAAATTATAGATCTTGAGCCCTACATATACTTGTTTTACTGTTGGAAGAGCGCTGAAAATATTTGTCACTTTATTACCAAAATGAAATACAACTGAAAAACTAACTGAACCTCTACTGCAACCTTTTTGTAAGCTAAACTCCAATGCTAACAATGCACAATTCTTACAAAATCCATTCTTATAAAATCCATTACAAAAGTGTCTCAACACCACAGTATCGAAATACCGCAAGAACTATGTGGATGATATCAATTCATTTTTCAATAATCATTACTCACTTTCAAAATAATGATAAACAACAAATAGTGTTTAATATATGTTTAGTCTCTTGTATTACACATTTGCTCAGAGATTTGAGATCTATTACAATCCAAAATCTCCCTTTGTGCTTCAAACTAAAAACACTATTGAGTAAACCCCTTTCCCTTCTCCCTTTAGACAATAGCCCTTTTCTGAAGAAGGGCGAGAATTCCTTCCTCTAAGGCCCTCATCTTGTCCTGGGGCCAGATGTACGATGGTATTTAGCATGCGCAAACGGGTTTGCGACCCGTTTGCGCATGCTAAAAACCTGTGGCCAATGTACAAACACTATTTTGCGAGTCGCAAATAAATTGCGACTCGCAAAATAGTGTTTAGCGACTCGCTATTAGGAAGGGGCGTTCCCTTCCTAATAGCGACCGCAAAGCCATGTACCAATGTTTTGCAACCGCAATTGCGGTCGCAAAACACTCACAAATTACCACCCTCTTCAAGAGGGTGGTAATGGAGTTGCAAATGGGAAGGGGTCCCCAGGGGACCCCTTCCTCTTTGTGATTGGCTCCAAAAATATTTTTTAAGGGCAGGCAGTGGTCCCAGGGTCCACTACCTGCCCTTAAAAAATGAAACGAAAACGTTTCATTTTTTTTTTTTTTAAATGCATCCCGTTTTCCTTTAAGGAAAACGGGCTGCATTTTTTTTTTTAAAACTGCTTTATTGAAAAGCAGTCCCAGACATGGAGGTCTGCTGAGCCCAGCTGGCCACCATCCCTGGGATAGCCAGCCATTCCCAATGGGGTCGCAAATTGCGAGTGGCTCATTAATATTCATGAGCCTCACATTTTGCGACCCCATTGGGAATCACTAACAGTGTCTCTGACACTGTTGTACATTCTAAATTGCAACTCGCAATTTGCGACTCACAATTGAGCGCAAATTGCGAGTCGCAATTTAGAGTGGTCGTACATCTGGCCCCTGGTTCCTTGGTAAGGTCATTTTAATGGTCCCTGAATATTGAGGAGGTGAGAGGAACTCTATTTGGTAGCCCCTCCAGACAATGTTTTACACCCATTTGCCTGATGTTGTCTCTTACCATGCTTCCAGAAAGAAGTGGATCCTACCAGCGACTTCCATGTTGGATCCATATTCCTTTTGATGCTCGGCATAGTCAGAAACGCTGGTTACAATTCGTTGCTTCCTGTTTCTGCTTCCTTTGAAACTTAAATGGGAAGTATTTCTCTTGAAACCTTAAACTTCCTTCCAGGTTTTGCTGTCTCCTTGAGGGTTGCCTAATGACGTATGTTTAAAAGAGGATGATGATGTAGATAGTTGTTTCCTAAAGGAATAAGAATGTTTCCTCTTTTTAAATACTTTGTGCAACTTATCTTTCAGCTCTGCTCAAACAGCTGAGCTCCTCGAAACGGTAACTTTAAAGTAGTAGCTCTCTGAGCCGATTCTGGGATCCAATTTTTCAGAAAGAGATTCCTCTTGGCAGCTATACAGCTGCCACAAGATAAAGCTGATGCTCTCATGGCGTCAAATGAAATTTCAGATAAGAATTCATCCTGTTTTTTCATGGTCTCCAAGAGCTCTGTACATTGAGAGCCTTCCTGCAATGCTTTAAAAACCTCTTTGAAATCTAAAAGAATTCTCTGTGCAGTATGAGCACCGTAACTACCAGCCAGTAGAGCCAGGTGGGAAACAGAATAAATTATTTAGGTACAAAGATAAAGAAAATGGAGGGGGCGAGGGAGTTCGGTAGCGGGGGGGATGCTCACATTCCTGGAATAATCGCCCCAACAAAATCAGAGTAACTTGTGTCACTACCCCTAGCAGACGTGTGCTCTCACAAACAAATAAAATACCGCTTGAAGATCCTGTCAGACTGCCCCTCATAGCTTGCAAATTGCTCATCGGTAAAAGAGTTGTATCCAAACCCAGCAGTGAGAGGTTCTCTTATACTGGTTGGAGGTCGAGGCCCAGCTCCAACCTCAGTATTCCTGGACCTTATCTTGGGACAGTAAACTGTTGTGATGTGTTATGTTAGTAACTAGTATTTACTTTATGATGTACCATCGCGTCTCGTGAGGTTGCTGTGGGGTCAGTGGAATGCAGCCGGGCATTCCATGGAGGCTTGACATTCTCGGGAGACGGTTGATGGATGAAGCAGGCTGGGAGCCCTGTCTGTGTTGGAGAGTCTTAATAAACTTACCATCATCATCTCGTGGTACCTGTCATTCCTTCATCTGATCTTCAACATTTTGATGACGATTGCCTGCTCTCTTCAACAGCGGGGAACGAATCCACATTGTCCCGCTGCTTTGGCTGCATCGGTGTACTGAACCTTCGGCTGCGCTTCGTGGTGATTACTGATTTTACTGCGGACTAACAGGTCACCAATACTTCACTTGTTTATGCTCCCAACCGTCATCCCAAGTGCAGGTACTGTCAAATTTTACTTCTTTTGTCAATCAATCAATCAGGGATTTATAGAGCATGCTACTCACCTGTGAGGGTCTCAAGGCGCTGGGGGGGGGGGGGGGTGCAGCTCCGGATCAGTCGAAAAGCCAGGTCTTGAGGCACTTCCTGAAGGTGTGCAGAGTAGGGGAGCGTCTGATGTTGACTGGGAGCTCCTTCCAGGCCTTTGCCGCGATGTAGGAGAAGGCTCTTCCACCTGCTCTGGATCTGCGGATGCGTGGGGTCTCTGCCAGGGCGAGGTCGGCGGAGCGGAGGTTCCTTTTGGGTACGTGGAAGGATACTCTCTCGTTGAGGTATTTGAGTCCGATGTTGTGGAGTGATTTGTAGGCGTGGGTGAGTAGCTTGAAGGTTACTCTCTTCTTGACGGGGAGCCAGTGGAGGTCTTGTAGGTGCAGGGTCATGTGCTCGTGTCATGGGGTTCCGAGGACGAATCTGGCTGTGGTGTTCTGGATGGTTTGGAGCTTCTGTAGCAGGGTTCTGTTGATTCCGGCGTAGAGGGCGTTGCCGTAGTCCAGTCTGCTGGTTATGAGTGCGTGGGTGACGGTCTTTCTGCATTTGGGGGGTATCCACTTGAAGGTCTTGTGGAGGATGCGGAGGGCATTGAAGCAGGTGGAGGTGACGGCGTTGATCTGGTGGGTCATGGTGAGGGAGGAGTCTAAGATGATGCCGAGGTTTCGGGTGTGGTCTGTTGGAGTGGGTGGGTTTCCGAGGGCAGAAGGGCACCAGGTGTTGTCCCAGGTGGTGGAGGAGGGTCCGAGGACGAGGACCTCTGTCTTCTCCGAGTTGAGCTTCAGGCAGCTGTTGTTCATCCAGGCTGCGACCTCCTTCATTCCTTCCTGGAAGCAGAGTCTGGTGTCTTCGGGATTTTTCGTGAGGGAGAGGATGAGCTGGGTATCATCAGCGTAGGATGCTGTCTGATGATGGCGGCGAGGGGGGCCATGTAGATGTTGAAGAGCGTGGGGCTGAGCGAGGATCCTTGGGGTACACCACAGTTGATCTCTGTAGGTTCGGAGAGGAAGGGAGGGAGTCTGATCCTTTGGGTTCTGCCGGAGAGAAAAGAGTGGATCCAGTCGAGGGCGGTTCCTTGTATACCGGCGTCGTGGAGTCTGGCTGCGAGAGTGCGGTGTGAGATGGTGTCGAAGTCTGCGGAGAGGTCTACTAGGATGAGGGCCGCAGTGTGGCCCTGGTCGAGTAGCATGCGGATGTCATCGGTGGCGGCGAGGAGGGCGGTCTCGGTGCTGTGGTTGCTGCAAAATCCGGACTGGGAGGAGTTGAATATGGCGTTCTCTTTGATGAAGGTGGTCAGCTGGGCTTTGACGAATCTCTCGGTGACTTTGGCTGTGAAGGGAAGGAGAGAGATGGGCCGGTAGTTTTTCAGGTCCGTCTGGTCGGCCGAGGGTTTCTTGAGGAGGGGCTTGACCTCTGCCCGCTTCCAGTCCTCAGGAAAGATGCCGGAATCGAGGGAGGCATTAATGGTCCTGCCTAGTTCGGGTGCTATGGCGGCGGCGGCTCTGTGGTAGATGTGCGGTGGGCAGGGGTCCGTGGAGGCTCCTGAGTGAGTGTTCTTCATGGTCGTGGTGGTGTCTTCAGTGGTAGCAGGTTTCCAGATGGTGATGGTCGGCTGGTTGTCGGTGGTGGAGAAGGGGGGGTGTCTGGAGTCTGTTCGCTGAAGTTGTCGTAGAGGGCCTTGATTTTCAGGTGGAAGCAGGAGCTGAGCTTGTTGCAGAGGTCCTGGGATGGTGTGACGTCCGTGGCTTCGCTGGGGGGTTTGGTGAACTGCAGTATGATGTTGAAGAGTTCTTTTGCGTTACTTGCATTGGTGTGGATTTTGTTCTGGATGAAGGTCCGCTTGGTGGCTCTTGTGCGCTGGTGGTATTCATTTATGGCGTTCCTGTAGGTGTTCTGGTCTTCGGTGGTTTTCCTGTTCCGCCAGAGTTTCTTGAGGCGTCTGCAGGAGCGTCTGGCTTCTTGGAGGTCGGTGGTGAACCAGGCGGCCTTCAGGGGGCGTTGTTTGACGGGGTGGCGGAGGGGTGCGAGCTTGTCTGCGCAGCTGGAGATCCAGCGGTGTAGTTCTTTGGCTGCAGAGTTGGCGTCGGTTGTGGCGGAGGGGGGGTCGTGGAGGAGGGTGGTGTTGAGGTGTTCCTCTGTGATCTTGCTCCAGTTCCTTCGTGGTGGGCGCGGGGCGGGTTTGGGTGCGGTGGTGGTGCTGAAGGTGAAGTGTACACAGTGGTGGTCTGTCCAGATGGGCTGCGTGGTGTGGCTGAAGTGGATGTTTGTCCCTCCTGCGAAGATGGGGTCGAGGGTGTGTCCGGCTCTGTAGGTGGGGGTGGTGACGAGCTGCCTCAGTCCGAGGTTGGCGAGGTTGTCCAGGAGGGTGGTGGAGTCGGGGTCGCTGCACTTGTCGAGGTGGAAGTTCAGGTCTCCGATGAGAATGTAGTCCGTGGAGGCGATTGCGTGGGGTGCGATGAGGTCGGTAATGGTGGTGGCGGAAGAGACACGAGCCATTACACGCTCTTCGGGCTTAGCTCGCACTGTTCCTCGCGGCCGAGTCTGCACATGCTTGCGCTTTCCATCACGGCCGAACAGTGTATTTCCTGGCAACAGCACTACTGAGTGGATCACCTTTGTTCTCCTGACACTAGCCAGTGCGTCCCATGCACTACGCTACAGTCATACTCTGGCGTTGAACGCCAACATGCATACGCTGACGTGATTTTTACCTGAGGTTATGGGAGCTGATGGTGAGCCAATTGATAATCCATATATAGAGGCAAAGAACAGACTTGAAAAGTACTTTGGCAAACAAGTTAATATTGTGATGCAACGCCACAAATTGTATTCGTTACCTCAAAAGGAAAAAGAAACGGTAGATCAAATGGTCACACATTTACGAGAATTGGCACTTAAATGGGATTTTGGTCCTATGACTGATCAGATGATTAGGGATCAGTTAATTGTGCAATGTAAGAATAAGAGAATGCTAGAGAGACTATGGGCCGCTAGAACTCCTACGCTACAAGAAGCCATTTCTATTGCAAACATTGTGGAAGAATCTGACAGGTGTATGAGAGAAATGCACAACTTAGAGACTAAAAAAGAAGATACTGTACATGTCGTTAGCAAGAAGAACGACCCAATACACAGTGAGCACAAAATAAAGTAAAAGAATGATTGTAGACCTAGTTCCCACAAATATAAAGCTAAACCTGTGGGGGATAACAGAAGCAAATTTAATGTGTATTATAGGTGTGGGACCCCAACACCACATCCCTCCTGGACAACCTCCACAACATTGGACTCCGCCAAATCGTGACCGAACCAACGCACTCAGCAGGACACACCCTCGACCCCCTCTTCACAACAGGAAACTCCATCACCTTCAGCCACACCACTGAACTCCGGTGGACTGACCACCGATGCGTCCACTTCACCTTCAGAACACCCACCATCCACAGACACCAGCACCTGCTCCCACGAAGAAACTGGACCAGAATCACCAACGACCAGCTCACCTCCTCACTCAGCAACTCCACCCCAACCATCGCGGGAAACGACGACCCCAACACCGCAGCCCGAACCCTGCACAGATGGATCTCCGACAGCGCCAACACCATAGCCCCTCTCAAGAAAAACAACAACACCCACACCAAGAAAGCCAGATGGTTTACCACCGAACTTCAAGAGTCCAGACGCACTTGCCGCCGCCTCGAGAAGGCCTGGAGGAACACCAAATCCACAGCGCCTTGAGACCAGTAAGGGTGAGTAGCTGCGCTATATAAAAACGGACTTACATTTTACATTTACAGAAGCACACAACAACTTCAGAGCCACTACCAACGCCCACCACCAACTCATCAGAAAAACAAGAAAAAAAGCGATTGAAGACAGAATCTCCACACACGCACACAACAGCAAAGAACTCTTCCACATCATCAAGGAGTTCGCCCAACCCACCAGCGAATCGACGGACATTCCTCCCTCACAAGACCTCTGCGACAAACTCAGCACCTTCTTTCACCACAAAATCAAGAGCATCTACGACAACTTTGACGAAGACAACCAACACACTGAACCCCCGCCAACCACCCCCGACACCCTGAAGCCAGCGATTGACAACTGGACAGCCCTCACCACCGAAGACACACGGAAGACAATGAAGTCAATCCGCTCCGGGGCCCCCACGGAACCCTGCCCCCACCACATCTTCAACAGAGCCTCCGACACCATCGCACCCATACTCAGCCACACCATCAACCGCTCCCTGGTGACCGCCTCGTTCCCCGACGACTGGAAACACGCCGAGGTCAACCCCTTCTGAAGAAACCCTCTGCGGACCCCACCGACCTCAGAAACTACAGACCCATCTCCCTGCTCCCGTTCCCAGCGAAAGTCATCGAGAAAGCCATCAACAGCCAACTCTCCACATTCATCAAAGAGCACAACATCCTCGACTCCTCCCAATCCGGCTTCAGAAAAAACCGCAGTACGGAAACCGCCCTCCTCGCCGCAACAGACGACATCCGCACCCTACTGGACAAAGGAGAAACAGTAGCCCTCATCCTCCTCGACCTCTCAGCGGCGTTCGACACAGTCTCTCACTGCACCCTAATACGCAGACTCCTCGATGCAGGGATCCAGGACAAGGCCCTCGAATGGATCTGCTCCTTCCTCTCCAGCAGAACGCAGCGGGTCAGACTCCCCCCTTTCCTCTCGGACCCTACACCAACCCCCTGCGGAGTCCCTCAGTGGTCCTCCCTCAGCCCTACGCTCTTCAAAGTCTACATGGCTCCACTCGCCCCCATCATCAGAACCTACGGACTCAACATCGTGTCATACGCAGACGACACCCAACTCATCCTCTCCCTATCCAACGAACCCAACACCGCCAGACACAACTTTCGAGAAGGCATGGAAGCCGTCGCCAAATGGATGAAAAACAGCTGCCTACAACTAAACACCAACAAAACAGAAGTACTCATCATGGGCCCAAACCCCGACGCCTGGAGCGACCTGGTGGCCCCCCGCCCTCGGAAACCCGCCCACCCCCACCCCCACGGACCACGAACGCAACCTGGGAATCATCCTGGACTCCGAGCTCAAAATGGACCACCAGATCAACTTCGTCTCGTCCTCCTGCTTCCACACCCTCCGCCTCCTACGTAAGACCTTCAAATGGATCCCCCTCGAACACAGAAAGACCGTCACTCACGCCCTGGTCACCAGCAGACTCGACTACGGCAACGCACTCTACGCCGGAATAAACAAAAACCTCACCCACAAGCTAACTAACATCCAGAACGCCGCCGCAAGACTGGTCCTCAACCTGCCAAGACACTGCCACATCTCCCAGCACCTGTGCACACTCCACTGGCTCCCCATCGAGGCCAGAGTCACCTTCAAGATGCTCACCCATGCACACAAGGCCCTCCACGACACCGGACCAGCATACCTGAACAGCCGACTCAATTTCCACGCACCCCAAAGGACCCTACGAGCAGCCCAGCTCTCCTACGCCGTGATCCCCCGCACCAGAAAGACCAGATCAGGAGGCTGCTCCTTCTCCTTCCTCGCGGCCAGAGCCTGGAACGCCCTTCCGCTCCACCTCCGACAGACAACATCGCTTCCCATCTTCGCAAGAAACCTCAAAACCAGGATCTTCGACAGACCCCCTCTTTGATGGACTGAAACCTGCACCCCCCCCCACCCCCACCGCCTTGAGACCCTTACGGGTGAGTAGTTGCGCTTAACAAACGCCTGATTGATTGATTGATTGGAGTATGAGTCATGCTGCTGATTTCGTGGGGTATTACGCTAGGGACAAAATTTGCAGAAAATGTGGGAAAAAAGGTCATTTGCGCAGAGTTTGCAAAGATCTTTCAAGAAATAGAGTTGCCTTTGTTGAGGAAGGTTATGTTGCACCTGACATTTTACTGTGTGTGGAAGACGGATGCATAAGGCCCAAAGCAACCTTCTTGGTAAATGGTGTGGCTGTAGAGTTGATGGTGGACCCGGGTTCCATGTTTACCATCCTACCCTTTCGTATCTTTAATGAGCATTGGCCAAATGTGTCACTCATCAACAGTGACATCTCTCCTAAGAGGTACAGCGGTGAAGCTATTTCCATCAAAGGTTTTATGGAAACCAAGTTTGAGTTTAAGGGAAGGAGTGCAATGGGTAGAGTGTATGTGTCGAATGATGGCCCTGCTATATTAGGTTGGGTACAACAACATGATTTGCATGTGGTCATAGATCCCAGGTCGATGGAACAAGTATTGGTGGTGGATCATGAAGATATTCTTGATACGATCTTAACCAAGTACAAAGGAGTTTTTCGTGTGGATTTAGGTAAATTGGTGGGGTATGAGCATGAGATCAAGCTTAAGGACGGTGCCCAACCAGTGAGACATGGGTTGATATTGCTATTCGACAGATGTTGAGTTACATGTAGAAGCAAGATGTTATTGAACTGTTAGAGGTGTCAGAGTGGCTTTCTCCGGTGGTCGTCACTAAGAAGAAGGATGGTAATCTCAGGTCATTGAATCAGAACATAATTGTGGATAGCTTCCCTTTGCCAAACATATCTGAGATGGTGTTATTGATGGACAAAGCCAAGTTTTTCACTAAATTGGATTTAAGGTCAGCATATCATCAGGTTATGTTGCATCCAAATTCTAGAAAATTAACAGCTTTTGTTACCGTGGAGGGAATCTTCTAATTCAAGAGGCTTCCTTTTGGCCTGGCATCGGCCGCTAGCGTATTTCAGCGTATGATGCACAGTTTGCTTAAAGGGGTAAAGAATACTAGCTATTTCCAAGATGATATTCTTGTTACTGGGAAAGATGAAGCAGAGCATAACAGAACGTTGGCAAAGGTTTTGGAGAGCCTAGACAGAGCAGGACTGACTTTAATGAAGGAGAAATGCAAGTTCCTATTGAAGGAAGTGGACTATTTCTGAGAGCGGCGTGCAAACTAAAGAAGATTTGTTGAAGGCTATTAAGCTAGCTGCCACTCCTACTAGCAAAGATAAACTCAAATCTTTTATGGGATTGATTGAGTACTATTCCAAATTTGTTTTCAATTTCGCACACAAAACTGAGGCATTGAGGGAGTTGTTGAGGAAGGGCACACCATTTAAATGGGGTGTCGCGCAGGGAAAGGCTTTTCAAAATATTAAGGATGAAATAGTAAGTGCCGGTATTCTTACTCCATTTCAACCCGGTAAGGAGACCCTCATTACCGTTGATGCCAGTGCCCATGGTATTAGTGCTGTTTTATTGCAAATCAAAGAGGGTGTAGAGAAAACAGTGGCGTTTGCGTCACGCATACTTAATCAATCGGAACGCAATTATGCCGTCATTGAGAGGGAGGCGTTAGCTGCTGCATGGGGAGTTCAGTACTTTCGCAACTATTTCTGGGGTGCACGCTTTACCCTAAGAACAGACCACAAGCCCCTTGTCAGAATGTTGAGTCCTGGTGGGGCGAATAATGGATCTTCTCGGTTAATGCGGTTCGCGGCCAGGCTGCAAGAATATATGTATAAACTGGAATATGTAGCAGGCTGGAAACATTTTCAAGCAAACTGTCTATCAAGATTGCCACTTGGTGTGGAGGAGGATGAAGAGAATGATGAGGAAATGGTGTGTATCGTAGCTAGTGTGGAGGATGCGTTCGAAAATGAGTTTAAATCGGTGACTAAGGACGAGTGGCAGGAAGCAGTTAGGAACGATGATGAATATAGAGAACTGGTCAGTTCCATCAGGTCAGGATGGAAACACGAAGGTGATCTCAAGCCAGCCTTAAGAAATTTTGTTAAATTGCAAGAGGAGTTCAGTATTGGTGTGACGGACAATTTAGTATTGAGGGGTGAGAGATTTGTACCCTCTAGAGGGCTCAGAAAGAAATTGTTTTTGTTGGCACATGAAGGTCATTTGGAACAAACGATTACTAATAAACGTCTCAAGGACAGATTTTGGTGGGCAGGGTTAGATGAGGAGGTCAGATTGTGGGTAGAGAGTTGTAGTTTGTGCAGAGAGAGTGAAAAAAGACTCAAGATCGGTGCACAGGGCATGGGTTCCATTGCTGGAGATCAAAGTGGAGTGGTGTGGGAGAAAGTGTGTCTGGATTTCATTGGCCCCATGGATTTTCTACCTGGAGACAAGAAATTTGCTATGGTACTGGTGGATGTCTACTTGCGGTGGGTCATTGTGGAATTTCTGAGAAACATCACCACTGGTAATGTGATCAAGAACTTAGATTCCATATTTAAGAGGGAAGGGTGTCCGGGTGTGTTGGTGACTGATAATGGCACGCAACTCATTTCCCATGCTATGCAGAGTTTTTTGCGTGGAAACGGTATAAGACGTGTGCACATCTTTATATAATCCACAAGGAAATGGCATGGTGGAACGTATGAATAGGGTCAGCAAGGGTACCATTCAAATGGCTATACAGGGGAATCGAGACGTTCAGAGGTGTGTGGATAACATGGTTTGGTCCTACAACACTGCTGTCAATGGAGCCACTGATGAATGCCTTTTAAAAGGATGAGGGGTAGAACTCCAAAGACTAAACTCACTCCTCAGTGGATGGTTGAGAGTGTTTGTCGTGTCAAGGGAGAGAATATAGTGAAGGGAAGTAGCATAGAGGTTGGAGATTTGATCAAAGTCAAGTTGGGCAAGAGAGAGCATTGTGTGAACAGATTTTCTGCACCCATGGAAGTGAAAGAAGTACATAGGTGGCATGTAGTTCTAATGAATGGACAAAGGTGGAATAGGAGGAGAGTGGCCCTGTATTGTAAGAAAGGTGATGTTGATGCCTGTGTGGGCGTGAATGAGGACAGTTTGAGGAAGTTGATGGGAAGAGGTCAGCTAGTGGGATTGCAGGAGACACCAGAAGCGAATTGTATCAAGGTATTGTACCAAAAGAAAAGAAACATTCTTGCTTGCGTTTTGTTCCCTCTAAATTTAATGATTTTGTCATGGGGTAAGGGATGAAGGAAATTTTATTGTTTGGGTTGTTTCTTTTGTGTATCTCCTGTTCAACCATTATTTCAGCTTTCTTATGCTTGTAAAGTAAGGGGATATGTTGTGATGTGTTATGTTAGTAACTAGTATTTACTTTATGATGTACCATCGCGTCTCGTGAGGTTGCTGTGGTATCCGTGGAATTTAGCCGGGCATTCCAGGGAGGCTCGACAATCTTGGTAGACGGTTGATGGATGAAGCAGGCTGGGAGCCCCGTCTGTGTTGGAGAGTCTTAATAAACTTACCATCTTCATCTCATGGTACCTGTTGTTCCTTCATCTGATCTTCAACATAAACCAAACAGGAAGTGCTAGGGGAATGCTACACTATTAATAACACCCAGTTGTGGGTGTGTGGCACTAATATCAGCATTTATTTTGTTCCCTGTGCTATGATTTGGTACAAATCCCAAGGTTTAATGACTAGGTCAAGGACGAAAGTCATGAAGGAAATTTGGGTTTCTCAGAACTCTCAGGTTTACCAGTTCCACGCAGGAGTAGATTAGCCTTCCATGTTTAATTTTACTTTCCCCCTCTTTGCACTTCGATTTATCCTAATAGAAATTCAAGATTACAAATACCCGAATGCAAAGAACCTCCCTATCCTGAAAGTACTGACGTGTGTAGGGATTGGAAAGCCTGAAAGCTGTGGTTGTGCTCTCTGCATGAAGGTGACGTAGACTGTCTGCCTCCTTGGGTGGTCGGGTCATTTATATTAAACCTGAGTTGAAAGGTAGCAATTTATTACCCACAAATTAAAATTCATGACTACCTATATATGAGCTGCACCTTACATTGAGGGTACCATTGTTCTGGTGGAAACAGCCAATCGTGAATGGAATATATTAAATGCACATTGAAGTAAAGAAAGCAGCAACAAATTTGATATGACTCGAAATTTCATGCAAATAAAAACCAGTCACAGCTGTAGCTATTTTAATGTGTGCATTTAGAGCTGAGTTTTTGTTCTAAAAATACTCCGAAAGCCTCGTTTCTGCGGGAGAGGCGGTGCTGCTGGCGGGTGCTCCCCGCGACAAGAAGAATGGATATATATTAGAACGCGGAGTGTTATAAGTGCGCCGGACTGACACCGTGAAAGCGTTCGCAGCCTTCACTATGATTCAAGCTATTCATTAGCATGTAACGGAACCGGATGTTGATGCAGCTAATCACCATTCAGGCGTAGGTAATCAAACCCTGATCAGTCTATGCGTAATTTCTAAGCTTTTTAGACTCAAGTCTGCAAAATAAATAATTGCCTCTTTGAATTTAAGAGCTGACAATTGAAAAGATTCTGAAAATAGGATGTTCCTCATTATTTTTCAGCTGTGGTTAAGGAAGGTTGGCTGCATGCCAGAGGAAGCTCGGAGCCCTTTCTGTTTACTCATCTCTTCTGTCGTTCAGCGTCACCCAGGGGGCAGAGTGCCATTACCAATGTGCTTCAGTAATATTCTGCAGAAAGGCCAGTTAACAAGCATGAAATGACCAAAGCCGCCCAGATTTTTTATGCACCTCCTGTATCAGAAAAACTTTAATGCCAACATCTTGAAGTAGGAAAGAGATAGATAATTTAAAAAAAAAATTGCAGGAATGTTTGACTAAACTTGGAATAGAGGCATCTCTGAATGCTGCGACTAGACTCACCACTGGTTCAAAGAAAACCAACCACATGACTCCGGACCTGAAATCGCTCAACTGGCTTCCGTTTGAGTCAAGGATCCAGTTAAAAATTGCATGTATTACTCATAGAGCATTACACTTCAACACGCCTCTTTACCTTGCAAATAAGCTCAAACTATCGGGAGGCTCCCGGCCCTCTAGGAGCACCTGCACATTGCTGCTCAAGCCGAAGAAATTTTAAAGAATGAAAACCTACAATCTTACATTCTCTGGTATTGCCCCGAGAATTTGAAACTCCCTACCTGTGGAAACAAGACTGATTCCCTCAACATTTGTCTTCAAAAGGGAAGTGAAAGCCCTACTGATGAACACTGCGCTGAACTAGAAGTTTTTCTCCTTTTGTCTCCTATCTTGCTTAGCCGACTAATCTGCTACCTGGCATTTGCTACGGCCTCAGTATTGCCCGCCAATATGTCATTGTGTTCCTGATGTATATTTTTCTACTTCTCTCCCACAGCTATCTACCTATGTCTTCCACAACTCGTATGTAAAGTGCTCTGATACCCGCTTGGGTCATGTTCGCTCTATACAGACAGCTAAAGTAAAGCCATATTTTGCTTCAAAGTGTTTCCCGCCTGAATCGGGGATGTTGGCATGCATGGAAGCAACATGAGCATCTTTAAATCCTTGCAACTTTACTAAGTTGCAAATAGGAATATGTGTGATTTAGAATCAAAGTTTTGCTTCAGTTCGAAAAAACCAAAGTAAGACTTACTAATTGATAAGAATGGAATTCTGAGAAAGTCACTCAACAAGCAACAGGCGCTATGGTGCATGCCAAGAAATGCATCACACCAAAGAAAATTCGGCTTTAATGATGCAGGTGCACATCACAAAGGATTACAATACCCTAGTGGCCAATGCCTTACAGACTACCTTTGACCCCCACTAGCATGTTTTAACCTGAACAATACACATCCTTCCCCTAAGGCCACCGTCAAACATTTCAATCATCTCAAGCATCTACCCGACTATTCTCCCCAACCTTCTTTTAGGACACCTCCCACTCGCTCTAAAATCTCCATTTGTTGCATATTTGAACTTATAATAAACTTCCAACTCCTCACCCCAACCCTCAAACGCTAGTCCCGGAGCAGCTGATCCACCCATCCAGCAGCATAACCAACTTTATTGTGGCCTGCAACCCATTACCATACCTGCCCATCCTCACCTCGACTACAAAACAACTTCACCTGCTCATCAGTGACTAACACAATAAATAAAACCCTGAAGATCTGACACATATCAGGAGACCCTAAACCACACAAACCAATAACCTATTCTAGGGTGAAAGGGAGGCTTTGAATAACAGCCCTACTCCTGCCCAGGTGACCGATGTGTCACCTTAGACAAAATACTGACCAACCCTTCACCCAAGTGACAGATCTTTTGCCTCACTGTTTCCCCAACACAATCCCCCCCACCCTCCACCCAGTTAGCTTTTGCCAGTTCATGGACTGCACCACTATGCCCGAAAAGCCCAAGTGGCAAGGCTCCCTTATAGCATGACCCCAAAACCCCATTGGCAAGGGCAACAGGTATTGCATTGAGCATGTGGAGTAGGTTTTTTTTTTTTTGCAAAGGTATGCAACGTTATGGTGACCATATTTGCAGAACTCAAAGCCAGGAGGGCCACAGACATCGAAGTAGGTCTACCTATTGACAACCAACATGGGCACTTAGGACCTACAGTACAGCACTCACTGATACAGATGAAGGGCTACACTGCCACATCCAACAAACCTGTAAAAAAGACTATATATACTACAGACCACCATTTCAGATGCTGTCGACTTCTATTTCATAAAGAATGAACAGCTAACGAAACAGCAAACATTTCAAGTTGTCTAATATCACTAAATCAATCAATCAATTCACTTTATTCGGTTTTTGCATAAAACCATAAAAGGCAAATAAAACAGAATATACAAAATAGTCTATCAAAAACGAGTCTGCCAGATAACATCAAATGCTGTACATAAAAATGAGATATAAATAAAGTGAATATATAATTTATGTTAAAAAAAGAATAAAAAGACCATTCAAAGACTAAGTATAGGGTAACGATACAGGCAGGGACACAACTCATCCATCCCTTGTATACCTCAGACGGTTAATCGCAACTGGCTCGTAGCCTAAATGCAGATTTAAAAAAATTAAGGACCTAAATAACATTTGTAAAAAACGTAAAAGCAGGGCAAACCTGCCTGAACTTAAACTTATTCAAAAAGGTGAAAATAAAAGCCTTCTGGGGTACCTCACAATAGCCACAGAACATTGTAAAGTGGAGCATGTCCTGTGGAGACTTACCGTCGCAGCCACAGGACATTAGGTTTGACCCCTATTACACCCATGTGGCTGCGCCAACAAGAGATAAAAGAGATCAAAATTAAATCTAGTCAATAAAAAGCAATCGTAACCACTTAGAGGTCCCAGAAGATATGGCTCAGTAGTTTGCACAGTTTTCCAGATGACAAATCTGCGTGCACTAGGCTTCCTTAGCTCCCGGTCTTCCCTATCTGAGGTCCGCTGACTAACAAAGGACTCCTTTGCCCACCCCAGATCCTTCCTGTTCACCGATTCTGGGTTGGAAATTAAGTCAGTCTAATATCACTCATTAAAGGCCGAGACCACTCTGCTTTGCAGTCTGGAACTTGTGATCCTGTATTTATAATGGTACAAGACGACAAGTACCAGAAGGTGAAAGAATAAAAAAAGTAATGAATAAGCTTCAATGTGTGTATTTTCACTGGGAATAAAAAAAACTTTCAGGGGCCCTTTACAGAGCTCTGCCCAAACCTTTGAAATCTAGATGAAAACACGTCCTCTCCCTTTCTTCTATGAGACCCATGGCATGCTAGGCCTTGGGTGATGGGCTCATGCAACACTGATTCACCTCTTTGTAAAACCTGATGTGCTGAGTGAACCCGAAACCGGTCCCAGGATGCTTGTTTCCGGTCCAGGGAAGACATGGCTTGGCAGTTCGGGCTGGACTGTTCCCATGAGGCACAGGGTCAGACTGATTTGCATATGGCCATGTCTGAACTGGGGTGGTGGAAGTGAGCTAAAGAATGATGATGGATTAAACCCAGATCAGTTGACTGGGGGTGAGTGTTTGATTTGCTCTAACGCTCCGTCCATCATCCCCTTTGGTATCGCTTTGTTCGCCCTAAGTTGGCAGGGTATGCCCAGACGTGGGTCCCTTGCTCACTTTGCCACTGGATTCAAGATAGCCTGGCTGATGAGGGTTTTGAACCCGAAACCGGTCCCAGGATGCTTGTTTCCGGTCCAGGGAAGACATGGCTTGGCAGTTCGGGCTGGACTGTTCCCATGAGGCACAGGGTCAGACTGATTTGCATATGGCCATGTCTGAACTGGGGTGGTGGAGTGAGCTAAAGAATGATGATAGATTAAACCCAGATCAGTTGACTGGGGGTGAGTGCTTGATTTGCTCTAACGCTCCGTCCATCATCCCCTTTGGTATCGCTTTGTTCGCCCTAAGTTGGCAGGGTATGCCCAGACGTGGGTCCCTTGCTCACTTTGCCACTGGATTCAAGATAGCCTGGCTGATGAGGGTTTTGAACCCGAAACCGGTCCCAGGATGCTTGTTTCCGGTCCAGGGAAGACATGGCTTGGCAGTTCGGGCTGGACTGTTCCCATGAGGCACAGGGTCAGACTGATTTGCATATGGCCATGTCTGAACTGGGGTGGTGGAGTGAGCTAAAGAATGATGATGGATTAAACCCAGATCAGTTGACTGGGGGTGAGTGTTTGATTTGCTCTAACGCTCCGTCCATCATCCCCTTTGGTATCGCTTTGTTCGCCCTAAGTTGGCAGGGTATGCCCAGACGTGGGTCCCTTGCTCACTTTGCCACTGGATTCAAGATAGCCTGGCTGATGAGGGTTTTGAACCCGAAACCGGTCCCAGGATGCTTGTTTCCGGTCCAGGGAAGACATGGCTTGGCAGTTCGGGCTGGACTGTTCCCATGAGGCACAGGGTCAGACTGATTTGCATATGGCCATGTCTGAACTGGGGTGGTGGAGTGAGCTAAGGAATGATGATGGATTAAACCCAGATCAGTTGACTGGGGGTGAGTGTTTGATTTGCTCTAACGCTCCGTCCATCATCCCCTTTGGTATCGAGTGAATGAGGCGAGGCAGCACAGCAGGTGACTCTTTGAAGAATTAAGTTTCTATCCCTGGTGTGAGAGAGGGCTTATGAACAGTATTAAAGCTCCCTCTCATCCTACCTTTCTCAAAGACTAGGACATGTATTTATTTAACCTAAAAGTGTCAGGACACCAAGACAGTCTCTGAAAAACCTGGACTGTCCGGGCAAATCCGGGACGTTTGGTCACCCTATGCAATGTACTAAACGATTTACGGACATATGAAAATGTGCACATAAAGGAGTGACCCAGCAGCCCAGGCACACCACACTGGCATGGAAGTGTAGATGACTGTACACATGTGATCTGGCAAAATGTTGTCACTCATAGTGAATGACGTCCACTGAGCAAAGTGGCCTGTCACATGGATTCCTGTTCTGTGTTGTGATGAGCGGAAGCAAAATGTAATGACACTTAAAAAGACCAGATAATGAAGAAGGCTGACTGAAAGCCCCTATATATATGTATATTTATAAATTGCTTTTTTATGTTTTTTAGAAACAATGAGGCTGGTGAGATGGCGAATGCTTTCTGTAGGCAAGACTTAAAAACACGTTGTATCAAGTACAGATGTTTTTCCTATTTTTCGTTTTTAGAAATACTAAACATTTGGCAATAACCAATCTTTAAAACTTCAGCTAACAAATCGTCAAAGGGAGGCAAAACTACTACAACAAAATGTTCATCCCACCAGTTGCAGTGAACTTTACATGTATAAAATAATATTTGCTAGATTGAATAAAGTGCAACTCTAGGTCGATGCACATGAACACCTTTGCTTGCTGACCTTACATTCCAGATAGATAGATTCTACGGGGCCTCATTTACAAGTCACTTTTTTTTTACGCATTGGCTGCACAATGGGTTTGCCCATATTTACAAGGTTACGTATGGCTTTTCATGGCCTTGTAAATATGGGCCCCTTTTACGCATAACTGTGCGTGAAAGGGGTATTCCATGGGTGTTGCTGTGGTTGTTCCCACGCTACATCCATGGAACCTGACATATTCTCAGATTTACATCGTCAGAATGGTGCAACGAGGAGAAATACTTTTATTTCTCCTCGTTTCTTCCTCTTTCTATGCGTGCTGCATTCTGCAGCACACATAGAAAAAGGAAATTGCCATCAATGATTGTTTTTGTGCAGGAAGGTGTCCCTTCCTGCACAAAAACAATCATCCCTGCAACGCTGGCATCCTTGCAACATGACATAAGGGTGTCTGCATTGGCGCACGGCTGCTGTTTGTGCACAGCACAAGGGAGACGGACAGGAATGCGCCGAATCTTGTAGATATGGCGCATTTCAGCTCTCTTATTTTGACGCATAGCTGGAAGGCTTGCTGCGTTGTTGTGCGCCAAAATATAGTAAATGAGGGCCTACGTGACTTACTTAAACATGACTTACTTAAACTTTGTGGTTTACCATCTTCAGTGTGAAAGTTATAAGAAATCAATAGAATCCTAACTTTTCTGGAGCTCTTCATTATTGCTTTTCACTGCTAGTCATCCAGCATCCACATTTACACCCCTCCGGGGTGTGCTCTCAAATGGCCCTGATGGATGGGTACAAGGATACTTGATATTTCATCTTAGACGATGGTTAGGAACGGAATAAAAGTGTCCCACTCCTTTCACCTGCAAAGGTAATCCTCCTTTCAGTTCAACTAAAATTCCCTATTTCATCAATGAACCTTGTTTCCTGGCGATTTTCACAACGATCTTTGGTCATAAGGAACTAGAGATTGAAGAACACATTGCATCTTAGTCCGCAGTGTCCTATTAAGTTTATGCAATATGACTGGCTCTAGGCTGCAGTCAGCAGCAGCCCCCAGCCATCTCCTTTATTAATTCCGTATAATCTAATATTTTTTCTAAAATAGGACACTAATGTGGAATGTAATAAAAACTGATGAATACTATGGACGCAGTTCATATGTAGTGGTAAACCTTCTGTCAGCATTTCAGAATTATAACAATATAATCATATTTGATTCATTAGATAAAGACTTGTCATGCATAGGGAATGTCCAGAAAGACCTACATACATTTAGGCATTTCACTCTTGCAAAACTTTAACATTGCAGTCAATGGGGAAAACCATTTGTGACAATCAGTCACTTGCAGGTCCAGTTGGGGAGGGCGATAAATTCCGCTCCGGCGGCGGAGTTCGTCGAGTTTTGCCCACTCCGCGTTATGCTTGTAATGCAGAATTCCAGCAAAACTTAACACTGGCGAGCATGAGCAAGAATTGGCCTCCTCTAGTGTGATTTTTGAGCGCTAGGATGGTTACCGGGCGATACTTTCTCAAAGCGGGCGGTCGTGTGCAGTCTTGACTGTTCGCAGTGAGAAAGTTGCCGCTTGTGCTGAGAAAGCTGTAGCTCGAGTAGAAAATCTACTCGAGCGTCAGCAGAGAAGCAGTGCCCTCTGGTGCGCCACGTGGTGCTGTTCGCACTGGTTTTGCAGCGCAGAACAAGCTCCTGGCGCCAAAATCAGCACGACATGCCAATCCCACCCGCTCGCGAGAATCTTGCTGAGTTTTTATGTAACACTGCAGAATTCTGCAGAGTAAACTCCGCAAGTTCCACCCACCCCTAAGGTTGAGTTCAGTGGAAATCACTGGGTGATAAGGTGATGTGGGTCCCAGGACCAGGGTCCGACAAGAAGCCAGCGATTCTGTGGTTCTAGGAGCGTGATTTGTCTGCGGGCTGCAGAGGACTAGTATCTCTAGTCCAACAGAGTTCTGGCTTTGCCTTTGGCTTTCAGAGGGGTTCCTCTTTCCTTTGGAAACGGTCTCTGGTCCGGGACGAGTCGCAGTCATGCAGTTGCAGGGTGGTTGGCATAGGTAAAGGCTATCACCCCTTTTCTTTGTGCAGGTCCTGAAGTCGCAGACTCTGGTCTGTTCTTTGTCCTTGATTGCAAGTCGATCAGATCTGAGGTTCTGGTGTCAGGGAGCCCCTTAAACAGAGCCAGCTCTAGGGCGGTGCGACTGGTGCCACCTCACCAGGCGCTGACTTCGAGAGGCGCCTGTTTTCAACTATAGAGTGATTTTAAAAGCACCCGCTGCCGCGTTCCTTTTCAGGCAGCAATAATAATGCCGAGATAACTGTGGTGATTAATGGACCTGCTGGAGAGAGAGATCTGAGTTTTGCCTAGTGGCGGTTTTGACTCATCTAAAGTAGTGCAGGTAGGAATAATGTACCTTCTGCAAAGAACGTGTACCATGCAGATCACAAAGTGCATATAATGTAGCTAGTTCAGTGGGTTACTGCTTTTGTCAGAGAGATCCTTTTGTTTCTTTGAAGTTTATAGGTTAAAATCCTAATATAGAACAGTGAACTATTAACTGTCATCAAAGAGCTGTATGCAAACTGCAAGGTATTGGTTAGAGGGTTATGATTTTTCCCCGTCTTTCATTATCCTAATGTTGTAAAAAGGGTTCATTTGGTATAAATCTTTCTTATTAGTAAAGTCAACCCCCGACCATAGTGTTATGTTTTAAACTACTTTCTACTAGTATGGATGACATGTGACTCCTACACCTTGTAGTCCTCTGTCTTATGTAACATTTCCTATACACTGATTTAAACATGTATGATTCTTTTTCTCTCTTTAATGTGTGTATGATGTAAAGTGCTCTGACACCCTACACTGGTATGAGTGGTGCTATAAAACAAAAGAAATGCTTGTGAGAGAGAGTGGTTATGAAGACTTAAGGGGCACTGTTAAAGGGTGGTGGTGAGGGAATCCGCGGAGAAGGTCATTGGGGGGGCACCAGCACAAATTGTCACACAGGGCACCACCAGCGCTAAAGCTGACCCTGCCCTTAAATTCTAGATTTTGGGGCATTAGGGGTGTGGGTGCTAGTAGCCAATGGGCTACTAGACCCAGCAGCTCATCCGCCCCTGAGGTGACCACTTCCTGTGGAGGGGGGCATCTTTTCTGCCCAGAAGCCTCTATTCTGTCACTTTTAAAATGGCAGAACACTTCTTTGGCTGTACAGACCAGGTAGCCCAGCCTAGGAGTGTGGCTAGCCTTCTGGGGGTGTACGCCTCCTGACTATCTAATTTTCCCATCTTCCTGGGTTGCAAATTTGCCTGGGGTAGGGGGGTGGCTTTTTCCTCCTCTGGGGGAAGCCTGATTGCCTATCAGAGGCAGTGAGAGCTTTGAAGCTCACTGCCTCTGATGTGCCACTTCACTAGCCAAATTGTAAGGGAGGGAGTTGACACCTCGCCCAGGCAGGCCTTTTGTTTCTGCTTCCTGAGAGAGTTCACACCCCTTGGCAGGGGACAGATTCCTGTCTTGGTAGCAGCAGCTGTAGGCTGTCACCCAGGACACAGGAAAGGCTGTTGCAACCAGCTGTGCAACCTCTAAGGTAGCCACCTGGGTGCATGTCACATTATATCCGACTTTGAAAAAGGTTGGGTTTGATGAGACAAGTTGTTTGATACCAAACATGACATATTTAATTGGGACCACAATGGAGCTGGCAACGTCAGGTTGCCCAGGTGCCAGCCCATGTTAACCTATGACCCCCTGAACACTTATAGTAGCCCTTAATGGAAGGAGGCTACTATAGAGACATATAAGCTTGCATTTGCATTTACACCTTTAATATAATCACTTAATCTCCCCATGCCTAAAGCCCAAAAGGAATGTGTCCTTGTGTAATGTAACTAAGGCTCATGTAAAGCACTCCGATACCTTCGGGTCAAGTCTGCACTATATAAAACTGCAAAAAGACAAACAAATTAAGTGTTTTGCACACTTCTGTCATTGGGCTATACTTGGGCTACATTTGGGTGATATTTATGCTACATTTAGGCTCTTTTCTCTCTGGTGGCCATCTTAGGAGACTTATTTTTTATGAAGCTCCCTAATCTACTCATTTACTGCAGTATCCTCAGTAGAAAATGCTTTCAGTTTTCGACTTCGATTTCATTAAAAAGGCAGTCAGATGTGCCATGCTTTTGGCATAAATGCAGAATGTTAGCACTCTAGTTGCTCATCAGAACACTGTAGTAAACGGATGATCACCAGGGAGTTAAGGGTTGAAAGTGCATGTTTCAGTCTACTTGTCGGAATGTTTTAATGAAATAGAAGAGGCACAGTGACACAATGTGCACATGACCCAATCTGGGCATACCTGTCTCACTTCAGGCGACATACTAAAGTATACAAAAATTGATGGATGGAATGCTTAAATTAATCTCAGCCACTGGTAATTACTTTGGTACGCATCCCAATCCATCATTATTTTGCACACCATGCCATTTTAGTTAGAACCCGGTTTGCCGTTTAGCAGGAGCATTAATGCACCAACACTGGAAAGAGGCATCCTCCTCTCCAAAATTATTTAGAACTCCATTCTCTCAGTGTACAGACTGTCTTTCCCCTTCCGTTGTAACTACTTGCTCTAATGACGCATATGATCTGAGGTAATATTATGCCTTACCCATTCACCTCTGTTTACTAGCAAAATATTTGTGTATCAATATGCGCTGAAGTAGCTGTAAGGCAGCGTATGGATCGAATGAAATAAATAAAGCTATACATATAAGCCTACATTTTCAGAGCTATTGGTGAAATTGAAATAAGACCTACATACCTAGTGGTCTCTGCATGAGCATGTGTTAGCAAACAAAAAATAATTTCTGTATTAGTGTGTTATTTGACAAATTGAGAAGTGTATAGTAAATGTTGCCCTTTATTTATAGCTTTAGTTCTAGTTTGTCAAGATGAACTAATAGCTGCTTAAATTCTGAAGCACATCATCTAGTGAATATGGTATATTGAAACAGCCTCCAATGACTAAGGGCCTGTATATGATGTGCTCTGGATATTCCGACCCATGCGTAAACCCCTGTTTATGAACGGTTTGAATTACAAGTCAAAGGTATTTAACGTAAAATGATAATTATCAGATGCATTAAATACCTCAAGGCTTGTTACATTTCGACAGGTTAAACCTGACGGAATTGGAACAAGTGAAAAGCATAAGGTATTTACCGTATCATGCAGAGTTTGGTGCGTCAAACCCCAAAATCTGCATGTTATTCCCCATAAACTTGTAACAAGTGCTATTTATCGCACCCAATAAATAGCGTACCCCATGGTATCATACCCCGTGGTATCGTTATTTATCAGGTGCGCTAAAGAGCACCTACTCTTGTGAACAGGGCCTATGGCTGTGATTCATGATTTGTTACAATGGAGCATCACACAATCCCAAACCTGGCACCTTAAAATCTTCTCCTCTTTCTTGTCTCATTGTCCTCATATTAGCGCTTCCATAAATATCCGCCTCATTCTAATCTTGCCAATAATTTTCCAGAAATAAATAATTGTTTGCTCCCCTCCAGAGCATTACAAACATATCTGGAAATTACAGGGCCATGTGCTGGTAATTCCCCCCACTACCAGTTAATTTCTTGAAATATCTTCTGTGTCTCTTCTATCCTTCTGATGGTAATGGTTCTTGAAAACTGTGCTTCCACGGTCGATGCTCCCAATTTTGAGGTAAAACTTTAAAAATATCAGAATTGACTGCCAGTAATTTCAAAACCTGAGTAGCCATTCCATCGTATTGGCCAGAGTGTTTCACCTCAGGGTCTTCGTTAAAATAAATGACGTTTTTTATGCATGCATAAGTGAAGCCTAATGCAAAAAGGCCTTTCTGCAGCTTTCTCTGGTGATATCATCTTAGTAAGTATTCTTGGTGATCTCATATATATTCACTGTACAATTTTACCTTATTATTTGCAGTTCATCGAATGACGAGTATCAGGGCCTGGAGACATTTTAAATGAATTGCAGCAAAGAACGGGGACAACGTTATGCCCCCTTTTCAACTTAGCACAGCAAATGCCTTTAAAAATCTGCAATGTAACATAGGTATGTAATTCAAACAAAATCTATTTTCTTTCGGTTTATAAAACATTTCGGGTTTATTGTTTATGGTTTTAAATCCTAAATTCAGAAGCATATTTACTCACGGTTATAAATGCATGCATTGTTGTTTCTCAATTGTTTTATTCAGGGGGTGTGAGGTAGTACAAAGAAAATTTGCATGCTTCCTTAAAGGTTTGTGAAGTGTATTTTTTTTTAAAGTTTGTGGTGGGCTTTATTCACGGCGTAAATAGTTATTACTATAATTAAAGTGAGGAGAAGAAGAACCCTTGCACATGCTTTCTCACATCATTACCAATCCGAAGGAGAAGTAATCAATGTTTCTGACTCCAGTGTTTGCATATCACCCCACCAGTCACACATGAACAGGTTTGAAGCATCCCTTCTCCCCAATGACAATCCCACTGTCACTAGCATCAAAATATCCCAGCCCTCCCGTGGCATCAGTTTGTCAGTGTTGGGACGGCAAAGTCCTCTGCATAGTGATGGATGTGTACCCTTGCCCTGAGGGCCAAACTATACTGTTGTCTGGATCCCTAATGCTGATTTGTGTTGTCGTAGACAAACACTGAGCATGCGTGTGCGCCTAGACATAGGCCTGCCTGTCTTACAGATGCGGTCTTGTTGGACCAGGAGGGTCATCCAAAGCACTACCCTCATAGTGGTGCAAGGCTAATGCCTTCACCAGGAGTTAAGCAGTGCAAGCGTAGTGGTGGCAGCATACCATATAGGGATCAGTAGGAGTGAACAGGTCCTTTTTAACCTGTGTGACTGGAGTGAGGCCTACAGGCTCACTCACCTTTATAAAGTTCCGCTGCTGTGTGCTTAACTCACCCCTTGGCCTACATCAGATGCGAAGTGTAGTGCAATGCAGGATTGGGGCCTCTGCACTGGCTGTTTGTCTGCCTGGTAACTGTACAGTAAAGGGATAGAGCAGGGCTGTACAGTGCGTGCATGATGAGTGCATGTACTGGGTGTATGTGTACCTGCAAGAAGTACAATACATGAAGGGTGTAGTGTTGTGCAGAGCCCACAAGGCGAATTTGTGTGCTGGCTGTATGTGTGCCTGTAAGTGACACAATACAGAAAGGCTACAGTACTGAACAGTATGTGCAGAGTGAATGTGTGTGCTAAAAGTATGTGTGCCTGGGGTGGCACAATACATGGAGGTAACAGTGTTGGGCAGTGTGTGTGCTGTGTGCATACACTGAGTGCAAGTGTGCCTGCAATGGTACATTACATGGTGGGCCATGGGTTCCATTTTGGGAAACCGAGGCCTGCCTGGTGAAGACTTGAAGAGGTAGAGGAATCCCCCCGGACAGAGTTTTGTATTGCTGCATTCATGTGAGCTGGGTGGAACACACTGGAGAAGGGAGAGACAGACTCCCCTTGTACACTTCAAAGGGTGCTCTTTAATTCAGTGAGAAATCACATGGAAGGGGCCTGAACACATCACAGGAAGGAGATGGGGCTGATAAGGGAATCATAAAGAGTAGGGCTGGGAGCCTGAGATTAACCTTTTGATGCACATATCACTGTGGCTGACATCCACGTGTGAACTCTAGTCACTCCCATGGCCTGTGTTGTGGGACTATCAGCTTCGAAGTCTCTCGTACTGTGACAGATGGCCTTTCAAGAGGAAGAAGGTGGGAAGAAGGGTGCACTCCAAAAGAAGCAGAACTCCAAAATAAAAATTCAAAGACCTAGACCCTAAATCACATTTTGTATATTTTGAACTTAACTATAAAAAGGGGAGACTGAGACTGTGAGGTTGAAAAGCTCCGCAAGACTTTTGACTGTGACCAAAACTGGGGCCTAAGGCCTGCTAGTCTCTCAGCTGGGTGAGGGGGCATCACCCAGTGAAACCAAGACCATCTGCTCTGGAACCTAGAGCACCAGCGCCTGCCTGCTTGCCAAAACCAGTGCACCCTGTGAGGAAGAGGAGAGCATTGGAAGGAGCGAGGTCCAGTGGGAAGCCCTGTCTAGATGACTCTGGGTGTAAGGTGTGAAGAGCAGGGGTGGGCGGAACATTTGGGGTTCACTCCACGGAATTCTGTGCAGTTACATAAAAACTCCATGAGATTCCTCGGTATTAGTCATGTTGCACTGCTTGCACTGATTTTTAGCACCAGGAGCTCATTATGTGCTGAAAAATCGGCACGAACGGCACTACGCAGTGCGCCAGAAGATGTCGCTTATCAAGTTGATTTTGCTGCCTCTCAAGTAGATTTTCTACTAGAGCAACAGCTTTCTGACCGCAAACAGTCACGACTGCCCATGTTGGTAAAATTTTGCCAGGTTCTCTCCTAGTGGCTGAAAATCGCTCTAGGGGATGCCAAATCTCACTTGCGCTTGTCAACTTACCATTAGCGAGCTGTGCGCGAGAAAAACTACTCAGTGGTTGGCTGAATTTGGCCGTAACGCCGCGTTACATGCGTAACGCGCAGTGGCCAAAACTCCACCAACTCAGCCAGCGGAGCAGAATTTATCACCCACGCCTAGTGAGAAGACAGCTGCTGCACCAGTCAGGTCATTGCCAGTATGCTGATCTAAGTCAGTGAACCCCATATGCCAGGAGGCGGCCACCGTGAAGAAAGCCGTGAGCTGAGTGCCTTGCGGAGGGAATGAAGCCTACGTGGCATCATTGCAGCGACCTTGTAAGCCAGGAGGGGCTGATGTAGAAGTTATTGCCGCCAAAGAGGGCCAAAGCCGGTGCTGGACCTCTGTGGTGACCCTTTATGCCAGGAGGGGCCCGTGTGGAAGTCTGCCATGCGGTTAGAGCGGGCACCTCATTCGGAAGTGTTGCAGCAACCCTGTATGCCAGGAGGGGCTGCCGAAATTTAATGTGCTGTGAGAATCAGGCCGCCACCCAAGAACTGTAAAAGCATGTGACCCATGGATTGTGCCTGATCTGCCACCGTGGACTGGGTGGGACATCGTGAGTGCATCACCACAATGGTGGCCATGCTGAATCTTTCCATCTTTGGCGGTAGTACATGTGAGTACATACGGAAAACAACAAATCAATGGTTTGCACCCACCGTGTATGTATGTATGATGAAAAGTTTATATTTTAGGAGCTGTCTTCATGAAAATGACAAGCTTTTGTTTCGGAAAATTGAGTTTACTTTTCCAAAATTTAAGCTTGAATTGGATGGCATAAGTATTTTCTTAATCTGGGCAGCTGTTGTTTAGGAACACAATTATTATCTGGCCAAACATATGTTTAAAGATGATACCTGACTGATGATCACTACTATTTTCTGAAACTTTTGTCTGGTGTAAGCAGTCTGCTGTCTGATCAGTGAGGCCTCCATAACCTGAGCGACAGCCCGGCTGTATTAGAATGGAAAATATGTCGAGCTCAACTATATCATAAAGTCAAAGGTTTACACTGCCCCTTTCAAAAAAAGATATTGTAGAGAATCTATTTGGAACGGAGTGAAATGTAGAAGTGAATATAGCCGCTATGACAAACGATAGACCGTGAGAAATTGCATTCTCTGATCTGCCTTTTTCACCTATGTCTTTTGAGTCAATTAGGGAAAGAGTGCTGAAAAATGCACACTTCTGGGGAGGGTCAGGCATGCTTAGCAGACCACGAAAGCACTGGTATTTTTCACGAGTGTCTATTAAGAACAATGGCTTTTTTGGCAAATGTATGTGAATGGTGCTGTAAAATGCTCTGCTTGGCCCATTTTTGACAATGTCTTGAGCAGAGAGCCCTTCTGAACGACCATAAAGTGAGTGGGGCTTTCACTCGCTCCAATGATTAGAGGTTATTATGCCACGCCACTTTCAAAGATCACCTAGTGTAGCTGATGTTGTTCTGCGTTGTTGATTATTCAGGATACATCAATGTTTTTGCGTAGAATTATGATGCACTTTTTCTAAAAAACAAAAAACAAAACAAAAAACACCTTAACGTTTGTATTTCAGTACTTTTGAGATATTTCTTTTTAGTTGCTGCAGTCTGCACCCATTGTATCATTAACTCCATACAAAACGTTTGTATTATATGAGTGGCAATGAAAATGTACACATTTAATAGCACAGCATTGTGTAAGTATGTATCTTCCATGATTGCGTGTACATGTTTGATACATGGACTTTTCACTTTGTACATGTTTTTTGACTTATGAGAAAAGAAGATGCGGTAGAAATGCGGATTCACTTAGGTAAATGCACATTAATTGGTTTAAATGTAATCGTTAGGTACATTCCTAGGTTTGAATGAACTTCATTCTGGCAAATGTATATTGATTACTATGATGCACATTTTTGGGGCTATTTTCTATGTGTTACACATAGTTAATGAAGAGGGCATCAAACAAGCTTCCCAGTGTAATGTCCTTTTCACTGTGACCCATTGTCTGACTTAGTGAAGCGCTGCATGTGGTATTTTTCATATACTCACAGACTAAGTCGCTGGACCCTAATCTTAGCTAAGTCTTGAATATGTTCAAGGTGTTATGCTCAAGAGTATGGTTCATATAGATATGTGCATCTCAGCTTTGGTGAAATTTGTTTCAAACCGTTTTGGAAAAATAGTTCTTAAGGGTACTCTATGAGGGAGGGGTGTAGCTGGGGAGATCAACATGGCTGGTGCCTGAAGCGAGAGCTCCCGCCCCGGCTAGATAGTTTGCCTTCCGCCCTTGTCAAAGGAGGATCTTTAGCTGCAAGCTTAGTGGAGAAGACCTCCTGACCAGACGGACGCTCGCGGCTGTGATTTTGTTCCCTCGAGCCACGCCGCTGGACTCTCCCATACCAGGCCTTTGGGGCAGTGAGGCCTGCGGCGCATGGCTGCCCAGCCTGCAGTCGCATCTCTCCCTCACTGCCACAGGGACTCTCAGGGTGCCGGAGCCTCCTCCTTACCAATTGGAGCAGCGGGTGGAGGACCCGGCTTCAGTGGGGCCCTGCTCCGTGGGTGGGGCTCCTGCTCCAATGCAATGATTCCCTCAACCCTCGCTGCCAGTGTTGCAGCCAGGTCTTCTGTCGCAGGACCCCACACAGCGGCTGTGGATTTTTTATTTATTTTATTTATTTATTTTATGCGTTTTTATATAGCGCGGACTTTACCCGAAGGTGTCAGAGCGCTTCACATTAGGAACAGTAACATTACATGAGGAGAAAATTGCAAGTGACATAATACAAAAGCAAGCGTTACATTACATGAAGAAAAAGTGACAATTGTGCAAATAACAAAAACAAACAAAATACAAAAAGAGGTAGCAAATGATACGTTACAAGAGGAAAAGGTGACAAGTGTGCATGATACATAAGATACAAAATACAAATAGAGATATAATACTGCAATAAGTGGCAGACACTCAGAATACACTGGGAAGGCACTTCTATAGGCATTGAGTACAGAATTTCCTATAGTGGAAGAACTTCCTTGAGGGAGTAGAGAGGGCGTGAATTAGGTTTGGAAGTGTCTTTGGAGAAGGAGAAATTTGAGGTCAGTTTTGAAGGACCGGGAAGAGGTGGTGGTCCGGAACTGAGGCGGAAGTGAGTTCCAGATTCTCCCTGCGTTGCCTGAAAAGGATTGGGCCATCGATCTTTCCTTTTTGAAAGTGGGAGGTTCAAGCAATAGGTTTTCCGCATTACGTGATGGTCTAGAGCCTCCAGAGAGTTTCAGTTTGTTCGCCAAGTAGCGAGGAGAGGAGGAATGCAAGGCTTTGTGGGTGATGCAGGCAGTCTTGTAGATAGATCTTGCCTCGATGGGAAGCCAACGGAGGGAGGATAAAATGGGTGTGATGTGGTCGCTTCTTTTGGCCCCATAAATGAAACGAGCTGTTGAATGGAGCACAGATTTGAGGGGGGACAGGTGGGATTTGGGGAGGCCAGTAAGAAGAGAATTGCAGTAGTCCAGCCTAGAGAGAACCAGCGATTGGACCAGGGTCTTTCGGTCTTGCTCTGGGAAGAAGCGTTGAATCCCCCAGAGAAAGCGCAGTTGGTATCGAGCAGACTTTGCAATGGAATTGATGTGGGAGAGTAGATTGAGTTTTCTGTCGAGTATGACACCAAGGGATTTTGCGCTGTCGACAATGATAGGTTTAATGTTAAGTAGATTCATCTGATCCATCCATGATTGAACCGGAGGAGGAGAGAGTGAGGAGGAGAGGAGGAGGAATTCAGTTTTAGAGGGATTCAGAATCAATTGATGAGTTAGCATCCAGTTTTGAATGGAGTCGAGAGTAGAGTTTAGGATGGAGAGATGTGTGTGGAGGACACCTTGAGGTAGATTTAAGTGTCGTCCGCATAGAGATGATAGGGGATCCCAGATTTACTTAGGAGATTTCCCAATGGTTCCAAATAGAGGTTGAACAAAGTGGGTGCAAGTATAGAGCCTTGAGGAACACCTTGACCTACCGCCAAAGGAGATGAAAGACTGTTCGCTATTTTGATCATTTGGGATCTATCAGAGAGGAAGGAAGCAAACCATTTAAGCACTGTGCCTTCCATGCCCATTCTCTGTTGAAGAGTGTTAAGGAGGGTGTTGTGATTGACAGTGTCAAAGGCTGCAGAAAGGTCAAGGAGGATTAGAAGACAAGACTCCCCTGATTGTGGCAGTCACTTCTCCCTTTGGCCTGGGGGCGTAGCCATGGACCTGGGGGACAAGTGATTCCTCCTGCCAGTACCCGGATCTCCCCAGTGCGGCTGTCTACACTCCAGGGGGGCCTCCACTGCACCGCCGCTTGGATTGCATCAACACCTTCCCCTGCAGCACATTGATCGTGCCGAACTGGGGACTGCCTGCCATCTTTCACACAACCACCAGGCATGCCGGGGGCACCCCCAGGGTGCTTCTGCCTGGACTATGACAACACCTTCCCCTTCTGCCTGCTGTGATCAGTCCCGCAAAACATCATCCTGACAGAGAGTGACTTGTTAGAGCTTCACTGCGACGGCCGCGGCCCCTGCTTGCTGCTCTTGACATGACTGCTGTGTTGGGCACCTCCGTGCGGCAAATCACTGAGTCCTGCAACTAACCCACTGTATCCCCTAGTGATTGGGGAGTCCTCTCTCCGAGGGTGGTTGCTAACTGGGCTTCTCATGCTGCACCGATCCCTGTGGCCTCCTCGTGGGGTTGCAGAAGCAAGCAGGCCTAGTGCCCTGGTGGCCCCACATCCCTCTGCCAACTGCAGCCATGGGGTGCAAAAACGAAAGTGGCCTGGCACTCTGCCATTCCTCAGCCATGATCACCCCGGGGGATGCCCTGACAAATTGGACGCTATCCTGCAGGCAATCGAGGCCTCCAGGATTCGCCTGGGGGCTAAAGTAGACGCAGTCTAAGAGAATAACCTCTTTCATGACGACTAGCAGAAGCTTGCTGACTGGGTCATGCCGTCCAAGAAGGTGATCGTAGACTTATAGTCTCACACCTCAGACCTTCGCAAACAACTCAAAGACATCAAGGAGCAAGTGGATGCTACGGGATGAGCCCGATACAGCAACATTCGGGTGGTGGGCCTGCTGGAGTGCACGAACCTGGTAACATACCTAGAGACCTGGTTCAGAGCCTTGGTGTCTCATCACAACCATCTCCGGCAACATGACCCACTTCTTCACTGACCCATTGGACGCCTGGGACTGGCTGGAGACTCAATCCTCCTCCACACAGCAACCTGGGCCCAGTGAGGGCCGGGCAACCTCATCCAAGCGTTGCAGGCGTCATTCCTGCAAAACCAAGGATGGACCCTCTCCAGTATAGATGACCCCTTCTCCATACCAGGTCGTAAGCAGCCGTAGCTTGGACCTGATTGTGGCTGCAGCTTTCTGTGATCCTCACGAGATCTCCTTGGATTCTCCTTCTGAGGGTTTGGACATTGAGGACTTGTGTTAGATCCCCAATGGGACCAGGGCTCCCCCCTAGGGTTACCCCCCAGTCGACCGATTACATAATATGATGTGCTCATGCTGACTTGATGCACGGATGGCTCAGCCTGGAGGAACGAGCAGGGCTGGGTGCCCGTTGAGTGACTCTGCTCTCCTTTGGACTAGAGCCATGGCTTTCTGAGGCCATAGAGGAAACTTCTGGGGTCTTCCCTGCCCCCCTCTACTCCCATGAACACTGTGTCCCTCCTATTATCCGACATCAAAGAGCCTTGCCTGCACCTCACAGCTGTTCTTGCTTCGCCAGTCCCCACCTTTATGAGAAACAATGGTTTGACAGTTTGGGCAGTTTGCCACACGCCTCCTTCTCAATGTATTCTCTTTATTACTGTTCTTTCTGTCCAACCCAGTTTGCTTCCACCCAGGTGGCCTATACACCCACCCCCTTCCCCACCTACCCATTTAGCCCCCCCAGCACTGCCACCTCTAGAGATTGGCAACCTCCCTTGAGAGCACCCGGAGGCACGGATTCTCGCGGGATGTTGGGCAGTTAACCCCTTCGGATCATTTCCTGGAACATACAATGCATTCAAACCCCTCAAAACTCTATAGAATACACACCTTTCTTAAACGTCGAAGAGTCCAAATAATCCTATTCCATGAAGTCCATATCACCAGAACTGAGGGGCTTTGGCTTCCGAAGCGCTGGAGGGGCCAAGTCTTCACTACTTACTTCTCTACCTAGACCCGGGGCACACTGATCTGGGTGCAGGTGGGAAACCCCCCCGAGTGTGGTGTCTCAGATAATAGGCCTTGAAGGCCACTTTGTCCTGCTGAAGGTGGTCCTGGATGGCTCTTCACTATTTCTGGGCAGAGTTTATGTCCCCAACTCAGGCCAACCACAATTTTTGCACCAACTTTCCTCCCACCTGGCCGCCTGAACTCACCTGCCTTTGCTACTGGGGGAGACTTTAACTGCACCATGGACCCCGACTTGGACTTTTTCTATTCCACCCACCCTACTACTCCAAGAATTGCCAATGCCCATAGCCTAGCAGAATGGCTACGCCAGTGGTCACTGGTTGATATTTGGCGGCATCATCATCCGTGAATTTACCTCTACTCACACTATTCCCCAGTACATGATGTTTATATCTGCCTGGATTGGCTGGTGGGCTCCCTGGCTTTATGTCCCTCATTTTCCTCTCTTGACTACCTGGGAAGGGAATTATTGGATCATAGCCCTCTGGTGGTGTAGGTGAACTGTGGAAGGCTATGTTCGTCTATCCCCACATAGCCCCTCCAGGCCTCCACAATTGAGGATCCCGCATTTCAAGATCCAGTTTCAGACAGCATTATTGACTACTTTTTACATAATGAGGGCTCGGCCCCTTCACCCTATGTTGAATGGGAGGCCTTCAAAGTGGTGATCAGGAGTTTCTGTACCGGGCAATTCCAGGGATGCGTAAGATGCTGCAATTGGACCTAGACACCACCAAGAAAAAATACATTGACTGGGAGCGAGGGGTGGTCGAGGATCCCTCCTTGCGTCCCTCGCTTTCCTAGCTCTGCGAGCACGAGGCCCAACTGCTGGAGTGCCTGCATTGCCTGGAATGCATGGCATACATGGCTCATACACATTCCAAAGGTGATATATTCAGGTAGATTGTTAGCAGGGCTGGTTAACAATGAATCCCTGCCTCCCACAGATAGTTTTGGTCCACGCCCCCTTGGGTGCTCTCCTTCATACCCAGGATGAGATTCACAGTCCCTTTACTGAATACTATTATGTACTCATCGAGAGGCTCCCTGAAACGTCGGTATCGGACTACCTGGTGGTGACGACCCTTAACCGCCTCACCCCTGAGGAGCGAGAGGACCTCAACACCCCTCTTACAGACCAAAACGTCCATGCACCAATAATGGGATTGGCAATGGGGAAGAGCCCCAGAACCGATGGCCTCCCTGTAGAATTCTATGAAACCTTTGTTGACATCTTCACCCCAAGCTGTCCAAACCTTTTGACGCGGTTGCTGGGGAAGGCTCCCTCCCTACCGCCCTATGCATGGCGGTCTTAGTGTCCTTGCTGAAACCCACTAAGGACCTGTCCGACCTTGTCTTCTACTTCTGATAGCAATCCTAAACATGGACTAGCTAACTGATTTCAACAAATTCTTCTGTGCTTGATTCACCCAGAAAGAGTTTGTCCCCGGCAGAAACACCTCCCCCAACCTTCGCCACTTCTACTGGGTCATGGAGGCCATGCAGCGTTCTTGACCCAGGGCAGCTGCTTTGGTACTGGACCATCCACAAAGCCTTTACCATACTACTTTGGGACTTCCTTTTCGGGGTCCTGGAGCGGACTGGCATCAGACCTCTCCTCACCCTCTTCATCTGTCTACTCTGCACAGCCCTGTTACGTAAAATAGCTGTCTGGCTCTTTGCTGGTGGGCAGGGGCACACAACAGGGATTCCCCTTCTCCCCTCTCCTCTGTGCCCTCACAATGGAAACCTTGGTGGCCTGCACCCAACAACAGGGTGTAAACTGGGGCATTCCTGTCTTGGACGACACACACACTTTCTCGTTATATGCAGATGACATCCTCTTTTATCTCAAAGATGTCACCACCAATTGCTCCTGATTTCCCAGGTGTTAACTGAGTTCGGTGATCTCTCAGGACTCAGAGTCAGCTGGCACAAGTCATGTGGATTCCGCCTGTCTCCAGAAATGCCCCCGACACATCTTGACCTTGAGATGGACCCCATTGCTTGGGAACCTACTTCCTTCCGATACCTGGGCATCAGCATCTTGCACATCACTGTTGACTTGTTGGACGCTAATTTAACAGCAGTGGCGACAGCCCTTCACTCCCAGGTGACATTCTGGTGGTTCCTCCTGCTGATCGTGGCAGGTAGAGTTGCCATTTCTAAAATGATAATGCTTTTCTGTTTCCTCTATTACTTTGCATACCTCCCAGTCCCTCTCCCCCGCACATTCTACTGGGGACTGCACACCCTCTTGGGGGACAACATATGGCACAACTGACATCGGCGTGTGGCCCTGCCAAATCTCCAACTTCTCCCTGATGAGGGTGGCTTTGGTGCCCCCAATTTCAAACATTAATTCTTAGCGGCTCAACTCCAGTGGCCACGTATTGGCTAGGGGACAGATATATGGAGAACACATGCACCTCCCCACTTATTGCAGAATCCCTTCTCCGGTGACTGCTCCCCAAACCCGGAACCCCCATCCCCTCCCACATTTGCTCTAAGTGACCCCCACATGTTATCGCAGAGCATTGCAGCACACCCACCCTATGACCCCATATGCACCAACCATCCCCCTTCTGAGTCTGCAGGCCCAAGGTGGCTATTTAACTGACTGCCAGCTGCACCCTTGGCTTGACCCCACTGGGGCTAAAACACCTAGCTTCAACCCTTAGTGGTATTGAGGGACCACTTTGACCTCCATGAAGGTCAATTTCTGGTTCATGCTGCGGTTGTCGGCGCGTTTTGGGACCTTTGGGGGATTCAGGGCACCGAACCTATCACCCAACCGCTTCTCCATCCCCTCCACACTATGGGAAGTGGCTGACAGGTGATCAGTGCTCCTTCACAAAACTCTCCAGGGTTACTCTCCAGACACTCAGAGAGACGTGGTAGGAGGAGATCGGGAGGGCCTTCCACAAAAAGGAGTGGGCCTCGGCTCTGGCTTATTGCAAGAGGATCTCCAGGTATGCCTGCCATCAGCTGACCCAATTCTACATGCTGCATTGGGCCTACCTTTCCCCTCAGCACATCTCCATGATCTTCTCAGGTGCCTCCAATTTGTGCGCCGGATATTCGGCCCTGGCTGCTGACCTGCAGCGTATCCTTTGGAACTGCCCTACATCCTCCCTTTCTGGGATAATGTTCTCAGCCGCCTTGAGAAGGTTACAGGCTTATGGGAAATCAATTCCTGGGAGGCCTGCATCCTAGGCATCAATCCTCGTCCTAAAAACTGCAAAGGGACAACTTCCTTTATAGACATATCCCTCCTGCTGTCTAAAAGATCCATCACCATGAACCCTGATGCAGTCTGGGAACATAATCTCATTAGATGAACTGGGGCCGAGTGTGCAGCCCTCTGCCGCAGGGAAGTGAGAGGCCTGTACCACTGACCGATTGTCTGCACATGGGACCATTTATTGTCCAGACTTACTGACCCCCAACCTCTACCTCATCCTCACAGTTGGCAAGTAGCCCCAACCAGCACCGGTCATGTGAACCCGAGGAACACCCCTATTAAGGAACTTCCTCCTCTGCCCCTCCCCTCATTGCCCCCTCGATCCTTCCTAACGATCCCATGCTCTCCCACTCCAGCTTTCCACATTGCTGTCAGGTCAGCATGATACGAATACGTTTTCATTCGGGACCATTTCTCTATTAAGGCATTGGTTCCTACTTGTGACTTACTCTCACATCGTATTGAAAACGTGTGTCAATAGAAGCAGCACTAGAAATTGATCTTTTCGTTATATGGGTGTATATTTGGATTCCTCCTTAATCTGCCGCAATTTTCGGATACAACAGTGCACTACCTTGTGCTTCATCTTCGTATAATAATCATGAACAGGCACTAATTGTGTTGAAAAAGCCTGTTGTTTGCTTGATTACAGATTGTTGAAAAATCAGGTGCTTCATTTAATATATCAATTGATACCATGCAAGGCAACTGATCCTCAGTCCTGATGATGATCCCATATTTTTACGGGATCAAAACGTTGTTGACATACACTCTGACCCGTAACACTATGTTTTGTAGTGCTTTTGTTTTGGGTGCAGTAGAGTTTTGCTTTTAATAAGAAGTGACCTAAGGTGTTATATTGATGTTGGTCACTGTTTACTTGCCGGTCTGTATATGTATATGTTTTTTGTTGTCAGTTTTTAACACCTGGTTTTCTGTGCATTATTGTTTTTTTGCTCATTGTTTGTTTCAGTTCATTGTTTGTTTGCTCTTTTGATCTTTGGTTTTTTAAATTATTCCGGATGGGGTAATTCAAATTTTTGTTCGAATTGTAGTAAGAAAATTGAAAACTCTGATCATTGAATCTGTTTATGTTACTGATTTTTGTATCCAGAACGACTGTATTTCATTTTTTGTTAAGGGGCCGTTGTCTCTAGAATCTCCCACTCCCGGCCACTATCTTCTGCCAGGTTTGCTAATTCTCTCCCGGGTCCAACCTCCCATCGCCCCCATCCTAGCACCAGTCTCTCCACTCCAGTCCCAGCACCTCCACCAAGCCCCGACCCCCTTCGCTGCTTATTGTTCCGCCTCATGTTCTGTGGTGGGCGGTGCTGTATTTCAATGTGATAGGACGCAATTGGGCCTGCTGTTGCAACTGTTTGCACTGTTTCCGTTTCTTCCTCTTTTGCGCAAATCCAATAAAAATGTTTTTAAAAAAGGGTGTTCTACGAGGAATACCATGCTAACAGAAAATTATTTTTAAACGGTATCATTTACAGAAATTTTCACAGTGCGTTTCCCTGAGTTCAAGTCTAAGGAATCAAAAAGTTAAAGCCACAGAATAGATTTTTATTTAGCACCTCCTGCTACTCTCATTGAAAAATATATAGCTTGCATCAAATATCACCCCCAGAGATGAAGAGCTACCCAGTGTCCTGGCTGCACTCTTGCTGCCCTAGGAGAAAACATGTGTTAAAATGGAATCTGATATAGATCTGTTCGATATGGAAGCATTTAATATCTCTACACACATTTTCGGTTTTGTTGTGTTTATAATGTACTGGATGGCACATGAGGCCTTTCCCCGATTATCATGATGGGAAGAAACGAGTTCCCACAGAAATGAAATGACCTGGTGAAAAAAAAAATCTTGAGAACTTTGAGATCATGAAAATGCTCCTTTAGCGTCTGTTGGCATCCCTATTGCCAATTTCCTTCGCCATCTTTTTTCTGTGTCTTATGTTTACGTCATTAAAATCTCCAGTAAGTACGTTAGGCATCCCAAGGCGCTCATACCACTGCAGCATTTCACTGCACTATTAAAAAAGAATATTCTTTTTTCCAATGATAAAAGTGGGCATGACAATATAGCACTATCCTTAAAAAGAAACAACACAAAAAATGAGCAAAGAGGACTTTAAAAGATGCTATCAGCCCTATCTAAGCAGGCACACTGAAGGCGATGCTTCCTGGTTACAGGAAGAAATGAAATCTAACTGAAAGTTCATAGACAGAAACCATGTTCTTCTCTCCTTGTAGAATTTGTGCAGAACATTGCACAGTGGAAAAGGAAAAGAACAACAATATTCAGCAATGTGACAGATTTGTTCCCCTTCTGGTGATTAAAACAAAGCAGTTTCTTGGCTAAAGAGACTTTCAGAGTGTGGAGTGAGTAGGCGGATTGATGGTAATGTGACAGCTGTAAGTGCATGAGTAAGGGTTTCCTGTGGCTTGGGTTTTAGCAGGATTATTTGTGGAACAGTACTAAAGAAAGCCCAACGGAGAGGAACCCAGTGTGCAAAATGATATCTCTTCACCGATAATGCAGGCCTTCCTGGCACTTATTCCCCAATCCTCAATAATGTGATGGGTCAATTGCCTTCCGTCTTTACACAATTGGGTTCTATACGTTGTACACTTGTCATACCAGACACACGTGTCCCGCAGTCTTACTTATTTTGTGTTTCTAGAATTTTTTATATGTTTTTGGCGCATGCACATTCATACGAGAAAGCAGATAGACTTCCAGTTAATTCAATGAATTCAATAACTTTATTCGGAGGCATTATGGCATCCATAAAAGCATTGCACCGTGCAAACAAGCAATACATGTTATGCAGTTCATAACATGCATAAATACATGTATGCATTAAATGCAACAGGAATATAGTACAAGATCAAGAAACAAAAATAGCAGCAATGAATTTAGGACAGCATAAACCTGTGTGTTTGTGCAGCAGATTTAGAAAAGGACCCAACGTGCAAAATAGCTTCCTCATTGATTAAAAGTAACAAAAATCTAAAAGCGGGTCTGCATTGGCCAATGTTACAGCAATACTTTTTTTAAATGGGGTTAAAAAAGAATCTGGTATACCGTACATAAATTTTACAAATAAAACATAAAATTAAGCATTGATTGTCCATCATCACAGGGACAGGGCTTGGCTCCAAGTGTACAGCCCAGGGGGAAACCGAGCATATATTTCATAGTATCTGATCTAAAGCAAAATAGTAGGGAACGTTCCCGACGACTACTGGCACCCCGGATATAGTCGGTGGTACAGTCAGATTTGCTCGGATTAAGGTACCAAATCACATAGGGCTTCCCCTCCAAGTCCCTTAGCCGCCGAGATTTCTCAGAGTTATAAAATGCATTGGCCACACTCTTCTTACTTATATTGACACATGATGATGGATCCATAAAAATAGATTGCATCCCAATTTTAAAATATTCAGCCTTCACGTATGCCCTCCATGGAATTAGTGACCCTCTGTCTTAGGCGAGGCAGTCCATTATTATTTCTCTTGTTAGGGCAGCCTCAGGTTTTCTCCAGAGTGAAGGCCACAGTAAGACAGGTCACACCCTAATCAGTCTGCTATATAGGAGAGCCCAAGTTCTTTGTGGCAAATAAAATACGAAGCAGAAAAGGGAACAGATAAAAGCTTTCTACAAAATCTATTTTCTTCCCGTTGGATGGCCATGCAATTAGAGATATCCCAATCCTTGGCTCCATACATGGCAATTGGAAAGCATTGAGACTTGTATATTTGTAACAGAGGAGCAAGAGAACCGCCACCGAAGGTTGTGGGAGGATACATAATGCCCCATTGGCCATGGAGAATTTAGTGGTATGGTGCACAATGTTGGGAGACCAAGACCCATGACACCTCCTCCTGTGTGTTAATAGGAACCCTTGCCCTCATGTCCTCATGTAAGTGGGTGAGGAAATGGACTAGCACTGCATCCAGGTCCCATGCAATAAAATATGTGCCACAGTTTAACCCTGTTCACACAATCAAATACCAATGATAGGCCCATTAATGCTAATTAGAAGGGGGATTGTTTAGCCACTGTGTATTTCCCAAGGACCAAGTTTAGATTGAGGCACTGTTCAATTGTTCCTACTTTATGCCTAAACAGATATTGGCATTGGTGTAACACTGACTCATCACTCACCCAGTCCATGATCCTATTGTAGATAATTCTATCCAGTATTCTGGTGGTAGTATCAATTAGTGATATCGGCCAATAGCAACCTGGGAGTGAGTGGTCTCCTTTTTTAAAAATAGACACTATTATGGATGAGCCCCATGTGCCAGGCAAAGGCGATTGGGCGAGACTATTGAAGACATTCGTAAGAAGGGGAGCCCAAAAGATAACCTTACTTTTTATCAAATCAATGGGAACCCCATCTGGGCCCAGCGACTTGCCCTGATGCTTTGATCAATGGCGTCCTCAACTTCCATTATGGTCATCTGAAAGCGTAACACAAGGCAAAGGTCTAAAGAACAGGTGCCAGGGGATCCATATATTTTACCAAAATGCTCCTCCTAAATATTACTAACGATATGACATGAAATAGAGCTGGAAGGCATGATATTACGCTTCAGTTCAGATACAGTGGATCAGAATGATTTACTAGTGCCCAACTGTGATGCCAGGCGTAGCATTTCCCAATGTGATACAACTAAATCCTGCCATTGTTTAGCTGTGATTGTTTTATATTGTTTACGCAGGAGGGCCACCAATACTGAGTCCCTAGGTTTAGACACCAGGGCTAGGTGGAATCCCCTGTTTGCTGCTTATTATTTAGAACTAAACCATCTTGGGGTATCAGATGTGGACCATATGGGTTTCAAGAGAGCCTTCCTGTGAAACTAGCCAAGAAGCGATCAAATGACTGCTGTAAGCATGCAACACAATACCGTGGACAAACCAAGAAGAAGGTGATAGTCTCACAGAATGTACTCTTCCAATGCCTACTGCACTTTTCCTATGAAGGGTGTAGATCACACATATGTAGATACATTGGTTTATGTTGTTTCCCCAGTACACACACTACATCCACACAAGAGGCACCCATCATTTTTGAAAGACACAAGTTTAAATGTTTTCCAACCTTTCACAATATCCTCATTTAATATTAATAACCTAAGTGTAGACCACACCCATCAACGATGAAGATGTCACTATGAATCTCACACTTGCATAGGCCGACTTCTGCCCATAGTTTGTTAAAAGTTTGACCTAAATCGTGTGTATCTCAAGAAAGAAGTTACTGGTATCATCTATTCTTCTATTCAAAATGTATGTAAATACTATGGGGCATATTTACAAGCCCCTTGCGCCACTTTTGCGCCGCCGTTGCGTCACTTATGTGACGCAGCGGTGACGCAAAACATGCACCACGTTGCGCAATATTTACAACGTGACGCATCTAGGGAGATGCGTCACGTTGTAAACCCCTGCGCCACATGAAACCTGCGTCAGGTTTCATGTGTGCGTTCCGGCGCAGGGTGGGCGTTCCCTCGCAGGTACGCCTCGTAAAAGTGATGCAGTGAAATCTACAAGATTTCACTGAGTCACTTTTACGCCCATGCTGCGTCAAAACCCTGCGCCTGCTTGAAGCAGGCGTAAGGATTGACGCAGCATGTTAGGCATAGGGCACCCCCGAGCCTTGCTGGAGCCGCGTCGCGCTTGCGACGCGACTCCAGCAATGCGCCGCCTGCTCCGTCGGGGGATGCGACACGCATCTGCCCATCCATGCGCCACGGCGCGCCGCATTATAAATGCGGCGCATTGGCGGTGGCGCAAGGGCAAACTTGCGTGACGCATCTTCCCTGGCGCATCCCTGCTGATTTGCAGGGATGCGCCAGGGAACGTAAATATGCCCCTAAGGGGCATATTTACAAGCCCCTTGCGCCACTTTTGCGCCGGCGTTGCGTCACGCATGTGACGCAGCGGCGACGCAAACCATGCGCAGCGTTGCGCTATATTTACAACGTGACGCATCTAGGGAGATGCGTCACGTAGTAAACCCCTGCGCCACATGAAACCTGCGTCAGGTTTCATGTGGGCGTACCGGCGCAGGGGGCGTTCCGGCGCAGGAACGCCTCGGAAAAGTGACGTAGTGAAATCTACAAGATTTCACGCAGTCACTTTTCCGACGCTGGTGCGTCAATCCTTACGCCAGCTTCAAGCAGGCGTAAGGATTGACGAACCATGTTAGGGATAGGGAAGGTTGGAACAGTGCTGGAGTTGCGTCGCGCTTGCGACACAACTTCAGCACTGCGCCAACCTTCCGCCGGCAGATGCGTCACGCATCTGCTTATCCTTGCGCCACGATGCGCCACATTGTAAATGCGGCGCATCGGACGTGGCGCAAGGGTAAACTTGCGTGACGCATTTTTCCTGGCGCATCCCTGCTGATATGCAGGGATGCGCCAGGGAACGTAAATATGCCCCTATGTTACTTGTAACACAAATCATGTATGGAAAACAATAACAAGCATTGGCAAAGCCAATAGGTCTGGCATTGCCCGTCACCCTTTTGGCAATTCTTGTTTTGTTTTGCCATGGTTTTTGCAAAAGTTTATCATTTGGGAAGCTGCCGGGCCCTCATTAAATCTAAAAAAAACACTGGCTGAAGGCAAAAGTGTTTTTCTGGTCTCAAAAAAGTACACATCACCATGGCACACCGGGTACTGAAGAAAACGACCTTGTGTGTGGATGTGCTCTTTGTGATAGGGCAGCATGCCATAACTCATAGTGAAGTCAGTCAGAGGCTAAAGTGGGCTAACATTGCCCCTTGAATGCATGCTGGAGTGGGTGGAAGAAAAGTGTGAATTAAAACAATCACAGTACAGACTAATGAATGAAGTCTGACTAAAAACCCCTACAAGTAACTATGTTATACATACATTTAGTAAATTCAAAAGGTTTTGTCTAACACAGACCTAAAAAAACCATTGGTCTGACATTGGCTGCTAGCCTCGCCTTTGAGAAAGAAGGGAAGAAAGGAAGAAATGCAAAGCAACAAGCATTTGCAGTGCAATAGGTCTCGCATTGCTGAAAGTGTGAGCTATTGGCATTACTAATAATAATGCTATGCCAATAGCTCAAACTTTCAGTAATGCAAAAGCTATTACACTGGAAATCAATCATGGCAACTTGTGTTCCCAAGTAAATAAGACATACGGCCCGAGTTTCCTCAGCTCGCAGCCTTGCTGCTTGAGGCTTTGCGCCTGCTACAGGAAGGAAGCGTGTGCCAGGGACAATAGCCAGCATTGATTAATCTGGTCTTTGTGAATGGCTCTACTTCCTCCGTGCACACACAAAAGCGGCGAGGTGCTGTCAGAGCACGCTGGCTCTTGCAGTCACCGCCACCTCCCTCGCAGACTAAGCCAAAAACTGGATTTATTGCGACATAGTGCAGGAGAGAAACTAAGACGTTGCCCTTCAAGGTCACTTCACGTTTAGGCCTGTTAAGAGTATTCTATTTATTATATTGCACCATTATACACAAGGCAGTCCATGGCATCTGAGTGGTCGGAGAGTAAAGTTCATGTCTGACAACAAAATGAGAGTGATTCCATGAATAAAGAGTCTTGGAGTCTCATCAGGGGAACTAAGCGCTATGTAAATGTTGATCTCATTCCAATCCAGGCATGTCAAAATATATCCACAGACACCGACCATGACAATTGGTGCGACATTACCTGGAAGTACTGATGTCCCTTGCTAGCTCCGTCTCCTGCTGACACGTTCAAGTCAATATTCTTTTTCTGGGCGGAGAGGCTTAAACTAAGGTTGGTAACGATGTAATGTTCCAGTTTTTATTATTCTTTTACAAATCATTTCATGCATTTTTTTTTCTCATTAGTTGGATGGATCATCTATAATCTTCTTTAAAAGTCAACACAAACTATGGCGGGAGGGGGAGCGGGAAAAAAGACAACATGGAGAACGGGAGGGGGCAGGAAGAAAGACAACACGGACAACGGGAGGGGGGCGGGAAGAAAGGCAACACAAACTACTGGGGAGAGGGGCGGGAAGAAAAACAACTCGGACAACAGGCGGGTGGCAGAAAGAAAGACAACACAGACAACGGGGGGCGGGAAGATAGGAAACACAAACTACAGTGGAAATGGGGCGGGAACATGGACAATAGGAGGGGGCGGGAAGAAAGACAACACAAATTATGGCAGAAGGGGGGCAGGAACAAAGAGAACACGGAGAATGGGAGGGGGGCAGGAAAAAAGACAACACAAACTATGGCGGGAGGGGGTGGGAACAAAGTGAACACGGACAACGGTAGGAGGGCGGGAGCAAAGTCAGCACGGACGGACGGCGCTCGGAGATAGCAGCAGAGCTCGGAACATGAACAGGAAAGTTACCAAACAAGCCAAGGCAAAAGAAAAAGTAGTGCGCAGAACAAACACATGGCCCATATCAAAAGGATCCATGTAGCAGGGGCAATCCTCAGAGCGGGAACAAAACAGCCACAAAGCAGGACAAATGTACTCTATTCACGAACAAAAACTATGGAATTTATAGTGGCGGACCAAGCAACCAATAAAAAGCGATGGGCATGTGGTGGGTGTGTTCAAACTCCACAGAGGGAATACAGCATGCCTCGCTGATGGAAAGAACCAAATAAGGCAAAAAAAGAAAGAAGGAAAGAAAAAGGGAAATAAGGCAAGAAGAAAGTAGGAAAAAAAGAAATAATGAAAAAAGGCAAAAGATTAGGCAGGAAAGAAAGAAGGAAAGAGGGCAGAAAGAAAGGAGGAAAAAAAAGGAAAGAAGACAAAAGCAGAGAAGGCAACAAAGAAAGAAAGAAGGAAAAATAAAGAAGGAAAGAATGGAAGAAAGAAGGCAAAGAGAAAGAAAGAAGGAAAGAAGGCAAAAAGAAAAAGAATGTAAAAAGAAAGGACAGAAAACAAAAAAGAAAGAATGAAAGAAGGTAAAAGAGAAAGAAAAAAGGAAAGAAAAAGGGCAATAAGTAAAAAAGTAAGAAGGATAGAAGGCAAAAGAGAAAGAAATAAGGAAAGAAAAGGGAAGATAGTAAAGAAGGCAAGAAATAAATGTGCAAGAAAAGAAAATGCAAAAGGGAATTAAGGCAAAAAAGAAAGGAAGGAAGAAAATATGGAAAGAAGCCAAAAAACAAAGAAAGAAGGAAGACAAAAAGAAAGAAGGGGCAAAAGAATGAAAGAAGGCAAAAGAGAAAGAAAGAAAGAAAAAGAAAGAAAGAAAGATATAATGAAGAAAGAAGGAAAGAAGAGAGATGTCACGAAGGAAGGAAATAAAAAGGGAAGTAGGAAAGGAAAAGGAAGGAAGGCAAAAAGGAAAGAAGGTAAAAAAAGAAAGAAGAGAAGAAATTAAAGAAAAGGGAGGAAGGCAAGAAGAAAAAAGAAGGAAAGAAAGAAAGAATGAAAAATGGAAAGGCAAAAAGAAAGAAAGAAGGAAAGAAGTAAAAAGCATAAAAGAAGTCAAAAAGGGAAGAAAGAATGAAAAAAGAAGGCAAAAAAAGGTATGAAAGAAGGAAAGAAAAATGGAAAGAAAAAAACAAAAGAGGGTTCACAGTATCAACTATTGGATACTAAAACCCAAATTTCACTGCACCTATGTTTAAATAAAACTGTTACAAGAATGCTGCAAATTAAATATCATAAAGTTTGGTTTTCTTCCTGGGCAAAGTTTATCAAAGAACCTTTGGTGAAACCGAATACAGGAACAGAATATGGTATGCTGTGAAATGGCACTGGAAGGAGACAGGAACTGATACATTTGGAATGTGCCCTGTGCTTACTTCAAATGCACCCTGCTATCACATCAGGCAACACTGGGACAAAAGGGAACTCCTTGGGTTCAGATGTGCACCTTAGAAAAGAGCAAAATACAGTCATTGAAAGTGACGCTAATCAGAGGCTTAAGTAGGCTGGCCCACTGCCCCATAGTGTTTCCTGTAGTGGGCGGAAGCAAAATGGGAATGATACAACAGACCGATGGGTGAAGAGAAGTGGCTGAAAACCCCTTTAGGTAAGTATATTATACATATTATTTTAGTAAAATCGAAAGGTGTCGGCTAACGGCAGACCTAAAAATAAATTTTTTAGAAGCAATAAGTAAAGCTTTTCTAAGCACTGCAACTAGCTCTTAATTTCTTTTTTTGGGGAGTTTTATATAGCACGAACTTGACCCGAAGGTATCAGGTTTCAGAGCGCTTTACATAAGCACCAGTTGCGTTATACAAGGACACATTCAGTTTTTGTTAGGCACAAGAAGATTAAGGAATTTGCCCAGAATCACAGGATGTTGAGCATCATTGCTGAGACTCAAACCTGGTTCCCCAGATTTGAGATCGACCACATCCTCTCCTCTCATTAGGGAATTCATAGCCCCAGGGCACGATTGACATGAATGAGGGAAGTGATGAACCAGAATTGGGGAATATTTGGAAGTTGTAAATATGAAACACACCATGCATCAAAAAGCAAAAACAGGATGTGCCATTCAAATAGACGCTTGTATGACAAAGTTCATGTAAAGTAAACGCAAAGATACAAAAGCAGAACAAAGTTGCAATTATTAAGAACCAATCACGTTTCCCTAAACACACCCCTCAGAATACATTAACAAGGGGCAAACACACTTAACTTGCAACACATATGCATAGGTGCAAATTAGGACTGATGAAGAACTACAAACTCAAAAAAATAATGAGTAGACACCAGTATAGCAACACTGTGCCTTCTAAAGCAAGAGCACATAAATTGTCAGTACACTCATGCAATGGTGCTAGGATGAAAAAACATACCCTTCATTTACACACATTGATTTGCTTGTGGTTATGCACATATTACAACTAAGCAAACAAGATGGATGTCATCTGCAAGTCTTAAACCACAAATAGGTGAGTTCTGAAGTCCATGGTAACAATGATCGAGCAGAGCACATACCTTGTGGGAGATAGATCAAAGAAGTAATTGAAATATATTAAAACAGTGGAAAAATGTCAACGTCCACTCCAGGCAAAACTGATGGCAAATGGTCACCTAGTGGTCACACCGTAAAATCCAGCCATGCACGCTCAAGCCCACCCAGCATTTGACCACCACTTTGGAACCTGGGCACAATGGAAAAACACACCAGGTATAAGCACTTGTGGATATCATACAAACATCCCATATAGTCGATCATGCATTTACAACCACACTGCAGATAAATCACATACCAACATACGCATGACAACATCTGAACTGCAGACTGATATCTCGACAACCAAAGTCCGCAGAACTACACACCAACAACAGTTATTCTCCCTGAAGGATAAGAGTGCCCAGCTGTTCCTCACGCTACAACCTACTTACTGAACTAAACATCTTTCTTCCCCCATGTCAGAATCAATCCATTTTGTGATGATGATCCAATCCTGGTCAAAAGAGAGGGATACACATCTCTACCCAATCATAATAGATTCACCCTCTTGCCATCACTCAATGCAGTGGCAGCACCTGTAACTCTACCGGCTCATAAGGTTTCCAATCACTCTCATTTTTCTGTCAGACATGAGCTTTACTCTCCGACCACTCGGATGCCATGAACTGCCTTGTGTATAATGGTGCACTATAATAAATAGAATACTCTTAAGAGGCCTAAAAGCGAAGTGACCTTGAAGGGCGACATCTTAGTTTCTCTCTCCTGCACTACGTCGCAATAAATCCAATTTTTGGCTTAGTCTGCGAGGGAGGTGGCGGTGACTGCAAGAGCCAGCGTGCTCTGACAGCACAGAGGGAGAAGAGCCATTCACAAAGACCAGATTAATCAATGCGGGCTATTGTCCCTGGCACGCGCTTCCTTCCTGTAGCAGGCACAAAGCTTCAAGCAGCAAGGCTGCGAGCTGAGGGAACTCGGGCCGTATGTCTTATTTACTTGGGAACACAAGTTGCCGCGATTGATTTCTAGTGCAATAGCTTTCGCATTACTGAAAGTTTGAGTTTCCAATTGTAATGAAGCTTTGATCAAGACGCTTGTCACTTGTTCAAAATGCACTGACACCAGAGGATTAAATTTTCTTTACCTGACACTCACTGCACATCCCACACCTGCTGTCCACCATCATCAACTCTGCAGCGACAGTTAGTGAGTAAGAATATGTGTGAGATTCAGTATCAGCAAATCTGAATGAGTCAGTGAGTGACAATGAGTGAGTGAGATGAAGAGCAACTGCAAGAAAGAATGAAAGAGTGAAAGAGTATGAGTGAATGTGAGTGAGTGAGAATGTGGTGTCGTGCTTGTGAGTCTGCTATTGGCCCTGGCATTCTGAAGGTAATTCTTGTCGTACAGTAACACTCATGGCAAGAAAATGGCACTGGCATGCTTGAGGCAATTCTTAACATGTTATGTAATATTATGTTATGTTGAGTGTATCTGTGAATCGCACCATGAGGGTATCCTGGCACTGAGCAGGTGTGGGTGCCTAGCCCTGACTAACAGAAACCTGTGACAAAATACTGGCATTAATTTCTGGCATAACAGCCACCCATGGCAAAATACTTGCACTGGCATACTAGAGGTTATCATTGCACATGGGACACCCGTGGAAAAATGCTGCCATACTTGAAGAAATTCTTGCCATGGGGGCACCCATAGCAAAATGTTGGTACTAGCACATTGGAGGTAATTCCTGGCATAAAGGAGGACAAACTGACATATGGGAGGGTGGCAACCATGACAACATTTCGACCCTGGTATACAGAGATTATTTTTTAAATAATGGTCACCTGTAGCATATGGACAGCATAAATGGCAAAATTCTGGCACTGGCATATTGGGAGCACCCATAGCAGATGGGGAAAATGCAACCCCTGGCACAATGGAAGAACATTTTGATGTATGAGGGCACTCACAGCACATTTTGGAAAAATGGGGTCAACACCTGGGGAGCCTCATTTAGGGATGGGCCGAACTCACGGAGTTTCACCTTGCGGAATTCCACTGAGTTGCATGGAAACTCTGCGAGATTCCGTGGAGTTCCGCAATTGGGTGAAATTAAGCACATTGCGTTGCCAGCGCTGATTTTTAGCGACAGGAGCTCGTTCCATGCTGAACAATCAGCGCAATTTGCACCACGCAGCATGTCAGAAGACGCTGCTTCTCAAGTTGATTTTGCTTCCGCTTGAGTCGATTTTCTACTTGAGCGGAAGCTCTCTGACCACGAACGGTTGCGACTACTCACGTTGAGAATTTCCCGACGGGTGCTCTCCTAGCGACTGAAAATTGTGGTAGGCGACGGCAAATCTCGATTGCGCTTGCTCCCTTATCTTTGGCAAGCCGCACGCAAGAAAAAACTCAGCCACCCGGCGGTTGGCGGAATTTGCCTGGAACTCCGCATTACATGCGTAACGCAGAGTGGCTAAAACTCCGCCCGGGGAGCAAAATTTATCGTCCACCCCTAATTTCAATGTCTTGGACATTATGAAAGGAGTTGAGTAGTTAACAAATGTACTTTCAAATCCTATGGTATTTTAGCATATTTATGTGAAAAATTGTGCTTAAAATGCACTGCTAGATCCCTTTCTTTTCAAAATTATTTAGAGGAGAGAAACCCCATAAAAGAGGTTGGGCTTACTCGCTTTGCTTGCTCACCTCAATTCAGTATTATGCCCCAACTTTCAAAGATCAAGCCAGCACCATAACATAGGTATTATCTTAAACAGACATTTGTCTGTGTTGCGTGGTTACATTAATATGAAATTATTAAAATTCAGCATTGTCAATTATAGTGATGTCATCAAGGACAGCCGCGGCCCGTGCAGGTAAGAGTGGTGGGCGGTGGGGACGAGTTGGGGGGGATTCGACAGACGACCACGAGGGAAAATTAAATAAATAATTAATTTTCCCTCGTCGTCGTCTGTCGAAATCCCCCCCACCCAGCCCCACTGCTCTTACCTGCACGGGCCGCGGCTGATCAAGGTATGGTCATGTGACTTGGGGCCACAAGTACAAGCCATTTTGTGGTCACAAACGGGCCGATTCGCAGAATCAGCCTGTTTGCGAATGGAAAAAGCCATTTTCAAATGTACTAAACCCTAATTGCGATTTGGTAACCTATTACCGAATAGCAATTTGGGTTTGCAAATCGCTATTTGGAAGGGGCGTGTTTAAGCATCCCTTCCAAATACTGATTAGCATTGGTATGTATGAATGTTTTGCGATCGAAATGCGGTCGCAAAACATTTGAACTTTACCGCCAACTCAAAGTTGGTTGAAAGCCATTGGCAAATGGAAAGGGGTCCCTAGGGACCCCTTCCCCGTTGAGAATGAAAAAAATATATTTTTTAAGAGCAGGCAGTGGTCCCACAGACCACTGCCTACTCTTAAAAAATGAAAATTAAACGTCTCATTCTTTTCTTTTTCAATGCATCCCGTTTTCCTTTAAGGAAAATGGGCTGCGTTTAAAAAAAAAAAGAATTGTTTACCAAGCAGGCCCCCATACCTGTGATTTTTGCAATTCCCAATGGGTCACAAACTGAGACCTACCTCAATAATATTCATGAGATAGGTCTATTTGCAACCCACTAGGAATCACAGAAAGTGTAAAACACACGTTTGTGCATTAGTGTTTGCGATTACTAAATGGCGAATTGCAAAAAACAGCTATTTAGTAATCGCAAACACTAAACTTCGTACAGGTGACCCGTCATTTCCTGGAAATTCAGGATCAAGGGTCATATGATGTCAGTTCCTGTGATGTTATTAAGGTCAAAGTGTATGTGATGTCACTTCCGCTATTCTGGCATTTTGGTGAATCGATGTTTATGCATAAGAGGTAATTAACTACAAATGGCAGGAATGGAGTAATACAATCTTTTGTAGATCTTTAAATTGTTTCACCATTAAATCATGGTAATAAAATCTTGACTGAAGGTGGTTTTTTGTACTCGACTGCTATCACTATCCCTGCCTGCACAAAAGTGTGGAAGGAAGTCTTGCACCCATTTTTGAAGAGTTCACTCTCTACAATGCGGGCACTATCCGCGTAACAGAGTCAGCAAACAATTTCTCAACACTGAAACTGGGAAACAAGAGGCAGCAACCACTGCTTTGGGTTTTAGAATTGTGCTGTCTGGTGCTCATGCACTAACTTGTAGAGTCATGGAGTTGGTGTCTGAGCTGTACAAAGCACAATAGCTTAAAACACAGTCACATGGCTCCTTATTGTGCAAGCACAGAAAGGTGTCATGATATGGTCTGATATTCTCGCTAAGACGACGTAAAACTTAACACTGTTTCCTAAAAGTAGGAGTCGGGCTGATCTGTAACCAAGGTAGTTTGCATTGTGTAGACTGCACTGATTGTCTGTTCCTGTGTAGCTACCACTGTTATGCGAATACCAATAGCATATGGAAGAAACACATGTTTGATCTAAGGAAGCATGTAATGCGGTCTAACACTTAAATGACTATTTTAGTTGAAATACTGATTTTGTTACATAACCAAAAAGGTTGGGTGATTATGGGCAAATCAGTTCATCTCAGCTCCTTTTGCCCTCATCTGCCATCCCTGTCACATAATGGTCTCTGTAGTCGGGTTGAAGACTCTCTACCATGATGTTCTACACATTACTTTATGTTCTAGATTGTGAGGCAAACCTATATCTGAAGCATTTCTCCGACATTGAAATATTTACATTTGGAGATGTAACTCGAAGGGATGCATGTAGTAACGTTTGAGGCAATTTTTCATGTCTCTGACGAGGGGAAAACCACCTACATTCCTCGCAAATCCATATTTTCCAGTTAAAGAGCGTAGAAGAATGTAGACTAACATGTAGCTTCTGTTCCTGAATTTTTGTACTTTCAGACAATTTTCCTAGAATGTATTTCTATAACACTGATCATGATGGACTGTATGTGAAATGTAAAATTATATGGTAATGAATTCAACTTTAATTCAGCTTTAATCAGCAGTACTTGAGGGAACCCTTAAACTTCAGTGAAGTATATGCATGTTGTCATTTTTTGAGCCACTGTTGGGCGCATTCAGTGTGGTACTCCAACAGTTCAATCAGGCAGTTAAACTGTGGCCACTTTGTGAGGATTCCAGCACAATACAATTTCCATTCGTAGACTGACTCAGTCACAGTTCTGAGGTGAGCAGTGATTCAGGCACACGGTAGGAATCACTGTTCAGTTTCTGTAACATCTTTTGCTTTTCTTTCTCTGTGACTGACCAAAAAAAACTCTTTTTAGTTGAGGTTTATTGGCAGTGGAGAAGCAATCATACTACAAGAACACATGAATGAGCCAATGAGCTACATATCACAAAAACATCTTTGATGGATTTATGCTGAATGTGCCAATAAGCCATTAACTTCAAGTTGCCTTGAAAACCCTTTCACCACTCATGCCATGCTGCCATCTCCAGTCGCATTAGCATAGGGTTCTTAATAGTAACAACGTGTGGGGGTGGGTGGGACTGTGCCCCAACACTTGCACAAGTCAAAGGACGGGGAGGCAAAGCCGGACCAATGAAGGGCCCGTGATGAACGCCTTCCGAGGGTAGGACCACCAGGAGACGGACGGCGGTAAGCCAGTGAAAAATGTTACACGATCACTACCTATACCTTCTCCGATAACTCATGCCATTTACCTCTACAAAAGACCAACCAATGGATGTAGGGTCCTATGTTGACTCATGCTGGAGTAGATAAACTCCCTCAACATACGCTTCAAAAATACCTCGGGCTGTATTATATAAGTGCCCCGAGGGTGCAACGGGCGTTTCCGCCCGCTTTGCGCGCACCCGGGGCACTTTGGTATTACCGAAGGGGCCGCAGATGTTTGTGCTACCCCTTGTGTAATACCGATTGCGCTGGCGCATATTAAGTGCCAGCGCTACTTTCAGGGGGCATTCCCTCATTTGCATGGGGGCATGCCCCATGCAAATGAGGGAATCCCTTTGCCTCTGCGCCCGCGCCGTATTACAGACAAAGGTGCAGAGGCAAAGAAGCTCCCAGGAAGCACACTGACAGTGCGCCATCTAAAAGGTGGCTCACTTTCAGTGTGCCCCCTGAGTGCAGCCCTCTGGAGGGGGCAAAGGGGGTCCATTGGACCCCCAGACATCCCCCTGCAGGCAGGTGCAGTCACTGACTGCACCCGCCTACGAGGGGATCACTAATCCCCTTTAAAAGCCTACCCTCTACCCTACCGAGGTCAAAAATTATCGACCTATTTCATGCTTGCCAGTAGCAGACAAAATCCTTGAAAAATCAGTCAATCAGGAGCTAACCCAATATCTAGACTCCAATATTCTGCTTGACTCAAGTCAGCATGGATTTCGGTCATGTCACTCGACTGAGACTGCTTTGATTATGGCAACGGAGGAAATCCGCAGACAGGTGGATGGGGGGGGGGCAGAGTTGTTCTTATCCTCTTAGACCTATCAGCAGCATTTGACACCGTGAATCATACGGTGTTAATGCGGTGGCTGAAGGCTGTGGGGATTGAGAATACGTCTCTGGCCCTTCTCTCCTCCTTTCTAGCCTCCAGGGAGCAAAACATACACTGGGAAAATCTACAATCCGACACATTCCATCTTCCGTGCGGAGTGCCGCAGGGATCAGCCTTGTCACCAACTTTATTTAATATCTATGTTACTCCATTGGCTAGACTCGTCAGAGAGCATGGCTTTATTCTGGTCTCCTATGCGGATGACTCGCAGCTTGTCATTTCCGTATCTAAACAGCCAGAGACCACCGCCATTAGCTTTCATGCCTGCTTGACGGAAATCATGAGCTGGATGAGTCAAAATTTTCTTAAGATCAATACTGATAAAACAGAGGTAGTGGAGTTTGGCAAGGGCCAATCCCTGTGGAATGAAATTTGGTGGCCGATTGAGGCTGGTGAATGTCCACGTCCAACAGCTAAGGCCAAGAATCTAGGAGTGATCTTTGATGATCAACTTAATTTTGCAGCTTAGATCAATCGTCTAACTTCTTCCTGCTTCTTCTCACTGAAGACTTTACGGAAGATTTTCCCATTTATCCCTCAGGAACTCAGGAAGTCGGTGGTAGTAGCTCTCATTCTTTCAAAAATAGACTACTGCAATGCACTCTTTATGGGCATTGACAAGGCTCAGAGGATGAAACTACAATCGTTACAAAATGCTGCTGCACGATTGTTATTAAACATTCCTAAAGGCCATCCCACCTCGGCTGGCATAAGATCTCTACACTGGCTCCCTATCCAGCAACGAGTAGAATTTAAGGCCCTCTGTTTGGTGCACAAGGCACTATATGGAGGTGGTTCGGTTGATATCCAGAAATTGTTTTCATGGTATACTCCCACCAGAAATCTTAGATCCACAAATGTGGGTCTTATTCATGTCTCCAAAATTTGTAGAACAAGATGGGGAGGTAGGAGTTTATCACATTGTGCAGCGAAACTGTGGAATCAGATGCCTATCGCGATGAGAATGCAATCCAACAGGCAACTTTTTAGGAAACTGCTAAAATCCTGGTTGTTCCCCACTAACTAAGTCGTCGTTGTCAACGTTACAGTACCTCTTCACACTTTCAGCGCCAAGACGCCGCGGCATTCGAGCGCTTTATAAAATTTATCTTATCTTATCTTAAAAGTGCAGGCGGGTTGCCACCTGCACTGTGAAAACACAGAGCGGCTTCAAAGCAGCCGCTCCATTTTTCACAGGAATGCGCTGCCCCCAGGGCAGCACGAGTTTGCAGCTGCCCTGGGCGCAGCACATTCCATGTAATAGGGCGCATTGTCTTTGTTTGCGCCTGGCGCGCCTGTTATAAGGTGTGCCGGGCGCAAACAGGGTATATGCGCCCTTTACCTAATAGGGCCCCTGAACTCTCATTATTAGTTCAAACACAGCAAGACTAATTGCTGGAGAGAAGTTTCTATTTTGTGCTATATAAACCAAGCACTTGAGAGTAGGTACAGTATGTTGAGGGTTAAATTTAAGCAATAGGCGTGCGTGCAGGTGAAATCTTACTCTTTTGTATGGCATGTAAAACTGATTAAAGGCGAAAGAGGTGTGACTGACTTGCCTGTATCCCACAAATTTGTAATCCATGTCATATTCGGAGCATTTGCAACTACATCATTTTACAGTTTGCTTGTGTTTAAGCTGCACTTCTTTTGTAGGAAATCGCTAAACAGAATGTTCTTCAGTATTTTTTCCATGTCTAATAATCAATATTAATTGCTCAGATGAAGTCCAAGGATGAAAAAATAAAAATGTGCGGTGGATCTTTTACTGCGCAATGAGTGCTTTCTCTGCAAGTTTAACAACGTGTTGTAAATACTAAATTCTGGCATGTTTGAAAGGGTTTCCTGGTGCTTGTACGTTGAATTCGACTTTATGTTATGATCAGTAAAAGGGGATAGCTGTAACGCCAACATAATCCCGACACTGCCTTTCATGGGCTCTGTACCGAGGAGTTATCCCTTATGACGTGAGGAACCTGAATCCTTTGAACGTGTGTGTTCAAGACCTGCCAACTGGTGCCACAGTGTGACACACGATATCGGCTCCCATCACACGGTCTCTTTGTGAGGAGCCAAGCTGAAAACCACTGTAAATAGTGGTTTTCCAGCTCGTTTTCTGAAGCTTTGAACTGCCGACGTCCATTAAGGGGTACGGAAACACCCCAGGACATGGGCACCAGCCTCAGCAAGCTATTTTTTATTTATTTTTTGGGAGGAGGGGGCTTGGGTGCAGGGTGGGGTTCAAAAGTGCCTCTTATGTACTTCTTGGCGCGAGGCCCCGCCTCCTCCAAGTCCCCACCCCCTCCTCACAAAGTGAGGGGCTTATTTATGAGCCCTGCGTCACATTTGCGCCGCCGGTGCGTCACTTTTTGTGGCGCACCAGCAGCGTAAAAAATGCGCCATGTTGCGTCATATTTACAAAGTGACGCATCTAAGTAGATGCGTCACTTTGTAAACCCCTGCGCCACATTATACCTGCGCCAGGTATAATGTATGCAGGGTGGTCGTTCTGACGCAAGTAAGCCTCGTAGAAATGACGCAGTGTAATCTATGAGATTTCACTGCGCCACTTCTAGGACACAAATGCGTCAAAATCTTACGCCTGCCTCACAGCAGGCGTAAGACTGACGCAGGCACATTTGAAATGGGACTTGCCCATGTGAAATGACCCATTGCTGGAGGTGCGTCACTTTTGTGACACACTCCAGCAATGCGTCATTTTTGCTCCTACAGATACGTCAGAAATACTGACGTATCTGTAACTCCTTGCGACATGATGCGTCATACTGTAAATATGACGCATCCAGCATGTCGCAAGGAGGGCGCAATGAAAAGTGACGCATCGCTGTTTTCACGCAGCGATGAGTCACTTTTCATAAATGAGGCCCTGAGAGAGTTTTGTTCAGGTTGGCAGGTATGGTGTTCTGGTAGAGATGGCGATGTGCTGGCTTACACAACAGGCTCTAATACCTGGTACTCCCGTGTCTAACATATATCACCGCAGATAAGAGAATCCCACGCCGATAAAGCCCCCTCTGCTGTTTTTCGACTGTCGCAGGAGTGCAGTCTCCCGAGGCGCCTGTGTTTTCGGAGAGTGGGTCACAGAAGCGTCGCTTGCTGTCTTTGACATCATTCTTGTGAAATATTTTGGTGCGGTCCGGCTATTAATCTCGGCTTTTGTTTTCTTCTCTTTTGGTAAACAGCTGCCTTTTGCATGCTGACTGGGCGAATCCCTTTCATGCGAACAAAAGGCCCTCTTCAAAGAGGTTTCCAGCGCAGGCAGTAACCTCCGAGCTTATCGAACTTGCTGTTGTGGTTTTTTATTTTATTTCTGAAAAGAACACATATCAGCAGCCCACAGCAAATGATATTTATAGATCCCGAGACTTAGAACATTTCCCAGAATACCAAGGGGACTTTATTGAAGTTCTGTATCCTCTTTAGAAGCAGTGATTTCACACTCTAGAGGTGACATGTAGGCTCTCTACAAAAAATACTCCCTGAAGCTCAGTAAAAGACCTCGTCCAAACTCCACCGAGGCGGTCCACTTTGTTACTCACATCTGCCGTGCAGCCCAAGTGCAGACAGATTGTTAATGTCTAACGGTGCTTGCATCAAGAGGATGCCATGCTGTTTTAGTGTGAGTTATAAACACAGGGGCAGATTTACAAGCCCTTTGCGCGACTTTTGCGCTGCAGTTGCGTCACTTTTTTGACGCAACAGCGGCTCAAACAATGCGGCCTATTTACAACGTGACGCATCTAGAGAGATGCATCACGTTGTAAAGCCCTGCGTCACATTATACCTGCGTCAGGTATAATGTATGCAGGGTGGGCGTTCCCACGCAGGAAGGCCTCATAAAAGTGACTCGGTGAAATCTACAAGATTTCACTGCGTCACTTCTAGGACGCCACTGCGTCAAAACATTACACCTGCTTGAAGCAGGCGTAAGGAGTGACGCAGTGTAGTGGGAATAGGCCTCAAAAAGCATTGGTGGAGTTGCGTCGTGCTTGCGACACGACTCCAGCAATGTGTGACTTTTGCCCCAACAGATGCGTCAGAATTTCTGATGCATCTGTCAATCCTTGGCCATGGTGCGCTGTATTGTAAATACGGCGCATCCATGGTGGCGCAAGGGTTTCTCAGTGTGGCACAGGGAAAGTGACGCATCTCTACAGATGCGTCACTTTCTTGTAAATCTGCCCCACAGTGAGGAATACTGGTACGGGAAATGGTAGATTATGTAGGGCTCCCGGTTTTATGGTATTTATTTTTTTGACATTTCCGTCTGTATTTATCCATATTTATTTTTTTGCTAATGTTATCTGTACTTATGCATATTTATTTTGGGTTTTGTGAAAAAATGAAGTTGAAACTAGTATATTTCCACATTTATGTAACAGGCAAATATGCATTCAAGCTTGAATGCCTGATAGGTTTTTAATGATATGAACACCCACATATGATAAATCAATGCACTTATATCAAAACATGAACATTTTAGTATCAAGGTTGTGCATATCTACTGTTGTTTAAGCCTCTATACTAAAAGTCCTTTCTGTTTTTTAACCCCTCACCTTTCAGTCTGCACAGCTATTGGCCAAGCAGTCATGACTAACAGCATTGAGAATCAGACAAAAAGAATCCAATATCCGTTTTTATCCACATTTAAAAATAAATACAGACAGGAAAAGAAATGGTTTTCTGTCTGAATGTATCTTTAATAATCAGTAAAAATGGAAAACAGGGAGCCCTAATTATAAGAATGTTGTTTGATCTATAAAGCCCTGGATTAAAGAATCTGGGATACCTTACAGTGAAAATCCATATATCTGGAGGGTACTCGCAATTCGCTCGCAAGACAGGATAGCCAAAATGAACAAAAAGGAAGCACCCACTAACCAATGAGAAGCCAGGAAAGAGAGAAGGCAGGATGTAAGTCCCTTTTAAGTTTAGATTAAAAACAATAGATTTCTGAAGCACAGCGCAAGCGCTATTCAGGCGAAACCTAAAAGGAGGACTATTTCTCTATGGCAAACACATTAGAACTGGAGTGCACCCATACTCCAATCTCTCCAGTGCAGGATTAAGTCAACCTCATCAATTTCTTAACAAGGAGGGTAGCATGGAGCAGCTGGAGAGGGCGGTCGAGTGAATGACGAGCTGTGACATTCCGAGATGGAAGAGGCCATCTACTGGGGTAGGTGATGCTTCTCCATACACCAAAAGATATTTGAACCTTGGTGGCATTGATTTGGCTGAGCCCTGAGAGAAAATAGGTCCAGAAATTTGTGTCTTCGCTGTTTGTACAATACTCCTTCAAATGATGTACCTCTTTAAATGTCTGCCCTCTCATTAATGTCCTGATTTAACTCTGCCTGTTAAGCTAAAATTAAAAATCAATACAACCTGCTTATAAAAACGAACCAACAAGACTGGATGGCTAGACAGAAGAGCAGAGGAGGAGAAGATCGGAATGAACAGGGCAGGAAGAGAAGACGTTTTTTGAGGAAATGAGAGGGGAGAGGTGTTGTTTTGGCTATTTTGATTGTTATGTGGGAAAGAAAGATTCAAGAGTTCTAAAACATTCGAGTTTAGCCAGTTACATTCAATTGATACTTTACTTTTTAGGGGGTGGGTGGCGGGAGAAGCTTTAAAGTTCGTGCAGCACTGCGTGTCCCTAAACTTTACCCGACTGACCTACCTTACGACAACATTCATAAACAATTGTTTTGTATCTGTTAATCATCTTAATATGGCCTGGGCAATTCGGCATGCTATAAGAGGGAGTCAATTAAACAAGCGAGTTCAGTGCTAGCTACATAAGGGTGACTTCATAGAATAAAATGGTAAAAACTGAGGGACAAATTTATGACTTCACTGGTGCAGGGCAGCACAGCAAGACACCTTGCTTTGCTGCCCTGTGTCATTGGGAAAGGGCAGGAATGCGTCGTGTTTATCCAATACAATGCATTCCTGTCCTTTTCCCCTGCGCTGGCTCCTTTTTGGCAGCCTAACACCAATGCAGGCACCCTTGCACCAAGGTACAAGGTAGTCAGGATTGTTTTGTGCAGGAAGGGGCACCTTCCTGCACAAAAGCAATCCTGAGAGGCTTTTTCCTCTTTCTATCTGTGCTGCAGAACGCAGCACACATAGAAAGAGGAAACAACGAGGAGAAATAAACATATTTCCCCTCGTTACGCCTCCCCTGGTGAGACGTACCTTTTTGGGGCATTCCTGGGTTTATAAGGTCTTGTAAATCTGGGAATGCATCAAAAACCATAGGAACATACACACAACGCTGATGAAATGCCTACTCGGGACAGATGTTTGCTATTAGCGCTGATTTGCATTACTCTATATTGTTGGAGCCAGGCAAAGTGGCATCAAAAATATGACTCAGGGTTTGCGTCGCTCTTGCACCACATTGCGTGGTGGGACAGCGATGCAAACCTGGTCATAAATATGGCCGTGAGAGCTTTTCAGATGAAAAATAATTATTATCTTTAATTTGTGCGCTATGCATATATCGTTAGCACACTGACCATTCAATACTCAGTCTCTCCTAACATTAGGAGCAAGACAAGCACAATGGCAAAATACATTAACTTGATGTTGGCGTGTGGCTTTTATGTGATGTGGTTAACATGCTTCAAGAGTAATGAATATCGAAGCGTGTTTAACTGAGAACAACATAAGTTACATGGCAAGTAGGAAGATGGAAAATAATCATCTACTGAAGTTTGTGGTAGAATAAAAATACATTCACCATGGCAACCTGAATCCTGCAAATATAGGATTTCACCTCAGAATCAAGAAAATTAGCAGACGTTGTGGGCATGGACATTAGGGATACCTTTTTTAATTTAAGTTTTGTTTTAATATAACTCTTATCACGCAGTTCTCCTTAAAAAATGCATATTTAAGCTGCTATAAAGTATTTTTTTCAAACTTTTGAAACGTAATCAAATCCTATAAGTTATTTTTATTGCCCGCTTCTTTAATCAGCCATCGCTATCGCAATAACAACCTCAGTTGTGGAGGCCACACAGTACCCGGTTATGAAAGTCATGAACACTACTTTGTGTAGTGTGCTGAAGGAGAAACTGGAGAGCTCAAATAATTGACTGGACCGTATTCGGCGACACAGCAGTGGATGTAAAAAAAAAATTACAAATAGGAATTTAATAGGCAGGTTTCAAAACCCAGACTTGATCACAGAAAAGCCAAAGTATGGCAGTGTGGCACTCGGCATGCCTCAATTGCCCTGTGGAGCGATCAACTCCGAAAAGAATGCCCCACTGACCGTTGGATTTGCTGCTCTTGTGAAAATTAATACCGATCTGCACCTTTCAGTATACGTCAGGCAGATTTGGAAGGCGCAGTATTAGAAAACCACATTACATGATATTGCAGCTTCATCTTTTATGTATTTCCGAAATGAAAATGCCAGCCTTAGAACAGCGAGCTGAGTGTTGACAGGATCAATGGTGCGTGACAGAGTGCTGCTTTCCAAGGAATAGGTTTTATTTTTTCAATTAAATGTTTTGCAAAGTTACCATTGAAGTTTAGTTTGATAGCTTTTCATGGACTTTGTTATATATGGATGCTGCTGATCACTTTCCTATGCATGTCTCTACCTCAACCACAATCACAAAGGAACAAGTACTGAAAAATCTATTCTGCAAAGCTGTTTACCAAAACACTTTTCTATCACACCTTTCTACTCAATTCTTTTTATTTACCTGTCTTCCTCTACCCTTCCTTTCTCACCTTTTAGGCAGACTTGTGTCCATTCTCCTTCATCCTTCTCCCTTTTCTGATTATTTATTGGCCAAATGAACCCTTTACAAATGAGGCACAACATGGATTTTCATGTGTTCCTTTACAATTATTTATTTTCTAATCTGATATCACTTAGCCTAGGTGTAGGAATGTGGATTACTATTTAGGGTGGACTCCACCTATTAGATTTCACACAAATTACATAAAGTAAACCTGTGCTCAATCCCTGGTAAGGTGAAAAAAAGCAGCCAGACTTTAATCGAAGACAATGTGTAAAGTATTTAAGCAGTGCAGCAACAAAAGAAAAAGGCACACAAAATACAATAAAACTCCTCAACCAATTTTGCAAAAATAAGCCACACTTTATGAGGAAAATACGACCAATAAGGGGAACCAGAGATATGAATGAATTTTTAAAGAATTCAAGAGAAAAAGTTCCAAGAAATTAAAGCACCCAATGGTCATAGTAAACCAGGACCAAGATCCAATTTCATGCTGACCACAATGAAGCCCGGGTCAGATACACCAAATGGATTCATCCCAGTGAAAGTGTGTACGTTGAAAAGTTTGAAAAGATTTCTAATTCCCACTTCAGAAAGGAACTTTGTTACTTTCTTAAAGAAAAACATTGACATTTCATCAAATTCCAACAGCAGAATGGAACTTCGCCACTTTTTTAGAAAAATGCTCTCTGCACGGGACACCGCTGAAACTGTAGACTAGATACCTGAAGCAGGCTGGTCCCACTGGCAGTCTGGAGCTTTTGAGGTTTCTCACTGACGTCAGAATGGGACTTAGTCATTTGTTTTCAAAGTGTAGAGATCTCTATGCGGGATGAAGCTGAAATCCAGTCTAATACTGTGGAGCAGCTGGGTGGATACTTTTTCCAGCAGGTACTACTGATGTTATGGAGATCTGGAGGAAAAGTTTTGAAACGTTTCCAAACTTTCTTCTGGTGCGCAAACAACCACAGGAGTACACTTCTAATGCCTCAGGACCCTGGAGGAAGGCACTTAGAGACTCTCAGGATATCAGGCAGAGGCCAGCAGCAAAGTCCAGTACCAGTCCAGTTTTCACCAATTCTCTTTGATCATTCCTAGGGATGTCCTTCTCTGCTTTTTTATGTTCCTGGAGCAGACCAGTGTTGTGATACTTTGCGATCTTTTTGTCCTTTGAGTTCAAGTTGAAGGGAGCCAAACTTTGTCATTTCCTTCTCACAGGTCACAGATGAAATTTGCAGCAGGTTTAGGCCCCTGGTGTCCTTTTACAAGTCCAGTTATGTTCTAAGGAAGCCTGGGTAAGGTCCTGCTTTGTAGGGTTCGCCAGTCTGTGGGTGGGCAACACCCTAAAACACTTCTAGTCCCTCTCTGATCAATGGCGTAAATGATCCAAGGCCCTGGGACACCTACTTTTTCAGTAGTTCCTGTTTGACTTACTGCAAACAGGCTCAAAATGCAATATTTCAGGGCAAATTCAAAATGGCCAAAGTTGTCAGCCACACTAAACTTGAGCTCTGAGAGCTGGGGTTGTGTAAAGGAGTCTGCTGTGGAAATCACTAGTGTCATCCCACATCAAACACAAAAATCCAGTTTGAACCAGGCCCTGGGCCCACAACAAGAAAATGAGACAGAAGTCTAGTAAGACAAAGCAGGGTCCTTCAGTAACCAGACAGGGGAATATACAAGAATTGTGACGTCTGCCTGTTCGAACCCCTGTCAAAGGCGCAAACATTTAACATGTGCTTCAGACAGGCCTGTCATGAGTGATTTGACACTGTTGTACCAACAGGAGAGGCAGCAATCACCACCCTGAATATTTTTTCCTGAGCTCAGATGGGTCATCCCTGCCCACTCAAATCGAGCTGTTAATCAATGTGGTCTATTGTGCGGCTCCTGGAAGGAATTTCACACCAAATTACAGGTGGGACAGCAGCTGCAGACTAAGGCTAATTAGCCAGTGGCTCAGACAAGTAGATATAACTGTTCTGAAAGTTTTATTCTGAAAGTTTTATTTCCTAAATCGTTAGAAAAAAATCAGACTTCTGGATAAAGCAGATATACTGATTTAATCTGCTTTACCAGTATTTCTTAAGGGAACAGCTAAACCAAATACACAGAAAATGACTTTTAGTGATATTTTCACTGTGGCTACATACTAACATTAATTTAGGCATGCCCCACTTCTATGCACTATGCACCCTACCTTATGGCCAATAAATTAATTTTAGGGGTGCCCTATTAAGCGTTTAGAAACTGTTTCTAGGCGTTTTAAAATAGCTTACTTTTATAGGTCTTTCTGTAAACATGAGAGTTTGCAGGCCGCAGGGACCAGGCCTCATTGGAGGCCTGTGCCATATGTTCATGGTCACAAAGTGAATGCCACAATATAGTGGTTTAGTCCACATGTGAAATTTTAATTTTATGTGTCATAGGTGCAGTAGTTACACCATATACAATTGCCTTATAGCAAAATAAAATAAGCCAAATGGGTTTTCAAACCCATTTCAACTTTGTTTTTTACGGGATAGAGCACAGTCAGTGGGCACTGGGTAGTTGTATCCCAGTGTTAGAGTTCAAAGTTATTAGCAGGTGAGTCCCAAACAGAATGAAAAACAGGGGGTGGCCACCCAAAAAGGGGCTACTTTGCAACACCAAGCTTACTGCAAACACAGTTGGCTCAGTATGCATTGGCATTAATTGGCATAGGTCAATGCTTGTAATTTATCCGGTATTGTTGCTCATGCAGCGAGGCATCATGAGAATTGTTATAGAGTTTCCTTCAGGTTGCAATACGGTATAGGTTCAATACAACACGCACGTTTTAGCTCTGAAATTTTCAAGACTAAACAGATGCAGAAAGAACATGTGTCATTGTCTAGTGGATGTAGGTGCTGACAGTTAACATACCTACCTCTTCTTCCCACTAATTAATGATTAAAAAAGAGAAATGGTTTCAGTTATCTCAAGTAACTATAACTCGTACACCAAGGTAACTATAACTCGTGCTCTAGCCATGCACAGTTTTCCCTCCAATGATATAATTGCAAATATTGCAGTGATATTCTCAATGATGTCATAGAAGATGTCATAAGTGATGTAATATGTGGGGTAATTAGCAGTGCATGGTGAGGGCGCAAGTTATAGTTACCTTAGGGCACAAGTTACAGATACTTGATATAACTATAACTATAACTGGTGAACTTCTGTGGTTTTTAGAGATTAAAACATTATGTTGTTACTGAACATTTCACCTAACTTTAATGTTACTTTAACCTTTGGTCTTTTCAGAGAACTTCTAGGTTTTGTTTTTTAATGTAAAGTAATATTTTATTACCACATGTGAAACCAACCCCCTGCTGTGCATGGCTGAAGAGCCAACACCCCGCAGGCAGCCAGCCCAATGGTGCGAGGTTGTCCGTGGGCCTGGCCTGCAGCCAGGCCCTGTGGCCAACCCACCTGGAGACAGCGAACCCAGTCTTTGGCCATACGTGGCGAGAGGTTGGTCAAGAGGTTGGCCACCAGGCCCTGTGGCCAGTCCATACAGAGGCAGCCAACCCCACACTACGCACGGTCTTTGGCCTTGAGTGGTGAGGGGTTGGCCTCAGGACCTGCGCCAATCTGCCCGCAGGCAGCCAAACTCATCTTCGGCCATGTGCAGCGGGGGTTGGCCCGCAGGGCCTATGGCCAACCCACCTGGAGGCAACCAAACCCACGCTGCACATGGCCTTTGGCGATGCACAGTGAGAGGTTGGCAGTTGTGCCTGGCCTGCTGCCAGGTCCTGTGGTCAAACCCCCCCCCCCATTGCAGGCAGTCACTACACTCTACCTCACTGCACTGTATGCCGCTCTACTCATCGCACCTCCATACACAGGGGATTCAACTCGGTAGCCACACTATATCAACTAAAACTCACCACTCTACCATACACTGTGTTCTCACAAAACATTTGATCTTCAATTTAATAACTGTTCTTGTAAATACTATTATTTAAGATGGGATACGTGATATATTATAAAAAAGTACAAGCAGTGCATGAAGAAGGCATGAGTTATAGTAAGTGTAGTGTGGCTACTGAGTTGAATACACTGAGTATGGAGGTGCTTGAGTTATAATAATTTGAAGGTGTTGTGTAAATTATAAATTAAAGGTATACATTTAGGAATTTAATTTTTATGCATTTTAAGTTTGGTCAGTAGATAAAGAATAAATAAAGTGATATTAATTTAAAGGTGGTGGTAAATTATAAATTTAAGGTATAATTTTAACTGAAGAATTTGTAATGTGTGTGTAATTTAAGTTTGGTTTGTATAGAAAGAATAAATATAGTTTTCCTAACTATAACAAAAGCTTAAACTTTGTTTTTTTCATTGAATATGTATAGTATATATATGTAGCATATACATAGTTCACAATTCTCACTTTGATTGGAATATTTAGCTCATGCCTAGATAAGATGGTATGATAATATCAAGAAAATACCAGGAAACTGTTTATCAGTATGTCGTTTACTGCCTGTGAACTTTGTAAAACTTTTAACGAGAACTGTGCCAGTCAATGAAACAGAAGTAGACTACATCAGTGAGAAAACCTGAGGCATACTTAAATGGTAAAAGGTATAATAGATACTGTGTGGTACTTGAAGGTAGATGCTAATTTGAACAAGTGTGCCTAGGGCAATAGCCCACAAAAGTGCTTGACATTAATTGCGTTTCAAGACCTGAAGAGAAGTACCTTTGAAAAGATTGTGTTTTTTTCATAGAAACACTACTAGGAGTAGATAACCTTAGGGGTGTCTGACTGGTACAGGCGGGTTAAAATAAAGAGACTGATTGGAGAATCGTTAATAACGTTAGTTATTAACATATAATGTATGGAGTGAACTATGCTGTTTCAAACATCGGATAAATGTACTGTGATTGCAGGGTACCAAAGAATTAGAAAATTACCCAAACATCCCCACCATAAAGGAGGAACATACATTAAAAACAAAGTGAAAGTTTGAAAAAGTACAAGTTTAAGCCTAATACACACAGATATATATACCCATGATTGCTTCCATTTAACGTGTTGAATTGTGGGATTTGCAGTCCTAAATCTCTGTCGTTTTTCCCTCTCATTCCCGGTGACTATCAGTTTTTCCTCCAAATTTCCCCTTGTCTCTGTGCTAAGACCTGTATGTTAAACAGTACACCCCCAGCCACCATTTTGTGTTAACAAGTCAGTGAAACCAGCCCCTCCCCCCCCCCCCACAGCAACAGGGATATTCTACATCAGAGTGTGCTCTGAGGCAGCAGTGATCTTCTGTGTGCTGTTTAAACTGTGTTTAATAGGGACAGTGCACTTCGTTTTTTGTCCAGGAGAGGGAGTAAAGTTTTATACAAACACTATTTTCTGAGGACAAGTTAGCCCTTTACCTGCAGAAGTCCAAAGTGTGAATTGAGCCTGTCTGTCTCCTAGGAGATTATGAACAAGAGAAGCAGCTCCCCAGTCCCAGTTCCCACCCCCAGGCCAGCAGACCTAGGACTGGGGATTGGCTATTCAGCTCCCAGGCAACTCTGAGCCCTCCCCTCACACCTGCCCAGGCCCCTTAAGGCTTTCTGGGTGCACCCCAAATCATTCTCCTCCATCTTGTGAGTTGCAGCCTACCTTGTGCCCCAGATTGCAGTGAGCGGAGTCCAGGAAGTGGTAAGGAGGCAGACTAGTGCTGTCTCTTTCCTAAAAGAGTTAAAAAACGATTTTCCCTATCTGTGATTACTGTCTTTGCCTGTGGTTGTTACAGTTTAAAATTGTAGTTTTAACCTGCCCGTGATTGCATATTTAATTACCTGTTTTGTGTTCAAACTTGTGGTTTTTCCTGCCCATGATTGCTTCCATTTAACGTGTTGAATTGTGGGATTTGCAGTCCTAAATCGCTGTAGTTTTTCCCTCTCATTCCCGGTGACTATCAGTTTTCCCTCCAAATTTCCCCTTGTCTCTGTGCTAAGACCTGTATGTTAAACAGTGCACCCCCAGCCACCATTTTGTGTTAACAAGTCAGTGAAACCAGCCCCTCCTCCCCCCCACCCCCAGCAACAGGGATATTCTACATCAGAGTGTGCTCTGAGGCAGCAGTGATCTTCTGTGTGCTGTTTAAACTGTGTTTAATAGGGACTGTGCACTTCGTTTTTTGTCCAGGAGAGGGAGTAAAGTTTTATACAAACACTATTTTCAGAGGACAAGTTAGCCCTTTACCTGCAGAAGTCCAAAGTGTGGATTGAGCCTGTCTGTCTCCTAGGAGATTCTGAACAAGAGAAGCAGCTCCCAACTCCCTGGCCAGCAAACCTTGTCTGAGGTTGCTGGGACCTTATATAGTCTGCTAGTGGTAGGTACATGTATACACTGATTGGAGGTTGTATCTGATGTTTCTATTGTATTAGGGTTAGTGTCCTCATTGGTTGGGTATTTGAGGGTTCTGATTGGTTTCTGGGTCTGTGATTCAATCAATGTAGGGTTGGGACTAGGGCTAGGGTTAGGATTTCTATTGGAAGTAGGGACTAGGGCTTCCTGTGTTATTGGTTTTTGGGACTGGGGTGGGATTATGGCTAGGGTTAGGCCTTTAATTGGAAGTTGCGATTAGGGCTTTTGGTGTGATTGGTTGCTGGACTAGGTGTGGTACTAAGAGTAGGGTTAGGCTTTCTATTGGAAGTAGGGACTAGGGCTTCCTGTGCCATTGGTTGCTTGGACTTGGGTTGGGACTACTGGTAGGGCTAGGGCCTCTATTGGACGTAGAGTTCAGGGTTTTTTGAAAGTTATTGGGTGCTTGGACTAGGGCTGAGATTGGCTGTAAGGTCCTCGTCTCCTATTGTTTCTAGATTTTAGGGCTTGTGTTGTGATTGGATAGGGTTAGGGCTAGGGTTCCCATTGGCTGAAGGGGTCACCTGACTACTAGGGCTATAAACAGCCAAGGCTTAGGGCGTCTCAGCTAAGGGTGGAGAGGACAAGGGTGAGTGCCTGTTTGAGCCTGTTCAAGACTGGTCGGGACCTGGGCCAGAAATGCTGCCCATTTTCCCATTCATTAATACCCACCCAATGTATGTGTCCCTCTATATATAAGCATTTATTTTCACTATAGATATGTACCTATCTTTGTGTATTGCTTTGTATAAACATGTAGAATAATTATGTTGTTATAAAAAAAAACAACAAAAAAAACCCCATCTTTGGTCTACATGTACTTGCTTCCATTGTGCATCTATGTACCTCCATGTACTTGGATCTGTGTGTCTGTTACCTTTCTCCTGAAAAAGCATATCCAATGCACTACCCTATTTCTCATCCTGTACCTCTATCAATATCTTTAATCTGCGTATACTTACCTCCTTTATGCATCTATATACTTTCAATGTACTTATGGATCTATATATTTATCACTTTCTTCTAATTTAGCATTTCCAATGCACTACCCTATTTCTCAGCCTATACTTCTCTCAATATATCTTCTAGCCCAACTTTCTGACTCATCTCAAACTTCTTTCTACTACTCTTTCCAATGCACTACCCTATCTCTCACCCTATACATCTATCATTATATCCTCTACACCCACTCTCTCATTTATCCCAAACCCCATACCACTACTATGTTCCCCAAAATAACCCTTTCTTGACTCTCTCCTACTCTACCCCTCCTTGCATCATCCTACACCTCTTTTACTATACCGATCCCCCAAAACAAACCTTTCTAAACTCTTCCCTCTGACTCTTCCCCTCCAAAAACCCTTTTTACTCATCCAAAAGCCTCCTCCTATTGCTATGACCTAAAAAAAGAAATCCTTCACTCTTCTATCCCTCCACTATCCCTTTCAATAAAAATAACAGACTAACATGTTCACTTCTCTAATTCCATATTCCACTATACTAATTCACCACTAATCCTTTATGGGTTCCAGAGTAGCGTGCTACTCGCCAACAAAGCGTTTCAACACCTCATCAGGGTTACAAACGCTATATAAATGCAAACCTTTTTCCCTTTTTACCCCTCCCCAACCCTTCTCAATCCAAATAACTGACTAACATATCCACCACTCAAATTACTTCATATTTCACTATACTAATTTTCAACACTAATCCTTTATGGGTTCCAGAGTAGCCTGCTACTCGCCAGAAAAGCGCTTCAACACAACATCAGGGGTAACAGGCGCTATATGAATGCAAACCTTTCTTTCCCTTCTATTCCTCCGCTATCCTTCTCACTCCAAATAACTGACTAATATCCACCACTCAAATTACTTTCATATTTCACCATACTAATTCACCACTAATCCTTTATGGGTTTCCGGAGTAGCGTGCTACTCACCAAAAAAAAAAAAAAAGCGCTTTAAACCCCATCAGGGGTAAGAAGCGTTATATAAATACAAACCTTTTTTCCTCTTCTATCCTTCTGCTATCCTTCCGAATCCAAATAACTGACTAACATATCCACCACTTAAAATTTACTTGCATGTTTCACTATACTAATTCAACACTAATCCTCTATGGGTCCCGGAGTAGCGTGCTACTCGCCGAAAAGCGCTTCGACGCCTCGTCAGGGGTAGTAAGCGCTATACAAATGCAATTACAATACAATACAATATCCTGTTTAGATTTGCCACGTATTTTATGAAGTTTGGTTCATATAAGGTTTATATTATGTATACATTTCTCACTGCATCAGATTTATGCATATGGTTCATGATACATCTTAGCTGCAGATGGTTCTCGTTTTAGTAGATTTAGCAATATAAAAAGGTAAGAGAGGACTAGAAGAGTGAATCATTCATGAAAGTCAAAAGGTGGATGGAGATCATTAGTTAGGATTACATCGCTCTCCCTGTAGCACCGGCAATTTTAATCTTTAATAAAATTAACGCTGCACAAAGCTTTTCAAAAGTTTGACTCGCCTCAAGAGAATTCTGTAAAGCCCCCTCAAGGAAAAAAACTTATTATGAGTTTGGCGGCGCAGGACCGCACTGCCAAACCCGTGTAGGAACCGCCCGCCAGATCAGGAGTTTTCTCCTGGTCTGGCGGGCGGCTCTTTGGTGTTCCTAGGGCTGTGCCTATGAAATAGGCACTGCAATGGGAACGTCCAAGGCAGTACCTGAACGCCATGGAGTGCTGTATTCCATGCAGTGCAGGTACTGGGGTACATGCCCACAGGGGGCCACATGTTGTGCCCCCCTGTCTGCATCCACATGGTGTGAGGCACTGGGGGGCCTGTAGGGCCCCCTTTGTTTCATCACCGCAACACTTTTCATGGCGGTCGCACCGCCATGAAAAGTGTGCAGTGAGGAAACTCTTAATATGCTTGTCGGGACCGCAGCGGCCCTGCCAAGCATATTGCGTCCTCAAGACTACAGCGCCACCGCCAGGGATCCCTGATTCCTGGCGGTTGCAGTGGTCCCAGGGCAGCCCGACTGCCCTGGTCATAATAGGGCAGTCGGAAGACCCCCACTGCCGTGCCGCAGCGAGTCTGGCAGTCCGTGGACCGCCAGATTCGTAATAAGCCCCTTATATAGCGGACCTAAAAGACCTGAATCCAATGATCATTTCCATAGGGAATATCTAGAAGCAAAAAGACGCTTTTCACCAAACTTGGATGAGGTGAAGTGACCTTATCCAACTTGCAATAGCTTTTCTTTAGTTTTGCAAAAACACAATTGGTCATTTTTTTTGTAAACATAAATGAAAAAATATTTGGTCATGTAGTTTTACAAAAATGTATTGATATCTCGACAGTTGGTCTGCCATCTCAGATTTACCAAGTCTGTGAAACAAAATAGAAAAATAAAGGAATCTGATTGGACAAGGAAAATGCTTTCCTTTAGGCCAGTACAGATTCACTGAATTCTAAGAGGCTCCACAGATCCGCATAATCTGACTGGCTCACCCCAACTGAAAATATATGTTGTGTCAGCTATTACAGGATGCAAAGCACAGAAGTCCATGTCCTAACAATAAAAAGGCATAAGGATCATCTCCTGACCCCAAGAACTGAGGGACGGATCCTGCTCCCACAAATTAAAAAGTACCCATTTTTTTACGTGATTCACAGATCTGCCCCCCGGTCCACCCAGGGAAACAGTATTTTGTGGAAGATTCCCAAGTAATTTTCTAAAAGTATAAATTAGGTTGTATAACTAGTAATGAATTCTGTAAAAAAAACAAATCCACAGTGTAACAATGCATGTCAGTAGGCTGTTCAGAGAAAACACTGTGGATACTTACACTCTGAGTAGGGCATGGATGGTGTGTTTAGGGCAGATACAAGGTTGAAGACTATTTGCAAATGGTTTGGGTTGGACAGAGTTTGGTGCAGTGCTTACTGCAGGCCAGGCAACAGGGTGCTGCCCACGGTTGAAGTCCATGTGCAACGAGATCTGCAAAAAAGGTTCTACTGGCAGAGTTGCTTTGACTGGGATTGGGCTGGTTGCAATATATCATTAAAACCTCCAAAACATTAAACAAAAATATTTGGTAAAGATAACTTATGGTTACCTTTGCTCACATTGATGTTTGTTTATAAAAATTTCAAACTAGCACTGAAATTAACAAGTTAAGCGACAACTAATGCACAGCCATGAGCTTTTCATTACCTCATAAATCGCATCATTAGTAACATATCAAATGACATCACGAATTACATCACTGATGGTGAAATAAAAAATGAACATTTAAATGCGTGAGTAACCATAGATGATGGGAAGATAAAACTAACAGTGGATTTGGGAGCAACTATCATGATAATTATCAAAAATGTGTTGAGAAAAGTGGGGCACAAAGGAACTGGTAGGGTTGCACATAATCCCCAATATGTAAGAAAGCACTGGAAGTGAACTAATTGGTTTCCTTTGGAGTGAAGTGAGTTTAGTGGGAGGAACATAAGAGGTAAGATGTATACTACACAGAATGGGCTAAATCTATTAGGTCAGAGACATCAAGCTGAATTCAAAATGGCTGTTGCACTGGGGACAGAGTGCAAGTGTGATCCATAGAGATGAATAGGAACAAGTGGAACAAAATGTATGGGTGTGTCTTTAACACAAAATGGGCAAACTAAAATGATTTGTAAGTTGAATGTGACGTACAGTGTGAAGAGGGACTATTGAACCAGATAACACTTCAGAGTTGCCTTCAATTGAAATTTCTTAGAAAAAAAATGATAAATTAGTTTGTGTACTTACCTGCGCAGTCTGAACTAGGCTATTTTGGTAGAATAATTTGCTTCTGCTCTCAGCTTATTGGATTAAAGCACTTCATGCCACCAGGTAGTGCTGATTGAAGGGTCTCATCACTTGATCAAGCTTATCACTTCTGATTGCATGTTCCAGTTCTACTGGTGCCATCTGAGCTGACTTTGCGTGCACTGGTGTTTCAGAGGATAATGGACAAACTATTTATGGAGTTGAAAAATATAGTTACGTTCTAAGGTGATATTTTTATTTGTGATATAACTGAAGCAGAACATGATCAGGTGGTGTTGAATATGAAATAGAGATTCTGGGTGATGTCTCAATGACTTTAGGGTATGACAAGTGCGGTCAGTGTGAAGACAAAAGAAATACTTAGGACATGGTGTGTCAGGAAAAGAAATAAAGCCAATACAAAGTCTAGTTACAGGTATTGTGAAAACACCTCTGCCAGAAAATAGAGTGCAGCTAATATGTTTTTTCTGGATGTTCAAATTATATGCAGATGTTTAAGGAATTTTATAAGCGACATAAATTCCTCCTTCTAGTAAGAAAGAAATATTTGTGTCATTCCAGGAATGTTAGGAAACTGTGAAGGGTTAAAGAAGGAAATTGAGCTACCACCACCCACCAGTATTTCTTCCCAAATTCATCGACCAGGGATGCATAGTTTTGGCCCACTCATTTTAAGCCTTCTTCAGGATGTTTCGAAATTATTCCAGCTCTTGTTCACCTTATGTGCCATTTTAGATGGTTTCCGAGTGTTAATGGACTCTTATCTCCACAGCTGACATTCCTGTACATCAAATCCTTTTGTGTCCTTTTAACATGTTGGTGTGGAATACCGGACCAAAGGAGTTGGAATTCGAAAGTTAATGTGAAAAAGAAAGGGGGAGACAAGAGACTGGATGGAGTATTAAGAAAGACCGAAAGGAATGGTGTAAGTTGGGCCCTGCTTTCCATATTGATGAAGCTAGGGAAAGATAGGCACAAAAGGATTTGGTGTACAAGAATGTTGGATGTAGAGATCAGAGTCCATCTCAGGGGCAGTAGTTTTTTTATTAAGAGGAGGGGCATGCGGGCCCCCTCCTAGAGCCTTTGCTAACCCTGATCACGTCACCCCCCAGAGCCCTTTCTTTTAATTAAGGGGAGGGGGTGAGCAACCCCCTCACAAGCCACTATGGTCCCCGAGGACCCCATCTCCTCAGGACATATTTTTTTTCGATTAAGGGGAGGGGGCGTCCAGCCACCAATTCCGAACCATTACGGCCCAGATGGACCCCATCCCCTGAGGCCTTTCTTCTTTTTTAGGGAAGGGGGCGCACAGCCCCCCTCACCAAGAATTCATTGTCTTTATTTTTTTTAAGAGGAGGGGGCATGCAGCCCCCCTCCCGATCCTCTGGGGCCCTGGGGACCTCTTCCCACAGGCCTTTTTTCTATAAGAGAAGGGGGCATGAAGCCTCCCTCCCAAGGCCTTTGCGGTCTGAGGATCCCATCCTGAGGTCAAAACATATATTTATTGGGGAAGGGGTGCATGGCCCCCCTCCCTGAGCCACTACAGGCCCTGGGGAACCCTTTCCTAGGGACCTTTCTTATTAATTAAGGGGAGGGGGGCTCACACCTCCTTCCCTGAGCAACTATGGGCACCAGGGACCCTATTCCCCATGGCCTTATTTTTTTATTAGAGGTAGGGTGTGTGACCCACGTTGCTTAGGTGCTCGTTGTAGGTGCCTTAGTGCCCGCCTGAGGCACTGACCAAACAGTACACTGGGTGCCGTGGGGAAGTCCTAGTGCCTCTATGGTTCCGCTGGCTCCCTGCATGCACTCATCCTGGGTGATGTGGGAGCTGGCATTTCTCCCTCCTCGCGGCATCAGCTGTTTGTGCTTGAGCCCGCTGAGCGGTAGTAATTTGAGTTTCCCTGCCCGCAAGAGCACAAGCAAGGAAACAAAAGTCTCCTTCCACCTGGCGGGAGCATTTTCAAAGCTCCCGCCGAGTGGGAGCAGACATGCCTTCCCTGCCTGCACTCCTGTGAGCAGGGAAACCACTGTGTCCTGTGGGTGGGCTCAGTTGGGACACAGTGTGTGAGCCAGCCCTGAGAGATACGGTCCCCAAGACCTTTTAAGGCTCAGGGAGGGGTGAGGCACACACCTCTCCCCTATAGTTACATGTCGGCTCCGGGGGATTGAGTCCACCGGACCCATTAGAGGCTCGGGGTGACAGGCCGCATATCTCCTTCCCCTATAAATATGCATTTTGATCCCTAGGGATGGGGTCCTCAGGCCTATAAAGGCTCGGGGAGGGGAACTGCATGCCTCACTCCTCTCTCAAAGTGCACTAGGCCCCAGAGGATGGGGTTACCGGGGATGTAATCGGCATTGGAGGGGGCAGTGCACCCCCTTCCTTATTTTTAAATTTCAGCCCCAGGGGATGAGGTCCCCAGGGCCTCGATGAGGCTCAGTGTGGGGTCTGTGTGCCCCCTTCCCTTTGTTATTGACCACGACTCCCAGCCACCTTTTCATTTTTTCACAATGCCGTGATTTTAAAAGAAAAAATATTTTTTGCCTCCCAATGTTTAAATTAAGTTTGAGGGAGTCAGGGAGAGTCCCTCAAACCCAATGGTCCAGACATACAAATATTTTTGATCCACAATATCTCAAAAACTACTGAACGGGTTTACACCAAATCTCAAAAAGCACTCTTTCTGTACCAAGATCTACCTTCCTGCCAAAAGTGGTAAAATGACATTCCGCACTTTTTGCAGAAGCTCTGTTCAAAAAAGTCAATGGAAAATGCATGGGGATTTTACATTTTGGGAACCCATTTTTTCTCGGTCCCCACTTGACGGATCACTTCAAAACCTCCTGTGCACAAACTGAGAAAAAAAGAGAAACTTTTTGGAAAGTTTTGTGAAATTCATAAAAAACTGCGTCAAATGTATCAGCAAAACAAAAAAGGCATTTCCTATGAAAGAAGTGACCTAACTATAACTACTCAGTTGCGTTCACCACTGAGTAGTTGTAGTTAGGTTCGTGTTTCCGTAGGAAATGCCTTTTTGTGTTCCTAATGACTTTCATGACTCTCCATGAAACTTTCCAACAAAAAAGTGCTACTTTTTGATTAGTTTGTGTATGAAAAGTTTCGGGGTGATCCGTCAAGTGGGGGCTGAGAAAATGGGGGTCGCAAAACACATTTCCCCAATTTTACATAGGAACTTAAGGCATAGCTACAGCTCGAACAACTGAACAGATGTACACTAAATTTGGCAGAAAGTTAGATCTTGGTCCAAAAAGAGTGCTTTTTGTGCTTTGATGTAAATCTGTTCAGTAGTTTTTGAGTAATTAATGCTCAAAAACTTTGTATATCTATGGACGCGAAGCCTCCACAGATCCGACAGATCTGTAGAGGCTGAAATCTAATTCGCTGCCACCACATCAACCAGGAAGTGGTGGCAGCCATCTTAGGACTCGGGACTCAGCCCGAGTCCTAAAAAAAAAAGGTAAAGGAAAGACAAAAGGCGCAGGTTGGTAGTATCCTGACACCCTAGGCCTGTTGGACCCCACCTGGGGCCAAAAATGTTTTTTTTTTTTTTTTGCTGTGAATCTGCGGCATAATTTTTAAAAAGTTTGTGCTCCTATGCGTCTTTTTGAAAACATAACACTGGGTGGGCCAGGGCCCATGGGGCGATGGTAACTTTATAGTTTGGGGAGGGGGTGCGTGGCCCCCTCACTGAGCCTCTGCGAGGTCGCTAGGACCCCACCCCCAGGGGCCAAAGTCCATAATAAAAGGGAGGGTGCCATTGGCATTTGGGATTTATATCAGAGAACATCACTTTATCCACAAGCTAAAGGGCTTGTGGAAATATTAAATACAGTCATTTTTAAAGGTAGATCCCCACTTTATCACCACCACCAATTGCCCTTCATTATACTGTCAGAGATAAGTTATATGAAACTGGTAAAGGGAAAGGGATACATATATATATATATATATCCAACAACAAAGTACGCTCCTTTAGGAAAAGCCTCACAAGTGATTATCGTCTCTTTCTGGAGATGCAACAGGTTGCCCGGCTACACCAATGTCTAAAATAATGGCCAAACGCGTTTCGGGCTTGGACGCCCGTGTTCACTGGCAGCATGCGAGTCCACACTGAAAACTGTAGTCACCTGGTTTTATTCAAATGGAGCCCCGCCCTAACAGGCCTCCGGGCTGTAGTGTAGCTCCTATTTCCCTAATAGGCTCTGCGCATTGGAATAATATACCCTATATGTTTGACATAGGACTGAGGTCTGTATGTCCCTATCGAGTATATTAAACTTAATTACTTGTGCCAGCTAGCTCAGAGGCCACTAGAAACTCCTTGATAAACAAGATGGGAGTAGTTTCTGGCAGCCGCAAAACATGACAACTTTGTTTCCCTTTAGAATCATAACGTGTCCCAGAGTCGTGGAAACAATAGATAACTATTTCACTCAGCTCACTCGTGCATACTTAGTTTTCCTCAAAGTTACACAGAAAGAATAGACGGGCGTTTCAATAAAAGATTTATTGAACAGTCTTGTTTCTAGTGTAAGTAATATGTGCTGTTACGATCACAAGACAGTATGCAAGATAAATAATGTACAGCATAAGCAGTAGAAATAAATAATACTGCGCTAGCATGATCTTTAGTAGATATTCATTTACATAAATAACATAGACTAAAAATGTGAGTACTCATACGATGCGTTTCTTAGCTAGTTCTACCCCAATGTACCTAACCTAACCTAGGTGTAGGGAGAGGTATGAAGTAGGTGAAGTATTCCTTACTATGGTATACTAAGAGTATGTTACGCCCAGTATGCCTAGTATGCCAAGAGTCCCTCCAGGTTTCTAGTCAGCTCCATACCTTAAGAATGAGAGAGGTGGGAATCTCTTGCCAGGCTCGAACTCCAACATCCCGCGAGGGAAGTCAGATCACTGGAAGCTGGACTCTCTGCGTGCAGGGATGACAGCGTCTTCTCAGTGCGTCAGGCCGGGAAACGGGCTCCTCTGAAGTCGAGGTCTCCTCTGATTTACAGGGGCTAGGGAAGGTATATTTATACCTGAGAGGTACCTCAGAATGTTAGCATTGATGTGAATCGGACAGCGGAAGACGTCATGAATGAACCCCTAAGGTATAACGGTTCATGCATAATATATGAGTCCTTGAAGAAATCAATAGTCCTGTGCTAGGGAAACTCCCGAAGCCTAAGGGTCTGTTCTTCAAGAACTCGTTGTGACGTTAGGGTGGACGGATGTCGGAGACCATGCCTGTATTTGGAGTGCACGGTTTAATGCCTAAATAAGGACTGGGATTTTATGCCTATATAAGGGCAGGGTGAATTGTGCCTCTATAAGGACATGATACAGGAAAACCTATATACGGACACCCTAAGAGGAATACAACATCCACTCCACTTTCGTGTGTACGATAATACTAAAATGCTAAACATTTAAAATGCTAAACATTAAATGGAGTACCGCATATTTAAAAAATATTTCTTAAGAGCATTAAAAAACATATTAAAATGCAAAAGGTACTGTACATATTAAGCATTGCTTTTCATTTCAGGCATATATTTGGAAAGTAAATGCAATTTAAATGAAAATAAGCAGTAATATTTACATTTGACAGAAAATGATCGATAAGTTATTCAAAAATCAGTCATTTCATGTCATGAAAATTAATGATTGTTTTTAGACAAATAAGATGACAAAGTGTCTGAGGAAGTACCGCGAAGTCTGTACTATAAGGCTAGTTCTACTTCAAGCAGATTGAATTGCCATTTAGTTCGAAAAAATGGGAAAAAGTTCAATTTGGGAAGAGTTCCAAGTTTTGAAATATGAAGGCCAAATTTTACTGCGTCTCTGGTACACTGTGAGTTGAATCAGAGTCAGTGTATGGGTCTGGTGTAAACATGAGATCATCTATTTCTGTAGACAAAATATTGTCCACTGAAGTTGGTGTCAGTTGGAACACCTCGTGTAGTAGGTTAATTGCACAGAGATGTGAAGCATCGCTCTCAGCATAGGATTCCGCAGCAATGTTCGCGTCCGTTGTTACCTGTGTGCCTGTAGATCCATCTTGTATCTCAGCAGCAGCTGGAAGCGACTGTGAGATCTCAATGAATGCCGTCATCAGGATTGGTAGCCTCTGGGGACAACACAGAGCATGGGCCGTTATCGGGTCCAGCAGAGTATCGATATCCGTGGGCGTTGCTGATGGAAATGTTAGACAGGTGTCCAACACGCATTCTTCACCGCATAGCAGGCATCGTAGAACAGGTAAGATGCAATCTTGCCAGATTGGTCTGAATGACAGGAACCACGTGGTATTAAGGTCCCGTAGACGAGTCATGCCCAAAAGCTATACTATTCGCTCACGGCACTTTCGTTCAAGGAGAGCTTTCTCCATTTCGCTCGGAGTGATGTCTGCGAATAGGCTGGCCATAGCGTAATAGCAGGAAGAGAAATAGAATTCCGGCAACAAGTGCTAGAATTAATGGTATGCCACCAAACACCGAATGTGCAAAGTTCGGGATGATTCCGAGTATTGCCTGGAAAGGTGCTAAAAGACCGGAACAGATGCTCTTAAATACATGTACAATTCCGCTTGTATCTGACATGTTAAAGACACGTCCTATCATTTCCACGAAATGTATAGGGCAGTTTGTACGTATTAAAGTCTGTATCTCAGCCGAAGTCCTTGCTACTTGTAGATCATAGGTTTCTTTGGCCGAGGTTAAAGGCACTGATTGTTGCAAAAGCATGGCTTTCATTCTGCTTAAAGTATCAAATCTTATAAAAGAGACGTTCAGCGAAGGCCACAAAGGCGACTCCCTGACTGTGTCTATTGGGGCAAACAATACTTGCATACAGCAAGTGACCCTGGAGTTGACCGTTACTAGATATGGGATGCCTGGCAACATGCCGCAGCAGCTCTGATCATTCAACGTGAGGTAACTCCCATTAGAAAGTTGTCCAAACATTGGATTAATCACAGCAGCTGGTGTACCCTGCTGATGGCAAGACAAATTTGCCACAGAACCATTGCAAGCCCCGTGTAAATAAATGTCCTGACATATAAGTGAACCGCTCAGTGCACTTTAACAGTGTGTAGTGCTCAAAAACACTTCACGATCCCCACTCCAACATCTATATGTATACGGTAAATTCCAAGATATCTTAATGTATTCCTTACCCAACCTTTCATATTTGCCTGCTTGCATTTGTCTGAGGCAATACTGAAACTGAAAAGTAGTCACAGGTAGTGTGATTTTGCCATGAATAAGCCATTCTGTAGCTGGTTTTTCTGCCACTGTGAATGGTAATCTTTCCAGTTTTTCAATGCTCAGCACTGTATACTTTGCTCCTCTTTGTGCCAGTTCGATCTGTTTATCAGTTAGATTGTATTCTGCAAACAGAGCTGACGTGTTGATAAAACGCCAAGGCACATAACTCGCACGCAAAGATTGCAGCGTCCAGCTTAATAACACAATAGAACGTAATTGAGACTGGCCTTGCTGTAACATGGCTAAATCTTGTTCTAGTATGTCGATAGCAGAGGATACAATGCCGTCCAATGAATATATTCTGGAGGACAAAGTTGTTAACCCATTGTCGACCACAGAGAGTGTTTTCTCTAAATTAATACGATCAAGTTCACGTATTCGTTCTGCGGCCTCCATCTGTGACACCTTCCATGCTTCATTATAGGCAGCATAAATGCCGGCATATATGAAACGTTTTTGACGCGGTCTTCTTGGTCCAAGCAAGAATTCCCTAAGGTCTGCGTCTTCTTTAAGTAAGGATAAGTGTTGTTTCACATCCTGTAGTGTAGATTTCTGCAGCCAATCGAGGCATAATTTTCCTACACTGTATGTTGTTACTACCCCCGGATGCTGTCTTTGGACATATCTTGGGTCTGGCCTATGGATAGTAAAGCCCTGAGTTTTATTCAGGAATCTTTCCTGACAGTTGTTCGTGTCTGTGGGCCAGATCAACCATTTTCTCCAATCAGGATTAGATCTGTTGAGTTGTAGTATATTGTCAACTGTAACCGCTGCCTGTGTATTGTTATCACTTGCAGGTGTTGGTACAGAAGGTGTTTTCATCTCTTTAATCTTGGCTAGTCCAAGACAAGATGTTTGTTGGACAGTTTCATTCAAAAACATTATTTGTTCAGGGATGATACAGGCTCTAAATAAAGCTTCCATCCCCTGCACTTGCCAATCTTTAGTACCCCAGACAGTTTTTGTGTCTATAGTGTCTTTCCACAAGTCGAAACCCTGTCTAGACAGTTGGGCAATAAATGCTGCAGAATAAATCTGTTTCGTGTTAGTTAACATAATTTTCAGTCCTGTTTTGTTTACATTTTTATAGTAAAACGTTACTGGATCAGATGTATTGTAACCTGAAAAGTACGGAAACTTGTTGGCAAATGTTTTTGAACTACCTTGTGGTGGTGTAGGACTTTGCTCCCATTGGTTAAACATAAACACATTTCTAGGGTATGCAGATTTATGCAAATAATGATGACCATAGTGGTTATAGCAATACAGTTGTTCATAGTCTGATGAACCCTCTAAATATTCATTTTTAGAAAATGCAGCAGATTTTTCTACGTCAAACATTATGTCGTTTACAGTCTCAAAGTCCCAATCATCTGAATAGGTACTGGACGAAATGAGATCACTTAGTGAAATTTTAAACAAATGTGGAATGTTTAATTGTTCCGTCGGGCCAAAAATATCAAAATCTGTTTTGTCCCACACTATACCATCCTGTATAGGAACGGCTGTGATGTTCACTGTTGACAAGTCCCTTGCTTCACGATGGGAAGATTTATGTGGTTTCAAAAGTACGTTCACATCTTTTCCTTCAGTGTTCACATGGATGTATCTGCCACTTATAAGCATGCTCATAGTTGTAACCAAAGCTAGCCAAAGCAGAAAAACAAATATTCCAGAAATAATCCAGAGCTCAATCCATGGGGAAACCAGATAAGTCTTTTTCAGAAAGTGAAGAAAGTCTTGTACTTGCTGCTTGAATTTCAATGATGCTGGCGTCGTTTCAGGTTCACTCGGATCTTCTGAGAACGTATCAAAGTTAATGAAATAGCCAGAAGCAGTTCTGTCAATTGTTGGAATTGCATCAGGATTTGTAGAAATCGCTGGAACCAGTTAATCACTTGCTACATTGGTGTAGACAGGTGTATTTGGACGAACTGTTACTTGGTTTTCAAGAGGGATGAGTTCCATTGCATTGTAACCTAGTCCTTCATCTGTTACTGCTGAATTCTCGATGGTAATCAGTCTTTCAGTCTGAACCTCTTGGATAGTAGGGAGAGGAGTGCGTCTGCTACTAGGTCGGAGTCCACGAGGCCTACTATTTAGTATTGGCCACATACTCTGGTTTGATGAGGTCGATTGACACAAATCTTTTCTCCTTTCTTCCAGCAAGGGGCGGCAGAAGTACTGTTCTTGTTCCTTGAACTGCTAGGACAGGTACTGGTTGTCTGTAAGAAGGTCCAAATTCCTTCTTGTCCGCAATCTTTTCTCTGACTAGATCCCCAACTTTTGGAATCCAGACAGGCCTTGCTGGGACCGCCGGTTTTTCCCCAATGGTGGTTGGCTGCAGGAATACGTTACTTTGTCTTGATCTCAGTTCATTGAGTTCCTGTAAAACAGCTAAACGATCTTTGATATCAAACGGTTTATTTTCCACCACTGTGCCTACGTGATCGAGATCTGGTACCCACATTCTTGTCCCAAATAGGACCTCATATGGAGTGGCTCCCCCTAGAGAACTTCTTGGCAGGTTATTTAATGAGCGTTGGACCCCATAAAGATGTTTGACCCACCCATCACCCGAACCTAAAACCCAAGCTGTTATAGACTGCTTTAAGTTCCGGTTTTTCCTTTCCACAACCGAATTTCCCTCAGGATGGAATGGAGAGGAGTACCGCAATGCAACGCCCAGACTGGCCATGGCTTCTTTGTAAGCCCGCGAGCTAAACGCAGGGCCCTAGTCAGAATGTAGCGCGCCTATTGCGTATGTGCCGATAAAGACTCGCAAATCTTTTATAACAGTTCGAGCGTCAGCCGAGCGCTGAGGCCATATCCATAGGAACCTTGATTCAGTATTTGTGGGATTGCATTTGTCCAGTAGGACGCAGGCGCGTAGATAGTCTAATGCTGTCTAACAATGGTGTCTGTACTGGGCAGCTACATTCGTAGCATGGTGTCTGGTGGCTTTCTCGCTGTAATTTACAGTCTATGCAGTTATTGATGAAGATGTGGATTTCTGTATTCATCCCAGGCCACCAGTACATCTCTTTTAACGTCAAAATGGTTTTAGAGATCCCTTGATGTGACAGACCCTCCCCCAAATGTGACTCATAAATTAAAGCTGCTCTACGTTCCATGTTTGGAATTACCCTATCCCCCACTCCAGGGATTCGAGCAAAAGGAACGCTGTTCGCATCAATTACATAAGAGTACTTGAGTGGAAACTTTTTTGGTAACGCTGCACCACTGCCTTTGCTTGTAGCATTGACAGCCAACATTATCTCACTGTCTATTTTCATTTTTGAACGAGTGATCACAGCTACGGAAGCTGTCTGAACAGCCCCCTTTGCGGCTTCGTCAGCCAATGAATTCCCTGCAACGTGAACGCCATCACGTTGATGACTCAGTGTGTGGATCACGTGAGCCTTTGGTAGTTCGTTTTTCAACTGAACTACTTGTTCCCAAAGCGTTTTGTGCTTTATTGTGCCACCTTTCGCATCTTTGAAACCATTTTCAAGCCAGTTTTGTATATATTCATTATACGACTGAACACAGTAAAAGGAATCGCACACTATTAGTGTGGGAAATTCTCGATCTGTACTTTCAAGTGCCAGTTTGAATGCTTGTAGCTCAGCTCGCTGAGCTGTCCAATCTCCTAGAGATTGAGTTTTTGTGACCATAGGTCTGAAGATGCCATCTCGCATGCGACCTTTAACGATTGCACACGCTGCACTGTAAGCTTGCTTACCCCCTATTGCGGGCTGTGCGGATCCGTCAGTGTAAATTATGAATTCGTACTGATCGAGAGGCAGAATTTCTTGTTCATATTACAGGAATGCTTGTGTTTTTAAATCAGGATCAAAAACATATTCAACATCTGTTGCAGCAAGAGAATTAACCCATTGTATCCATCTTGGATGTAATGCTTTAGCATTTGAAATGCTTGCTTTTGTGACCGCTTCTAAAGCTGGTACTGGGGTTACAACAATAATGCGTTTCCCTTGGGCTAGGGCTCTTTCTTTTGCTACAGCGGTTTGAACTGCTGTCAGAATTTTTTCAGTTGAAGTGAAGCGCATTTCCGCTTGTGTATACAAATGAGATTTGTATGCGATTGGTATTTTTTCACCCTCATTAAATGTTAAGTAGGTGAATCCGCATTGACCCGAAATTATTCGGATCACCAGGTTGCATTGACTTACGCGTGTTTGTAAGTGATTTGTTGCTAACATGTTAGCCTGGAGTGAACGCAAGATTTCTGTATGTTCCTGTGTCCAGTTTTTGATTGAAAAATCAGGTTTGATTAATGCGTAGAGAGGTTTAACCCTTTCTCCGTAATTTAGAATGTTTGTTCTTCCAAAATTTAGGAAACCCAGGATGGATTGTAAGTTTTTTAGCGTTTTTGGAGGTTGGAGCAGCGCACATTTCTCTAGAAAGTTAGCTGCCAAGCTCTTGCCTTCACTTGAAAGCTCATATCCTAGAAATAGGACATTGAGATGGGCAATTCGGGACTTTTTGAAGTTGAAGTTAAATTTGTAGCCCTCAGAGGCGAAGCCCAGTATAATGGTGCTCACCCTGTTCAAGTGTTTGTCCAGATCATCGTCTGTCAGATAGATGTCATCGACATAGGACAATGCCTCATTGTCATAAATTTGTAGTAACTCCGTTACCTTCGCTGAGAATAAACCTGGGCTGTTCTTGAACCCTTGTGGGAGTCGACAAAATTGACCCTGGGTCCCCATTATGGAGAAAGCTGTTAAGTACCTGCTTTCAGGTGCTATGTTTTGACAAAAGAAACCATTTGAGATGTCTAATGTGGTTTTATATTTTTTACGCACAATGTTATTCATTAATGCTGTGCTATGTGCATTTTGCACTGCAAAAGTTTTAGAACAAGTGTTTAAGTGTCTGTAATCCAAAACTAGACGATATGTATTGTCTGGTTTGGAGACAGGAAGCAAAGGATTGTTCATTGAGGAGGTGCATGTTTCAATCACCCCTTGGTATTCAAGTTGATCTAAGATCTCTCTGACTTGTTTTTTAGCTTCTTGCTTTACTGGATACTGCCTCTGTGAAGTTGGTTCATGTTTCAGATGTATTTTGTGGTGAGGGGAGTCCTCATCCCATCCTACATGATTTTTATATAATGCTGGGGCCTGGGCTATTGCCCAGTTCCTGGCATATGTATATTTTAGGTGTATTGGAATACGGTTGGAGAAGGCAGGCATAATAATGTCCTCGCTGTGTGGGCACTCCCTGACAAATTGTGGTGGCCAGTCTTTTTCTGCTAGAAGTATGTCATAGCCCCTTGAAAGTTTTTCCCCAAAAAGTGCTTTCACCTGTCTAGGTATGTCTCCCTCCATCCGGAGTGTTATTTCATATAACTTTTGTGGAGTACTAACCCTGGTGTCTACAGTCTCTACTGTAATATACTCATTCAAGTCCACTATCTCCAGAAGTTCCTTCAGGTTCTGGCGAGCTATTGTGACTTCTGCTGCACTGTCCAGCATTGTCTGAGCCCATTCTCTGTTCTTTAGTTGTATTCTCAGTATTCTCTGCATGTCTGATCTTTAGACCTGCTACTTTCTTTTGGAGAATTGAGGTTTTGTTTTATTTTTTGGAGCGTGTTTTTCTTCCTTGGATTTCACGCGTTCTTCTCTATGTTCTGACCGTCCTCTTCTTTCCGAAGTCTGTGATGAGATCTGAAAGGTACGAGAGGAACGTGTATCAGTATCTTGATACCTGTCAGGTTTTCTCAAATTATCCCTATTCCTGAGGTTATACCTCCTTTCAGAGGGCTCCTTTGAGGAGACCTACCTCGGGATTGAGAACGCTTCTCGTTTGAATTTTGTTTATTAGTCTCCCACCTCTTTTAGAAGATGTAGGAGTTTGTTTAATTGAGTCCTTCTCAGGACTTTCAGATAGTTTCGGCTTCACTGGTCTTCCACTCAAACTATCTCTGCCTAATTCTGCATAAGATTGTTCAATTATTCTGGGTAGCTCAGTTTGATGTTCTGTAACATCGAATTCCCTTAATTTTTGGCGGATCGCCACTGCTGCTGCCTCCCCTTTAATATTAGATAATATTATTGTTGAAACCTGGTCGAAATGTTTCAGTAATTTCATACCTAAATTCAGAGCAGGCTCTGCCCCGTATTCGTTTTGAATTTGTTTCAGGACATCAGGTATTACCGCAATTGACGGAATGCCATGTGTTTTAGTATAGATGGCAGCAAAGACTGAGCCCCAAGTGGTGCAGTCTTCCAGTTGTGGTGTGATCCCCATCGGTAAACTGATTGTTAGGATTCTGTGTTTCTCATACGGGCTAGTATTTGGAAATACTGCTTCGATTTGAGTGATTTTTTGAGCTATCCAAAATGGAACCTGCTCACGTTTTGGGGGCATTTTTCCCATGACTGCGTATATAGTCTGTGGTGTAATTTTTAATGTACTCCCCTGTTGAGGAGTTTGATTTGGAAGTGTTAATGGTGGTTGGACTGTGAAAGTCCGCATGACATATTGGACCAATTGTCTGTAGATTTTTATTAACTCTGTAAGTTGAGTAAGTAGTTCCTCATCTGACATTATTTCGAGGTCAGGATGAGGTGTGTAGCCGGCTAGAATCGGCCATGTTGCTCCTGGTCTACCTAGTGGACCGAGCCTGGTAATGTTTCTGTGATGTTTTAGGGCGCCTTTAAACCAGAGCTGATGTATGTTAATGGAATTTCAATATCCTCGAAAGGAATGTATTCCTCTGGTGGATCATCTTCTTTGTAGAAGTGAAACATTTTTGTAACTGGATTGGATTCAGGAAATATTACCCATGAATAGAATACCTCTGTCTGAAAGGATTCGTGTGCCTCTATCACGAAAACTGCTCTACCTCCTCTTGGTGGTAGGCCATTTTTTATGAGTTTTAGAGTGATGGCTCTTCTTAAGTTTGGATGGATGTCTATAACACCCTCCTCGGTTTTATTTAAACCAGTAATGTTAAAAGCTGCTATGGCTGGATCAGCCGCAGCTCCACCGTTTCCGGTGGCATCGTCCCCGTTTATGGACATTTTGTTTTTTGAAAAATGTAGAACAAGTTTCAAGGAAACAAAGATAAGGTGCACAATATTTTGGAACACTGTATCCTTCAACGTTGAGCAAACCAAACAGCTAATATATATAGGGTGCTTCCCTATGTAGCCGTGGCGGATACTTAACCCTGCCCACTCCAGACGTCTTTTGGAGTATATGGGTAGGGGTCTCTGAGAGAAAAAGCACGGCTGAGTTACTCAGTATCTAGCGTTAAATTACCGCCTTACCAAACGTCGGGCGCCATGTAGTGTAGCTCCTATTTCCCTAATAGGCTCTGTGCATTGGAATAATATACCCTATAGGTTTGACATAGGACTGAGGTCGGTATGTCCCTATCGAGTATATTAAACTTAATAACTTGTGCCAGCTAGCTCAGAGGCCACTAGAAACTCCTTGATAAACAAGAAGGGAGTAGTTTCTGGCAGCCACAAAACATGACAACTTTGTTTCCCTTTAGAATCAGAACGTGTCCCAGAGTCCTGGAAACAATAGATAACTATTTCACTCAGCTCACTCGTGCATACTTAGTTTTCCTCAAAGTTACACAGAAAGAATAGACGGGCGTTTCAATAAAAGATTTATTGAACAGTCTTGTTTCTAGTGTAAGTAATATGTGCTGTTACGATCACAAGACAGTATGCAAGATAAATAATGTACAGCGTAAGCAGTAGAAATAAATAATACTGCGCTAGCATGATCTTTAGTAGATATTCATTTACATAAATAACATAGACTAAAAATGCGAGTACTCATACGATGCGTTTCTTAGCTAGTTCTACCCCAATGTACCTAACCTAACCTAGGTGTAGGGAGAGGTATGAAGTAGGTGAAGTATTCCTTACTATAGTATACTAAGAGTATGTTACGCCCAGTATGCCTAGTATGCCAAGAGTCCCTCTAGGTTTCTAGTCAGCTCCATACCTTAAGAATGAGAGAGGTGGGAATCTCTTGCCAGGCTCGAACTCCAGCACCCCGCGAGGTAAGTCAGATCACTGGAAGCTGGACTCTCTGCGTGCAGGGATGACAGCGTCTTCTCAGTGCGTCAGGCCGGGAAACGGGCTCCTCTGAAGTCGAGGTCTCGTCTGATTTACAGGGGCTAGGGAAGGTATATTTATACCTGAGAGGTACCTCAGAATGTTAGCATTGACGTGAATCGGACAGCGGAAGACGTCATGAATGAACCCCTAAGGTATAACGGTTCATGCATAATATATGAGTCCTTGAAGAAATCAATAGTCCTGTGCTAGGGAAACTCCCGAAGCCTAAGGGTCTGTTCTTCAAGAACTCGTTGTGACGTTAGGGTGGACGGATGTCGGAGACCATGCCTGTATTTGGAGTGCACGGTTTAATGCCTAAATAAGGACTGGGATTTTATGCCTACATAAGGGCAGGGCGAATTGTGCCTATATAAGGACATGATACAGGAAAACCTATATACGGACACCCTAAGAGGAATACAACAGGGCATTATGGTACTTGCAGTGCTACAACAATTCAAACCCCAGTGGGTATCAGTGTTTACTCACAATTTCATGCATATTAGTAAAACCCCTGTGGGATGGCATTCGTGTCCGCAACATTTCCGTTGCCAATATCCAAAGCCTCCATAAGAAACTCCACGTGTCACTAGCACCATGCAATCATGGTCTTGGATCTGCTTCTTTGCAGCGGGCAGTTCCCACGACTGAGCAAGCCAGAAAACATCCAACAACAAAGTACGCTCCTTTAGGAAAAGCCTCACAAGTGGATTATCATCTCTTTCTGGAGATGCAACAGGTTGCCCGGCTACACCAATGTCTAAAATAATGGCCAAACGCGTTTCGGGCTTGGACGCCCGTGTTCACTGGCAGCATGCGAGTCCACACTGAAAACTGTAGTCACCTGGTTTTATTCAAATGGATCCCCGCCCTAACAGGCCTCCGGGCATTATGGTACTTGCAGTGCTACAACAATTCAAACCCCAGTGGGTATCAGTGTTTACTCACAATTTCATGCATATTAGTAAAACCCCTGTAGGATGGCATTTGTGTCCGCAACATTGCCGTTGCCAATATCCAAAGCCTCCATAAGAAACTCCAAGTGTCACTAGCACCATGCAATCATGGTCTTGGATCCGCTTCTTTGCGGCGAGCAGTTCCCACGACTGAGCAAGCCGTAAAACATCCAACAACAAAGTACGCTCCTTTAGGGAAAGCCTCACAAGTGGATTATCGTCTCTTTCTGGTGATGCAACAGGTTGCGCGGCTACACCAATGTCTAAAATAATGGCCAAACGCGTTTCGGGCTTGGGCGCCCTTGTTCACTGGCAGCATGCGAGTCCACACTGAAAACTGTAGTCACCTGGTTTTATTCAAATGGTGCCCCGCCCTAACAGGCCTCCGGGCATTATGGTACTTGCAGTGCTACAACAATTCAAACCCCAGTGGGTATCAGTGTTTACTCACAATTTCATGCATATTAGTAAAACCCCTGTGGGATGGCATTCGTGTCTGCAACATTGCCGTTGCCAATATCCAAAGCCTCCATAAGAAACTCCACGTGTCACTAGCACCATGCAATCATGGTCTTGGATCCGCTTCTTTGCGGCGGGCAGTTCCCACGACTGAGCAAGCCGTAAAACATCCAACAACAAAGTACGCTCCTTTAGGAAAAGCCTCACAAGTGGATTATCGTCTCTTTCTGGTGATGCAACAGGTTGCGCGGCTACACCAATGTCTAAAATAATGGCCAAACACGTTTCGGGCTTGGACGCCCTTGTTCACTGGCAGCATGCGAGTCCACACTGAAAACTGTAGTCACCTGGTTATATAAATATATATATAGAGTAAAACTAGCTTAAAATGAGCAATTGTGGGCTGTTGACAAAGATGATGTAATGCTAGGCAATATAGTGGAGAGGATGTAGCAGCTTTGAATGTACACTTTATGTTGTCAACAGACATGTTGATGTACTGAGTGAAGATATAGTACAGTGATACTCATAGTACTGCCCGGGGGCCACATGTCGCCCTTCCTACCTTCACATGCGGCCCCCTGGTCAACAGCAGCACTGGGCTGCTGTTCACTTAACTCAGCACTATTACTAAAAAAAACAAAATTACAGGCAGGCGTTTATTTAAACTTTAATTGAAGTTAAAGTAAGGCAGTAGCTAGGTTGTCCTGCACCGCTTAACTTTAGGAACACCTTCATTTTTAAATAGATAATGCATCAAAAGTGTTAAAATATGATACGGTCTCTTAAAAAATAAAAAAGTGTATTTCATTAACATGCAGAACCATTTAACCTTAGTACATCAGATTATATCAGTGCATTGAGAAGTATTTTCTTTGTAAATAATAGCTTTCAAACATAAACTCAGAAACATCCAGTTCCACCCCCCACCCTGAAAACAATACCATTAATAAAGTAAGAGGCAAGTCAGTTCGTATGTGCACTCTTCGGGCAGCCTGGGGTGCCAATTACACATGAACAACATCATAGTATGTAAAACCAAACACAGGAGAAGCTTTTGTACAGCGCAGATCCTGAAGTCATGCATTTTGAGGTTCTCTTATATGCGATAATGAAGAAAAAGGAGGGAAAGTGAAATAAAACAATTGCTTAGGATAACACAATTTGGTAAAGTTGGGAAGCCGGGATTAATCCCAGGTTTTCTGGTTTCACATTGTTCAGTTTAGCCAGTAGATGTATTTGTTTTGCTTCCCCTACACCCACCATCCTGCCACAACCCCCCCAAAATGCCACGTTCTTGACCGCCACTGTGCTAGCATCAATGCGGTCCTCGGTCACATCACAAACCAAACTTTGAAGCCCCTGGGAAAATGTTTGCAAGTACCCATGCTATAGTATGACGCCTAAATGGGGTTACTGAAGTGACTCTATTCGAGGAGTTAAAATTAAGGAAAAAGAGCACAAAGATACATCCCATTTGAGTGTGAAAATGGGGCATTCGGAATGCAGAGGAGGAAGTAGTGTGTAGATATTATCCCTAAGATGAGGATGTGGGGAAAACAAGGGTAGATGAAAAAGAAGTTTGATAGCAAGAAAGAGTGCAGAAAAGGATTAAACTGAAGGTGGGCAATTAAATGTATGTCAATTACCCCAAGTTCATTCTCAAAGGTCTATCGAGGTACCAGGAACTGCAAATGGGAGAGGATTTCTATGAGGGCCATGTAATTTCGGTGGTGAAACGTAGAGAGGTAGTAAAATGTTCGTCAAGGGAGGCAAAATGCTCATGGAGGGAGGATCATGAGCACTAGTATTTGCAAGGTGCTTCTATAATTGAGGAATTGACTTATATTGTTGCTTTATTTGTTTATATGTTTTACCTGTTCAACTTATTTAGTATAAATAGGGAAAGGTTACCGTATTCTGTGGAATACTCAGCAATGTTCTACTTCTAGTTTTGTTATGTTGGTATATTTTCAATCTCTTTGGTGTCAGTTGCTGTTGGAATTTGATGCAGCCATTGCTGTGTTTTGGCCTCCATGCTTTATCTGTAATAAAAGCTTTTACAATTGTGCCAGCGTCCTGTATTTACCCCAAACCCCATGCAAATTGAACAATGGGGATAGCCTGCTGACGGGAGACATCCATTACCACGCGGGCATTGCATCGCAATGCCTTTACATCGCGGGTATTACAACGCAAGTCGTTACAACGACTTGCGCTGGAGGGCGCTCTAACCTAAGGAATAGTATGATTTACTATTCCAACACCTTCCCTACTGTATGTAGACTGGTGTTGGAATAGTAAATGATACTATTCCTAAGTCCAGCGCCCTCCAGCGCAAGTCGTTGTAACGACTTGCGTTGTAAAAACTGCGATGTAACGTACCGCGATCATTTTGATCGCGTTGTAACGTCACATATTCCCTACTGACCTCATAAGAAATCAAACTGTGTACTCCCAATGTGTGTTTTCAGATGAGCCTCTGCAATTAGTCAAAATTATGGTTGAAGCCCAGCAACCAGACCCCGGCCCTGTACTTTAGAGCCTGTATATCATTGGCTATATATAATTTTAAATGGCCGAATAAATAGGCCACCACATCTTGCATTAAAAATAAAGAATGAGAGAAGTTCCACATAATGGCAGGCAGACGAAATATCCCAAAGCAGCTAGTCCACTGATTGTCTTCCACGTGGACCCAGCTTTCTTGGTCCATTTGACTAACATATCCATCGCTCAAATTAATTTCATATTTCACTATACTAATTCACCATTAATCGTTTTTGAGTTCCGGGGTAGCGTGCTACTCGCCGAAAAAGCAATTCAATACCTCATCAATTATAGTAGTAAGTGCTATATAAATGCAATTAGAAATACAATTACAATTTGACCTTCTGCACTCTCAGCCAGTGGGAGAAGCTGGTCTCACTGGCAGGAATTGCCAGCAAGAAGCTAATGCCTGTTGCCTTGAAGCAGCCTTCTTCACTCACAAATTCAAGGCAGAGCTGGAGACATTTCTTATAACAGGACTCAGGTAGGCAGTCATTCTTTAACAGCAAGCAGGGAAGTATTTTTTTTTTGGTACTCAGCAGTTCTGTTCTTGGACGGGTTAAGTAGAATGCTTCATAGGGTATGACAAGTCGGCTAATGGCAATGGCCTGCGAGCCAATAAGGCGGAAGTTTCCAGGCTATCACATCTGATAGTGAACAACAGTCTGACCTAGTATTTATTTCAGAACAGTTCTTTCTGGTAAGAAGCTATCCCACAGTCCCTTTTACCACAGAAACTGTCATAGTCAATACCTTCCCCTCTGTGTTGACTTCTCCCAGTTTACAAACTCCACCCTTAGCTGGTCTAGTTACTCCTATTAAGCATCATTTGCCGTGCTCCCATCTACTCAAGTTCTCTTTTCAAGGTACGTCTCCCAAAGTCTGTTTCTACTTCCCCAGCTCAAAGAAGTGTCCTGCAGGAGCCAATCAGACACAGATGTGACCTGGTAGGCCTAAAACTAGTTTGCCACCCCATCCTAGCCTGTGTGTGTTGTGCAAGCTAAAGAATTAAGCTGAGTGGAAGCGAGATAGTAGGAGTTGCACATGTAGATGTGGGTGACTGCTGGCAGCACTTTGCTGAGCTTTGGCAGACTGTATTTAATATTCCCAACATAGAAGCATTTTGAGGTGATAGAACCCTATCCTTATCAATGGCCTGCTCCCGGTGGATTGCCTACATGCTCTAATGTGGATCTGACAGCACATGCTTAACAAACGTTACAGAATTTTGGCTTTATGTGTTTTTTTGTAAAGAGAATATGCAGGATGCACAAAACATGCACTCTCTAAAAGTGCGTTTTCGATTTTAGTGTGCCATTCTCAATAGAATCACTTCCTGCACCCTATATTTTTCCATGTGATTCATGAAAGTGGCAAGGAAAGTCAACTTTAGAATAAAAAGAGGTGCTCTTTTATACAGAGTTAATGTGGTAGAAACCTTACCAATATACCTCAGCTACTACAAAGTTCAGAGACCCCAGGAGCAGCATCATTGGCACTCTGCACAGGAATGAATGGAAAAATAGTGCACAGGTTTGAAAAGTTTGAATAGTGGAGAGGATACAACAGCTTTGAATAATGGGGCAACAAGTAAATAATGCACTTACCACACTAAGGGCCAGATGTACGACCATTGGATTTTGCGACTCGCAATTTGCGACAAATTGCGAGTCGCAATTTGCGAGTCGCAAAATCCAATGTACAACAGTGTCTCATACACTGTTTGCGATTCCCAATGGGGTCGCAAATTGCATGCCTCATGAATATTAATGAGGCTGTCGCAATTTGCAAACCCATTGGGAATGGCTGGCACTCCCAGGGATGGTGGCCTGCTGGGGTCAACAGACCACCATGTCTGGGACTGCTTTGTCAATAAAGCAGTTTTTAAAAAAAAAATGCAGCCCATTTTCCTTAAAGGAAAACGGCCTGCATTTAAAAAATAAAAATGAAACTTTTCAGTTTCATTTTTTAAGGGCAGGCAGTGGTCCCTGGTACCACTGCCTGCTCTTAAAAAATATGTGCGCATGCATTCCCAAAGGGGAAGGGGTCCCCTGGGGACCCCTTCCCGTTTGCGAGTGCCTTACCACCCTTCTGAGAAGGGTGGTAAACTGCGAGTGTTTTGCAACCGCAATTGCGGTCGCAAAACATTCATACATAGGTTTTGGAGTCGCAATTAGGAAGGGACGCCCTTGGCACGCCCCTTCCTAATAGCGAGTCGCTAACCTATTTTGTGAGTCGCTAATTGATTAGCGACTCACAAAATAGAGTTGGTACATTGGGCTGACCGATTTTGCAGTTGCAAAGGGGCTGAAATCCCCTTTAAGACCACAAAAAACGGTCGTACATCTGGCCCTTTAACACTGAAAATATTTTTGACTATCTTCCCCTTGCAGCAAGAAAGACAGTGGCCTTTGCATTAAGTACGTCCAGATTGGACTATTGTAACAGTCTATATACAGGCGCCACCAATCAGGCATTGCAGAAGCTGCAGGTAGTACAACACGCAGCTGCTAGGCTTGTGTTGAAATTGGCATGTCGTTCCTCGGCCTCAGCTGCTCTTAAAGCCCTTCATTGGTTCACAATACACAAAAGGGTTTTGTTTAAAATCCTTTTGCTCACCTTTAGAGCCTACAGAGCATTAGGACCAAAATATCTAGTCTCTAGAATTACCCATTACACCACTGCTCGGACTCTGAGCTCCTCATCTGCCAATCTTTGCAAGCCCCCTACATTTAGGTGTAAGACCAAATGTGGCAAATCCTTTGCTGTCCTGGGGACCAAGGCCTGGAATCAACTCCCCAGACACCTGAGATTCATTGATTCTGAATCGCTCTTCAGGAAACATATAATAACTTGGATCTTTACGGCCCCTGAGTCACTGTGTCACGCACTCATTCGGTGATCCTATGTTTCTCTTCAACTCCCACCGTTATGAACTCTGTCTTTTTCCGCTAGTGCAAGGATGCTGCTTCTGGAGTGACAGTTGCGGTGTACAAATGCAATATCAATTCATTCAAGATTGGGCAGATATGGTAGGATTATAGATGCTGCGTTATTTGCCATATTGGATGACCAGAAAAAGTTAAGCAAGGAAACGGGTCCATGAGGAGAAGAATGGTGGGAGGCCTAGGGAGAGCTGTAAGAAGTAGCTTTTTTACTGTTACTGGGAGTAGAGCCTCAGCTGAATTAAAGGCCAATATAAAGGCTAGATTTATCAAAGGGTGACGACACTCTGGAGGCTGCTCAATGACGAGATACCAAGAGGAAACATGTTTAAACACCTGCTAAGAGGCAGAGTTGTATTGTGGTATTTGGATAGCTCTTCGTACCTCTTTGTAGAGCGATGGAGCATGTTTTGCCACAGGTAGCTCGCTACACCATGAGAGAAATTGTATACAGGCGAGCGTGTAGTTGGCAGTGTTGGTGTTTTTGTTGTGATCCTATGTGGGAAATGCTTTGGTGTAGGTTCTTATCTTGTCTTGAGGCACAGGGCCTAGCAATGTGATGAAGGAGGAGGTGTGAGAGATAGGCACGCAAAATATACATTATAATTATAGTTAAGATTAAGACATAAAGGCAGCAACACAGCAGCGACTTAGGCAGAGGGGTAATGGGGTGCTGCATGCGTGTACAGCCAAAAGATAATCAGAGATGACCCGCTAATTCAAATATCAAAATGTGCAATGCACACATACTGTCAAATGTGTAAAATCATGCCTAATGGGCTAGAACCGAGTTATTAACATGAGAAGTTGTCATGCGCCTTTAGAAAGATAGGGCCACTGCCTCCTGACGTACAAATACACTTCAAGAATGAGGCAAGAACTGGAAGTGGATTCAGTTTTGACAATATGAGCCAAACCTACACGATTTTCAAAGGAAATAATTTCACCCATTCCTCCTAGGCCAGAAAAAGGCCAAAATTTTGAGCTGGGGTTCATGCCCCAAGCCCCTCTCATGCTCCAAAAGGCAGACAAGTCCCAATTAGGTCACGATTCAGATCCCACCCAGACTGGCACCCTGCACATGCGAGGGTGAGAGATGAATCGCTTAGTAGATTGATGCCCTGGAAGTGCAGGAATGAGTCAGCATACCTCATGTTACCCTGCTGTCCTCACTCTTCCCGGCGAGCCTATTACTTTTTTGGGATCCCAGAGACCTTTATTTCTAGCTTACATGAGGAGGCATCACCCTGTCCTTCCAGAATTTCATATCAGATACTTTCTGCTTTAATTTTTTAGTAAGGAATGAATTTCAGGATAGACAATGTGGTGAAAGAAGAATTATCCTACTTCCTGTGTTTCAACTAGGATAGCATGAGATGGGCAAAACTAAGCTGATTTAGATACACACACAGTGTGAGGCACAAGTTGTAGACCGAATGAAGTTGATTTAAGACTGCCCTGAAGACATCCTCTTGTTGTCACGTCCAGTGGCATAATAAAACTTGAGGGGCCCCCTTGCAAGATATGCTGAAGGGGCCCCTCACACTCACATCAGTAGGGGCCCTCCTCCAGTATGGGTAAGCCTGGGGGCCCCCCGCACAGCGAAGCTGCGGGGTGCTTTGTTACACCCCTAGTAAATGGGGGCACAAATATTTGGCTTCTAACGTGGAGAATAGTTTCTATTTCTGCTCAGTTCAGTGTTATAGGGTATGATTACACACCTACCCTGCGCTAGGACTATACTAAATCCAGGCCAAACAGGATTACTTTAGAAGCCATCCTAGAGTCTTCCGATGATCATCCAACTACATTAGTAGTCATTTTCACATGATCAGACATCATCAAGTTCTTGAAGTCATCAGCAAAGCTTAAAAGCTCAGCCTGATGATTTGAGGATGACTTGAAAATGAGTATCTGATGACTTCAGAAGGTGTCATTATTCCTGATAATTTAAGGATGACTTGAAAATTAGTATCTAACGACTTCAGAAGGTTTTATTAATCCTGATGATTTAAGAATGACTTGAAAATGTGTATCGATTACTTTATAAGATGAGATAGTTCCTTTTGACTTTAGGATGATTTGAAAATGAATATCTAATTACTTCAAAAGTATCATTTTGTTTTCAATAAGATATTTATTTTCTGGTGATTTGAACGTGAATTGCTGGTTACTTCAAGAGCATGCCCACCGCTTTTGCTTCAGCTTTGTGTGGGGAGCTAAAGAACTTGCTAGAATCACAGGAAGCTGGCGCGGCACTGGGAATCGAACCTGGTTTCTCAATTAATTGATATTGTATTTATATAGCGCTTACTACCCATGACGAGGCAAAAGGTGCAAGTATTTACCTTCTGGGTGGTAGCAAGAAATGTCTTTTCTTTACATTCCAAATACTTAATCCGGGAATTTGTTGTTTTTCTTTTATCACAGCTACTAACTTTTCCTTGCATTGCACTGGAATATATAGCATGTGCAGGGTTTTATCGTCAGGTATACTGGGCCTGTGAAGACTCGGAGGACGTTTTTTAGAATCTGTTCTGAATCTTTTTATCACCCCCCCCTTTAATTCCAGATCCACATTCCTTTCCATCGATCAGTTAAACAATTCTTCTGTGGGTGGTAAGAACTGGTAAAACCCAAGGCAATAGGTGAGGGAGATTACAGGGTGAGATAGATAATGAAACGCAGGAAGAAGAAACACTTAGGAAATGGTTAGAGGGATGATGAGGATGCTGGAGAGATTTTGCATGTGGTGCAAGAGATTTGAGGGGATGGGGAAAGGGTAGTAGGGGCTAGTGTTGGTAAGGGTTGGGAGACAGAAAGGTATAAGGTGTAGAAATGCGAGAGGAATAGTGTAAAGAAAAGTATGTAGTATTAGTGGGTGTGATACAACTTGAAGGAGAGCAGGATAGTGTGTGGCTCTGATTATTAGGACAAGATTTATGGAAATTTTGTGTTCGGTTTGCTTAAGTTTTATAATGCAGACCTGATGCAAAGTCCTTTTTAGGATTCACAACCAAAGCAAATTGGTATTTGGTACAACACTCATCCGATGTGAGAAATTTTCAAGTTTGTCTAGGCATAGTATTTTGTACTGGAAAGGGATCCTTCCAGTACAAAACCTAAGCTAGACTCTCGCAGACACCTATAGTGTAAATGTGTGTGCATGGCGCTCGGCTACCTAATGGTGCACTGGTGCAAGGGGTAGACATGGCACTTTCCTGCTCTCTCCCTGTCACGCAGCGCAGCAAAATTGGGTGCTGTACTGCCTTCAATGACAGTCTGGGCCTTAATTCTTTAGAACTCAGGGCATTACAAATAATTCATGGTATTGTGTTAAGAAGGCATATTACATCAAAGTTACCGTTTTTCAACAGGAAGGTGCATTGAGGAGGTGGTCTTCCAAATATTTCCCTACCAACAAATCCATATTCCTAAACTAATAGTGGGACTCTGGAAGGGAATACTGGCAGTCCACTAATGTGCTGGTAACATGGAATTGTCAAGGTGCAATCCAGCCCTTAATGATTTATTAGTGATCTACAGCCATTGTAAATTATTCATTAAATCTACTAGGAGTAATCTTCACTTGGCATAAAATCATCCAAGAGTTCCACGATCATCTGAGAGTCCTTATGTGGTCATCGTCTAGTGACCCACACTCATTTTGTGGTTGTCCTAAAATAATCCTTAGCATTACATGCTCATTATTGAGTTGTCATTAAATCATCTTAGAGTAATCCACACTCATCCTGAGATTGTCATGGATCATTCCAGAGTAATCAAGAGCCACCCTGAAGCGGTAATAGGATCATCGAGGAATAATCCACGCCGAAATTGTTGTAGAATCATCCTAGAGTAATCCACAGCCATCGTTAAATTATCTTGAGCCCATCCTGGAGTCATTCACACTCATCCTGAAGTTGTCAATTAGTATTTGTGGAGTTGTAAAAGGTCATCACTCCCTGCAAGAAGAAGTCATTAGAACACCATCCTAGAGTATTTTTGTGACGACTTCAGAGTCATCTCATTTAAATATTTTGCCCTATACACATACTTCAGATTGGTTTGGGATGAATTCCCCAGATAATTACAGGAATAGCTCAGCTGAAGTCATCAGATGACTTCAGAATGACTCCAAGATGATCTTTCTTTTTGACTTGGGAAAATAGCCTTTGGGGTACACTAGTAAAGTCAGGACTAGTAGTTAATGATGTACATCGCTATCTGATATCAAATTAGAAAGAGTGGTCTGCGTTTTAATGATTTCCATAATCACCATCTGATTGCTGGTTGTTCCCTTTGTAAATGAGTATGTCGCCTTTCTCTGCTACAAGATGGAGGAAGTGCTGGAAAAACGTGTGCCTTGCTCACTTATCTCCATCAGATTTCACATGTGTAGGAGGGGAGAAACAGACAATGGACTCCTGCTCCCACCCTCGAGCCTCACCCCCCCCTTCGTACAAACACATGCGGCTGAGAAATAAGATGTGCATCCTTCTTCCTAATCACAAACAAAAAACACAACTTAAGGGCAGACACAAGTGTCTGAATTGCGTGCATTACCACACAGCTAAAAAGTGATTACAATACAACTTGCTTTAACTGAATGAAGTTCATCTGAATAAGCACTAATGCTGTTGATTTACAAATGCGCCCAGTTCGAGGCACACGTTTTACCAAGGTAATTTAATCATTCATATTGTGTGGAGTTGCAGGCTCTTGTCAAAGTAAAGTTCATTTAAATACATATGTAGTGAAAGAGACTAGTTTTTAAGCAAAATGAAGGTGAATCAAATGTACACACTGTGTTAGTTAGGCACAAGTTGTGGGCAAATTTAAGATGAATTAAGTGTGCTTAGGTTGTTAGCAAAAAATGAAGTTGATTTAAATGTGTACCGAATGCTCAGCACAAGTTATTGATGAAACGGGTTGTTTGAAATAAGCCTCCAGTGCAGGGCACAAAATGTAAGTAAAATAAAGTCGACTTGAGTACATACACGATGTGTGCACAGGAGGAATAGGCAGTCGGGCAGGAGGTACACTGAGCTCGTTACAGAAGACTGCGTCTGGAACTAGAGGTAACTATGTGACGTTGGCATGCTCACAACAACATACGAATGCATCACTCGTACCATACGTGGAGCAATCAACAACAAAATGCTCTTGGCAAAGTAAGACTTACAAAGGACACAAGTATGCGAGCAAGGAATATGAGCAAGAAAGGAGAAAGCTGGAGACCTTGGGCCTGATTCTCAAAGGTAAACTTAGACGTTTGGTCTAAACTTAGACCAAACGTCTAAGTTTAGGACTTTGGGGATTCACAAAGGACATTTACGAGTACTATCTTTATGTCCGCACTCAAGCCGAACAAACTTCTAAGTTTACCTTTGTGAATCAGGTCCCTTGTGAGGGAACTGTGGAGCACGAGAAGCTGGATATGCTGCACTGGATGGTTCTGCCATAAAATTGTACTTTGTATGTGTTAGGAGCATGAGAAGAGATTGCATTCACAACAAAAATCACACGAACGACGCCCCCACTTTCACCTGCTCCCAAAAGCCATTGCGTAGCACTTATGGAGCATGTTTTTAAAGGCTTGGTTAGTGCCTTGTCGCTTGTTCAGCAAATACAGTGCCCATTTATGGTGGAATTTCTATGACCTTGCTACTCTTACTGCAGGGAGGCAGGTGTGAATCAGTTTGTACTCTTGATTCCTGCGAGTGAGGGTTTTTGTCATTCTTCAACTGCGCTGAAAATGCATCGGCTGAGGACTGCTGCTCTCTGAAAATCCCTAATGGGAAAACAGATACTATGCAATGACCTCATTTATTCTGCCAGAGCCGCAGTTCTCAGTGTGATCGCTGCTCGGCTTCCGACTCTACGAGACTTTTCACAAACATCACGGCTTGTAAACTCCGCATAGATTTTCAGGTTGCTCTCTCAAAGTGAAAAACCATTTCAACTTTGAACTGTGGCCATGCTTTCCACGAGACGGGGCAGGGCCTGATTGTGTGGTGTTTGATTCCGAGCAGAACAACTGCGAATGAGATCTCTTCAAGTCAATGGAAAATATCAATATGTTGGCCTTGGTAATGAAAAGCGTCAGGGTACCGTTTCCAGCCACTGAAACTGTCAACAGCTGGCTTTTCCATTGCTTATTCCTTGCTGATTATTTTTCCTGATGAGGTGTTAGACCTGACAGACTTGGAAGGTCTTCCTCCAACTTTTTTCGCCTGCCTCCCTCCATTTTCTTTACCCATTTTTGCTAGCTCTAGGACTCTGCGCACTTTAGTGCTGCTAATCAGTGCTAAAGTGCTTGTGCTCTCTCCCCTAAAACATGGTAACATGTTTTGGTAGGTACCCAACTGGCATATCTAATATACTTATAAGTCCTTAGTAACGTGTACTACAGGTGCCCAGGGCCTGTAAATTAAATGCTACTAGTGGGCCCGCAGCACCTATTGTGTCACCCACTTAAGTAGCCCTGTAACTATGTCTCAGGCCTGCCATGGCAGGGCCTGCACGTGCAGTTAGTTGTCACTGTGACTTGTCAGGTAAAACTACTTGCCAAGCCCTGAACTCCCCCTTTTATTACATATAAGTCAACTCTAAGGACGGCCCTTGGCACCCCAGTGCTTTGTAAGCAAAGGGAAGGACATGTGCTTGTATGCTTTACATGTCCTGGTTGTGAAAATCAGCCTATTTCGTTTTTCACTATCATGAGGCCTACTCCCCTCGTAGACTAGCACTGGGAGTCCCTTACATCCTTGGATTTAACACTACTAGCGCAGAAATGCCACTTTCAGACAGTGGGCATTTTTCTGCTCTTAACTTTGCTCTATGTGACCTCCGGCCTGTCTCCAATACCCATATGGACGGGGTGACAGATCCCATTCGTGCATTTCTCCCCGACAGCCACAAACCCAGGAAGGCCAGTGGTGTCTGAACACCCCTCTGCATAAATCTGCATTCCAATAGCCGGCCTGGGCAGACGGGAGGAAAGGGGGCTCACATTGGGACATCAAGGAGTAATGATCTGACCCCACAAAAATGGCTGGTGATACCCATAGATAACCTGGCAGACAGGACTGGCTTTTAAAGGGGTGCTTGTGCTCTTCAAAACCACTCTTTGATGTTTCCTCCACATCAAAGGCACATTTGGGTATAAGTACTGGGTCCCTGACCCTACCAAATCAGACACTTCTGGATCTTGAACTAAACCTCTGTCAGTGACTGCGATGCTGCTCAACGGACTCAACTGGACTACTTTTCTGGAAGGGCTGCTTTCCTGCTTGTTGCCCTGCTACCTGCTGCTCCCTGACTCTGCTGGAAGGAGAGCCAGACTCTGCCTTCCCTTAAAAGTGATCTCCAAGGGCTTGTTTGCTTGACTCCTGTTTCTGAAGTATCAGGGATACAAAAGACTTCCTGTAGTTCTGCTGGTGCTGCTGGAAACTGCCTTCTGTGAGTCCTACCCTTGCCTGAGGTGCCCCCTCCAGGTTCTGGGCCACAGAAGTGTGTTCTGTGCCTGAATGTTTGCCAAATATGACGTGAAGCAACGCAAAGCCTCACATAGCCTTCCTGCACAGCTGACAACTCTCAGAACTGAGGCAGAATGAGGCAAAGCCCTGCAAAGCCTCGCTGCCCAGCCTCTCAGAACAGACGCTGGACGGCACAAAGTCTCGCTGCGCAGACTGCGCTCCCAGATTCCAGGAACTGGAATCCCTGTAGCCGACCCGTGCTCAATCGGGGTCAGCCTGAACTTTGGATTTGCACCAGTCCCTGACGACCTGAAGTAACCTGTTTAGTGTTACCTGCTGCGTTGCATTTATTGCTATACAATTCAATATCTCGACTTCTACTTGATGGATTTTAATTGTTTTGGTCTGGTTTTACTCAGATAAATATTTAAAAAAATTCTAATTCACTGTGGAATCTTTTTGTGGTGTATTTACTCTGTCATTGTATGGGTTATTGCACAAATACTTTACAGATTGCCTTCCAAGTTAAGCTGGCCTGCTCTGTGCCAAGCAACCAGAGGGTGAGCACAGGATGATTTAGGATTGTGTTGTGACTTACCCTGACTAGGATTGTGGTCCCTCTTTGGACAGGGTGCATACCTCTGCCAACTAGTGACCAAATTTCTAACAAGAGGCATGAGAGGGAATCAAGACCAGGAAAGCGTGGTATTCAGCTGTCCCGACATTGTGCATTGGTGGTAGCGGGCTCCTAACCTTTGAGTTCTTGCAGATATTTTTTATAATATGGTTATTAGTTTATTTATTATTTTTTGTTTTACAAATTAAGCACTGGCTTTTTCTGATCTCTGCTGGCATGCTGAGGTGTGTTTTGTGAGCTAATTCTCTCTCTATCCAAATATTTAATTACTCTTTCACTTCCACCTAGTGTTAAAATGAAGATGTAATTTGTTGTCTAAATAGAGTAGTACAGCATCTGTTGAGGTGATATAAAAGACTTTTTGATGAATCAGCGAAGGTAATGTAAATATGGACTGCACATATATTTGCATGGTTAATTTATATTGCATCCCTCTCCATAAGACTATTTCAGAGCATGAGTTGCCAAATGTAAGAAATTGGTTTATTGGTTGAGGGGGGTGAAAGCCGCACTTAGGCAACAACCACAATCCATGTCAGGGTGAACCACAAAAAGTCACTAAATTAACCCGTTCTTAACCCTCTGGTAGCTTGGCACAAAAGCAGTGACTCTTAACTTAGAGGCAATGTGTAAATTATTTATGCAGCACACAAGCAGTAATAAAGTGAAAACACAACAGAAGAAAAATCCCAAGCCACTGTAGAAAAAAGAGCCCATTTTAATAAATAAAGTGATACCAGAACAGCACAAAATCAATCAGTAGAACCAGAGATATGTCATTTCAAAGTTTTAAGTGCAAATCGTGCCTAAAAGCACATAGCGCCACTCGCGATCATCTGGTTGCCTAGACCAGGAGACAGCCACAAGTTCAGGCTGACCGTGATGGAACACGGGTCGCATACAAGGACCTAGTTAGTCCCACTGAAGATTACCTTCTGAGTCCGATGTGAAGCGTTCCGTTTGCGGTAGAGCAGGTAGAGCTCAGTGGATGGTCATCACTGTAGCATGAAGAGCAGGATGGGCTGTTGTTCCTGTAGTGTGAATAGCTGGTCAGGCGTTACGGTCCGTCGTTGCTGTAACTTCGCATTGACAGTCACAATGGGCTGTCAATGCTGTACAGAGAAGTGTGGCTCTTGTGTTGCCGGTCGTCGCTGGCAGTCACTGTGGCAATAAGAGTGGTCTCACGAGAGCTTCACATTGGCAGTCTTCATGGGTGGCAGAGTCTCAATGTGAATGGGCCCTGTCGCAATCACAAGGATCCCATACTACAGGATTTTCACCTTTTCTTGCAGATGAGTACACTTTGATCCCAGCCAAGAGTCGAGGACCTGGAGAGGCCTCTCTTGGGGATCAGGGACTCACTTCACGAATGACCAGCAGGGGTCAGGCAAGTCCAGTTGCAGGTCCAGTTGGAGCAGGCCAGCTGGGCAGGTGCAGGGAGGCCTCTGAATATTGTTGTGTACTTATTGCTCACACAGGAGGCCAGCCAACTGACCCTTGGAGTCACTCTGGGTTAGCCTGGGATGATAATAAGCAGGTCCGGTCTTCCTTTTCAGACAGCAGGGCAGTATTTGTTCTGTAACTTCCACAGACCCAGGAGTGTTCCGAAGAGTGGTTCTGGAGGTCCAATATTTATAACTGGTGCCAGCCTTTGTGTGGGGGAACTCCCTGTCCTACCCCCATATCTGGTTCTGGAAAGTTCCTCCCATGTCAAGGCTCTAAACTGTTTGGGGTGACAAAAGAAAAGGCAGGCTCGGGGTCAGATTCCTTTGTGTGTGTGCAGGAGGTAAAGCCCTTAAATTTTGTAAGTGGGCTGGGTACAGCTCCTCCTAGTCACCCTGCCAAGATGGCCCATCCTGTCCATAACTAAGCCCCTTTGTGTTACTGTCTGGAAGCAAATCACAAGTCCCACAGTAGAGCCATTCACTGTCATGTTATCCATGACACTGGCAGAAGGCACAAATGGTTGGGACAAGAAAACACCAACTTTCTAAATGTGGCATTTTCAGAATTGTGACTTAAAATTTGACTTTACAATTAAAGAGGATTTTTTAAATAATTCAAGTGAGTGTGAACGGTAACGTTCTACCTGCTTCCAATCCAAAGTTATCACTTATTAAATGTAATAAGGTAGCCTAGTGTTATTCAATGGGAGAGGAAAGCCTTAAAACAGTGAAAAATGACTTTAGGATTTTTTCACTGACAGGACATGTAAAACTTAAGTATACTTGTCCTACATTTTAAATATAATGCACAATGTATTATGAGCCTTTAGGACTCCCCTTAGGGGTGACTTACATGTATTAAAAAATAGTGTTTAGGCCTGTCAAAGTGTGTATTTTGCCAGGTCGAAGTGCCAGTTTAAAACTGCACTGTAGGCGACAGTGGCGGGCCAGAGACACATTTTAAAAGGCTACTTTAGTGGATGGCACAGGCCATGGAGTGCTGCAGACCTGCTAGTAGCATTTAATTTCCAGACCCTGGGTACATGTAGTACAAGTTACTAGGGACTTACATGCAAATTATATGTGGCAAATAGTTGTAGGCCAATTTGCCATGTTTGAAGGAGACAGCACACACACTTTAGCACTGGTTAGCAGTGGTAAAGTGCACAGAGTCCTATAGCTATAAAAAAGAATTCCACAAAACAAGATGGGTGAAGGCAAAAAGTAGAGGAAATACCATGCCAAGGATGTCAGATCTAACACCAAAGTTTGGGGAGAGAGATGAGGCTGGAAAGAGAATGTTTTACAGGAAAAATTAGAAGGCAAATGAAAAATGCTGAAATTTAGAAGGGCATTAGGGAGTGCATTCCACAAGATAAGGCCTTGCGCTGAAAACCTTAGAACTCCAATACATTTCTTTTAATTTCTTTTGCAAGAACAGCACATTAACAATAATTGATATCTTACCTGGGTTGTGCTTGCAAAGCAGACTGTGTCAATATTTTGGGTCCTTAAGACCATTCAGGACAATGCTTGATACAACCTTAAACTAGTGAGCCCATCTGCAGCCATCTTTAGGTAGGAAATAATAGCCTTGTTAAAGAAGAATTATCACAGGCCTTGAAGTACCACTTTACAAAGAGAATGGGGCTCCATAACCAGTATGTATGTATGTCTTTCTGCTAATCACACGGCATTAGCACTACTGGTAATAATACCAAGGGTATAACATATGATTTTATGGTCCTTTCATTCAAACCAGCAGCTGAAAAAAATACGTCCAGGGTAAAGAAAGACATATATTATGTAGGTAATGATTACTGTTTCTAATTTTACTACAAGTGGTTGTCAGTTGCTTTTTCCCCTTCTGTGTTTTCACCCTTCTGTGATATTCATAAAGCCATTGGTTTCTGCTTCACCACTTTCTTCTGGATGACCTACAGTTTAAACAAGAATATTTGTGAAAAGCCAAGTATGGTTGTGTTGACTGTCTAACGAAGCATGTCTTAAGTTTGGAAAAAAAAATAGCTATAAACATTCCTCAAGTGCTGTTTGGATTTCAGGATTTAACAACTTGGATACCCAGTTTTTATACAGTCACTCTGTTCAGACAGAATCCAGGATTGTAACACAGTTAAACTGGGGGAAACTTGTTGGCCAAAACGTTGGTAAAAAGAAATTTTCCTGCGTGAGAAGTAATTTCATAGCCACAAGTATTACAATTCAGCATTTGAGGCAAATCAGTTTTGCTTCAGCCAACCCTTGTAGACCCACAGGCAGGAATAGATGGAGCGGGCAGTCGAAGTATGGTTTGTCTTCCTCCGCTCTGAAGTGAATCATCAGCTCAGCATTACCAGCATGTCCTAGTCATCAGACCTGAGTGTTTGAGGATCCTAACTAGTGGTCACATATTAAAACATAAGTTTGTGCCCATTTTCCTTGAGAGGACCAATATTGATACAGAAAACTTTTGGAACACACACATATATCTCAAACATCCAGAACAAAATATCTGCCCTGTTGGAGGATGCGAGATATATGATTTTAATTTGAAAGTCTTTAAGTAAGGAAAGGATTTGTAATTCATATCAACCCTCTTGAACAAGCTGCATTTTGAATGGATAGATGCAACCTTTAATGTACTGCCATACACATTCCCATAACCTACCTCTACCTATCAGTTTCTTTACTGGCACCCTTGCCTTAACTCTTATTCATACATATATTTCTGCAAGAGCTAAATAGTTTTGGGAGGATACTTTTGAAATAGTATCTTTATTTGTGGGTAGGACAGTTAAGGGTTTACCTTTTGTTGTTTCTCTTTGATATTCAAGGCAGCTTCCAAGAAGAAGAATTTTTTAATATAGCATTGTGAGAGAAACTACATTCTCCAACTGTGGGTTGCCCTGTTGGCCTGTTTCTGATACCTAATATGATGATCTGAATTCACTTGCATCTTTTGGAAAAATCTCTCATTAAAATATTGTGCTTTCTTTACGAGTATATTAGATTTGAGTGTTTTTCTGGAAGTAAATATATGGATTGGTGTGATAAAATAATATTGATGGACCGATCTCTCATAACGAAGCTCCTTGCTTTTTAGATCTGTCTTGAAAGTGCAGTTGTCTTCCAGAGATTTTGGTTAACATGTATATATTTATATATACCCCCATGCTATCAGCTGTTTGGTGTATCATTCCACTTCCATTGCAATGCATGGGGTGCATTGTTTTCAGCAGCTGGCTGGGACTTTTTTCTGAATACAAACGCCAGCAAATTACTTTCTTTCGGAAGGCAACACATTGTGCATGTTTACCTATTGATCACTCGAAGTTGGATGTAGCTATGTATGTAAAAACAGCATAATACTTGTCAGATCTTATTTTTAATTATTTTTTGTGGGCAGAAAAACTACTTCCAAAATAAATAATTTTGTTTAAATTATGACCCAAACTTCATTTCCATACATCTGTTAATTTAGTTTCAAGAAAACCTAAAAAAAATGTTTAGAAGTGTTGATTTGGATGTACCCTGATGTGCAAACTCCTTGTTGCTCCTTCCACTCAATTGGTCTCCTGATGTATTATTTATGATTGCTCCCTCTTGCCCCTCTATCTTTACCTTATTGTGCCTGCTGTTCATTGCTCCTGACCCTTCGCCTTTCCTTTGCTGTGTGGCTTATCATTTCTCCCTTCTGACCCTTCTCTTTCTCCTGATGCAGCACTGTACAATACCTTGGGACTGCTGGAAAGCCATCTAGTAAACACATAGGGCCTCATTTACTACAGAATGGCACGGCGCGCCAAGCCATTTTGCTTCACCGAGCAGCGTCATTTTACCAGCACAGGGATGCGTCGTATTAACAGCAATATGACGCATCCGTGTGCTTTCCCCTGCACTGGCACACAATTGGCTGCCATGCACCAGCGCAGGCACCCATGCGTCATGTTGCAAGGGTGTCTGCATTATGGGGATGATTGTTTTTGTGCAGGAAGAGGCACCTTCCTGTACCAAAACAATAAATTATGGCATTTTCATCTTTCTTTCGTGCTGCAGAACGAGGAGAAATAGAAGTATTTCTCCTCGTTGCGCCACTCCTACACCTCGCTTGGGGAGGCGTAGGATTCTGACGCAGTCCCACCTTTACAAAACGTTGTAAATCTGGGAATGTGTCAGATTCTATGGATGTTACGTGGGAGTAATTCATGAAAGAGGCCCATATTTACAAGGCCATGAAAAGCCTTGTAAATATGGGCAAGCCCATTGCGCTGTTGGTGCATCAAAAAAGGTGCAATGGGCTTGTAAATGAGGCCCATAGAGTGTCACTTGAGGACAAGAAGGACCCTGCTTGTATGTCCATAACTGACTTTTTCTTCCAAGGTGGCCCCCTCTCTCCTAAATCAGTAATTGGGCTCTGTCATTTTTACCTCTTTTTATGCCCTTCATCAAGTTTCTAAAGTTAAACCTCCATTTACAAGGGATATGATGATGGTGTCCAGCCTTGTCACTCTTGCGCTATGGAGCAGCGTAAAGTGTCAGACTCCAGCTGAAGCTCTATGTCATCTGTCAGAGAACACACCCATGCTCTGTGATTATCGTTTACTGTACTCTAGAAATGCACCTCTTTCCATGATTGTCATTTCACTGCCACCTGCTTGCTGAACATGAAGCTTTTGAGGATCCAGTGCCAAATCCCCTTTGAACATGTCAGTTCAACATGTTACCTACGTTTTCGCACCTTAGAGCGTCAGTCACTGCAGCATAGACCAGCACCTGTGTTAAAGAGCAGCACACCACTATACACCACTCTTCGCTCAGCACGGCCTCATTCTACCTAACAGAGAGGTATATCCTGTTCAAATTTGTATCTCACATTGAATCTGGTCTCTAATGATATATATGGCTTTGTTTTTTTTTTATCTAATGATGTGTATTATTTTAGTTGGCAGTCATCTAAAGTTTCTGTTAATGAATACACAGTCAACAAGAATTTGCAACGCTACTAGAACTGACCTTAATGTGCAAAAACGTGCAAACACAGGCATAACAAATCCTGTTTTCTTGCATCAGCAAATTGAAACCAGACCTAATGCCTTTGATCCAGCGGTAATTTCACGGTAATTTCTCAATGCAAAACATCATTACCTCTTGTTTACCGCTTAAAGGGGATGGACCTTTGCCACCGTTTGAATCACCATCAGGAGACTTTGCATAAACATGAAAAAATCAAATGCAATAATATATTTAAGGCAATAATGAGAGTTGTGAGTAGTTTTAAAGGGTTTTATTTTCTAGTCAAAAGTTAAGGTTCTCTGACTCTTTATTCATTAGTCAAATATCAATCAGGTTACAGAATTGAAAAATAGGAAAAAATAGAATTAATACAGAACATATTATAGATTGCATACAAGGCACTCCATATAAGAAGAAAAAACCTATTTCTATGTCAGTCAGAAACTCTCAAAGAGTTTAAGAAAAATATAATTCTAGAGTGAGTTTTTCAAGACTAATCAATAATTAATAATTGTCAAAAACTCCCATAAAGAGAAATAAAATGCATAGGACAAAATAAGTCTTTGCAAAGCCAGTTAGTCAAAGTATGAAACTTAAAGTTTTAGAATCTAAACCTGTCCTGTTCTATCAGCTGGTCCTCTCTGTCCTCACTCTGCCTCCCTGAGCCCCCGCAGACGCTGCCCCTCCTTCCTCTCTGGCTTCGCTGGTTCATCTCTGCTTCTCTGTGTCAGGAGCTACCATAGCCCCTCCCTTCTCTCTGGCTCCACAGAACTTTAAAAAAAAAAACGGTGTGCTCTGCCTTGCGTCCTCCAAGAAAAATAAGCAGAGCCAGCCTACACCTCTCAGCTAGCAACCAATATTTCTATCAAAAATACATGTGACTTGGTATTCGTAGCTTGTCCAATAGGAGCTTCAGAACACATCGACTCCCCATGGGCTGACTGGACACGTCATCAATCAGGCGAGTTCTTGTAACACATTTGAGTCTTGTGCTAGATGACTTCACATCCTAAAAACAATTACATTTTCTGCAACAAAAAGTATTAATTATACGGAAGCAGAGAATACATATTATAAGAAAAAATGTGTGTTCTGCAGTTTTCTTTCTACGTGATGAAGTGAATAAAGCTTTGTTTAAACAACTGCATGGAGATAAAGGTATGCGAAGGTCTTTCATGAAGAGACGGAAACAGGGGAAGTAAATTATAAGAAAGGTCCTTTCATGAAAGCTGGAGGAAAGAGCACACATTCCATTTCTTATCTTCAAGGCTAAAGGCTGCAGTGAGCTGAGCCTGCCAAAGCAAATTCAGCCTTTCTACACCGTAAAATGCGTGTTAATTCAGCACAAATATATGCTACTTTGAAAGTTCAAAACACATTTCTAAATTAAATGTACATTCTATGGTGAGGTTAAATCTAGAATAATCACAATTAAACAACCATGATTAATTAATTGAGCATGGTTTTAAATGAAAGCACTTTAGACTGAAAGCATCTGACCAGGCCTCATTCATTGTTTTCACATGCACTAAAACTCTGCGTGCCATTTAAAAAAAAAAAAAAAACAGTTTGTGTCTGGTTATTTTTTGATAGCAGTTGCCTCCAAGTTACCTTCCTTCGTGTGACTGGTATAATTGCCGCCTTAATTGATGTCTGCAGCGCCTTCCTAACGGACTTCGAATCCATTGTGATTGGTCTCAAATGAAGCCTAATTAGATGCCATCGGCACTTTACCATACGGACCGCAAATCTAATTCCTTGTGAACAACCATTCTACAACGTGGCTGCAGACCGCTCCCGGCCATTCATGGAAGCTCATCCCCCATCCCGCCTGGCTCTGTTCTCAGCTCTCACTTCCAGTTAATTGCAGGCAAAATGTTTTCAGGCACTAATTTGCAAGTCCTGATGATGATCCGTTAATTGTGTTATGGATCGAAACGCCGTCGACATAATTGTTAACCTTATACACTGTTATCTATTAGTTATATTATGTGTAAAGGTGATTTTCTCCTATTATTGTTTGCTCCATTATATTGAATTGACGCAGACAAGTACATGCTGCCTGAGCCTTCTTTTGTTTCCTTTGTGATGTGAGTTTTTTGGATACAGGCTTGTGTCCTACTGTTATTTAATTTTATGTTGCGTATTTTTATAATTGCATATTAAAATTGCCTTGTTCCGGATGGAACAATGGTTACAATATAGTACTGATTGGGGCTATATTTATTTGTTTTCAATCAATTTTCTTCACAGGGACCTCTGTCTCTTAAAATAAGCTAGTTCCCAAGGTCCCTGACTGATCAAATTGGGTTCCCTTGTACTTTATATATATGAAACTTAAAGCAGAGCAATGCCTAAATCTATGTGAAATCTGGGCTCCATCACCTTTCACAATGCTTGTTTCTTGTTTTACACTGCTGTCAGTTTACACTTTGTCTTATTTTTGTTTTATTGCTTCACTTACATGTATGCTTTGCCTTAGTTGTGACTAAATCTGTTTAAGTTGTGGTTTAATGGGAGTCCCTTTATTCTTTGTACGGTACTTCTTTATACTGTAGATGCCAATGCAGGTGGTAGCCCATATATTGGTTTGAATAATGTTTATCAATCAATCAATCAATCAGTTAATCAGGGTTGGTAAAGCACTACTACTCACCCGCGAGGGTCTCAAAGTGCTGGGGGTAGGTGGGGCTCCGTTGAGTGCTGGGGTCATTCGAAGAGCCAGGTCTTGAGGTCCTTCCTGAACTGGGGCAGTGTGGGGGCTTGCCGGAGGTGGAGGAGGAGGTCGTTCCAGGCCTTGGCTGCGAGGTAGGAGAAGGACTTTCTTCCCGTTCTGGCCTTGTAGATGCGTGGAACGGGAGCCAGAGAGAGGTCGGCTGATTGGAGGTGTTTATGCAAGTATGTTTGTCATCTCATTTATTTACCAGCGTTCTTTAGCATTGAAAGACCAATAATAAAAACAGAGGGCCCGATTCACAAAGGTAAACTGAGACGAAAGCCTAACTTTTCGACTTTCGGTATTCACAAAGGGCATTTACAAGTCATAAAGTTAGACTTTTGTCTCAGTTAAACTTAAGTTTTGGTCTTAATTTTATCTGAGACCAGGACTTTTAGTCTCAGTTAAATTTAAGACCAAAGTGAATTCCGGAAGTCGTAAAGTTAGATTTTCGTCTCAGTTTATCTTTGTGAATCAGGTTCAAAGTGTTGCATAAGAGGGACCCGCGCAGTTCACGGATCTTTTGTGATTCTTATCAGGGCTTCACTTATATGCGCACCAGAGTCCAAGAGCAGGGTGTGAGGTGTATTTTATAGTTTTCATGGAGAGCTGCTTTTAGCTCACTATTTGCAGGTACCAATCGGATAAATAAGATGTTTAAATATAACACTAGCTGATGGCTTAGTGAATGCAATGCTTACCGCTGATATATGCGATGGTCTGCAGGACCCAGGTTTGAATCCATGCAAGCTCAAGTGAGCCTTTCATCTTTCTGAGTTCTGTAAATTGAGTACATTCAAATTATATAACAATAGTTGTTTCTACAGAGCTTAGAAACTGCAGAAATGTTGTATGAAGCCTTACTTAAAAAACAAGTTATTTTTAGAATTAAAAGTGTGCACAACACACTACACACCAGATCTTCAAGTAAATTACCAGGTTGCATAGATCAGAGTGCCACATTTGGGGATGACTTTCACAATTAGTCCTGTTTTTTATTTTAAGAAGAACCGCAACTGTGTTGATGTGAAATGGGAGGAAAAATTAGAAATTTCAGTGATCACTTAGGGAATGAAATAGGAATGTTTCCAGTGAGAGAAATAAGGAAGTGGCAGTGTTTGCTTACTTTTGGGAGTCAGCGACATAAGAGGAAAAACAATGTAACACAAAAGATGAAATATTGCTATAACATATCAAGGGCAGCTCCTCTTAAATGGCGGAGGAATGTCACCCCGCCTGCTGCGAGTGCAGCAGGCAAACACTAATAAATAAAATGGCATAATAATGCCATTTTATCTTGCCACCAGCTCACGCTGTGTACAGTGTGAGCGTGAGGCAGGGGGGCAGGCTGAATCATGCTATTGCAGGATAACTGTTGCCACTTTCAGTGTGCATGTTGGGTTGGCAAGCTGGCTACCTACAGCCAGCCCGACATGCGCACTGTACACCCAGCAATCCCCCAGCTGTGAAACAGCCAGGGGATTGCTGGCACAGGCCCCCAGCCTCAAAATAAGCACTGGGTTAGCTTGCTCCCACTAATCCTGGAGTTGCTGTCATGCTCCAGGATTGGCCAGGAGTTGCGTTCCACTGGGCAGGAAGGGAAGTCCTTCCTTTTTCTGCTCGTGGACGTCAAGTCACACCACCATTGCCGGGAGTGCTGCACCAGGCAGGTGAGTTAGGCGCACAGCTGCCGCTGTAACATATTTTTTTTTTAGGTTGCGTCATAAATAGTTATGAAAATTGAGAGTGGAGGAACATTTACTTTAAAGTATTTTATTATGGAGTTTTGCATAGTCTGCTCTGTCAATTGACCCATGTCTAGTCCCATTCACATTTTATTGAGACTGGTGAAGTTTCAACAATGCTCTTAGTTGAAAATAGTTGTTACAGTGTGACATGTGGAATGATAAGAATTTGATAACTCAAGTTATCCATCTGGAAACCTTTGTCCACCCTTGGTGGGAGCAAACTTCAGTGACACAGACAAATGCAAAACTATGAGGAAAGTAGTTTTTGGTTAGTGATGTAAGCATTACTTGACAGGCATTTAATAATGATAAGGGCTGTATATTGTAAATGATCTTGACCTGGAAGAAATTGCGGATGATGCAAATGTGTTCCCATGGTTTAAGTGAAGTAGCTAGATTAATTGAGGCTTGTTGTTCTCCTTTAGACATATAATTGCTATGAATGCTGGCATCTAACCAGCTATATGTATTCTTTCTTCATCAATAATTGTACTTCATTAGTCCAGATGTATGTAAAACTTTACAGTCGCTCCTCGAATTAAACTGATCCCTTTGCTGATGAATTAAGGACACTTTAAGAAACATGCTATCTCGTGTCCTTTAAAATGAGTCCTCTTCAACTTTTATTATGAATATTGTTGAGTGTATCTATCTTTTTAGATCCACTTCCTGATACTTTTATTAAATACTCTTATTTATAAGAAAGATTCTTCAAACTTTCAGTGCCTCCCCCAAAGTATGGTAGAGTAGAATGCATGCCGGTTAATTATGCCAAATTCACCCATATAATATTAACAAATATTATATGGGTGAATTTGGCATAATGTAATGAAATATTTTCGGCACATTAGTGGTTTCATTTTACTTTTCAAAATCCAGGCTACTGGTTTAATTGATCACTAGTATTATGTTCTTCATTGTTGTGAGAGGAAACAATTGGGTGCAGCCTATTAATCATCACCAATAATTCCTGAATTTGTGAGAGCTGAGCTTTTTGGCAAAGCGAAAAAAAGGATATGTACCAATGATAACAACCACAGGTCTCATTCTATGTATTTGCTATTAGATCCTGGATACCCCATAGACACTCACGTGCATTACTTACTTTGTTTTATTTGCTGGTTTATTTAAATAAGAATTACATTTTATTCACATAAGAGCAAAACAAAATCTGGAGCTGATGGAGTATGTTCACAAGAGGAGTGAATTCTACATTGAACTTGAGGTGAGATGTGAGACGTGTGGAGCTCCATACAGTAAAGGTTTGGATTTTGGCGAAGTGGTGGCCACATACTACTTTTTGTTGGTGGAACAATTTGAACCATTTTCAATCCATCTTTCATTATCCTCAGAACACTATATTATGGAATCAAGTTTTTAAAGCATTCTGCTGCCCAGAATAGGGCATCCAGCGCAGAATTCCAATCAATAGGAGGATAACACTGAAATCCAGTGGCTGAAGTCATGTGGTGGAGCTCTGAGTTGGAACTGTTGTGCATACAGATACAGCTGTTTTTGTGTCAATCTAGTGGCATTTGCAATCATTGAAAGTCCATTGAAAGCCCAAAGTGTCCTGGTGAAAACTTGTTTAAATTATCAAAGGCAGATAAACACATGGCTATCTGCGTAGGGTGGTCCACATGGTCAAAAAAGCTACTAAAAAGGTCATCCCAGCAGTCTTATTAGGGCTTGACGCAGAGAAAGCTTTTGTCCGGGTGGACTGGTCCTTTTTGTTCCACACCATGCAACGATTTTGTTTCTGTGATAGGTTCATTGCCAAGATACGGGCCAACTATGCGGCCCACTATCCCGAATCTTGGTTAATAGAGTGAGCACTGATCTTTTCCAATTGGGGAGGGGGGTGAGACTGGGGTGTCCCCTCTCCCCACTCTTGTTTGCCCTTAGTTTTGAACCCCTAGCAGCCAATATTTGCGCATCCAACTCATTCACGATCTGAACTTTGGGTCCTTAGAACATAAAAGTTCTTTAAATGCAGATGATGTGCTACTGACACTTACCGGTCCCCAGTCTTCGTTGGCCGCCTTACAAGTTGAACTTCAACTATTTGAAGAAATAGCAGGTTTTCGTGTCAATCTATACAAATCTTTTTACTTAATTTAACTCTCGTTGCTCGTGAGAAGGAGGCCCTGGTAGCCACTACCCCATTTCAGTGGGCTAAAAAAGATATCACCTATTTAGGTATAAAGATCACACCCAAAGTAACAGATTTCTATTGTGCTAACTACCACCCCTTCTGCAACAACTGAAGGCAGATTGCTAGCGCTAGGCACCCATGAATATCACATGGCTTGGATGTATCCATGCCATTAAAATGACTGTCTTACCTAAACTTTTATACTTTTTCAGGGGATACCTGTTTAGCTAGACCGAAGGTTTTTGCCTGCTCTACGATCCTTAATAATAAGATTTATTTGGCAAAATCGTAGGGCTAGTTTTCTTATAAAACGTTAAGGCAATCAAAATATGCAGGTGGCCTGGCCCTTCCAGACTTACACTTATGTTACAAAGCAGATCACCTGAGTGTGATCTCGAAGTGGTCCCTGCGCACATCAGATAAGCATTGGTTACACATGGACAGGGCAGTAGAAAGGAGATATGTGTGGGATGTGTTGTGGAAGCCAAAGGCCGATCGTCTTTCTAATGCTTATTTAAGTACCCCACGAGAACGACTCTCAGTGTCTGGGACGAGGTTAACAGAATGGACCACATTCCCTTTCCCATTCACACCGAATCATTTGGACCTGCACTGTAACCCAGATCTTTTGATGCTTGGAGGGAGGGAGGGTGTCTTACCATTTCAGATCTCATTCACAATTGGGATATCCTCACCTTCGAGCACTGCCAGCTGGACTTTCACCTTCTGGACTCAGAACATTACCGCTGCACACAATTAAAACACTGGGTACTCCATCCAAACACTAGTGCTGCTGCCACTACAGAACTTACCCCTATTGAACAATTTGCCAGAAGGGTGAGAGGTTCCAGAGTATGTATCTCTTTTCTATACTCCCTATTACTGGCTACACTTATCACCCCACGGCTCCGCCATATGGCTTTTTGGGAGGGGATCCTTGGAGAGTCAATGCCAGAGGCAAATTGGCGCAATCTTTAGAAAGACTTTTCCAAGTTCAACCACTCAGTGGGTATGAGAGAGGCGCATTACAAAATACTATTTGATTGATACCTCTACCCTACCAAGCTGAAAACTATTTCCCCAAATACATCAGACTTATGTTGGAGAGGGTGTGGGTTGCCGGGGGACTTTTGTTACATATGGTGGGATTGTCCAACTATTTACCCATTCTGTATCGAGCTCTTTGCTCAAATCAAAGACACCCCAAGACTTCCGATTTTAAACACCTTGAGCTTTACACTGTTGGGGTGCTTCTCCTAAACGCCAAACTTCCGGAGACTGGACAATACTTTGGCTATGTCTAGTAGCTGCCAAACTTGCACTGGCAGCAGCTTGGACAAGGAAAGAGATGCCATCACTTTCTCAATGGCACGCCAGACTCTGGCAAGCCATTACAGTGGAGAGAATAGTGGATATCTGTCTGGATAACTACAAGAATTTTGAATTTACCTGGGGCCCATTGGTGACGTATCTCTCTAGAGGTCTTCCCCTGTGCGCATGCCTCACGATTACTAGGGCGCTCCACATCTTCCAGTTCTAAAAAGGCAGACTTCAACCAGTACCATGAGGAAGCAGCTCCCCTACTCTCCTGAGCTGAGATCTCCACCTAATGCCCCTTCATCGTATGCGACTTACCCACGTACTGGACTGTGCTTCACCCATGTGCCTTAATTGTTAATGGTTATTGTTTGGGGGGTAATAGAGGTATACCATTGTTTATTACTGAAAGAATTTGCCTGATAGCACAATATGCAGAATATGAACTGTTCTATAGTGGCTTCCCTGTCATGGTAAAAACTGGTAATTACAATGGCTGTCAAGTTATTTGCAGAGGGAACCTGAGATGTGTTATCTATTGATATTGGATATTTTCATAAGTCAGTAAAAAAAGCTTTGCCAGAAAAAAAAAACTTGTTTGAAAACCTATGGCTGTCCTTTGCCTATTTGTCCTGTGCACCCCTTTCAATGAAATACAACTCAGCCCACCTGAGGTTCTCTAAGTTTAAGAAAGCAGGGGACCAAAGGTGATGATACTGGGTAATGAAAGTTGAGTAAGTGATCAATTTTGTGCATAGGTAAATGTGCTTCTCTTACATGAGCTTAGCTTCTAGGAGGCAACGTTTAAATACAAGCTTAGAATATTGGGCTAATAACACACACTGAAAAATGCCCTATTTGCAGCTGTTTCTAGCAGTACATCGATATATTGTAGAACTGTATGCCCACCAACAGATATGGAAATATTTCCCTCCATATGAAAGAGCTTGAAGATAAACCAGAGTGTACTTTATGGTGCTGCTGGAGGTAAATTGTCATGTGATTCTTTGAGGGACTCCCACACAAGAGTATGGGTATCCTGGCCCAGGTAGATTGGCCCTAGGTGATGCCACTGTGTGTGGCACATCCCTGAACCAGCTTTTGGCATCGATGACACAACCCCTCAAGGAGGGTCTTAAACTACTAACCTCACCTCACCAAAGCAATGATGATCTTTTCTGTTGAATGAGCTATGGGTTGAAGCTCCCTTCAGAGACCCTTACGCGGCTCGTTCTTCCCCTGTGTGACCCATTTATTTTGACTGTTGAATATTGCTACCCTGTTCTAGCTCATGTGGGGTTTAACAGAGAGTGTAACAATGTGGAAAGGTCTCAATAAAAGAGGATATGAGCTGAACATGTTAAGAATTCAACAGCCCGGCTGGCTGGCTTCTTTCTGGGACAAACACTGGTCGCAAACCTGGCATCAGAAAGAGGTGGGTTTCTGTTAAAATATGTCACAGCAGGTTTAGGAAAATTCCATTTGGTTATATGAATACAGCTTAAATCCATGCACTGCTCAAAAACGCAAAAATCAAAGCTACATGGAGTAAGAACGTATGAATGCCCTGCTTGTGTCTTGTTGACTCCAGCAGTCCCCCAAGTGTCCTTGTCCAGTCGCACAACTCCAGCTCCCTCTCGGTCAATCAGGCTCGGAGATAGATAACGCAGGGGACATGAACATCAGAAACTGCAGGAAAACATTGACAATGCATGAAGGAGCAGACAGAAAAGAGACAATACTCTAACTCCAGCAAATGGAAAAGAATGGATAGATGTCTATAATGTTACTAATATAGCCTTATAGCCCGCTGCCGAGGGCTATACAAATGTAAGTAAAAAATGTAAGTAAAAAATCCCGAGTTATAGGCCCGAGCCGCAGGCAAGGGCCTATAACGAGGGAGAGGGCCTTTAACAACTGGTAAAGCCTGAGGCAGAAGGGCTATAAGGCTATTAGAACATTCCACCCACTAAGGGTAGAATGTTCTAAATTAAAAATGGAGAAACAAAAAGACAAACATTGGAATGTTGGAGTGCTGGGCTTATACCAGCCATTATAAGCCCAGAGCTACTCCATTGTCTTCAATGGAGCTCCCAACATTCCAATGCTCTAATTTCAAATAAAGTGTACTTATTTTATAATGAGTACATTTTTTAGGCCTGGCTAGCTACCACAACTCATACAATAGCAAAAAGAGAGTATAGCAAGAATACAGAGAGGGACTTCCAGTTCTGGTTGGCATAAGTATATATTTTGTTTTGCATTAGTGACACTGTAAAAGGTAATCGTCTTCACCATCACACTGTAAGTTCAGACGTTCACTTTTCCCCTACCCTCTCACAAAAGGGGACGATTGACAGTGTATTATTCTGTGATCAGCACCAGTGTTTCAATATTTGGCTGGCGAAGTCAGAAATTCTGGCCGACTGCGCAATACACTTTAATCTAATCATAGGAAAGTTAGGCAGTGAGGACACAAGCGTGAAGTTCCATCAAAGCTAGGTGGCAACTTACCAAGAGCTAGGGAAGACATTTTAAGACCCAATAAAGCTTCCGTCCAAGGGTAAAGAGGCGGAGCCTTGTCATGACATCAGTGGAGCGGCTGTTAAAAAAGTAGCGCACTGCATGACCCTTAAAGGTAGGGTGACCGGGTGTCCTGGGTTTGCCGGGACAGTCCCGATTTTTCAGCAGCTTTCATGGCAGATTCTAATAAATCTAGCTCATGTCCCGGTTTTTTGAGAGGGTAAACTGAAAACAGTGACAGGCACTTTTTTAGGTGTTCCAAAGCAGAGTTAGTTAGCAGCTGTTATGAGCAAGCAATTTAATTAACAGGTATGATGCTGGTTTTAAAAATTATATTCCATTTATTTTCTTAGTGCCTCTTCTGTGTTTCTATGTTGATGGCCGCTGTCATTGTTGATTTAAAATTGTAGTCCTTCCTCTATTTTTGTGAAATGTCCCGGTTTTTGGGTTGCACGATCTGGTCATCTTACTTAAAGGTGCAGTGTCATCCTGAGGAACACCAGCCTCCACCACCATCTTAGAAAAGGAATGCCCTCAGCTAAAACAGGGAGAACAGTATCCCCAAAAAATTATGGTATGCACAATTTGGAAGTGGCTAAGCACCATACATCTTCTAATAGGAACAAAGCTTCAGCTAAGCCAATAGGCACAGTGTTAATGTGTTATTATTACAAGATAACAATTCGGCATTCCTGAGGTTGCATGCATTTTCACACAAAAGCCAGACCTGTTGGCTTAGCCAATGATTGTTTCACTTGGCATGCAATACATTTATCCATCGTAAAGGATTTGGCCTTCAGCTACAAACTCTTTTACTTACTGAATTAATGTAGTAAGTGCTGCCTGAAAACTATGTATTACAAGTTAACATACCATGGGGCCCTTCCATTTGTGCCAGGCAATTTTTGACCAGTTTTTTGGGCAATTTTACACCAGTGCTGAGCAATTTTGTAGCAACATTTCCAAACGCGACCAGCACATAACTGACATTGGCGCTTACTGACCAGTGTAAAACTTACATTTTATACTAGTCAGTCAGTCCAAGTGTCTGTTCTTGACTATAAAATAGCCTTGCCTATTGCAATTTATATAATCTGGTCCAATATGCGCCACCAGGCCTCTGCGTGCGTTACAGTGTAAGATGCTCGCTAGCTGTTTGTGTGAAGCTTGTAATGTCCTGCCTTCAGAGATGTGGTCTGACCTCTTATTAGAACATTTAATGCTTCCAATAACGGGACTAAGAACGTCCAATCGAATTAATTAAATTGGACATTTAGGTGTTTAATTTCCTTGCAAAATATTGCTTCCCAAAATAGACTGTTAATATTTATCACAGACTGGGATCTGTCATCTGCTTTTAAACACATAATGGCCAATTAAATGGGGACGACTGACCAGATTAGAGACCACGAACATGTTTATGTACTGTGAAACGTTAGTAAACAACTGAAAAAGGTACACCGTTTATGATTTAACGGGTGTGTCCAGTGGTGGCCCCTCTGCTGAGGCGAAGGAGCTTCACCCCACTGCTTTGAGAGCAGTGCAGAGGAAAAAATAAAATGATAATAACTAATGTTATTATCATTTTATTTTTCCGTTCCTAGGTGCAGGGGCGGGGGCGGGGCTTACCAGAGCCGGGGCCAGGGGGGGGAGGAGTGGTTTTCACTCCCTAAGTGCAAATAACTGTTTGGCCGGCCCTCTTGGGCCGTCCAAACAGTCATGCGCACTTTGCATTTTCCCCACCAAGCTGTAATGCACAGCCTGGTGAGGAACATGCACTGGCTCCCTGTCCCCATCTGAGTGCCGAACTATGGTGCTCAGACCAATCACAATGCTGCATTGCAGCGTTGTCATTGGCTTAGGGGAACCAATAGCGTTGGGATTGGCTTGGGGGAGCCCGGGTGCTTCCTGCGAAGGAGTAGAGGCGGCAGCTACGACGTGACCGCAGGTAAGTTTTCTTTCTTTTATTTACATCTTCTACCCCGTCACCTCCCCCCACCCCCTGCCCCCGTTCCCTATCAGCCACCACTTGGTGTGTCTCAGACTAAGGGCAGTAGATGTACTGAAGAGCCATCCATCTTGTGATGTTTCAGTACAGTATGAAATCTGCTATGATGATCTGAGTATCTGGGCAGTGTGTGCACAAAAAGTGTGTTATGTTTATTGGTCAGGACCAGTAATGTATAAGCAAGACTGTGACTCTTGTGTTTTTGACCTACCATCTGTGCCTTTTGTTGATTTAGATCATGGTAAATAGTGTTTGTTAAATGATAGTGGCATACACACAGCTGTAATTAATTGAATAAGATGCGCAATGGTGGCTTATGTCTTTGGAATGGGCAGTAGGGATGCACCCTCTGTAGCATGTCAAACCAGATGCGGTGTGAAGGTATGATTACAACGGTAATGGATTCATTACTTTATTAGGGGCATGTGCTACCATCTCTACATTGTTTAGTTTGTCAAGGGGATTTACTGCCCATAAGTGCACAGGACATTCACAATGTGGCTTTAATAATTTATTTTAAATTGGTTATATATTTTTTTCATCTCCATTCATTGCATCTCTTTTATCACTTAGAAATGGACGTGTCAGAGAGGAGGATACCGTTCAGTTTTTACCTGTGCATTTCATTGGCTATATGAATCTAGTTTGGAGTTCCAAGCTCTTTCTTGGAGTTACCGCTGTCTGTATACTATATATTTTGAAAACATCTTTTCAATTGATATCCACTAGGTCTAAGACTTACCATGTATGTCATATATGTGTATATGACCCTGTGGAAGGCTAAGGTCGAAAAGTGTGGCCCCTTTTTGAAGTTGTGATGAACCTGGTCTAATTTTGCAAAATAAAAGAACCAGATCAAGCAAAGCTGGGATGTGCTGTGTTCTGTTTATGAGCCATATCAATAAAGAAAGAACTGACCTGGCTTGAAGGTGACAAACAGACTAATCGTGATATATATATATATCGGACATTAGCAGTATTTACACTTGTAACAAAGGATAATATCAAAAGGAACATCTTAGATTAAAAAAAGAGATTGAAGTGTCCAAGCGCACCATAATTCAAGTGTTCTTCATCAGATGTTCATCATCAGAATCAGGTCAAAATGTAAAACATCATATAAGCGTAGAGTACCCTGAAAATATCTATCTATCTATCTATCTATCTATCTATCTATCTATCTATCTATCTATCTATCTATTAGACCTGGTACCATTGGCGTGGGTCTCCCTTCCATTTTTTCGCTATGCCTCCTCTGTTGTTGACATGTTTTTGCTGGTTTAGATGCTTTGGGCACTTTGCCACTGCTAATCAGTGCCAAAGTGCAAGTGCTCCCTATGATAAATCGATGTATGGATTAGTGACTCCATGATTGGCTTGTTTGATTTACTCTCAGACCCTAGTACAGTGCACCGCGTGTGCCCAGGGCCTGTAAATCAAATGCTACTGGTGGGCTTGTAGCACTGGTTGTACCACCCACCGGAGCAGCTTGGAAAGCGTGTCTCAGGCCTGCCATTGCAGAGCCTGTGTGCAGTCTGGTACTGCCATGTCGACTTGGTAAGTGCACCCACTTACCAGTCCCTAAACCTTCCCTTTTCTACATATTAGTCACCCCTAAGGTAGGCCTGCGGGCAGGGTGCATTGTATGTAAGAGGTAGACATGCCCTGATGTGTGTGGCATGTCCTGATAGTGAATTACAGCCAATTTCGTTTTTCACTATTGCAAGGCTACCTGTCCCCATAGGCCAGAATGGGCAGTTTGATTATAACATCTTATAATCCTAACTGACCCAGGGAACATGATAGAAAAACGAATTTAGCATGCCTGAACTCAGAATGATAAAATACATCTTTTAGTGAAGTTGGGTTTAACATTCTGTGTTTGAAAATACCACTTTTAGAAAGTAGGTATTTTCTTGCCTAAACCATCCAGCCTGCCTCTGCTAGATTGTGTATTGTATGTCTGGGTTTGTGAGTGACAGGGGCTGGGGGACTCCAGGAGACAGGGTGAGTCCGCACTAGGCTGAATAAACCTATCTGCATGAGGAGTGGTGGGAGGAGTAGCACCTGGGCCTGAATAGGGCTGTGCCTGCCTTCCACAATGCTGGCTCCACCTCCTGTGGTGTGTCTGATGACCCTGGCCCACACTGACAAAGGGAGAAGTTGTGCACTGGCAGAATGCACCCAGAACTGGTTTGGACTAGGTACAGGACCATCTGCCTTCAGAGGACAAAGGATTTGCTAGTATAAATATTGGGGCCCAGACCCCAAAACTTTAGATCACTTCTGGGAATCAAGACGAACCTTTGCTGAGGAGAAGAACCAGGAAGCTGAAAGGAGGAGACTACCCCTATGCTGCGTGTTGTTGGGGTTGGCCTGCAGTGGTTACTTTATTGCCAAAAAAAGGAGAAAAGGACTGAGTGGGCTTTCATCATCTTGAAGAAGATCTCCAAGGGCTTGAACATTGAGCTTGCCTCCTGCCTGTAGTCTCAGGGATACAAGACTTCACCCCTAGCTCCCCTCCTGCATTCCCTTGCTGGGAATTGAAGTGCCTACTGCTGTTGGGCCTTCTGAGAGACTGCGTGTCGCTGGGAGCTGGAAGCGCGACGCAACGAAGAGGAAGCGTGTCGGCGCCGCAGCCGTTGTCGTCGCATCGCAGAGTAAGCGTGCCGCCACTGCCGCTGTCGCATCACCGAAGCACCCCGCATCACCGGAGAAGCGTGCCGCCGCAGCAGTTGTCGTTGCATCGCAGAGTAAGCGTGCCGCCGCCGCTGCCGCTGTTGCCATCGCATCACCGAAGCGCCTCGCATCACCAGAGAAGCGTGCTGCCGCCACAGAGGACGCCTGCAAAAACAACAGTTGATGGACAGAATGCAGAACAATGTCATACATTCACCCCAGTACAGAGATCTGGGCCTCAATCCATCGTTTTTTTGCTCACCATGACATTCCAGTTTGAACCCAGCCATATGCAAATCAGTCTTGACCCTGTGCCTCATGGGAACAGTCCAGCCCGAACTGCCAAGCCAGGTCCTCCCTGGACTGGAAACAAGCATCCTAGGACCGGTTTCGGGGTTTCACCCCTCTTCAGCCAGGATAGCTTGATTCCAGTGGCATGGAGAGCACGGGACCCACGTCTGGGCATACCCATCCCACTCGGGGTGACAAATGCAAAAACAACAGTTGATGGACAGAATGCAGAACAATGTCATACATTCACCCCAGTACTGAGATCTGGGCATAAAACCATCATTTTTTTGCTCACCATGCCATTCCAGTTTGAACCCAGCCATATGCAAATCAGTCTTGACCCTGTGCCTCATGGGAACAGTCCAGCCCGAACTGCCAAGCCAGGTCCTCCCTGGACTGGAAACAAGCATCCTAGGACCGGTTTTGGGGTTTCACCCCTCTTGAGCCAGGATAGCTTGATTCCAGTGGCATGGAGAGCTCGGGACCCACGTCTGGGCATACCCGTCCCACTCGGGGTGACGAATGCAAAAACAACAGTTGATGTACAGAATGCAGAACAATGTCATACATTCACCCCAGTACAGAGATCTGGGCCGGCGCATCACCGGAGAAGCATGTTGCAGGGCCTGTCGCAGCTCAGAAGATCGCCGAGTCGCTGCACGGCCGTCGGGCATGCACACATCCCGTCAACGTTGTCGCACCGTGAGCAAGACACCATTTTCTCGCATCGCACCGGATCATCATCGCATCGGAACCGGGCCGCAGTAAGAAACCGACGCATCCTCCTTTCTGCGTGTAAGGAATCGAAGCATCACCTTCCCTGCGACCCTTTTGTTTGTTTTGCGTTACGCATCCAAAGGTACATTGAGAGTAAAGTGTCGCATTTATCATCTTTATTGAACTGAGCTATTTTCTACCATTTGACAGTCATATTTTTCGTATTGTATTGTGGATTTTTGTCGTTTGGGTCTTGTGTTAAGTCTATATAAAAATACTTATTTTTATACTACAACCTGTGTGGTGTCCATCTGTAGTGTTGTCACTGGGTTACTGTATGTGTTCACAAATGCTTTACACACTGCCTCTGAGATAAGCCTGCCTGCTCGTGCCAAGCTACCAAGGGGGTGAGCAGGGGTTATTTTAGTAGTGTATTCCCCGTACCCTGACTAGAAGCAAGGGTCCCTATTTGGACAAAGGTACCTACCTCTGCCAACTAGAGACCCCCAGTTCTAACATTGGTGGTCAGCGGTGAGGATTCTGGACTTACATTTGTGACTCATATACAATAATTGGTGTACACTACTAGTGAGTTCAGACCAAACGCAACCACATACATTTCTGGTAGATTGTTTTTCCTGGGATTTCTATTTTTTGCCAAGAACTGTCAAGTTTAGTCACCATGAGCAAAACAGCATCCATCGCATCTGTGGATTTAGATTTTGAAGAAGAAAAGTTGGAAAGTTACAATGTGAAACTGCTAAAGTACTTCTGCAGGAAATTGAAAGTTGCTACTACAGGTCTCACCAAGAAGGATGAGTACCAAAAGGCGCTGAGGGCCTGGGTGGAAGCAAGAAGTACCCCTGAGCATGTGGAAGAGTATGAGAAGGGGGCTGAGGATGCAGAAGGGCAGCTAGATGGGCCATTGGGTCCAGGGGGGAGGAAAGCACCTTCCCCAACAGATAGCAGTGTTTCTTCCAAGGGCCTATCCCCAGGAGAGCTGGAGGACAGGGAGAGAAGTAGGGTGCATGAAATGGAGCTGACCAAGCTTAAGATGGGTGGGCAGTTGTAATTGGAAATTAAGAAATTGGCCCTAGAGGAAAAGAGGATGCAAATGGAGCATGAGAGAAGTTTGAGGGAGTTGGAGTTGAAAGCTAGGAGCTTAGAGATTACTCCCTCTGGTGGCAGCACACCGTCCATGCCTGTTGGAGCCAGGGTGTATATACCTAAAGATGTGGTGAAAGAGTTTTATAAGAATGATGATATTGGTCAGTGGTTCAAGGCCTATGAGGTAGCTATGACCTCCCACCGGGTCCCTGAGAAGGATTGGGGAGCGGGGTTGTGGGGACGGTTCCTTAGTGAGGGGCGGGATACCTTGTTAGACTTGCCCTCTGAAGTCCACAATTCTTATAGCCATATGAAGGAAGCATTGATGTCTAGGTATGGGTTGACTCCTGAACTGTATAGGCAGAGGTTTAGAAATTGCAACAAGTTGGAGTCCAGTACCTGGGTGGAATATGTGACTTTTTTTTGCAAAGCATTGGATGGTTGGGTGAAGTGTAGCAAAGTGAATGATTTTGACGCGCTCTTTGATTTGATTGCATGGGAGCACTTGTCAGGAAATTGTTTTCCAGAGCTACGCCAGCACCTTATTGATAGTAGGCTGACTAACCCTAGGAAGCTTGCTGAGGAGGCGGACCGCTGGGTGAGCACCCGGGTCCACAAGGGTCACGTGGGAGACTCTGCCAAGGGTGGGCAGGGTCCCCAGCAGAGGAGTGGGGGGGACAAGGGTAAACAGAGGGAGTTCCAGAAAGGGCCCCAAAGTAATCCCCAAGGGAACCAAGGGAAAGGTTTCCAGCCTCCCCCTGAGAAGAAGACAGGGGCCCCGACAGATAGGCCTGTTTACAGGGGGCCCAGGAACTGCTTTAAGTGTGGTCAAGTGGGCCACTGCTCCTATGATTCCAAATGTCCCTTGTATGGGAAGACAGCACCCACTGGTGCACCACCCCGGCAGGTGGCTAGTGTAGCCCTGGGGGAGGAGATGGGTGCCCAAGGTGGGTGGGGTCCCGTAGCGATGTCCTTGGTCTCTTTAGGAGACAGTGAGATGGTCCCCAGGACCCAACTGCCTGATAACACTAAAAAATACAGGCAGTGGGTGACCATCAATGGCCAAAGGGTGGAGGCTCTGAGAGACACCGGAGCCAGTGTGACAGCTGTCAGTTGTCGGCTGGTGTCTGAAGAGCAGGTAATCCCCAATGCATTCTGCCCGGTAGTTGCCGCGGACAACTCAGAGAGCCACTGCAGAGTGGCTCAGGTTCCCTTTGAGTGGGGGGGGTCTCAGGTACCTTTCAAGTAGCTGTGAGGCCAGCCATGCCTGTAGACTGTCTGTTGGGCAATGATTTAGAAAGTTCACCTTGGTCAAAGGTGGAGAGAAGGTCTCATCTAGAGATGTTGGGTCTGTCTGAGTGGGCGTGCGCGAGCACTCAGTCTATGGCAGCCAGTAGAGGTGTTCAAGAGGACCTGGAGCCTGAGAGGGTGGCCCAGGTGCCTGCCTTGAAGAGAAGAGGCAGGGGGTGTGGGAAACCTGCCCCGTAGTTCCCACGGACCAGGAGGAAGCAGAACCTGAGGGGGATGCTCTAGAACCTACAGGGGAGCAAGTGGCCGAACTGGGGGGCCTGCCTGAGTTGACCCATTGGCAGCAAGAAGGAGGACCCTCCAGGGAGGAGTTCTGTGAGGAGCAGAACAAGTGCCCTTCTCTTGTGGGTTTGCGGCAACAGGCCACAAACCAGGCAGCAGGTGATCAGTCTGGATCACATTGGATCTACTGGGAGAATGGTCTCCTGTATAGCGAGCCTAAGGTTACTGAGCCTGGGTCAGCCCGTGTGCTTTTGGTACCCCAGCGCTTCAGAGCCTTCCTACTGGGTTTGGCTCATGATGTGCCTTTAGCAGGACATCTGGGGCAGGGCAAGACCTTTGAAAGGCTTGTCACCCACTTTTATTGGCCCCAGATGCACAAGAGTTCAGACACTCATTTCAGGACATGTCAGACTTGCCAGGCAAGTGGAAAAAGTGGGAGGAAGCACAAGGCTCCCCTCCAGCCTTTCCCTGTGGTCAGCACCCCCTTTGAACGGGTGGGTATTGACATTGTGGGGCCACTGGACCCCAAGACAGCCATGGGTAACAGGCTCATCCTGGTCTTGGTGGAACATGCCACCCGGTACCCGGAAGCCATCCCTCTTCGGACAGTGACGGCCCCCGTGGTGGGACGTGCACTGATGGGGATTTTCTCCCGCGTGGGGTTCCCCAAGGAGGTGGTGTCTGACCGTGGCACAAACTTCATTTCGAAGTATATGAAGTCCCTGTGGCAGGAGTGCGGTGTAACGTACAAGTTCACCACTCCTTACCACCCCCAAGGTAATGGGCTGGTTGAGAGATTCAACCAGACCCTGAAGGGCATGATTATGGGTCTGGAAGAACCCATGAAGCATAAGTGGGACGTCCTCTTGCCATGCCTTTTGTTTGCTTACCGTGAGGTGCCACAGAAGTCCTTAGGGTTCAGCCCCTTTGAACTGCTCTATGGTCACCCGGTAAGAGGACCTCTGAGTCTGGTGAAAGAAGGCTGGGAGAAAGCTCCCAGTAAACCTCCCCAGGATGTATTTAGCTACATGCTGGCCTTTAGAAACCATTCTAGGCGATTCAGACAACTCGCTGAGGCGAATCTGGAAGCCAGCCAGGAGGAGATGAAACGGTGGTATGATCAGAATGCCACTCTGATCGAGTTTCAGCCTCGGCAGAAAGTGTGGGTCATGGCCCCCGTGCAGCCTTGCGCGCTCCAGGATAAGTGGACCGGATTATTTGAGGTGGTGGAGCGCAAGAGTGAGGTCACTTACCTGGTGGACTTGCGATCTCCCAGGAACCCTTTGCGGGTCCTACATGTCAACCACCTAAAGCCCCATTTTGAGAGGTCCGAAGTGGGCATGCTCCTAGCAACAGATGATGGAATGGAAGAGGAGACAGAACCTCTTCCTGACCTCCTGTCTGCAACAAAGCAAGATGGGTCAGTGGAGGGTGTGAACCTCTCTAACTCCCTGACACCTGAGCAGCAGGAAGGCTGTCGCCAACTGTTGGGACAGTTTCCTGACCTGTTTTCCCTGACTCCTAGTGTCACTGATTGGTGCGTCCATGATGTGGACACTGGGGACAGTCCTCCTGTCAAGCACAAGGCTTACAGAGTGACTGACAGGGTGAGAGCTTGCATCAAGGAGGAGGTCTCCAAGATGTTTGCATTTTTGGGGGTGATTGAGTCCTCTCACAGCCCTTGGGCCAGCCCAGTGGTATTGGTCCCAAAGGCTGCCGCGCCTGGTGCCACGCCCGAACTCCGGTTCTGTGTGGACTACCGAGGACTCAATTCAGTCACCAGGACTGACGCGCACCCCATCCCCAGAGCTGATGAGCTCATTGATCGGTTAGGGGCTGCCCGGTACCTCAGCACATTTGACTTAACGTCTGGGTACTGGCAGATCGCCTTGACTGATGGGGCAAAAGAAAGGTCATCATTCTCCACACCAGATGGGCACTACCAATTCCGGGTTATGCCCTTTGGGATGAAGAATGCCCCTGCCACCCTTCAGAGGTTGGTCAACCAGGTGTTGGTTGGACTGGAAGATTTCAGTGCCGCCTACCTGGATGACATCGCAGCGTTCAGCGCCAGTTGGGAAGAACATCTGCACCACCTCTGGGAAGTGTTGATGGCGCTGCGGAGGGCAGGCCTCACGATCATGGCGAGTAAGTGTCAGATCGGGCAGGGTTCCGTGGTGTACTTGGGACACCAGGTTGGGAGCGGACAGGTGGCGCCCCTACAGCCCAAGATTGATACCATTCTGGCTTGGGAACCCCCCAAGACCCAGACAGAGGTGAGAGCCTTCCTAGGACTCACCGGGTATTACAGGAGATTTGTCAAGGGGTATGGCAGCATCGTTGCACCCTTGACAGAGCTGACTTCCAGGAATCAGCCCAAGAAAGTGATTTGGACTGACACCTGTCAGAGAGCTTTTGACGCCTTGAATACTGCCATGTGCACGGCCCCCGTGATTCCGGCGCCCAACTTCTCAAAATAATTTGTTGTTCAAACAGACGCTTCAGAGCATGGTGTAGGGGCTGTTCTGGCACAGTTAAATGAGGAGGGCCTAGATCAACCTGTAGCCTTCATCAGTAGGAGGTTACTTCCACGGGAAGAGAGGTGGAGTGCTATTGAGCGTGAGGCATTTGCTGTGGTCTGGGCACTGAAGAAGTTGAGACCATACCTGTTTGGGACTCACTTCCGGGTTCGGACAGACCACAGGCCCCTCAAATGGTTGATGCAGATGAGGGGTGAGAATCCAAAGCTGTTGAGGTGGTCCATTTCCCTACAGGGGATGGACTTTATGGTGGAACACCGCCCTGGTACAGAACACGCCAATGCTGATGGTCTGTCCAGATTTTTCCGCCTTAGTGATGAGAACTCCCAGGAGGTAGGGTAGTTCTCCCCACATTTCAGCTGGAGGGGACACGTGTAAGACCTGGTACCATTGGCGTGGGTCTCCCTTCCATTTTTTTGCTATGCCTTCTCTGTTGTTGACATGTTTTTGCTGGTTTAGATGCTTTGGGCACTTTGCCACTGCTAATCAGTGCCAAAGTGCAAGTGCTCCCTATGATAAATCGATGTATGGATTAGTGACTCCATGATTGGCTTGTTTGATTTACTCTCAGACCCTAGTACAGTGCACCGCGTGCGCCCAGGGCCTGTAAATCAAATGCTGCTGGTGGGCTTGCAGCACTGGTTGTGCCACCCACCGGAGCAGCTTGGAAAGCGTGTCTCAGGCCTGCCATTGCTGAGCCTGTGTGCAGTCTGGTACTGCCATGTCGACTTGGTAAGTGCACCCACTTACCAGTCCCTAAACCTTCCCTTTTCTACATATTAGTCACCCCTAAGGTAGGCCTGCGGGCAGGGTGGATTGTATGTAAGAGGTAGGACATGCCCTGATGTGTGTGGCATGTCCTGATAGTGAATTACAGCCAATTTAGTTTTTCACTATTGCAAGGCTACCTGTCCCCATAGGCCAGAATGGGCAGTTTGATTATAACATCTGATAATCCTAACTGACCCAGGGAACATTGTAGAAAAACGAATTTAGTATGCCTGAACTCAGAATGATACAATACATCTTTTAGTGAAGTTGGTTTTAACATTCTGTGTTTGAAAATACCACTTTTAGAAAGTAGGTATTTTCTTGCCTAAACCATCCAGCCTGCCTCTGCTAGCTTGTGTATTGTATGTCTGGGTTTGTGAGTGACAGGGGCTGGGGGACTCCAGGAGACAGGGTGAGTCAGCACTAGGCTGAATAGACCTATTTGCATGAGGAGTGGTGGGAGGAGTAGCACCTGGGCCTGAATAGGGCTGTGCCTGCCTTCCACAATGCTGGCTCCACCTCCTGTGGTGTGTCTGATGACCCTGGCTCACAGTGACAAAGGGAGAAGTTGTGCACTGGCAGAATGCACCCAGAACTGGTTTGGACTAGGTGCAGGACCCTCTGCCTTCAGAGGACAAAGGATTTGCTAGTATAACTATTGGGGCCCAGACCCCAAGACTTTAGATCACTTCTGGGAATCAAGACGAACCTTTGCTGAGGAGAAGAACCAGGAAGCTGAAAGGAGGAGACTACCCCTATGCTGCGTGTTGTTGGGGTTGGCCTGCAGTGGTTACTTTATTGCCAAAGAAAGGAGAAAAGGACTGAGTGTGCTTTCATCATCTTGAAGAAGATCTCCAAGGGCTTGAACATTGAGCTCCTGCCTGAAGTCTCAGGGAAACAAGATTTCACCCCCAGCTTCCCTCCTGAATTCCCTTGCTGGGATTTGAAGTGCCTACTGCTGTTGGGCCTTCTGAGAGACTGCGTGTCGCTGGGAGCTGGAAGCGCGACGCAACGAAGAGGAAGCGTGTCGCCACCGCAGCAGTTGTCGTTGCATCGCGGAGTAAGCGTGCCGCCGCTGTCGCATCACCGAAGCGCCCCGCATCACCGGAGAAGCGTGCCGCCGCAGCAGTTGTCGTCGCATCGCAGAGTAAGCGTGCCGCCGCTGCCGCTGTCGTCATCGCATCACCGAAGCGCCTCGCATCACCGGAGAAGCGTGCCGCCGCCAAAGAGGATGCCGGCGCATCACCGGAGAAGCGTGTTGCAGGGCCTGTCGCGGCTCAGAAGATCGCCGAGTCGCCGCACGGCCGTCGGGCGTGCACGCATCCCGTCAACGTTGTTGCACCGTGAGCAAGACGCCATTGTCTCGCATCTCACCGGACGATCATCGCATCGGAACCCAGCCGCAGTAAGAAGCCAACGCATCCTCCTTTCTGCGTGTAAGGAATCGAAGCATCACCTTCCCTGCGACCCTTTTGTTTGTTTTGCGTTACGCATCCAAAGGTACATTGAGAGTAAAGTGTTGCATTTATCATCTTTATTGAACTGAGCTATTTTCTACCATTTGACAGTCATATTTTTCATATTGTATTGTGGATTTTTGTCATTTGGGTCTTGTGTTAAGTCTATATAAAAATACTTATTTTTATACTACAACCTGTGTGGTGTCCATCTGTAGTGTCACTGGGTTACTGTATGTGTTCACAAATGCTTTACACACTGCCTCTGAGATAAGCCTGCCTGCTTGTGCCAAGCTACCAAGGGGGTGAGCAGGGGTTATTTTAGTAGTGTATCCCCCTTACCCTGACTAGAAGCAAGGGTCCCTATTTGGACAATGGTACCTACCTCTGCCAACTAAAGACCCCCAGTTCTAACACTATCTATCTATCTATCTATCTATCTATCTATCTATCTATCTATCTATCTATCTACACACACACATATATATATATATTTTTGGTGCTTGGAACACGGGCTTGCCCAAACCTGTAATTTAATCCAAACACAAACTTTTTACGGCAGATATTCTTGTGAAGGAAAGCCAGCTCTCGAGGAGTAGCTTATCTAATGTTTTATTGTAATAATGGTACCATGCATCTAAAACAGAGGACCGACACGTTTTGCCTGAATTTAAATCCTTTTTCACGGTGAAACATCCAAAAGATTGAAGCTTTGTGGGTGTGCACCAACATTTCTAATTGAGCTCTCCACTCCATTCACACTCCCTCAACTAGCCCTGAAAAAAGATTGTAGTAGGTGAGATAGAGGGATCTGAAAGTTTCCTAAGTACCCTCATGATTTCGAATGGTGCAGGACACTATGTTAGAATGCATATAGAGGAAAATGTGTCAGTGAATGACTGGGAATCTGATCTACTTTTAATGATGTCGGGTATTCTTCCTAAAAAAATCACAAATCTCCTCATACATAGAAGGAAACCTATGGCAGTAGATTTCCAACTCTATGACGCAAGCCTTTGTGAATGGGCCTTTTAAGTTCAAAGTGGTACTAAGGTTATAGTGGCGATGGTGAAGCATCAACGGGTTTTCTGTGCTTGCATTTTAGTTCACAATAAGATGCAACTGTTATCCTTTGCTATGCCAATCTGACAGACGTGAAGACCTTTGATTAATTGAACACAAGGATTGCATCATCTCTTTCCTCGTTCTTCAAAATAACTAAGCTGCAGACGAGTTAATGGAAACTCTTGTTCATGCACATTTATGGGCCATTTCTTTTAACAGTGGTATGAAGGCTTATGAGGCTGAAAAATATTGTGATCATAATAGAGGCTTTCACATAGTACTTATTATGATGGCTCAAGATACCAAAAAATAATGTGAATATAAGGACTCAAAGCATTGGGTGTTTCCAAATGCAAATGGCTGGGTACGATAATATGTATTTGTTTTGTAAAAAAAAAAAAAGAATTAGGGGCGATGCTGTCTATGTTATCAGATATAGTTCAGTCTGAACCAGAACTAAAACTAGACAAGTGGACAGCACAATGAAATGCTGCTTGGTACTTTTCTGGGAGGCATAACTGCCAAGTTGCCCATGTCAAGTGAGACAACTCGACGCAGTCAAAGATTTTGGCCAATAGCATCTCACATGCTGGTTTTATTAGCCCATGTATGCAACATTGAACCCAAAACCACCAGTCCAATGACGTGCCTTATTAATGCCACTCCTGGACTGACTGAATGAGGTACATGTGAGAGGGGTCACTTGGCGGCCATCCTGGGTGCCATTTGGACTAAGGCTGAAGGTGGTCAGATCCAAAGAATAATTAACGGTGAGCTGAAAACTGAGAAGGGGTCCGAGCTATGACAGTTCTGTTATATAAAGGGGAATTAGGGAGTCAAAGTCTACGAAACGGGTTTGCCAATCCGGTCTAGCAAATCAGAAGTGCATACTGGATTCATAGAGACAAATGTGTGGTCAAAATTACTGAAGACAACCCTATACACCCATATAACATGAACATCATGGCAAAGTGTGGCATCTTATTTTCTGGCTTCCATTGAGTCATGAAACATTTGAACAGTGAAAATTCTTTGATAGCATCCCCAAAATGCTAGACAGGAGCGAAGACGTTATTGTGATTCTCATCAAACTAAGAGCCACACTTGAAAGGGAACACCCAGTCCTGCTCCCAGAGATCTTTCATTGGTTCTATGTATCTCAGGGGTCCTGTTCAAGTGGTTTTGACAAGTTAGAAACTATTTCTAAGTTGGCAGAGATTTGGAGGGGGGCTTCTTTGATATACAGCAAGATACAAGAGTTTGAAATAAATTATTATGTACCCAGGGCCATATTTATCATGGGTTTGTATTGCCCTTGCACGACGCAAGGGGGCGCAAGCGCAATGCAAAACCTTGAATGATATTAACCAAGCCACACAAGGCCATCTTACATGGCTCTGCGTGGCTTGGTGAATGTGGAGTAATGCAAGGCAGTGCAAATTGCTGCCTTGCGTAACTCTGCTCCAGGGACCAGGGAAGCATTACATGGGTAGAGTTCCCATGCATCCACCCATGTATTTTGGTGCATTCCCAGATTTATCATTAGTGGTAGACCTGGGAATGCGTCACAAACCTACGACTCTCCAGGGGAGGCGTAATGAGAAATATGTTTATCTCTCCCAGTTTTTTCGTCTTTCTACATGTGCTGCATTCTGTAGCACACATAGAAAGAGGAAAATGCCTCTAATGGTTGCTTTTGTGCAAGAAGGTGTCTCTTCCTGCACAAAAACAATATTTCCTACAATGCAGGCACCCTTGCAGCCAAAAGTGTGCCAGCGATAGGAAAGGCCAGGAGTGTGCTTCATAAAGGGGCATTCACGCAGCGCAGCACAGCACAGCACAGCAAGGTGGCTTGATTCATTGCATTGTGTGAATTTTTGGTAAATGTGGCCCCCATTGTTGTGGACAGTTACTGTAAAGTTATCCTGGGCTCCCCTGTCGGTCTAGTCTACTTAGGTTTAAGCAATCTATGTCTGAATTCAACGACTGCTCCTATCAACCATGACATCATTACGCCTGTGGCATTTGAATTTACGTTACAATTTCTAACATTCTGCTATTATCACTTGAACTGTGTAATTGGCATTGAACAACAGGTAGCAAGATTCCAAATAAAGCTCATTCTTACCTTGCAACAATCCTACCGTTAGTCCAGTGTTCACCAAAATGACACCTTATTCACATGAATGTCCAAACAATGTCAATTGCAATACAGTTCTCTTTCCCAGAGATAACCATGTGTCCTAAAAAGCTGGTACGCCTCTGAGCATTCCTGTTTTCGCATGTGTTACCACATTAAAGCCTATTGGCTTTGTCAATGCTTATTGCAGTACGGGGCTGATGTTGAACCACTTCGGTGAACTCCCAAAACTCCCAAGTTTCCCTTTTCCAGGAATGAGTGCCTCGTCTAGGTGAAGTACTCGAATGAAAAGAATAACCCTAGACTCGTTGAGCTACTTATGTATGATCTGAGGAACTTGGCAGCTTTGCAGCCCTGCCTGTGAACCATGACACACCAAAATGATCATCTCCAAGCCACAAATAAATACACCTAGGGGGATATTTATTACAAAGAGTCGGAGCGTGGTGTTACGTCAAAATTAGTAACGCCACGCTCCAACATTTTTAAAACACAGGGATGCGGTGTATTTACAAAAATACTGCGCATCCAGCAGTGGCCGGCATGACTCGCGGGTAGGGGGGTGGTAGGGTTGCGGGGGGGATTCGGGTCACGCGGGGGTCGTGATTGTGGGAGGGAGGGAAATTTTTAAAAAAAAATCACTTACCTTGTTGAAGCCCAGTCCTGCATCGCTGCTCCTGCTCTCCTGCTTCCGATTTCAGGAACATGAAGCAGGCAGCCAGGCTCCCTCCCCTAAGCCAATCACAACGCTGCAATTGCAGCATTGTGATTGGTCTGAGTGCCGTGACACAGCGCTCAGCCAGGGGTTGTTGGGGTGGCCCTGTTCTCCATGCAGGCTGTAATGCAGCCTGCATGGAGAAGTGGGAAAGTGCGCATGACTGGTTTGGGCAGCCTGAGGGGGCCGACCAAACAATCACTGCACACTTTTAGGAGTGGGCAAACCATTCCTCCACTGCCCTGCTGACAGAGCAGCCCTGCCCATCCGCCCGCCTGCAAAGCAGCCAAACATAAAATGATAATAACTTTTGCTTCTGCACAGCTTAAAAGCAGTGGGCGACGCTCCTCCGCCATAGCGGAGGAGCCGCCCCTGGGTGCATCCCTGTGTTTCCCCCTGCGCTGGCACTAATGAAGCTGTCTAGCGCCAGCGCAGGCACTCATGCGCCATGTTGCAAGGATGCCTGCACTGCATGGGGGATTGTTTATGTGCAGGAAGGGAGACCTTCCTGCACATAATCTTGAAAGGCGATTTGCTCTTTCTATGTGTGCTGCAGAATGCAGCACACACGGAAAGAGCAAAAAACAAGGAGAAATTTTAATTTCTCCTCATATTGGCAGTCTTCTCTGGTCTTTGTTTTTGGCGCTGCCCCAGCCTTGTAAATATGGGGCAGTGTCAGAAATCAATGGGTGTTGCAGCGAAATGCTCACTACAACACCCATTGCACGCCTCTTTCACGCTAATTGAAGCGTGAAAATGGGCCTTATTTACAAGGCGGCGTTAAGCCACATTAAGTGGCTTAACGCCGCTTTGTAAATAAGGAGAAGGGGATATTGCCACCAGAATGTCTCTAAAAGTGACGTTCTTGTGGCGATATCCCCTCGTAAATATGCCCCCTAGTTCACACATTTTATCCTTTTTGGAGTGCCAAGTCTCAGGTATTCATTTCAATATTCCACTTTTCTCAGGGGTGGTGGTCACTTCCTTTAGCGAGCTAGGAGCGTTGAAATATTTGAGGTGAGGTGGGTGTGATATTGTCTCTGAAAAGCCAAACTTGAAACGTCTTTCGTGAAGTCTGCTTACCAGACCCATTTATGCTTTTCTTGCAGCTGCTGCAACCAACCAGGAAGGGAGCCATTCGAAAGGCAGAGCGAGCAATGCTTTTGCTCTGAAGGCTTCATGCTGAATCTGTCAGATGCTTTCCAGTTCACTTTCTATATCCTTGTGATGAAGAAGGACTCTGTTCAAAGTCCCTGGAGGTAAACTGCAAAGGTAGATAGCAACAAGAGTTGGAAATACGCCTTTTGCTTTCTGTGCTACTTTCTGAATTGCTGACTTATTTATAAGTATTCTCTACTGTATACAATACTAAGATCTGTAAGGAAATATCAGAAATATTTTTTGACACCTTTTAATGTTTTCTGATTTGTGGCATATTTTGAGTTGCCAGTTACAGGAAAATAAATGTATTTCCTGTGCATCTATTTGCAAAGCGATGCATCACATTAGATATAAAACCCTGCAATGATGAAAAGCTACTCATGCAGTTGCTTCTGAAAGTCAAAAAGTATATGCAATGTTTCCTTTACGAAGATTTGAAATGAAATATTGACCTAGGGAGAATGTTGAATAGGGCAACTTCTTTAAAGTGAGGTTGCAGATGGCTGAAATTAAAATATATTCGGATGGATACTTCTAATTACAGATTCCTCACCTTTTGAATTCCCATAGGTGCTAGAATGGATTTGGAAGCTTTTCCCACAATTGCTTCTGTGAGCAGATGGGTGGTGCCATCCCTCTCTGTGGAAAAATTGTTTTGCCTGTAGGAGGGAATAAGCAGAACCATATATAGGTTCTACCTCCTGTGCGCCAACCTCAGTTGCTTTGTCTATGTGCCCTTTGATGAGGAACCAGAACTCCATTCTCAAAATTTGTTGGTGCTTTGCTGAACTCCACATGTTTTTCTCAGATAGACAGAATGCTAGGGATTTCACCACTGAGAACTACAGGCTTCAAGCCATGCCAGACCTTAGGGAAGTAGATTCGGGCATGGACCCCAAGGACATTTCTCTTAAGTGTCTTGAGCCAAGCACAACTGAAGTTGTGCAACAATTGCTCCCTGTCATATATGAAGGTGATCAGCGAGTGGGAGGTGAAGCTTCACATCACCAAGCATACGTCACACTCAAGTCACAGGTCTGGTCTTGCTCAGGTTGTTGGTCCCTTCCAAATCCCAATCCCATTTCCAACCCAAGTCTCCATCCTTATGTAAGTTAAAGGTGAACCAATGGATAAAACCTGACAGAAATGCAAATAGTCCAGATGGGAGGGTTGAATGTCACTCCCACTCAAATGTGGGGTCACGCAGTTGACACGTTGCGGGCCCAACTCTGCACAGATCATCTTTTTCAGACCCCAATCTCCCAGGCCTTCTGTAACCCTGCAGCAGGTAGAGGCCTTTAAAGGAGGCAATGCTGCAAACCTTCCAGATGATTCTGTCTCCCCCTTGGAGTGCCCTCGTGCCCAAGGATGTGCCAGGGTTCCCAGTCAGTCTCTTGCCTTTGGACACTTATCCATTACTCGCTGACCCAGTTCGGCCTCTGTCAGGCCTTCTGCTGCCACCAGGCCATGCTTCCACTCCTTTCTGGAAGGCACTGGCACTCACTCTGCCTTCAGAGATGCCAGTTCCAGACCTGACAGTGACACTGATATTAGGTCCAGAGCTGGTTCAGATAGATCCTGACCAGTGGTTCACTGTGAAATCACCGCGGTTCTGCCAGTGGTGATTGAGGATTCTCCAGCAGTGCCTTTGCCTCAACCAGTTTCTTCAATGTCTTGAGGTCTTAGTTTTCTCCAACTTAGATGTACTGGAAATTCACAAAAATCTTAAAGATAATGATGAAGAGGCTGACCACTTGCCCCTACACCATGTTGATGATGCACTTTACCAAGACCTCCAGGATACAGATGGGTTTGATACCTCGCCTTGAATGGTCCTCCTACTGAAGAAAGTGGCTCTTTTCTAGTGGTTGGACGCAGGGCAGCAGGGGTTTTAGAGCTACAATTGCCCACTATAGAAACTCAGCTGTCCTCTTCAGAACCCTTACTGCTTTTCAGTGAAGCTCTGACAGATGCTCTGGCTGCAACGAGTCACCCCATTAGGGAGGTGCCATTGACCTTCTCCTGGTGACCCAGCCTTTTTGACTCCGTACCCCTCACCAGAACATGTTGTGATGCAGGCTTCAGTCAGAAGAGTAACTCAGAATGCCTTTCTTACCATTGTGGTTGATTGAGAATCTAAAAACACTGACGATTTTGACAAGTGGGTATTTTTCTCTGCCACTGTGGGAGAAGAACCCTACCCCAAAATCCAGGACAAGCCTAAAATTTAGGTCACCAACAGTTTACCTCAGACAGCACTCCCCTGGTTGATCTTGCACAAAAAGGCACCCTCCACAACTTCAATTAAGCAGAGTAGCAAAATAAATCATGGGGACCAGTCAATAATGGAGTACTAGATCAGAGGAAACGTTAAAAGGGTTTATTACAACAATCGCAAATCAAGGGGTACTGAGTATAAATACAATGAAGGCTCAAATGCAGATTGTTAAAGAGTAATCAAAATGAAAAAAATTCTAGTTCCCAAATAATCAGCAAAGCCATAAAAAAAAACAGAACAGCATCCTTCATAGGAAATGAAAATCTTCACAAAAAGATCTGGCTTACCCCCAGAGTCAAGGGGTTGTTATACACAATTCTTGTATAACAAATGAGAGAAACAGCAGATTCATCATGGCATGGTCAAAACTCTTTTGGCAAATCACAATAATATATGTCACTAACTAAGGGGCATATTTATGAGAGGGTTGTGTCACGTCTGCACCACACATTGTGGTACGTGCATGACGCAAACCTCATAGTCAGATTTTTTAAGCCATGCAAAGCCACTTTGTGTGGCTTTGAGTGTCTCCAAAAATCTGGAGTAAAGCAACGCGGTTCAAATTGGTGCGTTGTCTTACTCTGCCCTGGGAAGGCGTTCCATGGGCATTGTGAGGGCGTTCCCATGCAACGCTCATCGTTTTTAATGCATTCACAGATTTACAAGACCTTGTAAACCTGGGAAAGCACCAAAAAGATACGCCTGTGCAGCGCACATAGATAGAGGAATATGCCCTGGTGCAAGGGTGCCTGTGATGGCGCTAGGCAGCCCAATGTGCAACAGCGCAGGGGGAAAAGACGGAAAAGTGCTGTATGCCTTAATTACTGCACATTCCTGCCTTTTAGCAGTGACGCAGCGTAACAAGGTGACTTGCTGCGTTGCACTGCCCCACTATTTAATAAATATGCCCCTAAGTGCATAAGCACTGCCCCATTGTAAGACAGAATCTAGCATCTTCCATGTTATTGCTATTCGGAGATGTTCAAACTAATGTGAAACGTTTTTACAATGACACTTTACACAGATAAATAAGACTAGGCCCAGCGACGGAACTACAGCAGAAGGGCCTTGGAAAAATGCAAGAGTTAGGCACACTAGAAATTAATTCAAAGCACAACAGTAAAAATCCATTACATCAGATTGTCTTTGTGAGGGGAGAAGATGTGCAGGGGGACCAGACAGGAGAGGTGAATACAGGAGTGAATAACAGAGCAGCATCCATTTGTCCAAGGACAGAATTTTCCATATAAATGTGGTACAACTTAAATACATTAATAACCACACTTCTATACATCAAATTAAACTTGTTTCAGCTATAATCATAATGTTCAGCATTTGCATACTGGATCAACCATAAAAATCTATATTATTTTTCCATGAAGTTATAAGCCCAGAAAAACACTACCCCACAGCATAGCCTCATGCTTTTTTAATACAATCTGTCTACTAGGCAAATGCACGCTCGCCCTGTGAGTAATATTTTGCCAACTTTTTCACCCAGATGGTCCATGATGGACAGGGTGCAGCCAAGTACATCATATGGGCTGATCTGAAGACCAAAGGTTAAAGGCCGTGCAATAGACACTAGGCCACGCTATTGGGGGCCATGGTATACTTGAATGCACACCTCAGATTTCTCTGCAGACATGCATGCAAACCTCATGGACTTGACTGTTTGTGGACAAAGCAAGTATAACCTTTCTATAGCTTGCTCCTTGGGCTTGCGAGCTCCAACCAGTTTCACCAGCAATTCTGGAAATGTAGGGATTACTCGTAGGGCCTTCCTTAATACCAAAGGAAGCAATCCGAACCCATTCAACAGTCCCACTCAGCACTTCTGGGTCTCTGTGGAGCATGACGTTAGTAAAAGCAGGGCCAACATGGCTAGTCCCAGTTTTGCTCTTCCCCTGTTGCCACCATGCCCAAACTACTCTCATTCCCCTATGAGAGTCACTTGTGGCCACAGGAGGGTAGAATTCTTTTTTACATGCCCAACTGGCAAGCAGTTACCTTGGGCCAGTGGATCCTTCTGGTTGCCTGTAAAGATTATGCCCTTCCCTTTTTGTTAACCTCTCCCCTTCCATGTGTTCCTATTTTCGCCCGACTTTGACAGAACATGCCCCCATTCTTACCCGAGAGGTTCAGTCATTACTGGCCAAAAGGGGCAATAGAGAAGGTCCCCCGACCAGGAGAGACGCAGCAGGTAATACTCCCAATATTTTGTGGTACCCATGAAGGATGGCAACCTCAGGCCAGTTTTGGACTGCTGCTTTTGAACACTTACCTTTGGAAGGACAAACTCAAAATTCTAACCATGTCCAGGTTCTAGCCAAACTACAGTTGGGACACTGGATGGTGTACTTGGACTTGCAGGGCCTGTACATTCATCAGTCTGTCCTGCAGTCCCACAGTCATTTCCTCTGATTTGTCTTGGGAAACAAACACTTTCAGTTCCCCATTCTTCACTTTGGGCTCACCTTACCCTAGATGGGTTTTCACAAAGGTGATGCTGATGGTCATGTCCCACCTTTGCGGGTTGAGAGTGCATGTCTTCCCGTACCTTGACAGCTGGCTGTTGAAGGCAGAATTTTCAGTCAGTCACAGACCACCTGCGAATGAACATCTCATTCCTACCTTTGGCCCACGCATTCCCTTTATTGGGCAGTTCTGGACACAGTGGCATTCAAAGCCTTCTCACCCCCACACTGAGTCTGGGACATTCAGGATATGATCCTTATGTTTCGTGTTCAATCCTGGGTTCTGTCCCAGATGCTTCTTAGGCTTCTCAGTCTCCTGGCCACATGTGAGCTCCCAGGAAAACATCCGCCCTCAATGGGGTCAGCCCTGGGAGGTCCTCATGAAAATATCTGTGTGTCAGATGAGTAAACAAGGGACCTTCTATGGTAGTTGAAGGAGTCCAGTCTGATGTTACTTAGAGGTGGACATCTGAGGCCTCTGGTCTCTGTTGGAATAAAGGCATTACATCAACCTTCTGGAGAAACGTGCCACCCAGTTAGCTCCTTTGGACGTTCTGTCTCCCATCCAGGGCAGCGTTGTGCAAGTCTGACAGACAATATCACCACCATGTGATACTGTAACAAGCAGGGCAGTGTGGGGTCATGGGTGCTGTGCGATGAAGAACTGAGACGGTGGTGCTGGGTGGATCTTCAGGGGATTTTGTTGACTGTCAACCATCTGGCAGGATCTCTGAACGCCAGGTCAGACAATTCTATCATGAGTGGTGTTTGTACCCAGAGGAAGTTCAAAGCGCCTTTGCCGAGTGGGACATGCATTTCACTACCAATGATAATGCTCACACTGTGGGGACTTTTGTGCTCTACAGTGTACACTTTTAGGCTTGGATATGCATTTTGCCTTCCGTGGGACCCATGTCCTCTCTACATTAGCTCACCTCTGCTGCCACTACCCATCAAGAGAGACTGGACTTAGGTCATCCTGATAGCCATGGGCTAGGCTCTTAGTGTGGTACTGTGAGCTACTAAGACTGAGCACTGTGGGAGATCTGCTGTCTCAGTAGCAGAGCAAGGGTCTTCATCCAAACCTTTACAGCCTGAACCTCCAAGCATGGAGATTGAGCAAAACAACTGGTGTGGCTTTGGCATACCCTTACAGGTTATGGGTCATTTTGGTGATGAACCACCTGTCCTCAAGGTCTATTTATTCTGAGCATTGGGTGAAGTTTGTGGCCTGGTGCAGTGACCATTGGGTCAATCCATTGCAGGCTAAACTGCCTGATGTACTTCTTTTTGTCCTGTCTTTGCCCAGCAAGGTCTTGAAGTGGGCGCTCTGTACTTACTTGATGTCACTCTTGGCTTTTCTACATTTGCACGATCAACCCTCCCATTTTAAGTCACCAGTTGGGATGCGTTTGTTGAAAGAGTTTACATATGTGTTTCCCCCTGTACATTTTGTTATGACACAGTGGTACCTTAACTTGGTTCTAACCTTCTTGATGTAAATGCCTTTCAAAACTATGCACTTGAACTCTTTTTTTGACCCTTAAGACTGACTTCCATCCTCACTGCAATTACTTCTGTGCACCTTGTCAGTGTGCTGCAGGTGCTGTCAATACAATCATGATATACAACCTTTGCCAAGAAGGACTCATTCCACCTAAACTTAGGACACCACTACGGCCTCAGGATAGTAGAAGTCAATTTTTCCTGCTCGACACTGCAGTATTTCCTGGCATGAAGTTCACACATCTGACCATGCACCTCTTGGGAGGTACTGCTTTGATATTTGTTCAAAAGGTGAGGAATCTGCAGTTAGAACTATCCACCAGAAGAACAAGCTACTCACCTTCGGTAATGCTCTTTCTGGTAAATACTCTATACAACAGCAGATTTCTCACTTTCCACCCACCTTCCTGTTCTGTGAAGTAAATTTCTAGGTGTTGATGAGATTCCATGATTCCAGATTCTGCTGGCACAGTACTCAATCTGTTGCTCAAGATTCGCATCTAAGGGCACGGAATGGTTTATTTTTAACTGATGTCAATGTGGCACCTATCACTTCCAGAAACATGATGAAGCTGCCAAGGGGTCTGGTGGTGCCACCTATCAGTGCACACAATTGCTGCAAATCCTCTGGATCCAGTCTGACTCTTTGGAAAATTCAAAATGTGAGGAGTATGTAGTTAAATAGAGTGTCCATTGGAAACAGCCTTCCCGAAGGTATATCACTTGTTCTTCTGGGTGGCATCATTGCTCCCTCCACCCTCCCGTACAAGAAAAAACATTGGCAAAGAGCCCTACTTTTGCAACCAATCTTCAGGGCAGATTACCATAAAACTTTACTCTTGTTGATCAGTTTTTCCCCTTGCAGATTACACCAAGGTTTTCATGGCAAACCCTGCACAGGGAAAATTCGTGGATTTGAAATGACTTTTCACTTCTTGTAATGTCAAATTGGATGCAATACCTTATGTCTGCCTGTTTCCCACTTACTAGTATGAATGCCATTGAATAGTCCTGTCGTGGGGAACTTGAGGCTGTGCTTAAGCATAAAGTGTGGACAACAGATGAAAGAAATAGTTGGTTGTGCTTTAATATTTTTTCCATGTAGATGAAAATATTTGGTGTCTCATGTTGCAGGGACAGTATGTCTATTAGTTCTGCATTCATTCTAATTACGCTCAAGCCTTACAAATCTGCACTGATCATAGGAAAGGTCTCCTAAAGTTTACTGCCCTACAGGTTAGTTCGTGCAAATCATTAGGACACTTCGCATAACAGTAATTTAATGTCGTAGTCCTGGTTCAGAGATTGTTAGTATTGCGATATATTATACACAGGGTAACTGGAATTCTGCAGCAGTGAAGGGCCAACTTATAAGGAGGTTTTGACTAAATTATGCAGCAAGAAAATGCAATCTATGTGGAATAATGAGATGTATTCTGTCTCTGTATCATTGCACTATTTGTTTTATTTTAAAAGACACTATTGCCTGAAAAGGTTAATAAATAGCTTTAAACTCTGAATATAGCAAATTAGCAATCAGAGGCGGCCAGTTAACCTTTGCCATGGGTCTACGTTGTGCAGCACCACATGTAACATTTCTGTTTTAGTAATTATGATCCATTTGAGCTAGAGACTATTTTTTGTTGACATCTGCAAATTAAGCAGATTATGCTGGTTAGGGGGCAAGTGTGGTAAATCTATATTAAGCTAGTAAATCCTGTGGCTGCAGAATCACATAATTCGAGAGGCCCTGGTGATACCTGGCCTGTGTTATACCACATGATGTCATATTTCGTATTTACCTAGCACTAAATGCTACTGATTAAGCTATATCCCCCTGTTTGACACTTCTTGAAGCCATACTTCTGCCATCCCCGTAATCCTTTCTAGCTTAGATTTCTCATTATTCAGTAAATTAGACTTGGAAGAGTGGAGGTCACGATGTGGATGGCCGTGGGGGGGGGGGGGCGGTAGATAGCAAAGTGAAAAAGTGCAATATGTACATGTGCAGTCCATACAACTGTAAGTTAAAATAATTTGTTTAACAATATTGTAAGAGCTATTTCTGGTGTTCGCTTACTCATATAAAAGGTTTTGCACAAAAAAGAAAACTCGGCCTGATTTCATCTTGTGTTTCTACATGTTCATATTTTAATTTGTCATTGTCTCCACACATAGCAAAACGTGCACAAATGAAGAGCTTTGTTTATGTGTTGTTTCGGTGAACTCTGGAGCAAGCCATGTTGTCAAAATGTAGGCCCTTCCTGTTTGTTCTCAGTGGGTCTATCCATCCCAAGAGTCTGTCATTGTTTTGAGTTTAGCTAGATATGTACTGTCAAATCCGATGACATTAGGTCAAAAGTTGGCCTGATTATCTTGTAGGGAATGGTGTTTAGAATGGTGCTAGTTAACGTTGTATCATGCTGACTGTGTGATTTTTAATGTGCATTTTCCTATGAAAAATGGTTAATTCTGGAGATGAGCTAGAGTCAACCTCTTCAATCTTAGAGAGCAGCCCCATGTCAGTCTGTCTCATGCCTAAGACTTAGAATATTGTGTCAGATTTAATGCTGCATTTGTCTAAACTTTATGTTAATTCCCTATATCGATTCATTAGATGTTTGGGCAAAATACCAAGTCCAAAATATTGTGTGGACAAAATATTGTGTCAAGAATATCAAGGACAAAAATATTGTGAAGGTAAGTTTCTATAGGTAAACAAAGTTTTACTATACTTAAAACCCCATATATGCGCCTTGGTGATATATATATCTTCAAGGTATGTAGGGCCTGATTCACAGAACTAACTTACGTCAAAAACGTAAAATTAGTACTTTTCGGTATTCACAGAATACACTTACCACTACTAACTTTATGTCCGCTCTCGGGCCGGGGATTCTGGCCCTGTGGCGGAATTTCTGCCTCTGGGCCGGAATCTCCGCCTCCGGGCCGGAATACCCTCATTTAGGCCATTTGAGCTTTGAAACGGCCTAAATGAGGGTATTCCGGCCCGGAGGCGGAGATTCCGGCCCGGAGGCGGAAATTCCGCCACAGGGCCGGAATCTCCGGCCCGAGAGCAGACATAAAGTTAGTAGTGGTAAGTGTATTCTGTGAATACCGAAAAGTACTAACTTTACGTTTTTGACGTAAGTTAGTTCTGTGAATCAGGCCGGGTGATGTGAAGTTAAGAATAGTAGATCAATGCTTAACTATTTGCACTTCCCTTCTAAATATTTTGGTTCTCAATGTTTTTGACACAATATTCTGTCCACACAATATATTTAGCATCGATACTCTATCAGATAACGAATTAACCAATTAATTAACCATATGTTCCCATCTGTAAAGAACTCTACTGAACTTAACTTTTAATAAACATTCAGGTTTTCTAACTTACATTCATCTGAAGAAGGCTTATTTTATTGATTTTTATTTGATGTGCTGACAAATCTAAACTGTTTAAGGGCACATTTTCTCATACCTTCCGCATGGCACTAGGCCATTCCGGCAAAGGAGCTGTATCTTCTATTTTATCAGATTATCAGAGATAGCATCAACAATAGCAAACGCTCAGCCTGAGGTGGTCTCTGCAGCCTATGTCCAGCGGGGGTCGTACTGTTTTATTCTGGATTTTTAGTTGTCTGTCAAGAGACTTATGAACATTGCCTCGGAATAACGACTCTGTCGGAGTCGAGCTGTGACCCTACATTAGCGAAAAGCAATATTTCCTTTCAGTCGAATTATCTGTAGGCTTCCAATTTCTTTAACGGTCTAAACAGAGAAAGGTATTTGTTTCACTGTGTTGTGAACTTGGTGTATGAAAGAGAAGGACAGTCAAATATACAAGCCAGATTGCCCCCTCTCTAGAAAGGGGCAGGTTCATCCTGCATGCTACAAAGCCAGTTAAGAGAAGAGAAATGTAGGGCCACATGTATCAAAATAGCATTTTGCGATTATCAAACAGCGATTTTTACCGAATCACTATTTGGTAATCGCAAAATGCTATGTATCTAAATATTTGTCAAAGATTTTGCAATTCCTTAATATTACCTAATAGCGATTTGGTAAATAGCAAACCGCTATTAGGTAATATTACTCCATTTGTTCCTATGGGCCAAGGCCCATAGGTGAGAATGGTTTTGCATAGCTAATTGGCAATTGCAAATTAGCGAATGCACAGCCAAGGGTGCCCAGGGGCCTAAGGCCCCCCTGAAGCACCCCCAAAAAAATTAATGTGCACATGTAAAGCACACACATGCCCTATGGGCATGTGGGAGCATGTGTGCGCTGCATGGCACTTTGAAAAATACAGTTTTGTGCATTTTACAAAGTTTGCACATGGTTACCATAGACTTGAAGTCGATGGTAATTGCATTTTCCTAAATGTACAGTTTGAATTTGGAAAATGCTTTATACATGTGCTTACAGAATCGCAAATTGCAATGCCCTATTTGCATTCGCAATTGTAGGTAGTCGCAAAAAATTGAGATTACCTAAATTTGCGACTCCAAAGCCTTTCATACATCATGAAAGGCTATTTTGCATTTGCTAAAGGCCGAATTTTGCGATGCGCACCGTTTGCGAATGCAAAATTGTTCCATACAGGTAGCCCTCAGTGAGATAGCTTGCGGTCATCCAGGTTTGGAATTGCACTTTGTACTGTGTGATGGTGAATAAGTTCAGCTGAAATTTTAACTTGGTATCACCACCATGTTGGAAATTAATTCCATTGAGGGGGAAAGTGATGCCAGTGGTATGAAAGGTAAGAAAAAGGTGGCTCTTTCCAAAGGGTAGAGGGAAGCAAAGGGTTTAGCAAAGCCTAAATGGTCTGCCAAAGAGAGGGAAGTCTGGATGTAATTGTTGTCTGGAGGACAGCAAACTCAATGACATTATTAAACTTGGAGGAAGGTTGCCTGATTTCAGGAGTGGAGCACTAGTGAAGGGAAATAGTAGATGCAATGAGGCTGTCCTTAAGGAAGGGGAAAGTTGGTGGAAGGGCAGTGACAAGGGAACAAACAAACCGAAGAGGTGAGCGAGAACCCCAATGACTTCCAGAGATCCTGGGCAGGTTTGTTATTGGCTTTGAGACATGGTAATGACCATACAACAAAAGATGTACACTACTCTGTCATGTAGCATAATACCATGCCATAACATAACATACATTCTAGCAGACCTAAAGTAACATTGTATTTTTGCCTATAATGTTGTACAATATTGCACCTTACATGTGATAAAGTGGGATTCTTATCTTATCTCACCATCATTAAGAATCCTCAGGTCGCCAGAATCTTTTTACCTGCTGAATAGTGTGAAGGGAAGAAAATCCAATTCGGTTATGCAACAATTTAGAATCCAGTTCACCTTAAAAGACCACTGACTCCGAATTCAATTTTGTGGGTTTATTACAGCCAAGAATAATTGCACATGCAAGCACCTCAACACGAGGTTAAAGAAATAGATGGGCACTAATACAAACATCATCCTACGCAGAAGTCTCATCCGACTCAGGATAAGAAGAATCGTTAACTCCAAAAGTATTAAACAAACAATAACTGCTCCAATCTCTATATTATTCTTCATTTACCTAAATAAGCGTAAAACATTATCTGTCCCTACTCTACCACTAAGGTGACATACCTACTTAACGAATTTCCCCAGGCAAGAGTAAAAGAAAAGGTGTCAGCTGTGAAGACTTCCTAAGAAGTGCACTCACTTAGCATTTCGAGCTCGTTCTAAGATGCTCCTTCCTAATAGATCTCTCTCTTTGCCCTTCTCTCAGGTCTCCTCTATCTCCACTCTGTTGTCCCCCCTCGGGGCACTGTCCCTAATACAAAATCCACATACAATTGAACACGCCCTTGTCACGCCTCTTCGGCCAGGTCTTCCTTCTCGTACTTTTCCATCGAAACTTTTACTTCATCCAGGACGGTTACAACGACCTTGAGTCCCAGGCACCTTCTCCGCTGAAAGTATCATCCCTACATTCCAGTATACTCCCATCTCAATGCCTCCCACCACCCTAACTCCTGAAACAAAGAGCCAGTCTTTCACTAACGAGGCATGTGTCCTTGCACCTGCAACAGAAGATACATTTCAACAAACTTTCCCTCTGTACGAATCTACCAACTGTGCCCAGAGAGCCTTTCCAAGAGAACACCTTCTCTGCCTACAAAATAAGCTAACATAAAAACGAACAGGCCTTTCCTTGACGTATATGCAGTCAGGCCTTTATACTTTTTAAAACACAATTCTTAGTTACTTCTTTAAGCATAGGCTCATACATTTCATATGCAAAAATAACTACACGTGCAACTTAATATCATACACGTTAACTTGCGGACTAAAGGTGATTATGATGCACCCCTACAAATTTCACAAGAACATGGCGCTCTATCAGTTCCCCTCTTTGATGACTCCTGTCATCACACCTTTACAACTCCCTTGGAGAAAGAACCGACCTAAACAGAACTTGTTGCCATTCTCCCCTGTCGGAATCTCTCCAAACTCTTAATATTTCGATAGTGACTGTCCTGCAGTCTAGCCATTCTCGTCTCATTTTCTCTCAAAGCTCTCTCAGCTCTGCCTGCTCGATACCACTTGTATGCTCTGATCAGACCCCACAGACAAACCACACAACCCACCACAATTATGAGAGGTCTCAGAACATAGCCAAGGAATCCCTTTCCCAAATTCGCAAACCAGCTTCCCACTTGACCAAATCCTTTGCCAACTTTCTCCCAAACTCCCTCTTCAGTCAAATCCGCTATTTTCGTATGGATGGTAGTGATGTTACTTATATATTTCTCCAGATCCTTGCTGTGGTCTGGTATATAAGTGCAGCACTCTTGAACCTTCAACATTTTACAGACTCCGCCCTCTTTTGCCAATAAGACATCCAAAGCAATACGATTCTGCAAAACCATTGTCCTTATCGACAACATCTCTCCATCCACAAGTATCAACGACTTTGCTGTATTCATTGATAACTCATCAACCACAGTCGCCAATCTCCGGATCTTCACATCATTCAAAATCACCCCCAAACTTGGTATCATTGCTCCAAAGATATCTCCTACTACAGCTCCTGCACTCGTACCTCTCTTCACTCGCGAATGCTTTCCACTTTCCAGAAGCTCCAAATCCTCTGCATGGTAGATCTTTGGAAATATTATTCCCAAATAACACGTACCATACCAGTTCGCTGGCAACCTCACATAAGCATTCCTTCCACACACAAAATACACCGTAGGAATCACTTGTACAGGACCTTGCAGAAAATTCTTTGCTGAATCCTCCATAGTGAAAACATGATCACACTCGCTCTGTCCCACAGAGACCTTATCATAATAAGTCTGCACACGTCTCACACACAACTTTCCCCTTTGGCCCATATCCAATGCTATAGGACCATAACTTCCTTTTGTTCGGTGCAATCTCTCCTCGTCTGTCCAATCTACAGGACTATCTCCAGTGTGACGTGTTTGTGTTAGCATTCTATATCTATCTTCTACCTGATCTACAAACTTCTTCTCTACTTCTGTTAATGCACATGTTAAATTGTGTCTATGGGCATAAGCTGTATCTAAAGTCGAAGTCGGTATGAAGTACTTTCCAAGCCTATCTTCCGCCTTGTAATAATCATACTTGTTCAAATGTTTATGGGCAGGAACCTCTGAAAGCACGGCGTCATAGTTGGAAAAGAAGTACTCATAGTGACCTCTCCCATAAAACACACTCAATAACAAACTACACGAAATTCCATAAGTCAGTGGAAGATGGTGATATCTAATACCCTCATCCACTGAAGCTGGCAACTGCATACACACATAACAATCTTTCGCATCCATCGCATCTACATACTCATATAGCAGCTTGGCATACGCATTAAGCTTAAAATCACTTCTAGACAAATCTACATGCAATCTACGACTCTCTTCTATTAGCAAAGCTCTGTCAGCTCCTATGTTTCCCTCCTTTTCGCTAGGTGTAGTGGGTGTTGGATTCCCTGCACCCCCTTCACTGCTAGCTCGTGTGGAACCACATATGAAACTACAACTACTATGATTATAGAAACGATCACACCCCCTATAAATGTGCCTACAATCACTTTGGATCTACGGTGTGGATCTCCAGCCTCCATGATCTCGAAAGTTCTCAAAAGTTCTTGGCTTTTGCAACGAACACTCAAAAGTCTTTGTCTTCTCCGCACGTGACTTGCTTAACCAGTTCGAGCAACACTCCGAAACCTCTGGAAATCCCCCTTTTCAACTACAGTTTTCTTATTTACATAGTCCAGAAAAAGACTTCCCTAAGCTTTCGTTCCTCTTCGGCGGAAAGTCCCTAAGTTTATTCTTCTTCCACCCGGACCTAGGTTATCTTCTTCTTTAGGCTTTTATTTACAACAGTTTATACTCAATCCACAATAAGGTCAGCTGCAAGCACTTCTAGAACATGATACAAAAGTTCAAGACGAAGAATTATCATTTCATGTGAAGGCGGCTCAAACCCAAATGACGGAAATTCGAGTCGATGCAGAACCAATTCTCGAACTTTACTCAGAAGCGGGGGATTCGGAACCGTGAGGGTCAGTACTCCTTCGACTTCGAGCCCTGGCACTAACAGCACCACTTTCAACACCACATTCGGGCTCTTGCTGACCACCTGCACGGACTTCAGCCTCCCCGAACTCACTACTCCCGGCATCAGTCACTGTGTAAGTCCACTCCGGGGTAGCGTATCTCTGGCAAGGTATTCTCGTTCTCTTCGACCTTCTTCGACCCTCTTGAGCCTGCTCTCCGTCACTCACTTCCGATTCAGACGTTTCAGACACTGGAGCAAGATCTCTTTCGGGTGCCAACCTCAGGTTCAGTTGCCTCTGTCTCTCGGGCCAAGCCTCCTCGGTTCTGGTCGTTCTTCTGCTTTCCCCCTCTATACCCTGTGCACCACTTCCTTCTTCTGCTGAATTTGACTCTACTCCACCCACAGCAACACCTCTGTCATCCGAGTCAGAGTCGAGGTTCTGGTTGTCGGAACCCTCTTCAGCTTGCTCTGGTGCACAACCAGCTGCATCAGCGGCCCTCACAGCTTGACTTGTCCTCTCATGTGGCCCTGCCATATCAGCTGGATTTTCATTCACGAGAGGAGCTGTTTCTTCCGAGGGTGCTGAAACTCTGCGGGTATGGGAAGCATGCACCCAGTTCGACAATCCTCCGCACTTCACTGCTGTGTTCGTTACCAGTATTACCTGAGACGGGCCTCGCCACCGAACATCCAGACAGCTCTTCCTCACGTGCTTTCGAACAAGCACCCAGTCTCCTGGACACAGGTCGTGGCACAAATCACTCGAGGCCGGAACAGCTGCAGCTTGTACCTGCTGGGACACAGAATGGACCACATCAGATAGTCCTTTACAGTAATCGAGAATCAAGTCATCAGTGATGTTTATCAAAGCTGTAGCTGGTACTGCTGGCAACCGCATTGCCCTCCCCATCAAGATCTCATGGGGAGACAACCCAGTTCTCCTGTCGGGGACACTGCGAATACTCATAAGCACAAGCGGCAGGGCATCAGGCCACTTCAGAGACGTTGACGAACACATTTTTGCCATTCTTGCCTTCAAGGTTCCATTAACCTGTTCCACTATCCCAGAAGCCTCTGGTCGATAACTGCAATGTAATCTTTGATCAACATTCAATGCCGCACAAAGCAGCTTCATGATTTCACTGTGGAAGTGTGTTCCTCTATCCGATTCCAAAGAGGTTGGAAAACCAAACCTCGGGATGAGTTCCCTCAACAATAACTTAGCCATTGTGAGGGTGTCCCTCCTGCGTGTTGGGTAAGCCTCCACCCACCATGAGAATACACACACCACCACCAAAATGTACCTCAACCCATTGCACTTGGGCATCTCTACAAAATCTAGCTGCATCCTATTGAAGGGTCCTCCTGACCTTCCAATGTGACTCAATGTGACCACAGTCTTCTTTCCAGCATTCATCTGTTGACACGTAACACACCTCTGACAAACTGCTTCAGCAATCGCACGAAATCGTGGGTTATACCACGTCTGTCTAAACACACGCATCATTGCATCTCTACCAAGATGCATCAGCCCATGTATTAGTCTCGCCATCGGGCTCAGCAGATTCTCTGGCAATACCGCCCTCCCATCACTGGAAACCCAAACATCCACATCCCCTCTTTCACATCCTGCTCTAACCCATCCATCCCGTTCTTGATCTGAAACCTCATCCTGCAGTCGCTTGAGTTCCTCCCAAGTGACTGCCATGGCCAACATTATGTTGAGCTCGGTTCTTTCTTGGCTCTCTCCTGTGTAACCCTCTGTAAATATGCATCCTTGTTCTGCACAGAAACGGGCAACTTCATCCGCATAATTATTTCACAAAGAGACAAAATCATCCCCCTTTCCATGCGAGGTGCACTTGACAACTGCGATTTCCTTCGGACATTGCAATGCATCTAGCAGCTGTCTTACATGTTCTCCATTCCTAATGGATGAACCAGATGATGTCAAGAATCCCCTCTGTGACCATAACTGTCCGAAGTCATGAACCACACCGAACCCATACTGGCTGTCCGTGTAGATCGTGATTCGGATTTGATCAGCGGCCAAACAGGCACGAGTCAAGGCAATGATCTCAGCTACCTGCGTGGAGTGTACTCCTTCTAGGCAAGCAGCCTCAACCACTCCTGAAATGGTACATACAGCAAACGCTGCTCTCAGTTGACCAACACTGTCTCTTAGGCACGAACCATCGACAAAGAAAATTTCATCTGGGTCAGTCAGTGGTTCATCGACAATGTCAGGTCTCGGTTTGGTGCATAGTTCGGTCACATCAAGACAATCATGGTCCGCACAATCTTCATCATCTGTATTCGGTATGGGCATTAATGTCGCAGGGTTTAAGACAGAGCACCTTTTCAGAGTCACATTCTCTGCGGCAAGTATGACTTGCTCATACCTCGTTAACCTGTTATTCGTTAGGGGCTGAGTCTTGCTTCTGGTCATTAACAATTCAACAGAGTGTGGCACATAAACTGTCAGAGGATGACCCATTACAATGCTTTCACATCTTTCAATGCTGACACCTGTTGCAGCAACGGATCTTAGACATCCGGGCAACGCAGAAGCTACTGGATCTAGAGTAGCTGAAAAATAGGCAACTGGTCTACGGACACCTCCATGATTCTGAGCTAAGACTGCTAATGCACAACCTTCTCTCTCCCAACAGAACAGTGAGAAAGCCTTGTTGTAATCAGTCATTCACAAAGCTGGTGCACTGCACAAACCTTCTCTCAGTCTTAGGAATGACACCAAGCACTCCTCGTCCCATGGTACCGGATCGCTCACGTCCTTGTGCGTGAGCCTCTGCAAAGGCTTTGCTCTCAAGGAAAAATTGGGAATCCACTGACGACAATAGCCGACCATTCCCAAAAACATCCTGACTTCCCTCTGAGTGGTGGGCACTGCCATGTTCATTATTGCCTCAATTCGATCTGGTGACGCCTTCCTCTTGCCTTTTCTAATCTGTGACCCAAGTACTGTACTTCGTTCAGACAGTACTGCAATTTGTTCGGGGACACCTTGTGTCCATTCTCTGCCAAATGATTCAGTAGGGCTATCGTGTCTATCCTGCAAGCGTCTTCTGTTTCTGATGCCACAAGTAGATCATCTATGTACTGCACAAGAACTGAGTTCTGCGGCAATACGAGACTCTCAAGATTCTTCTTCAAGATCTGATTAAAGATCGATGGACTCTCTGTATACCCTAGAGGGATACGACACCTCGTTAACACACGATTTTCCAGCCGGAAAGCAAAAAGAAATTGGCTTTCCTCGTGGAGCGGTATCGAGAAGAATGCTTGACACAAATCAATGACAGTAAACCACTCGGCCTCGCATGGAATCTGAAACAATATCACTGATGGATTCGGTACCACTGGACAACATGGGACAACTATCGTGTTGACCTTTCGCAGGTCTTGCACGATCCTGAACTTCCCACTCAGTTTCTGTAGTCCCATGATAGGTGAATTACATGGGCTACCTCTTATCTCCTTCAGAATTCCCTGCTTGATCATGGACTCGATTACAGGTCTAATCCCTGCAATCGTCTCGGGTGACAAATTGTACTGGGGCGTCCTAGGGAATTCGGCATTCTGCTTAACCTGGATCTGTACAGGTTCAACCCCCTTGATCAGTCCGATCTCTTCTCCCGTGAAGTCCCACACCTCTTGTGACACAGAATCCCTCAGATCTAGTGGAAGTTCCTCCACTGTCACCACTGGATACATTTCTATACACAAGTGCTGATTGGCAACTTTAAAGGTGGCATCGTCATCCTTCGTCTGAACCTCCACTCCCCTAGGTGTGCAATAGATAGTGCAGTTCAATTTACACAATAGATCTCTTCCTAACAGACAAACTGGACTCGTATCGCACACCACGAACTGGTGTCTAGCTTGGAAAGAGCCTATTCTCACTGGAATCGGTTCGGTCAATGGGCTAGTTATCCTCTTGTTCGCCACTCCAACAACTTGGATCGATTGTCCCGAGAGGGGTAGGTTGGGGACTACTGCTGATCTTACAGTAGACCGGGTAGCACCAGTGTCAACCAAAAGAGTGGTAGGATGACCATCAATGTCTGTGTTAGACCTGGCATCCTTGGCGTGGGTCTCCCTTCCATTTTTTCGTAATGCCTCCACTGTTGCCGATATGTTTTTGCTGGACTAGATGCTCATGGGCACTTTGCCGCTGCTAATCAGTGCCAAAGTGCAAGTGCTCCCTATCGTGAATTGATGTATGTATTAGTGACTCCATGATTGGATGATTGGTTTACTTGTCAGTCCCTAGTACCGTGCACTGAGTGTGCCCAGGGCTTGTAAATTGAATGCTGCTGGTGGGCTTGCAGCACGGGTTGTGCCACCCACAGAAGCAGCTTGTAAAGTGTGTCTCAGGCCTGCCATTGCAGAGCCTGTGTGCAGCCTAGGGCTGCCATGTCGACTTGGTGAGTGCACCCACTTACCAGTCCCTAAACCTTCCCTTTACTGCATGTTGGTCACCCCTAAAGTAGGCCCTAGGGCAGGGTGCATTGTAAGTATAAGGTAGGACATGCCCTGGTGTGTGTGGCATGTCCTAATAGTGAATTACAGCCATTGTCGTTTTTCACTATTGCAAGGCTACCTGCTCCCCATAGGCCAGAATGGGCAGACTGACTATTACACCTTATAGTCAGAACTGACCCCGGGAACATGGTAGAAAAACGAATTTAGTATGCCTGAACTCAGGATGATAAAATTCATCTTTTAGTGAAGTTGGTTTTAACATTCTGTGTTTGAAAATACCACTTTTAGAAAGTGGGTATTTTCTTGCCTAACTATCCAAGCCTGCCTCTTCTAGGTTGTGTATTCCTTGTCTGGAGATTGAGTGACAGGGGCTGGGGGTGGCTACAGGAGACAGGGTGAGTCAGCGCCGGGCTGAATAGAAAGATCTGCATCCAGAGTGGAGGGAGGAGTTGCACCTGGGTCTGAATAGGGCTGTGCCTGCCTTCCACAATGCTGGCTCCACCTCCTGCCGGGCGGCTGAGCACTCTGCCCCACATTCTGAAAGGAAAGAAGGAGTCAGAAAAACAAAGTGCTCCAGGACTGACCAGAACTGGTTTTGGACTAGGCAGAGGCCTCTCTGCCTCCAGAGAACAAAGAGAATCAGGGTATAAGAGGGGCACCCAGAGCCCAGGAAAATTAGATCACTTTTGGGAACAAGAAGAAACCTTTGCTGAGGAGCGGAACCAAGAAGAAACTGAGGAGAGACTATCCCTAAGCCTGAAGAGCTGCTTGGGGGATTGGCCTGCAGTGGTTTGCCTGACTGCCAAAGAAAGGAGAAAGGAACTTTTGCTTTGCTGTGACTTTCATCAACTTGTGAAGGATCTCCAAGGGCTTGGAAGAGAGCTTGCCCCCTGACCGAAGTCCCAGGACCATTGGACTTCACCCCTTTGTGAATTGCTGCTGGAAACTCTGTTTCAGTGGCTACAGAGGTAGGGAGCTGTGACCGACTCTCACGACCGACTCGGTGTCCTGTAAGCACCGCATTGAAGCACCGTCTCGCCCTGCAACGCACGGCCCTGGTCTCACCGACTCCGTCAACGAGCCGCTGCCTGCACCGCATCGAGGGACAACGCGTCCTGAAACGCTTCGCTACGCCAAATCGAACTGGTCCGACCGACACGGTCACTGCTGCTGAGTTCGAGTCCTGTGACCGCACCGGAGTTGGGCACCGCTCGCACGCTTTGCGACGCACCGCCCGACTCGCACCGCTGTCCGGACTGATCGACGCCAGCTCCTGAATCCGGCTCCGTCGCCGCACCGCAACCTGCCAGCACCGCATCGAAGCACCGTCTCGCCCTGCAACGCACGGCCCTGGTCTCACCGACTCCGTCTCGACGACGTCAACGAGCCGCTGCCTGCACCGCATCGAGGGACAACGCGTCCTGCAACGCTTCCATTTTTGCATAGCGACCGCGACAAACAGCCATCCGGCTTGCACGCCTGTGCCTGCCGCTTCAAGTAAAAGGTACTGTGACCGAGTCTGTCTACGCTGTGTTGGCCCGTCTCGACGCGGTCAGCTGGATTTGTTAGACTCTGTTTGTTCTCGACATCGCCGCACAGAACCTTGAATTAAGCCTTTTTGATCAGAACTAAGCACTCTTGACAGTATTGTGGATTATTTTTGTCGTTTATGGTCTGGTGATAAATCTATATAAAGTATACCTATTTTTATAAATATATAACCTGTGTGGTGTCCATTTGTAGTGTTGTCACTTGATTACTGTATGTGTTCACAAATGCTTTACACACTGCCTCTGAACTAAGCCTGTCTGCTCGTGCCAAGCTACCAAGAGGGTGAGCAGGGGTTATTTCGGGAGTGTACCTACTTTCCCTGACTAGACTCAAGGGTCCCTATTTGGACAAAGGTACCTACCTCTGCCAACTAGAGACCCCCAAATCTAACATTGGTGGTCAGCGGTGAGGATTCTGGACTTGCATTTGTGACTCATGTACAGTGATTGGTGAACACTACTTAGTGAGTGCAGACCAAAACGCAACCACATACTTTTATAGCATTTTTCGGGGATTTCCTATTTTTGCAAATGCCAAGTTTAATCACTATGGAGAAACCAGCATCAGTAGCCTCTGTTGAGTGTGATTGGGAAGAAGAGAGGCTAGAATGCTACACCCTCAAGCAGCTCAGGCAATTCTGCAAAAAGTTTAAAGTGTCCATGACCGGGCTCTCCAGGAAGGAGGACCTCCAAAAGGCGCTGAGGGCCTGGGTCGAATCAAGGAGTGCCCCTGTGGAGGGGGCTGAGAATGGAGAAGGGCAGCTGGAGGGCTATTGGGTCTAGGGGCTGGAAGACCACCTTCCCCAGTAGGTAGCAGTGTTTCTGCCAGAGGACTGTCTCCAGAGGAGTTGGAGGACAGGAAAGAGAGTAGGATGCACGAAATGGAGCTGACCAAGCTCAAGCTGAATGGGCAGTTAGAATTCGAAATGCAAACTAGGAAATTAGCCCTAGAGGAAAAGAAAATGCAGTTTGAAATGAGAAAGTTTTGAGGGAGTTGGAATTGAAGGCCAAAAGCTTAGAGATTACTCCCTCTGGTGGCAGTGTACCGCCTGCGCCTGTTGAAGCTAGGATGTATATTCCCAAAGATGTGGTGAAGGAGTTTTTTAAAAATGATGACATTGGGCAGTGGTTCAAAGCCTATGAGGTAGCCATGTCTTCCCACCGGGTCCCTGAGAAGGATTGGGGAGCGGGGTTGTGGGGACGGTTCCTCAGTGAAGGGCGGGATACCTTGTTGGATTTGCCCTCTGAAGTCTATAATTCGTACAGCCACATGAAGGATGTCTTAATGACTAGGTATGGTTTGACCCCTGAGCTTTATAGGCAAAGGTTCAGGAACTGTAGTAAGATTGAAAGCAGTACCTGGGTTGAATATGTGACCTTCTTTTGCAGAGCCTTGGATGGTTGGGTAAAGGGTAGCAAAGTGACTGATTTTCAGGCGCTCTTTGATTTGATTTCATGGGAGCACTTGTCCAGTAATTGCTTTCCTGAGCTACGCCAGCACCTGATTGATAGTAAGCTGACTAACCCTAGGCAGCTTGCTGAGGAGGCGGACCGCTGGGTGAGTACCCGGGTCCACAAGGGTCACGTGGGAGACTCCGCCAAGGGTGGGCAGGGTCCCCAGCAGAAGAGTGGGGGGACAAGGGTAAACAGAGGGAGTTCCATAAAGGGCCCCAAAGTAGACCCCAAGGGAACCAAGGGAAAGGTTCCCAGCCTCCCCCTGAGAAGAAGCCAGTGGCCCTGACAGGCCCCCTGTTCACCAGGGACCACTGGTATGTTACAAGTGTGGCGCCCCTGGCCACAAGGCAAACGATCCTCGTTGCCCTTTGCATGGAAAACCAGCACCCACTGGTGCAGTCCCCCGGCAGTTGGCTAGTGTAGCCCTGGGGGAGGAGTTGGGTGCCCAAGGTGGGGGGATCCCACAGTGTTTTCCCTTGTCTCATTAGGAGACTCTGAGATGGTCCCTAGGACCCCGCTGCCTGAGAACACTAAGAAATACAGGCAGTGGGTGACCATCAATGGCCATAGGGTGGAGGCTCTGAGAGACACAGGAGCCAGTGTGACAGCTGTCAAGTGTCACCTGGTGTCTAAGGAGCAGGTCATCCCTGATGCATTCTATCCGGTTGTTGCCGCTGACAACACAGAGAGTCACTGCAAGGTGGCTCAGGTTCCCTTTGAGTGGGGGGTCTCGGGTACTCTTCAAGTAGCTGTGAGGCCAGCCATGCCTGTTGACTGTTTGTTAGGGAACGATTTGGAGAGCTCACCTTGGGCTAAGGTGGAGCGGAGTGCGCATTTAGAAATGTTGGGCTTGCCTGATTGGGCATGTGTGACCACCCGGTCAATGGCAGCTAAAGGTGTTCAAGAGGACCTGGAGCCTGAGAGGGAGGCCCAGGTGCCTGCCGGAGAGAGAGGAGGCAGGGGGCGCGGGAAACCGGCCCCCGAAGTTCCCACAGTCCAGGAGGAGGCAGACCCTGAGGGGGATGCCCTGGAGCCTACAGGGGAACAGGTAGCTGAACTGGGGGACCTACCTGAGCTGACCCATTGGCAGCAAGAAGGAGGACCCTCCAGGGAAGAATTCTGCAAGGAGCAGAACGCATGCCCCTCTCTCGTGGGTCTGAGGCAACAGGCCACAGACCAGGCAGCAGGTGATCAGTCTGGATCACATTGGATTTACTGGGAGAATGGTCTCCTGTATTCAGAGCCTAAGGTTGCTGAGCCTGGGTCAGCCCGTGTGCTGGTGGTACCCCAGCGCTTCAGAGCCTTCCTACTGGGGTTGGCTCATGATGTACCGTTAGCAGGACATCTGGGGCAGGACAAGACCTTTGACAGGCTTGTTACCCATTTCTATTGGCCCCAGATGCGCAGGAGTGCCGCCACTCACTGCAGGACATGCCAGACTTGCCAGGCAAGTGGAAAGAGTGGGAGGAAGCACAAGGCTCCTCTCCAGCCATTCCCTGTGGTCAGCACCCCCTTTGAACGGGTGGGTATTGACATTGTGGGGCCACTGGACCCCAAGACAGCCATGGGCAACAAGTTTATCCTGGTCTTGGTGGACCATGCCACCCGGTACCCTGAAGCCATCCCTCTGAGGACAGTGACGGCCCCCGTGGTGGGACGGGCACTGATGGGAATTTTCTCACGTGTGGGATTCCCTCAAGAGGTGGTGTCTGACAGAGGTACCAACTTCGTGTCCAAGTACATGAAGTCCCTATGGCAGGAGTGCGGTGTAACTTACAAGTTCACCACTCCTTACCACCCTCAAGGAAATGGGCTGGTTGAGAGATTCAACCGGACCCTCAAGGGCATGATTATGGGTCTGGAAGAACCCATGAGGCGTAAATGGGACGTCCTCTTACCATGCCTGTTGTTTGCATACCGGGAGGTGCCACAGAAGTCTCTAGGGTTCAGTCCCTTTGAGCTCCTCTAAGGACACCCGGTGCGAGGACCTCTGAGTTTGGTCAAGGAAGGCTGGGAGCAATCTCCCAGGAAACCTCCCCAGGATGTATACAGTTACATGCTGGCCTTCAGGAACCAGACTAGGGGTTTCAGAGAACTTGCTGAGGCAAATCTGGAAGCCAGCCAGGAGGAGATGAAGCGGTGGTACGACCAGAATGCCACTCTGGTAGAGCTTCAGCCTGGTCAGAAAGTGTGGGTCATGGCCCCTGTGGAGCCTTGTGCGCTCCAGGACAGGTGGACCGGCCCTTTTACGGTGGTGGAGCGCAAGAGTCCAGTTACCTATTTGGTGGACTTGCAGTCTCCCAGGAACCCCTTGCGGGTCCTGCATGTGAACCGCCTGAAGCCCCACTTGGAGAGGTCCCAAGTGGGCATGCTCTTAGCTACAGATGATGGAATGGAGGAGGAGACCGAGCCTCTTCCTGACCTCTTGTCAGCCCGAGAGCAAGATGGATCAGTGGAGGGAGTAAACCTCTCTACCTCCCTGACACCTGAGCAGCTGGGTGACTGTCGCCAACTGTTGGGACAGTTCCCTGACCTGTTCTCCCTGGTTCCCAGTGTCACTCATTGGTGCGTCCATGATGTGGACACTGGGGACAGTCTTCCTGTGAAGCACAAGGCTTACAGGGTGACTGACAGGGTCAGAGCCTGCATCAAGGAGGAGGTCTCCAAGATGTTTGCGCTAGGGGTGATTGAGTCCTCTAACAGCCCTTGGGCCAGCCCAGTGGTCTTGGTTCCAAAGGCTGCCGCGCTCTGGTGCCACACCAGAACTCCGGTTCTGTGTGGACTACAGGGGACTCAATTCCGTCACCAGGACTGACACCCACCCCATCCCCAGAGCTGATGAGCTCATAGATCGGTTAGGGGCTGCGCGGTACCTCAGCATGTTTGACTTAACGTCTGGGTACTGGCAGATCGCCTTGACTGATGGGGCAAAAGAGAGGTCAGCATTCTCCACACCAGATGGGCACTACCAGTTCCGGGTGATGCCCTTTGGGATGAAGAATGCCCCTGCCACCTTTCAGAGGTTGGTCAACCAGGTGTTGGTTGGACTGGAGGATTTCAGTGCCGCCTACCTGGATGACATCGCAGTGTTCAGTGCCAGTTGGGAAGAACATCTGCGTCACCTCTGGGAAGTGTTGATGGCGCTGCGGAGGGCAGGCCTCACAATCAAGGCAAGTAAGTGCCAGATTGGGCAGGGTTCTGTGGTGTACTTGGGACACCAGGTTGGGAGCGGCCAGGTGGCGCCCCTCCAACCGAAAATTGATACCATTCTGGCTTGGGAGCCCCCAAGACCCAGACAGAGGTGAGAGCCTTCCTAGGACTCACCGGGTATTACAGGAGATTCGTCAAGGGGTATGGCAGCATTGTTGCCCCCTTGACAGAGCTGACTTCCAAGAAGCAGCCCAGGAAAGTGATTTGGACTGACGCCTGTCAAAAGCTTTTGACACCTTGAAGACTGCCATGTGCACGGCGCCTGTGCTCCAGGCACCCAACTTCTCCAATGAGTTCATTGTTCAAACCGACGCTTCAGAGCATGGTGTAGGGGCTGTTCTATCACAGATCAATGAGGAGGGCCTAGACCAACCTGTAGCCTTCATCAGTAGGAGGTTACTTCCCCGGGAACAGAGATGGAGTGCTATTGAGCGGGAGGCATTTGCTGTGGTCTGGGCTCTGAAGAAGCTGAGACCATACCTGTTTGGGACTCACTTCCGGGTTCAGACAGACCACAGGCCCCTCAGATGGTTGATGCAGATGAGGGGTGAGAATCCAAAGCTGTTGAGGTGGTCCATTTCCCTACAGGGGATGGACTTTACGGTGGAACACCGCCCTGCTACAGAACACGCCAATGCTGATGGACTGTCCAGATTTTTCCGCCTTAGTGATGAGAACTCCCTAGGGGTAGGATAGTTCTCCCCACATTTCAGCTGGAGGGGACATGTGTTAGACCTGGCATCCTTGGCGTGGGTCTCCCTTCCCTTTTTTCATAATGCCTCCACTGTTGTTGATATGTTTTTGCTGGACTAGATGCTCATGGGCACTTTGCCGCTGCTAATCAGTGCCAAAGTGCAAGTGCTCCCTATCGTGAATTGATGTATGTATTAGTGACTCCATGATTGGATGATTGGTTTACTTGTCAGTCCCTAGTACCGTGCACTGAGTGTGCCCAGGGCTTGTAAATCCAATGCTGCTGGTGGGCTTGCAGCACGGGTTGTGCCACCCACAGAAGCAGCTTGTAAAGTGTGTCTCAGGCCTGCCATTGCAGAGCCTGTGTGCAGCCTAGGGCTGCCATGTCGACTTGGTGAGTGCACCCACTTACCAGTCCCTAAACCTTCCCTTTACTGCATGTTGGTCACCCCTAAAGTAGGCCCTAGGGCAGGGTGCATTGTAAGTATAAGGTAGGACATGCCCTGGTGTGTGTGGCATGTCCTAATAGTGAATTACAGCCATTGTCGTTTTTCACTATTGCAAGGCTACCTGCTCCCCATAGGCCAGAATGGGCAGACTGACTATTACACCTTATAGTCAGAACTGACCCCGGGAACATGGTAGAAAAACGAATTTAGTATGCCTGAACTCAGGATGATAAAATACAACTTTTAGTGAAGTTGGTTTTAACATTCTGTGTTTGAAAATACCACTTTTAGAAAGTGGGTATTTTCTTGCCTAACTATCCAAGCCTGCCTCTTCTAGGTTGTGTATTCCTTGTCTGGAGATTGAGTGACAGGGGCTGGGGGTGGCTACAGGAGACAGGGTGAGTCAGCGCCGGGCTGAATAGAAAGATCTGCATCCAGAGTGGAGGGAGGAGTTGCACCTGGGTCTGAATAGGGCTGTGCCTGCCTTCCACAATGCTGGCTCCTCCTCCTAACGGGCGGCTGAGCACTCTGCCCCACATTCTGAAAGGAAAGAAGGAGTCAGAAAAACAAAGTGCTCCAGGACTGACCAGTACTGGTTTTGGACTAGTCAGAGGCCTCTCTGCCTCCAGAGAACAAAGAGAATCAGGGTATAAGAGGGGCACCCAGACCCCAGGAAAATTAGATCACTTTTGGGAACAAGAAGAAACCTTTGCTGAGGAGCGGAACCAAGAAGAAACTGAGGAGAGACTATCCCTAAGCCTGAAGTTCTGCTTGGGGGATTGGCCTGCAGTGGTTTGCCTGACTGCCAAAGAAAGGAGAAAGGAACTTTTGCTTTGCTGTGACTTTCATCAACTTGTGAAGGATCTCCAAGGGCTTGGAAGAGAGTTTGCCCCCTGACCGAAGTCCCAGGACCATTGGACTTCACCCCCTTTGTGAATTGCTGCTGGAAACTCTGTTTCAGTGGCTACAGAGGTAGGGAGCTGTGACCGACTCTCACGACCGACTCGGTGTCCTGTAAGCACCGCATCGAAGCACCGTCTCGCCCTGCAACGCACGGCCCTGGTCTCACCGACTCCGTCAACGAGCCGCTGCCTGCACCGCATCGAGGGACAACGCGTCCTGCAACGCTACGCTACGCCAAATCGAACTGGTCCGACCGACACGGTCACTGCTGCTGAGTTAGAGTCCTGTGTTCGCACCGGAGTTGGGCACCGCTCGCACGCTTTGCGACGCACCGCCCGACACGCACCGCTGTCCGGACTGATCGACGCCAGCTCCTGAATCCGGCTCCGTCGCCACACCGCAACCTGCCAGCACCGCATCGAAGCACCGTCTCGCCCTGCAACGCACGGCCCTGGTCTCACCGACTCCGTCTCGATGACGTCAACGAGCCGCTGCCTGCACCGCATCAAGGGACAACGCGTCCTGCAACGCTTCCATTTTTGCATAGCGACCGCGACAAACAGCCATCCGGCTCGCACGCCCGTGCCTGCCGCTTCAAGTAAAAGGTACTGTGACCGAGTCTGTCTACGCTGTGTTGGCCCGTCTCGACGCGGTCAGCTGGATTTGTTAGACTCTGTTTGTTCTCGACATCGCCGTAGCCGGATTTAAGCCTTTTTGGTCAGAACTAAGCACTCTTGACAGTATTGTGGATTATTTTTGTCGTTTATGGTCTGGTGAGAAATCTATATAAAGTATACCTATTTTTATAAATATATAACCTGTGTGGTGTCCATTTGTAGTGTTGTCACTTGATTACTGTATGTGTTCACAAATGCTTTACACACTGCCTCTGAACTAAGCCTGTCTGCTCGTGCCAAGCTACCAAGAGGGTGAGCAGGGGTTATTTCGGGAGTGTACCTACTTTCCCTGACTAGACTCAAGGGTCCCTATTTGGACAAAGGTACCTACCTCTGCCAACTAGAAACCCCCAAATCTAACAGTCTGCCTCCACAAAAGGTCCTCTCTGGTCTACCTCCAAGACTGCTCCAAGTGTGCAGTCTTCCTCCCCCCTCAGGCACCGTCAGGCTAACGGGTCTGGGCTGTACTCATCATACCCTTCGAAAAGGGGCATCTGCTGGTAAGTCCGCATTCCTTGCGAAATTCTCGGTGGCTGGGGGACCTGCACCTGTGGGTTAAACGTCCCCCTTTTCGTTGATCTGGGCCATGTCACAGTATTGACTACCTCCGGCACGGGTGCCTGAACCACTTCTACCTCCTGCTGCACCTGATTGGCTGGGTTCAAGGGACACTCGCGCTTCCAATGTCCAATCTGATGACAAAGATGACACACAGTGGTCTTCTTCAATGTCGCCACATCCATCCCCGTCTTGGGATCTATAGGTTTCCCTTTTCCCTGACCTTGCCCATTTTGGTTCCCTTGGTAGTTTGCCTGTCTTCTGCCCAGCGTCCCTCCGCTAGATTGGACCTGAGCTGGATGCATCTGAACAAGCATCAACTTGTCCTTCTGCTTCCGGTTCGAGTCCACTTCATCACTACAGTACCTCGCATACCGCAAGATTTCGTCTACCGGCTTGTTCTGCCAACAGATCAAATGTTGCTGTATCATGAGGCTAACCTCTGATCTCAATCCTAGGACAAACTTTGAGACAAACTGTCCCATATCCCCGGGGTCTAAGGTATCTAGTCCACTATACTGTTTAAGGCTTGCAAGAGTCTTTCATAATACTCATGCACTGTCTCCTTGGGTTCCTGCACAGTTCGATCTATCTTAACCCAATCAATGTCTTGAGGCAAGATCTTCAACTTCAACCATGTAATCACTTGTTCAAACTTTTTCATGACAATAGGTGACGGGCCATTTGTAACAGCATCCCTTTCGGGTTCGAAGGTCGGCCACTCAACTGCAATTTTACACGCTGTCCACAAGTCTCCTGGTACTACTCTATCAAACAAGGTATTCAAATCAATCCACAATACCTTCGAAATTTTAACAAAACGGTCGACCTGTTGGACCACTCTACGGGTTTTTCCCTCGGCCGAGGAAAATCATTTGTAAATGCAGCCAAATCACCTCTACTCCATGGTACATGCACGTACCCTCCGTTCTGTACTTCTCGTAAAGGATAATTCCCTACGCCCGTCGTCCCTCCCCCCGGAGGCGGCGTTTCTCCTACAGTCTTTTTGGCAATCTTCTTCTTCGACCACCTTTCCTCCCATTTGTTTAGCATTACCCATATACGCAACTCTACAATCAGGTCTTTAGTATGCGTCCTTAATCCTGTGACCCTTTTCTCCTCCAGCTCTTGATCACTATATTGCAACCTATGGGATCCTTGCAACGATTTCGTTTTATTCATATCCACCTCATATTTCTTGGCCAATTCTGTCAATTACTCATGTGCGGCCCTCGCTTTACGAGTCTCATCCTTTGCTACAAAAAGCAGCTCGTCTGGCTCATAGATCTCTATTCTCTCCAAAGACAGGTTCCCACTAATCATTTCGTCTACCTCTGCCTTTAGTCTCACTACATCCAGCAACCTTGCCTTCACGGCACTCCTCAAATTTTCTTGACAAGCCGCACCATTCCGCTCGACATAATCACTGCTTTGTTTTCATGGCTTGCTCTCTTCTATCGTATTCCTGGAACCTGGTCTGTTTCCTGAGTTGTCTTGCTCCACATCTCCTGGCATCCTATCACTCTGATTCCTTACAGGTGGTACCCACATTCTCAAGTCCGATCTGGACTCGACCAAAGACCCTGGTCTTACCGGTCTCACATCCATCTGTCCACTAGAGGAGTCTGCGGTGGCTGGCAGTGGCGTGCTCGCTTCTATGGGTTTCGGAGAACGGACCATTCCTTCCTCTACGCCATTCCCTCCAATGCTGATCCCCTCTCTCCCTGTCGTATGCATTAGACTTCCTTCACTTACTCGATCTGGGTCATACACCGATACTATAGGACCAATGGTAACAGGTACCGTCAGGGAGTCCGGCAACCGCATATTCCCCATGGAAGATTGGGTTCCTACTCCCTCCGTTCCTGTGGAGATTTTTCCCACTACTCTCACATTTGTCTGATTCTGTGACTCGCCCATCCTTCCTGCCACAATCGAATTTCCTTCGCTATATTCTGGATTTAATGGAGGTGGTCTCTCTGACAGCAGTCTGTCTAACAAGCTGTCATCCGTATCACTATCATCTTCCTCTGCACTCCTTTCCTGCGTACCTCCCGTTTTCTCTATCAACGGATATAATCTATCCCCCTCAATTGTTTCCACTCTCCACCTTTTCTCCAGTGCATCCCATCTCGCATCTTGAAATGCCCTGATCGACTTCTTCACCCTTTCCTGGCTTCTGTCTCTCTTCCTGTCATACGCTGCTCTAATCCGTGCATGTAGTGCCTCAAACTGTGTGGGTCTAGGTAGTGGTCGCAAGGAAGACATCACAGATTTCAACTGATACAACACTTACAACCTGAAAGTACCATAGCGTGGGAAAGTCAATTCTCCTTCTCCTTCTGTCATTTTATGCCAATTCTCAAGCCAAATTATAGTATGTAATCGTACATTCTTAGCCATGTAATGTGCTGGCGAATCCTCTGGAGGGGCTTCCTCTCCTCTCCGAGTAACCACATGTCTATCACCTCTGCAGAGTTCTCGTAAAACTTTAAAACATTTCATGATGAAGCAGATTTCCGTTCGCACACAAGATTTCGTTTTTACTTCCTGATTTCAATCCACCAATGCCAGCGCGGCTCACACCAACCGGCCTATCGCAGCGCGGCACTGTCTGACATCACTCTTCCTCCGCTCGCAGCAGTTCCCCTCCTTCTCAATTCACCCTTTCTCGCTCGCACGTGTCCCAATCACACTCTGAAGTAACTGTCTGTCCTGCCGGACAATCACCTCTCTGACTGTCGGTCCACCAATGACCGAACAGTCTCTCGAAACTGTTGACCTCGAATCTGGCAACTGTCTGTCCGCGAACGACCGGACAATCACCTCTGACACAATCGATAGGATCCAAACACTCAATATTCTACACACTATAACCTACGACCAGCGTCGGTTATTCACACACTCACACATACGCTCCCTATCATCAGTGGGTTAATCAACGACGTCTCATGACTCCCACAGCCTCTGGTCAACAATCTCAGCTCTGGGTGTCTTCTACACCACAATCTATTATCAAATCTCTCGGCCCCGCGCGCGCTCACGGTCCGATCCTCAATTACACGACTCTCATTCCAACTCCGCAAGACATCACACGACAATTAAACACTGCAATCTAACAAGCATCACCCTGTTCATACTCACTCTACCACGAACTGCTACGTCGTCAGTTTTCAGCGACCGCCGTCGTCCTCCAATCCACTGGATCATCATCACTCGGGCTCTATGGGGCAAATAATCTCTTATCCTAATCTAGATCTCCCCTTACTATCAGAGGAAACCATCCTACTCTGCTACCAACTGATAAAGCGGGATTCTTATCTTATCTCACCATCATTAAGAATCCTCAGGTCGCCAGAATCTTTTTACCTGCTGAATAGTGTGAAGGGAAGAAAATCCAATTCGGTTATGCAACAATTTAGAATCCAGTTCACCTTAAAAGACCACTGACTCCGAATTCAATTTTGTGGGTTTATTACAGCCAAGAATAACTTCACATGCAAGCACCTCAACACGAGGTTAAAGAAATAGAAGGGCACTAATACAAACATCATCCTACGCAGAAGTCTCATCCGACTCAGGATAAGAAGAATCGTTAACTCCAAAAGTATTAAACAAACAATAACTGCTCAAATCTCTATGATATTCTTCATTTACCTAAATAAGCGTAAAACATTAACTGTCCCTACTCTACCACTAAGGTGACATACCTACTTAACGAATTTCCCCAGGCAAGAGTAAAAGAAAAGGTGTCGGCTGTGAAGACTTCCTAAGAAGTGCACTCACTTAGCATTTCGAGCTCGTTCTAAGATGCTCCTTCCTAATAGATCTCTCTCTTTGCCCTTCTCTCAGGTCTCCTCTACATCCACTCTGTTGTCCCCCCTCGGGGCACTGTCCCTAATACAAAATCCACATACAATTGAACACGCCCTTGTCACGCCTCTTCGGCCAGGTCTTCCTTCTCGTACTTTTCCATCGAAACTCTTACTTCATCCAGGACGGTTACAGCGACCTTGAGTCTCAGGCACCTTCTCCGCTGAAAGTATCATCCCTACATTCCAGTATACTCCCATCTCAATGCCTCCCACCACCCTAACTCCTGAAACAAAGAGTCAGTCTTTCACTAACGAGGCATGTGTCCTTGCACCTGCAACAGAAGATACATTTCAACAAACTTTCCCTCTGTACGAATCTACCAACTGTGCCCAGAGAGCCTTTCCAAGAGAACACCTTCTCTGCCTACAAAATAAGCTAACATAAAAACGAACAGGCCTTTCCTTGACGTATATGCAGTCAGGCCTTTACACATTTTAAACACACAATTCTTAGTTACTTCTTTAAGCATAGGCTCATACATTTCATATGCAAAAATAACTACACGTGCAACTTAATATCATACACGTTAACTACTGCATCTTTAACTACACATGAACTAAATCATTTATGCATCATTTTAAACGCATTTCAATTAAGCACTACATTTGCATGATTCTAATAGCGCAATTACTCATTTATTCACTCTAATAATGCGACTTAGAGCTACTCCTTACTGGCTATTCATTAATACGTAACTGGATATATGCGGGTGCGGACTAAAGGTGATTATGATGCACCCCTACAAATTTCACAAGAACATGGCGCTCTATCACATGCATAAAAAAAGGGAATACTGTAAGTGTAATTATATTGTTTGGAATCAATAATCCCATGTTTTTACTAACTTCCTTTTTGTTATGTCTTGACTGGGGGTGAGTGTTTGATTGGCTCAAACGTTCCGTCCATCATCCCCTTTTGTATCGCTTTGTTCGCCCTAAGTTGGCGGGGGTATGCCCAGACGTGGGTCCCTTGCTCACTTTGCCACTGGATTCAAGCAAGCCTGGCTGATGACGGCTGGAATGCCAGAAACCGGTCCTAGGATGCTTGTTTCCGGTCCAGGGAAGACATGGCTTGGCAGTTCGGGCTGGACTGTTCCCATGAGGCACAGGGTCAGACTGATTTGCATATGGCCATGTCTGAACTGGGGTGGTGGAGTGAGCTAAAGAATGATGATGGATTAAACCCAGATCAGTTGACTGGGGGTGAGTGTTTGATTGGCTCAAACGTTCCGTCCATCATCCCCTTTTGTATCGCTTTGTTCGCCCTAAGTTGGCGGGGGTATGCCCAGACGTGGGTCCCTTGCTCACTTTGCCACTGGATTCAAGCAAGCCTGGCTGATGACGGCTGGAATGCCAGAAACCGGTCCTAGGATGCTTGTTTCCGGTCCAGGGAAGACATGGCTTGGCAGTTCGGGCTGGACTGTTCCCATGAGGCACAGGGTCAGACTGATTTGCATATGGCCATGTCTGAACTGGGGTGGTGGAGTGAGCTAAAGAATGATGATGGATTAAACCCTGATCAGTTGACTGGGGGTGAGTGTTTGATTGGCTCAAGCGTTCCGTCCATCATCCCCTTTTGTATCGCTTTGTTCGCCCTAAGTTGGCGGGGGTATGCCCAGACGTGGGTCCCTTGCTCACTTTGCCACTGGATTCAAGCAAGCCTGGCTGATGACAGCTGGAATGCCAGAAACCGGTCCTAGGATGCTTGTTTCCGGTCCAGGGAAGACATGGCTTGGCAGTTCGGGCTGGACTGTTCCCATGAGGCACAGGGTCAGACTGATTTGCATATGGCCATGTCTGAACTGGGGTGGTGGAGTGAGCTAAAGAATGATGATGGATTAAACCCAGATCAGTTGACTGGGGGTGAGTGTTTGATTGGCTCAAGCGTTCCGTCCATCATCCCCTTTTGTATCGCTTTGTTCGCCCTAAGTTGGCGGGGGTATGCCCAGACGTGGGTCCCTTGCTCACTTTGCCACTGGATTCAAGCAAGCCTGGCTGATGACGGCTGGAATGCCAGAAACCGGTCCTAGGATGCTTGTTTCCGGTCCAGGGAAGACATGGCTTGGCAGTTCGGGCTGGACTGTTCCCATGAGGCACAGGGTCAGACTGATTTGCATATGGCCATGTCTGAACTGGGGTGGTGGAGTGAGCTAAAGAATGATGATGGATTAAACCCAGATCAGTTGACTGGGGGTGAGTGTTTGATTGGCTCAAACGTTCCGTCCATCATCCCCTTTTGTATCGCTTTGTTCGCCCTAAGTTGGCGGGGGTATGCCCAGACGTGGGTCCCTTGCTCACTTTGCCACTGGATTCAAGCAAGCCTGGCTGATGACGGCTGGAATGCCAGAAACCGGTCCTAGGATGCTTGTTTCCGGTCCAGGGAAGACATGGCTTGGCAGTTCGGGCTGGACTGTTCCCATGAGGCACAGGGTCAGACTGATTTGCATATGGCCATGTCTGAACTGGGGTGGTGGAGTGAGCTAAAGAATGATGATGGATTAAACCCAGATCAGTTGACTGGGGGTGAGTGTTTGATTGGCTCAAACGTTCCGTCCATCATCCCCTTTTGTATCGCTTTGTTCGCCCTAAGTTGGCGGGGGTATGCCCAGACGTGGGTCCCTTGCTCACTTTGCCACTGGATTCAAGCAAGCCTGGCTGATGACGGCTGGAATGCCAGAAACCGGTCCTAGGATGCTTGTTTCCGGTCCAGGGAAGACATGGCTTGGCAGTTCGGGCTGGACTGTTCCCATGAGGCACAGGGTCAGACTGATTTGCATATGGCCATGTCTGAACTGGGGTGGTGGAGTGAGCTAAAGAATGATGATGGATTAAACCCAGATCAGTTGACTGGGGGTGAGTGTTTGATTGGCTCAAACGTTCCGTCCATCATCCCCTTTGTATCTCTTTGTTCGCCCTAAGTTGGCGGGGGTATGCCCAGACGTGGGTCCCTTGCTCACTTTGCCACTGGATTCAAGCAAGCCTGGCTGATGACGGCTGGAATGCCAGAAACCGGTCCTAGGATGCTTGTTTCCGGTCCAGGGAAGACATGGCTTGGCAGTTCGGGCTGGACTGTTCCCATGAGGCACAGGGTCAGACTGATTTGCATATGGCCATGTCTTAACTGGGGTGGTGGAGTGAGCTAAAGAATGATGATGGATTAAACCCAGATCAGTTGACTGGGGTTGAGTGTTTGATTGGCTCAACGTTCCGTCCATCATCCCCTTTTGTATCGCTTTGTTCGCCCTAAGTTGGTGGGGGTATGCCCAGACGTGGGTCCCTTGCTCACTTTGCCACTGGATTCAAGCAAGCCTGGCTGATGACGGCTGGAATGCCAGAAACCGGTCCTAGGATGCTTGTTTCCGGTCCAGGGAAGACATGGCTTGGCAGTTCGGGCTGGACTGTTCCCATGAGGCACAGGGTCAGACTGATTTGCATATGGCCATGTCTGAACTGGGGTGGTGGAGTGAGCTAAAGAATGATGATGGATTAAACCCAGATCAGTTGACTGGGGGTGAGTGTTTGATTGGCTCAAACGTTCCGTCCATCATCCCCTTTTGTATCGCTTTGTTCGCCCTAAGTTGGCGGGGGTATGCCCAGACGTGGGTCCCTTGCTCACTTTGCCACTGGATTCAAGCAAGCCTGGCTGATGACGGCTGGAATGCCAGAAACCGGTCCTAGGATGCTTGTTTCCGGTCCAGGGAAGACATGGCTTGGCAGTTCGGGCTGGACTGTTCCCATGAGGCACAGGGTCAGACTGATTTGCATATGGCCATGTCTGAACTGGGGTGGTGGAGTGAGCTAAAGAATGATGATGGATTAAACCCAGATCAGTTGACTGGGGGTGAGTGTTTGATTGGCTCAAACGTTCCGTCCATCATCCCCTTTTGTATCGCTTTGGCGGATTTTTGGGCAGTTCATAAATGGAAAAATAAATTGTATATGTAATCTTTTGTCAATATTTTTTTTCTAAAAAGAGGTGTAGCCTTAATACAATCTCATGTAAAGACAAAACATTTCAATAATTAGTCTGTGGTAACTGTACCATCTCCTCTCCCTTCCCAGGACCTACCTAATGGCTGCCACAATGTGGGCTCGCATGGCCCTAAGCCCGTCTGCGCCTGTCCGCTCCCAGTGCAAGGAACGCTGGTCCTGCCCTGCTACCATGATTTGCTCTCTGTGCCCTAAAGCCCGTCCGCTGCTCCACACGCTGCTGGCTTGCCACACCACACAACACAGAGGGAGCATTCTTCGGCACTTCCTGCAAGTTTTCATGCTCTTATTCACATCCAAAACTCACTGCACCAACAACACCCAACACCCCACTCTCTCAAACTCACTCAGTCCTGCAACCACCCACACAACACTCCACACTCGCATGCATGCTCCTCTACACTTGCTCACTCACCAAACACACCACAGAGATGTGGGACGGGAAGCACGACAATGCACCTGACCTGCTTTTCCTCATGGAAACCTGGCTAAACCCTGCATCAGCACCTGACATCACCACAGCCAAACCCCCTCCCACACCCCACAGCTACAAGATTGTCAGGCAAGACACAGTTCTCAAGCCTGGAAGCGAAATTGCCATCATCCACAAGACCACCATCAGCTGCACCACATCCACAGACACGTCATCCTCCAACATGGAACACCTGTCATTCAAGCTCCACGCCACAGCAAACGTCACCTAAGTGGCACTCTCATCTACAGACCATCAGTACCGCGTACCAACTTCACCAACACCCTCACAGACTTTGTTGCACCACTCGCCCTCGATGTTAGCAATTCCGTCCTACTAGGAGACCTGAACCAGAAGACCACGCTGAACCCAACTCATAAGCACTCATTCAAGACCTTGCAAGCCTGGGTCTCACCCAACGAGTAAAGGGACCTACCATGTCACTGTACACCTCCTAGAACCTATTTTCACCAACATCAGCAACATTCAAGTCAACAAGCCCACACCACTCCCTCGACAGACCACGCCCTTGTCAAGTTCAGCATCCCTGTCCCGTTCCAACACACATGCAATTCCGCAAGTCCAGCCCTCCTGCCTGAAACTGGAACAGGGACAAGGACTGGAACACCACTCTGATCACCCACTGACCCAAACACAAGAGCAGCCTCCCCAAAGTCATCAATAATTTCAACAATTGGATCACCTCCTGCACTGACTCTTTCTCCCCCCTCTAACAAAACAATACAGCAAGTTGCAGACCTCAGGTGTTCCTGCATGGAGGAATTCAGACTAATGAAATACCACTGCAAACAACTGCAGCGTAAAAGGAGAATGAACTTGGACAATGCAGAGAGGAGTACTTTCAAATCTGCCTGAGACGCTACCACCAACTGTTCTGGGCCACCAGTCGTGCCGGTCTGGCAGACCGCATCGATGCCAGCACCAACAGAAGTAGCAAAATCATTGCCATTGTGAAAGATTTCACATTGCCAATCTGCCACCTCCATCGTGATCAACCCCTCGCACGACCTCTGCAACAATTTCTCTCTATTCTTCAGCAAGAAAATCACAGCTATTTACAGTAACTTCAGCCCACAACCAAACCCAACAGACATCATCGAACGCCTCCTGATCTTGTTAAAAAACAATGCTAACCACATGGCCCCCATCACCCCAGACGAAATCTATGCCACCATGAAGTCTATCCACTCAGGGGCACCCTCAGACTCCTTCACCCGCCACACATACTCCAGAGGACTGCAACTCATCAGCACCATTCTAATACCCATTCTAAATTTTTCCACCTCTTCCATGACCTTCCCAGATGCTTGGAAACACCCAACAGTCCTCCCATTACTATAGAAACCCTCTGTGAACCCTTCAATGCTCACCAACTACAGACCGATCTCCCTGCTACCATTCCTGGCCAAGGCTTATAACAAATCATCAACAGACACCACCGAATACCTCAATGATCACCAACTATTAGACACCACTCAGTCTGGTTTCTGACAGAACTGCAGCACAGAAACTGCAGTATTTGACACAGTCTTCCACCGAACCCCTATCCAAAGCCTACACGACATCAAAATCCAAGGACACCCACTCCGATGGATATGCTCATTCCTAACTATAAGGACCCAGTCAGTCAGCCTGGCACCATACACCTCGCACGCCAGGGAACTTATCTGTGGAGATCCACAAGCATTTTCCTTGATCCCCACCCTCTTCAATGCATACATGATCCCTGTAGCCAGCCTCATTGGCTCTCACAATATCAATGTCCTCTCCTACTTCGATGACACGCAACTCATTCTCTCCCTCACAGACAAGACGCCCAGTACCCAGATCAAGTTCAATGCCTGCAAGACTGAAATCACCCACCAGATGAAGACAAACTGTCTAAAGCTAAGCACCGACAACATTGAAATCATCAATCAAGCAGCATTTGTAAAGCGCAACACTGTCACCCCTAGGGGTATCTGGGCTCTGTGTCTCATCATGATCTTTGGAAAGAGCACATTACCATTGAACTCCACCTGGTGGCCCACAGAGCTCCAACCAACACTTACCCCACCACCCCCGCCAAGAACCTCAGGATCATCATCAACAGCAAACTCAACATGACCCAACCAACACTTACCCCCACCAGCACCACCAAGAACCTCAGGATCATCATTAACAGCAAACTCAACATGACCGCCCAAGGGAATTCTGTCACCTTCTCATGCTTCCATACCCTGAAAATACTGAGGAATATTTTCAAATGGCTTCCAATCAGCACCCGGAAAACCGTCACACACACCCTGGTCACAAGCAAGTTAAGACTATGGGAACACCCTCAATCCCGGGATTGCAAAAAACTCACCAGAAGGCTGCAGCCAGAATCACTCTCAACCTCCCATGCCACACTCACATCACACCACACCTGAAGGAGCTCCGCTGGCTTCCCATTCACAAATGAGCACAATTGAAACTCCTCACCCACACTCTCAAGGCACTGGTCCAGCATATCTATACAATCCCATCTGCTTTCACAAACCTTTCAGACACATCTGCTTGTCCAGACTCCTACTTGCACAAATCCCACGGATACGGAAAACCAGACCTGGCAGTCGAATCTTCTCCTACATCACTCCTAAAGGAAGGAACGAACTGCCGCTACACATAAGAGCCTCCCCCTCCCTTCTTTAATACTGCAAGAAGGTGAAGACCTGGCTTTTCGAGTAGTCCCACTAGGCCCTAAGTGTGCCTAGACTCACATCTGCTCAACGCCAGGATACTCTCCTGGGCGATGGTGCACTCAACAAATCTGCATGACATACCCTAACATAGCATAGCATGACATAACATTTTAAGAAAATCAAAAAGGATACATTTATTGAAAACTAAATGTTTGCTGCTTTTTCCTCTGTCCAGCCTGTTTTCTAGAAGTCCAACACACAGCTTCTATCAATCTATCTTTACTCAAAAGAGAACTTTCAGTAGAGATGATTTTCAAAGAACTTGGACAATAAACTAAAGTTGTAGTGAGGACTGTTCGATGCACATCACTTCTGTGATCTCCCTGCTGAGTCAGAAATGCATGTACAGCTTCACAACCCATAGGGCAAACAAGCTCCTTATGAGAACCAAGGAGAGTAAAATTAATCAAAGCTGCGGAGAACTGGCTACAGTGTATTTCGTCACCTACCACATACATAGCACTCAAGAAAACCCTCTCAGGGCTCGAACTGAAGGTGGGCAGCACACATCCTAAGATAGCTCTGGATTCCTATTCAGCGGAATGATTAGTCACGCCATGTCCCTGAGCTGTGCCCTAAATATGGCCGTCGAGAAGGCAGAGGGGGCCGTGGTCCATGTGCTGATGTGGGGAAAAGCTGGATGCTGTAATTGGATGTCATCTGTTTCAATATGGGGCTAAATGCACACTTTAGGAATGCATCTAACATCAAGCATGCACATGCATATATGCATAAGGCAGCTGACTTGACAGGGACCGTGCCAAGCAGAAATAGATTAGCACAGCTTGATAAATAGCCCACTAAATTTGGAGAATTGATTTGTCTGCGCCAACCTTTGAGCTTCCACCGGTTGATAAATAGGGCCCTGAGGGACTCACTTATATATGTTTTATGAGTCACAAATGGCGCTTTATACATGGGGGTGCCCCCCAGCGCAAATAAGCGCAGAGCTCAGTTCTCTTTGAAGAAATGTTTTCCAAATCTGCTCGAAGTGTAATGTTCTTAAAGATCGTACATTCGTGCAGCATTTAAGTCCTCATAACGACATTTTGGAACATGGGCAAAAATCTTTTTTACCTCAGCGCATGGTGAACAATACACCGAGGGCCTCATTTATGAGACCCTACCGGCACTATTGCGCCGCCAGAACGTCACTTTTTTTATGCAAATATACTTGAAAATACCCATCCATAAGAACAATTGCACACTTCCCTAGAATTGAGTCCTTTACAGAAATGACTTTGAATCCATATAAACAATCTCTGATTTTGGGTAGGGAGGCATACACGTTTGTCTCCCAAATGCTGCTTGTAGATGCCAAAAAAACTATATTTCGAGTATTTCAGGATCTTATTATTGTTTTAGTACTTTAAACAAAAGTCCTGGAGTTTGCTGCATCTTTTTCAAAAGTTCTCTGGTATTGTGAGATGGTACCTGACAGCTGTGGAGGTGTGAATCTTGCACATAGGTTGGACCCGAATCTTTAATTGACCCACATGTAAAAGCTATTTCCTTCTCTTGTCACCATCAGCTAAGGATCTTGCTCAAAATAGCTCGTCAATGAGGGTAGTGTGCTAGTTATAATGGCTTTGGTGGACTCTGCCTTGAATATGCCAAATCACAATGACTATGTCTGCCTGTAAAAATACTGGTTGAGTGGGTGAAACCCTTCTCGAGCAGCAACCACAACTGTTCTCAGGGTGAAGTCACAAGCAAACCCCAAGTTAACCTGTGCTCAACCCTCTGGTACCTTTGCACAGAGCAGTCGGGTTGAATTTAGAGGCAATGTGTAAAGTATTTGTACAACACTTCAAATAGTAACACTGTGAAAATAATCCACAAAAGTATCCCACACCAATTTAGAAAATTACAGCAAAAGTTAATAAATATAATAAGACCAAAATGACAAACATCCAATCAGTAGAACCAGAGATATTCATTTTTAAAGATTTTAGTGAAAATAGCACCAAAAATCACAACGTGCCAATTCAGGATATCTGGTCACGCTGGACCGGGTCAAAGTCACACTTTCAGGTCAACCTCAATGGAGCACAGGTTGGCTACAGTCACCAGGTTAGGCTCGCTCAAGTTCGTGCCAAGAGTCTCATCAGCGCTGACAAGGGCCGTGAGGAGCTGGGAGAGTGTCACAGGACGCTGTCGGCATAGTGTGAAGAGCTGGCCAATGTCACGGGTAGGCATTGCTGGAGCCTTGTGCTGGCGGTCCCTTCGAGCTGTCAATGCTGGGGTGCGAAGTGATGGGCTGATGAAGCTTCGCACTGAATCGTGGTGTGAAAGGCAAGGTCTTGGTGCGAACGGGCCTGTTTGAGGTTGCAAAGAACCCAAAAGCTTGATTTCAGCTCTCCTGAGCAACACCAAGGGTTCAGGACCTGAGGGGCACCACTTGAGGGCCGGGAGCTCGCTGCTTCTGAATCCAAGGGCTTGTACAGGATGTTGCAGAGCCTTTTATGTCTCTGAGGCTCAGATCAGAAGGACAGCAAATTAGCCCTTTGGGACGCTCTGGTGTCCTGGGTTCAAGGGTGAAGTTGCAGGTCCAGTCTCTCATCACCCAGGCACGATGGTAGCAGGTCAGCACAGCAGGGCAGCAGTCTTTTTAGAGCAGCAGTTCAGTAGAAATGCCGTCCTTACAGCAGCACAGCAATCCTTCTTGCAGGTCCAGAAGTGTACTGAAGAGTTGTCTGAGGTCCAGTATTTATACCCAGTTGTACCTTTGCAGTGGGGGAGAAGCTTCTAGGGGTTTCCCTTTGGAGACCCCAGGCATCCTGCCTTTCCTGTCCTGGCTCCAGACTAACTACAGGAGGTATGCAGCTCTTTGTGTGGAGGCAGGACACAGCCTGTTCAGGTGTAAGTGGGGCTGTACCCAGCTCCTTGCCCCCATCCTGGCACTGATGGCCGATCCAGGCACGCCTAAGCTCCCTAATGTATGCGGCTGTCTAGGAGGAATACACAAAGCTCAACTGCCAGCTACACCTAGTCATGTGATCCAGGTACAGGCTACAGGCACTCAAGGGCTAAGTCAGGAAAATGGCAACTTTCTAAAAGTGGCATTTTCAAAATTGTAATTTAAAATCTATCTGACTTCACCATAAGTTAGGATTTTTAATTATGATTCCAGAGACAACAAACATGAACTAGCTACCTATTCCTATTTGGAAATTACACTTACAAAATATAATAAGGTAACTCCAATGATATCCTATTGGAGACTTAGGCCTTGCAGTAGTGAAAAATAACTTTAGGGGCTTTCACTACCAGGATATATAAAACTTAAAGGTACATGTCCTACTTTTTAAATACACAGCAGCCTGACCTCTGGGATGTTTCGGGCCTACCCTAGGAGTGGCTTATTTGTATTGAAAAGGAAAGTTTGGGGCCTTGCAAAAGGTTTATTTTGCTAGGTCAAAATGGCAGTTTAAAACGGCATGCATACACAGGCTGCAATGGCAGGCCTGAGACAAGTTTAGAGGTCTACTACAGTAGATGGCACAATCAGTGCTGCAGGCCCACAAATAGCATTTAATTTACAGGTCCTGGGCACATGTAGTGCTACTTTACTAGGGACTTACAAGTAAATTAAATATACCAATTGGGTATAAGCCAATGTAACCATGTTTAGAGGAGAGAGCACAAGCACTTAAGCACTGGTTACCAGTGGTAAAGTGTACAGAGTCCTAAAGCCAACATAAATAAATTCAGCAGAAAAAGTGGAGGGTAAAGGCAAAATGTTTGGGGGTGACCCTACAAAGAGGGCCAGGTCCAACAATGACAATATATCTTCTGCAACAATTACAAGTCGTTGAAATACTGGCATCTACCTGCTGTTTAAGGTATATAAATTCTGCCACATCTCTCATCTATTACCGGCCTTCCACTGTTTGTTTGAGGAGCAGAAAGTGGTCTTCACAAGTTTCTGCCTATTTAATTCCTTTCCACTCTTCCTCTGTCCTTTCTGGTGAAGCCTCACAGGCCTAACATGCTACTATGAAAGTTTTGTTTTCATGAAAACTTTTAGAATTCCCATTAACATTTAAGCTTGGTGAAGTTTTCAGGCGATTCACATTTTATACAGGCCCACCATGATTACTTTCTTTTTCCTCAGCATAGCCAGTGCATGGTGGTCAGCTCAGGGTTAGAAAGTGACATCGGGGTTGGGGAAAGGGACATGCACAACATACAGTTGTGGTCTCTAGATATCCTCTAAAGGGTGTTTTCCTCGTTGGGGTGCACAATGAGAATAGACAACTCAATGATCACACTTGTGATGCATGATAAAGGTCAAAAAGATATATCAATGTAATTTGTAGGGAATGGGGAGCTGCTGAAATTTCAAACAGTATGGCTTGAGTTTAATTTAAGTTCTAATTTTTCGTTACAGTGCCTGAAGAAGTAGATGAGAGTAGAATAATAAAGTGAAACTCAAGGTAATTAGAGATATAAGGGAAAACATAAAACAAGGGGCAATATATGAATGAATTGCAAATTTCTCCAAGGGCCACATAAGTGCTAAGCAACTGCATTGGGCAGAACCCATCGCTAGTAGCTTAAATGCTGAAAAAAGAAAATCTATCTGTAGTGTTACTACCAGAAGATCGGGCTAGGAGAAATACAACTTCACATAATGCCATTTAAAGACCACATATCTTAGATATGCTCTCGTTGATGTTGCTCTCTTTGCTTTGAATGCAGGAGGTCCAGTCATTGAAGATGACGGCCATGCTGGCCCAATTCAATCACCAAACTCATGGTTTCGATTGCTGGCTGATTTAGCATGCATAGCAACTTGAGCCAAGTAGCTAAGGGAAATTTGAGACCCTACTTACTATATGCCACTCCTCAGATTGTCTTGTGATGGGGTGTCATAGTCAATCCACCAAGCATGCACTACTGCTAGGAGCAACCAATAGTGCAATGACCTTTCTATGGCCCCCTGACACACCCACTGGTTATCAGTATAATTGGTTATACACCAATGAATGTCAGCTTTTAAGATGGTCCAGATGCAACAATGCCCACATTGAATTCATTTGAATACCCCAAATTGTCGATCTAAATAGATACAGAACTATTCATATAGCAGCAAACCTTTATTGAAAGTTTATTATGAGGTCCTGATGGAATTCTGCCAATGGTGAGGTAGTTAGTTATGGGTATATGGTCAGAGATCACCATAGGAATGTTTCATAATGTTAATCAGCCATCAACTGGTCTGAATATCTAAGTGGGGGTCTATTCAGAACAGGTCATTATGGGAGACTGAATAAAATGGGCAAATCCTCTCTGCTGGGTAGTTGTAGTCCCACAGACCACATACTTTAAGGACCTCGATAGGTAAATTGAAGGTGTTCTTCACATGGCCAATTCCTTCTTTGTGTTCGCTAGTTTTCTATTAAAGAGGCAGTTGAGATCCCCTATTATAAACAAGGGGTCAACATTTTAACTGTCTAATTGTTAAGACAAATAGTTTAAAATAAAACATTGCAAATGCATGGGACCACAGGCATTGGTCTGATGCAAGTGAACAATATTCAGAATAATTATATGTAGAGTGCTGGACATTAACTAAGATAAAATCCAAACGATTTCCTTTATGACTGCTAGTTTCTTCAAGCAGCCAGTGCCTGTCTGCTGCCCCAGAAAAGTACCCGACTTACACAAACATCACCCAGCCATTGGCATCCCTCTGCCCTCTCGCCCCCAAGGAAAGGACTCCCCAGACCCTGGCTGTTTCAATTACATCCTGGGACAGTTCAGACAAACCTCCCAAATAAGGTAAAAAGGCCAAAAGAAAGAGAATATTTATGATGAATGTGTATAATTCTTGATGTTATTTTCAAACAAAAGAATTACTTTGGCACTCTTTATGTGTGCTTTGAAGAGTGTTAATTTACAATCATGTATTACACTACTTATGGTCAGGCCTAAATTCATTCCCCTCTGTTCTTGAAAGGGACCATAGCTGTTTTTACTCTATTTATATTACGCAAGTTCCTCTTAACCATAAGGCTACTCTGTCACCTTAAATATTGTGCCTGATGCTGTGCAACACCGAGAGCTTGATGGCAGTTGAAAAAGGTCTTGTATTCTCCAGCTTCTGCTGAGACCACCATGGCCCTCAGCCACCACCCCGGGACATTGTTTCAGGCTCTACTAACCCTGGGATAGCCTCAGTTTTTACCACTCTAAGTAGAAACTACACCTACCATTGTGCTAATGTGCACCTTAAACCACAGCTGGCCCAACACCTACCACTCAAGGAAGTGGATCTAAGTGCCATAGTCTATCCCCCACTGCCAAGTGCAGTGACTCCAAAAGTTGTTGTCTTAGAAAATAGCTGCATATTCTGCAAAAACATAGAACTCCTCCCTTTCCTTCTGCATTGGGGAGCACTTCCAACTGCTGACAAACAGGAAAGGGACACAAAGCTGACTCCATAAAAGTACTAATCTAGACAATTATGTTTCCTTTTAGCAATGCTGTTAGAACTGACACCCTTGGGTGGTAGTCCCCAAAACATTTTGCCTTCACCCCTCTTTTTCTGCTGGACTCGTTTTTGTTGGCCTTAGGACTCTGCATTTTACCACTGCTAATCAGTGCTAAAGTGCTTGTGCTCACTCACTAAAACATGGTAAAATTGGCCTACACCTGAATGGCATGTTTAATTTACTTATAAGTCCCTAGTAAAGCGGTATACAAAATACACATAACTTGTATATTAAATGCTACTATTGGGCCTGTAACACTGGTTGTGCCACCCACTTAAGCAGCCCCTTAAAACATATCTCAGGCCTACCCTTGCAGTCAGTGTGCATTTTTAAGCTACTAATTCGACCTTACCAGGAATAAAACTCCCTTTTTAATACGTATAAGTCACCCCTAAGTTAGGCCTCTTACAGCCCATAGGGCATTGTGCGATGTATTTAGAAAGTTAGACATGTACTTTTAAGTTTTACATGTACTGGTAGCGAAAAACTCACAAATTTATTTTTCACCACTGTGAGGCGTACCACTCCCGTAGGATAACATTGGGTTACCTTATTACATTTAATAAGTGATAACTTTAATTTGGGAGCCGGTCGAAATGTCATGTTTGGCGTCTAAGGAATTGTAATTTAAAATCCGATTTAATGGAAGAGATGGATTTTAAGTCATAACTCTGAAAATGCCACTTTTAGGAAGTTGCCATTTTCGTGTCCTAACCATTGAGTGTCTGTTGGCATAATGGGCCATCTTGACTTCATGGGAGCGGTGGAACTGTCACCGACCACACTTGCACTTCAAGTGAGCTGCCTCAGCACACACACAAAGAACTTCACACTAGCCTATTGTGCTCCTAGACCTCCTGGGACCAGGGCAGGGAGGCAGGAAATTCCAGACACTTCTGTGGGCGGAAGCCTCCAGAAGTTTCTCCCACTCAAAGCTGGCAACATGCCTAGATATTGCACACCCATACCCACTCATCTGATTACTTCTGAATCTGTGAAAGACTCAGAAGAAGGATTGCTCTGCTGCCCTGCTGCTGGAAAGAGTGCCCGGCGGTAAGAAGGAATGCCCTGCTGCCCTGTTTCTTGAGGAAGGAAGACTGAACCTGCTTCTTGAGCCCAGAACCACCAGAGTGACTCCAACGGGCTAGCTGACTGGCCTCCTGTTCCGAGCTACAGGGTCCTAAGCTTCAGAGACCTGCCCTGCATCTGCCCAGACTCAACTGGATGTACCAGTGTCCCACTACTGGCCTATGCTAAAGTGAGTCCTGATCCCTTAGAGGTGCCTGCCAGCTCCTAGACACATAGCTGTCATCAGGGTGTACTCCTCCTGGCCCAACTATGTGTTTCCTTAGAACCGACACAGCATGACACAACTCAATGTAGTGTGACAAAACTCCTGATTGGCGGTCTCATTGGAGCTGACGCAGTGTGACACATCTCAACACAGGACCTCGCATTATAGCACCTTGCCGCTCCTCATCGGAACTAACACATTGCAGCGCAATTCAGATCAGACCTTGTATTGCAGCACCTCACAGCTCCTGATTTGCAGCCTCATTGGAACAGACACAGTGATGCATTTCAACGCAGGACCTCGCATCGCAGCTCTCACAGCTCCTCATCGGAACTGACACAGCATGATGTAACACTCCACATCAATGACATATCTCACATTTCTCAGTAGGACTAACCTGGTCCCTGTATCAAGCCTGCACTCCATCGCAGTCGGCTTCAACTTGTGACTTTGTCCCAGACAAAGATATCCACAGTTGATGCTTTGCGCTTTTTGGTGCTACTTTTACCTAAGACTTTGAGATCCCATATCTCCAGTTCTACTGATTGAATTTTTGTTGTTCTGATATTTTATTTATTAAAAACTACCCTCTTTTTCTAGATTTGTGTGGGATTCTTCTTGCGTTGTGTTTTCACTTTACTGTTTGAGTGCTGTCAACATACTTTGCACATTGCCTTTAAGTTAAGACTGATTTCTTTTGTGCCAAGCTACCAAGGGGTTAAGCAAAGGTTAATTTCGTGACTTTTTGTGGTTCACCCTGACAAGGATTGTGGCTGTTGCTTGAGATGTTCTCATACCTCCTTCAACCAACTACCCAGTTTCTCACAAACACCTCAAGAAAACACTACTGTATCAAAAAAACATATAAATAATATATAAAATTAAATTAAATATGAAAACTGAGACATCAGTATAATGTATTTTTGTAAAACAAAAAGGACATGGGAACAAACCGACCCTTACTAAACAATTTAGCAAAAAGTGGTGCACTGGAAATGAAAACCTGCCCCAATGGTACTGAGTCACACCAATCTGGCTACCTGTGCATTCGCTCATCATTGAAGAAGGAAGCATCTTTAACGCTTAACCTACTAGCCCAGTGATAAGAACTCTTCAAACTAACTAGCAAAACAAATCAAAATATCAGGATGAACCCATGCCCCAGTAAAAGCATCTTGTGCATGTAAACAATTCCTCCATCCTTCTCCAGATGTGGCCCCAAAGACCTGTAATCGAGCCGCAGCCAGTACAGGAATCCCTTATTACTGGAGCCCTGATTATCTTTAGAAGAGAAGCTGCTCTTAATAGGTTATTTGATAAAATAAAGCAAGGCTGTTTAACACGACTATTGCAATTGATTAGGACTTTTGATAGTTGTTCCATCGGCTCTAAAAAACATATTTAAAAACTAGGTACAGTTTCCTTGTTGCAGCATTGATGTCAGTTAGGGGTCACCGGGGATTTCAGCTGTGACCCCATGCTTTACTCGCAACGTTTTCGACCCCTGGCCTCAGAAGCGGCAGGAACAGTGGCAAGGTCTGAAGGTAAACCACGTACTGATGAGCACTGCTTACATTCTGCAACTCCCAATGGGAGATTACACTTTTAGATGGTAACATTTATACATTCAGAAGTGTAGTGTACACTCTTCAGAATACAAAATACAATGAAAAAATGTAAACACAAATTTTTCTAAACTTGTCATGTTCAGCTATTATGAATGCATGAAAAATGTGTTTATCCCCGCTGTGCTCTGCAAGTGTAATAGATCCTTTTAAGAGATCATAAATCAAAGTTTATTAACAATAGTAAGGATTTAATCAAGCCAATAACATAGTTTGTATGCAGTGTCTGGCCCATACAAATTAGTATATGTGGGTCTGATCGCAATTGATTTTTATCTCATTTTTGTGCATCTACGTGTGATTTAGTAATACTAAGGGCCACATGTATGAACCTATTTTGTGTTCGCAAACGGACCGTTTGCATTTGCAAAAAAGGGCTTTCTTATGCGTCAAACACTATTTTGCGATTCGGTAGCCTGTTACTGAATCGCAAAATGGGTTTGCGATTCTGTATTTGGAAGGGGCGTGTTTAGGGCGTCCCTTCCAAATACCGTATTGCAGCGGTATGTATGAATGTTTTGTGACCGTTAATGCAGTCACTAAACATTTGCATTTTACCACCAACTTCAGGTTGGTGATAACCCATTCTCAAATTAAAAGAGGTCCCCAAGGGACCGCTTCCCCCTTGGGAATGGTGGGGAAAATGTTTTTTAAGAGCAGGCAGTGGTCCTATGGACCACTGCCTGCTCTTAAAAAATGTAAAGAAAACTTTTCATTTTTTACTTTTAAACGCAACCCATTTTCTTTTAAGGAAAACATGCTGCATTTAAAAAAAAATTATTGCTTTATTGAAAAGCAATCATGAGCATGGTGGTCTGCTGACCCTAGCAGGCCACCATCCCCATGATTTTAGCGATTCCTAAGAATTCGCAAATTGCGACCAACCTCATTAATATTAATGAGGTAGGCCGATTTGCGACCCCCTAGGAATCGCTAACTGAAACTCTTGGAGTTTCATACATTAGGACTAGCGATTACCTATGTGCGATTCGTTGAAAATGGCAATTAGGTAAGCGCTATTCCTAATGTTGATACATGTGGCCCATAGTGTCTTTGAGGTACATACCAGCCTTCTGTGATGTCAGTTAGCCTGATACCATCAGGAGCAAAATCTTGTGGCATCAATTCCTGAGATTCAGGGTAAATGTCATTTAATGCCACTTCCTGTGATGTCATTGAGGCCAAAGTGTGTGTAATGTCAATTTCACTGCCCCTGGTATTTTGGTGTATTGACGTGCATGGATGCCGGACTCTTCAGATCAGCCTTCCTCTTACAATCGTCTTGTGTATTTAACCCTTCCATTGATCAACTGGTTGGTTGTTAAGAACAAGATGACCGTGTTACAGTGTAAATCACATGCCCATCTTTGGGTAGTGCATTAGACTGCTGTTTAAATTGCACCACATAGTTTAATCTTTGAACTTAAGTATCAACTTTTTATTCATTAACTTTAGATCCACTTATTGATAAAACAGTTAAATAGTTTGCTGTTTTGTGCTGCTTTTTTATATGTACAGTTCATAACTCTCCAAAGTTTCTGCAAAATATGCTAAAATGGTAAAATATTTAGTACAAAACTTATCAGTGGCCGTGTCTCTCCACCATGTCATTTCACATATGTTTAACATTGCAAGTCCAACTCGAAATCTTTTTCTGTGTGTAAGACATAGACTTTAAAAAGTAATAATTTGCAGATGCAGAGACTGCACAATTCACAAAGGAATAATGCATACATATAATTACACTGAATGCAATGTATATCACACGTGATTTCCACATGAGTGTGAAAAATATTGGTATTTCCAAGAGACTGTAAGAAGGATGGCCGATGGCATGCAGTGCAATACTGCTAAACGACTAAAATGTAGGTGCCTTGACACAATGGTGTAAAGGCAAAATGCTATTTTTTCCTAAGCATCTAAAGTAAATCCAAATTAATCTTTTGAAAAATGTGGGGAAAGTGCACCGGTTTGTGCAGTATATACACGATCTGTGCAGGAAGGAGAGATGTGGACTACAAATATCTGTATTGAAGAAAGAATATGTTACTTAAAATGTTATGCCAATGCTTTCTTTTTCTCAGTTGTAAACGCATATACTGTACACAAAAAACGATTATTCAGTTACATGGACAGGGAAAGCGGTGTATGTCACAAATTTAGATAAATTCATTACACAATGCCACACACATTGCAGCAGGCTTACTTTATACATGAATTGCTAGGGAAGGGACATGAATTCCCAAACAGATATGAACTATGTGCATGTGGAAGAATAAACTACACTTTGCTAGGTTTACATGCCTAAATGCAAATTTCAGCAATGGGATTATTAATTTGGGGGGAGGGGGTAAGGTACCCTTACCAACTTAATATAAACCCACTCTGATTAGGTCAAAACAGTTCTCAGAGAGATCTCCTCAAACCCTTGTAGCTATGGCACAATCAGCAAGCAATCCATCATGCAGTAACAACAATTAAAGAATACAACAATAGAATTCCCAAACTATCTTAGAAAAATAGAGAACAAATTTAATGAGCATAAAGGCACCAAGATCATCAGGATAGGTTAAGGGGAACCAATGTGGATTTTTAAAATGTTAAGGCAAAAAGTTCCTAGAAAAAGTCAAGCACTATGAGAAAACAGTTTACAGTAGACTGGGACCTTGACACAATTTCAGGCCGATTGCAATGGAGCGAAGTTCAGATACATTAAGAAGGGTGTCCAGGTGGATTGCTTTACCTTGAGCCTTGGCCTCCAACTGTTGAGTAACCTTCTTCTGGTCTTTTAGGCAGTTCTGCAGCCAATAGCTCCTTAGGCAGGGGTCTGGGCACTACGTCCCTCTGCAGCCAGGTCTCCTGCAGAGTATAGGCCTCCTTAGTCAGCTGGGACCTCTTGGAGTCAGAAGTCCTTTTGTTTTGTGTCTATGAAGCTGGTAAACAGGAGGCCAACCACTTGGCTCCTTGAGAACAGTTCCAGTCCCTGGGTGCCAGCAGGATTCAGGGGTCCTTGAGTCTTTGTGCGGTTCCTTCTAGCAACCAGTGCAGAAATCAGGATTCTTCTTCCAAAAGGGCCTTCTTCTTGAGATGGCGTATTCCTGGGTCCGGGAATATTCTGAGGAGGTGGTGGTTGAGGTGCCCAACTAATCATGTGCACTAGCCAGTGATTGGAGAAACTCTACCACTAACTTCTAACTGTTTTCTCTCAGGTCCCTCAATTCCCTTTACAGTACTTCCTCTTTGACTTACTGTAAAATTAACCTGGATCCCCTGTTTTAAAATGGCAGGACTCAGCTTCCACCAGTCAGGCATATCTTCAGCTTCTTAGCGACACCCCTACCTGACAGGGTCAAAACTAGTTTTCCCTTCTATTGTCACTGGAGCCTGACTGGCCTGGAGGCTCTTGGGAATGAAAAGGAGAATTATCCCCCCACCCCCTAGCTTCTCCAAGTCAAAAGAGGTAGTATTAAAGAAGGTATACTTTTTTCTGCCAGCTGTTCCTGTCAACTCTCAGATAGCTAATCCCTGCTAAGTGGTCAGCAGTTAAAACCCATTTGTTTTTAATGGGCTCAGAGGCAAGTCATTGTCTTCTGAGTCAAAGTCGTTAACTCTCCCAGCCAAGGATGCATATTCCAGCTCAGGAGGTGTGTGGAGTTCCAGAACTGGTTTTAAGCGAGTTCTAGCTCAAATAGCCTAAAGTACAATTTTAGGTAGTGACTTTTCTGCTTAAGTTATCAAAAATCTGATCTCACCTTTAAGTCAGATTTAGAAAATAAAGCAGGAAATATCTTTAAAGCTTTTTTGTAGCCCTTTCCCTGACAGAGGTGGAAACTGACATTGTATAATCTCACATAGGCCTATTTAGGCAGACGTCTAGCCAGGCCTACATAGTGAAAGAGCTTCTGTTTTCTATTTCACTGTGAGGGACACTAACCCCAATATGCAGTGTGCCCTATTTTTATATAGCAGAATTCCGCCCCATGGGCTTACAAAGCTCACTTTAGGGGTGACTTATGAATATATAAAAATAGGGTATTCTTACATGGCAAAGACATTTTTCCCTGCCATATGTCACTGCACTGCATCCAAAACACAGTACAGTGATGCTCCTGGCAGAGATATATTTTTGTCATATATGTGGGTTTTGTAAATACACAGTGCAACCCACATATTACATTTAACTTTCCATTCTATAGGTGCACAATGGACCTACAGGGAAGTTAAATAGGTCAAAAAAAGAGATTAAATGTACAGTACTTCTTTTGGAGGGGAAACATATGCATTACACTACTGTTTAGAATCTTGGGTGACTATGCAGAAAAGGCAGAATTGCTACAACATATGATTGTGTTTTCATACACTAATATCCGGAGCATGGTTGTGTAAATTTATTTGTGATGAAGACTGAAGTTCTTTCTTTCCTAATGCTCAAAGCTCGTCATTGCTTCAGTGTGTCTGGTAAAGCATGTCTGCCTTTCTTTTCCTGTTCTTGTATTGACTTTTAATAATAATAATAGAGTTACTTAATATAGCGCAAACAGCTACCTCAAACAGAGGCGTCCCGGCGCTTAGCGGCAGTCAGGAGTGGATAAGGGCATTTGCTAACCTAGCCAAAGAGCCACGTCTTCAGTTGCTTTTAGAACTCGGATTCAGAACCTAGCTTGCGGAGTTGCAGAGGTAGAGCATTCCATAGCATAGCTGTCCTGATCGAGAAGGCCCTTCCTCCCTTTCTGGCCTTGACAAACCAGGGGACGCACATTAGGAGCTTAGAGTTGGATCTCAGAGTGCGGGCCGATTGGTAGGGGAGAAGTCTCTTTCTGAGGTATCTCGGCCCTATGTTGTACATTGCCCGAAAAGCTAGGGTCAAGGCCTTAAATTCAATGCGTTTTGCAACCGGGAGCCAATGGAGGCGCCTGATGTAAGGGGAAATGTGCTGGCGGAAAGGCACTCTGTGAATAATCCTCGCAGCCGCGTTCTGGATCATCTGAAGTCTGTGAATCAGATAACTGGGAAGTCCTAGGTATAGACTATTAGCATAGTCCAGGTGGGATGTCACCGCCTCATGAACCACAGTCCTCCTGCTCTCCTCTGACAAGAGGTGCAGGAATTTTTTAAAAGTTTTTAATTTGCCAAAGCATATCGACGAGACATGGCGTATGTGGGTTTTGAAAGATAGATCTGAGTCCCACTTGATGCCAAGATTTCTAGCTGTCTTTGCCGGACAAGGCGGAGTGCCCAGCTCAGCAGGCCACCAAAGTCCTGCGGAAGGGGGGGAGGGCTGACCAAAAAACATGATCTCCGTCTTGTCAGCATTTAGTTTCAGCTTGTTATTGTTCATCCAGCTAGTGATGTCTTTCAGGCAACTCATCAATTTTGCAAATGGGTCCCTTGACTGATCCTTAAAAGAGAATATCAGCTGGGTGTCGTCTGCATACGAAACAGCCTTTAACTCCCCGGTGTCAATGAGATTGAAGAGTGGTACCAGGTAGATGTTAAAAAGCAAAGGGCTTAATGCGGGACCCTGTGGGACCCCACACCTCAACGGCTTAGGTGATGATTGGTGTGGAGGGAGAAATACACTTTGAGTGCGGTTGTAAAGATAAGACTGGATCCAAGCCAGGGCAGTGCCCTGGACACTAAACTGTTCAAGTCTGTTAAGAAGTATGGGGTGAGCGACCGTGTCGAAGGCCGCGGATAAATCCAACAGGATCAACATAGCCGATGCTCCCGCGTCCATTGACATTCTTATGGATTCAGCCACCTCCACTAAGGCGGTTTCAGTGCTGTATCCTGTTCGGAAGCCTGATTGAGTGTCGTGTAAGATGTCATGAGAGTCGACATACATGGAGAGTTGGTGTTGCGCTAATTTTTCCAACATTTTTGCCGGAGCTGGTAGCAAAGAAATAGGACGGTAGTTCCCAAGCTCCTTGGGGTCGACATTAGATTTTTTCAAGAGCGGTAATAGGAGAGCCAGCTTCCAGACATAAGGAAAGATGCCTGTGGACAGAGACACATTCCAGATATAATTCAGTACTGGATTAATCCAGTGAGCAAGTGCTCTGAAAAACTTAGGAGGACAAGGGTCAGCGGGAGAGCCCGACTTGCACCTCAAGATTTCAGCCAAAGATTCTTGCAAGATTATATGGGCAAACTCTATAAAGGTGCCCTCAGTCTTACACGTTATTGGAGCCTGAGGAGCCAAAAATGGCTCTTCAGATGTAAAAGAGGAGTATACGATCTGAATCTTCTTCTCAAAGAAGTTGGATAGGTTGGAGCATAAAGCTAAGGAGGGCATAATTTTTCCTTCGGCCATAGAAGGGTTGGTGAAGGATCTAGCAATCCTAAAAATCTCTTTGCTTGAGTGCTCTGCACCCTCAATCTGTTTAACAAAGTACTCTTTCCTGGCCATTCCCATCATTTTACGTAGTTTTTTTAAAGCTACCTTATACTCCTGCTTCGCTTCTGGGTCGTAATCTTTCCTCCATTGCCTTTCCAATCTCTTGCAACCACTTTTTTCCCTCCTGAGATCATCCGAGAACCAGGGGGCTGAGGGGGATTCTCTTCTGGTGTTTTTGCTCCATCAGTGATATTACCAGCAGCTTTTAGCAATGAGCATTTCTTATCTTAGTTTGTTGCTAAATTTGTAGATGTCAGTTACAATTACTATAATATGACCAGCCATAATTTGTTAGGCCTACATAATTTGAAGAGCTATATCTTTGTATGTCTCTTAGAAGATTTGAGCTTTAAGATGCTGCTTCTGGATTGTTTATCTGTCATTAGTCTGTTTAAAAGGAGAATGGTGGAAGGCGTCTTCCTGCTTTTTTTTTATCATACTTCATATAGGCAGACATTTTATAGTTTCATAGTTTTTGAATGTCTGCAACTGTCTCTGTTTTATGATTAAAGGGTATTGCCTCATTATTCAAACTGGAGGTTTACTATCGACCTATAGTTCTGCAACTATATGGCATGTTTTAGCAAAACATGTTTTGAGGTTCTGACACCAAACATGTTTTGAGGTTCTGACACCAAACATGTTTTGAGGTTCTGATACCATTTTCAGACAGGCATTTGCAATGGCAGTCCTTTATATTTTGATGTCTTAGCTGCAGTAAATGCTTATTACCACTGTTAGATAGCTGTTCCCTCTGTTGGTTTAAGCACACTCACATGTTCCCTGTTCTGTCACTGTTCTTAGTGTAAGCAGAAGCTTTCACCGCTGCTTCTCATCCTGCTCCTGCTTTGTATGTTAATGAAGCTTGGAGAAAATCTTTTCATTATGGAAAAGCCATAATAGATGTGAAAGTTGCAGCACATACACTGAAAAGATACCACAAGGGCATCCGCAGTGCCAGACTTCCTCACAGACACAGGAGGGAGGTACGCCATAAGAAGTAGCAGTGCAAGCTTCCCCTCCCCTACAGACACACACATACAGTGAAATTCTGGGGGCGGTTTCTGGTGTTGCTATGGGCAGACTAGCACTGGCAAATGTCGCCCTATTACCTAGACTTTTCTTTACATCTTTCACATTATACCTGTATATATCACCCTGATGTACTTTAGGAAAATTGATAGGTTTCTCACTTCCTATTATAGGAATAAAGGATGAGTTAAGATTATGATGATGGTGATTATGTCTGCCATACTCTGAAGGAGGTTTATAGTCTCTGCATTTTGAGTCTTTTTGTGGGGCAGCCACTATGCACCAAGTAGTGGAATGGTTTGGTGGTATCCAGCTAGACTCAGTATCCAAGATTAATAGGCATGTAATAAGTGGACTTGGACCCTCTACACCATTATTGCATTAGAAAGAACTAGACACCTTTTCATGCCCGATCAAGGAAATCAAAGTTTGGCTGGATGCAATCCTACCTAAAATGATATTGGTACATTTATGGAAGATCTTCTATTGGATTATGAGATCATCTTTACCAGGGTGGCGAAGAATTGATCAAGAAATTGGGCAGGAGCTGGTGAACGATCATGATGAAACTATTTGTACGCTTAGGACCGGCTTTTTGCATACAGCGTTATCAAGTGCTAGATTGCCTTTACTGATCTGGGCTTCTTAAAATTTCAGCTTAGACATGATCACAAAGCTGGATGCACATGTCCTCTATTCCAAAAAGTTCTTGAGATTTCCATACCGAATGTGTCATTTAAACATTTGTCTGCAGGTGTTAAGCAGATCTCAGCCTTGCATATTATCATTGGATCGGTCTCAATCTCAAACATAATTAGAGGATGTACAGAAACGAAAAACTGAATTTTAGGCTATTCAGAGACTGAGAGCTTTCTTCATATGATAACTATGTTGCATAAAGTTGTTTTAAACTGATATACTACAAAGGTCTTATGAGAGACCTACATTATCCCTAAAATAATCCTTAGTGTGGACCCAATATCTAATGCGACCTGCCCTAGATATGACATATTCATTGCAACTTTCTGCCACATGTGGTGGGCTTGCATTATAATGTCTTAGTTGTGGGCAAAGGTGGTAACACATTTGGCAGACATTGTATACTGAGGACTGGATAAAAATATTAATTTGTGCTACTAAATTTGTTACAGATTAAAGTAGAAGGCTCTCTGGTGACTTACCATAGGCCTGGTCTTAGCAAAATGTTGTTTTCCTATGTCATGGAGGAGATTTGAACTACCAATGATAAGATACTGGTTGTTTGATGAGGGGAAATGGATTATGATTGAAATACTGGCCGAAAAGAAGTCGAGGTCTGTGGGTCAGTCGCATGGAGCTTTTATGTTCTGGGCTAAGAAAGATGAGACTGACCTGAGGCAACCACAGATGATGGGAGCACTGCTTCTTGCTTGCTTGTGATGTGTTCTCTGGTGCTCATTGAGCTTTTTGTACTTCATGTGCCAGTTCAATTCATAAATATCGCTTATGCACTCCCTATCTGTAGGTTTACTTCCTTAAATATCTATTGTGTTGTCACCAAGTAATGATGGACATAATTCACCGTGTCTGCTGCTGTGCAGGCCTAATCTGTTCTTCAGTAACATTTTAGAATTGCTTGATTCATTATTGCTTTAAAATACAAAATCCTAAAAAGGATATTGGATAAAAACTTTATTGCAATGATTTGGGTTCAACACAAGTGTCACAGGCTCCAACTTTCAAGCATAGAGAACTCCATAGGCGTTTGCAGATCTCCAGCTGCAAACAAGTAGGCAGTTCCTCACGGTACATATTTTTCCAAGGTTGAGGCCTCAAATTGTAGTACAGGCCTCAGACAGCCCACATTATATAGGCCTATGCATCAGTGCATTCTCTAGAGTTGCAGAGATGGCACATACTCAGACTCAAGAAAAAAGAGTTACATCCCATCTTATTACTATAGTACTTACTCAGGATTCAGAAACCTATTCCTTAGTTACACAAAACATGCAGGCTCAGGGACATAGCAGAGATATGTCGCGGTCTTCACTGATTCTAAAGAATTGGGGTGTCAGACAGCAACTTTTCAGGTTGCGCAGCTTATAGACTTATGTCTCAGAACTTTCTGATTTACATAGAATATATGGATCAGATTTTATCTAAAAGAGCTGCCTCTATGTTTCATAGATCTTGTATTCCTAGGTCTCACACCTTGTGCATACTGTGCTGTAGGATGCACAGTTTCACAGGCTGTCCAACCAGTGGCGGCTGGCATCTACGGGGGAGGAGTGGGGGGTTTGATCGCGTGGGCAAAATTAAATTGCATAATTAAAAACGTACTGGAGTCTTTCGCTGCGCTCGGGACCGCTGCTTTCTTCCAGACTCTGCGTTGCAGCATCCACTACATCAAGGAGCTCAAGAAGAGGGTCTGGACTTCCACCACTGCCGGCCTCTTCACACAGAGAGACACTGGTACATTCTGGTGCCCGATAACCAGGGGCTGGGACTCGAGCATTACAAGGCGCCTGGCCACCAGGAAACTCGTTGACCAATCAGAGCGCTACTCTCCCAGCATGAGAGCAGAGCCCTGATTGGAGGGAGCAGCCTGTCTCTGTGCTCCACAGCGCTATGGAGGCTTGCACCAACTCTCAAACCAGCTGGCTTAAGACAGTTGGGTTGAGAGGTTTAAAGTGCGCATGTATGGCTGGCCGTTGCAAGACGGCCTGCCAAAAAGGCATGCACACTTTAAACAGTGCATTTGCAGCCCTCTGACAACCACTCCTCCTCGCTGTCACTCTACAAGCCCCGCCCCATACTGACGCTCTGTTCGGGACGGGCGGATGAAAAATAAAATGGTAATGAATTGCCATTTTATTTTTCATGCCAGGGGCTTTGGGGGGGAGGGGCAATTAAGTGGGGTGACGCTACTCCAGTCCAACAGAGGCCGCTATGTCCAACCACAACACATCTATGCTGCAGACGTCATAGATTGTGCACACTAGCGTGTCAGATAGCAGTCTCCTAATGTTACATAGATCCTATTGGCCCAGGTCTCAAATATTTCTCTCATGTTACATAGGTTACACAGGTTTAGACATCAGAACTATCTGCAGGCAATCCTGGACACTGGTGCAGTGACACAGTTATAGTGTGCCCATGAATAGCTTCCTACACAAAAAGATGGAGGGGCTGGTGCCTCTTGGATTTTTCAGTGAAAGATCGAAAATCGGGTGCACTGAAAGCAAGATGAGAGGGACCGAGTGTAACAAAATGAAAGAGAGGAAACAGGCAGCAAGAGTGAGGGGGAGATACAGCAACAGAATAAGAAAGAGAAAGGGCAAACTGCACTCAGACCAGTGCAGGAAGGATGAGAGGGAATGTCTCAAGAAGAGATGTGCCACTGGTGTGCAGGTATGCCAGGTCCAGGCATGGGAAGTAGGGGCAAAGGCAGCAAGTGAATTCCGGGGGAGACATAGGGCAGAATGTGAAACAGCCAAAATGATCTTTTGTAAACAAGCTCTTTTGTCTGGGGAGCGGAATCAGGCTGCCTCTTGTGCGTTCTTGGGACCAGGCGGCATGGGAGCTTATCATGGACTCCTGTTCTGAAGCCTAACTGGGCGCCAGGTTGAATACACAAGCCAAGTGCTGCTTATGGATACCGCTGCTCTCTGTGTTGAGTGTTGGTTTCCTGAGGGGCACCACATATACATACTGGTCAAGAGACGATATACAGACCGATTTTGTCTAACCTTAGAATGTGGATACACATTTGAAACTCTAGGATTCTTACGGATGGTTCTAGTGTGACAACGCTTTGGAAAAATCTACATCACATTTATTGCGTTTCTACTCACCTGCCTTGAAAAAGTCAAGATTGACGAAACACGTGTTGGCTGAGTTCTTTCTGGAGGCTGTGTTTTTTCCAAAATAAACCAACTTCAAATGAAAAGAGGACTGTGTTCTTTGTGGAAACGGATTCAAATCTGAATTTATCATGTCATTTGGGTGAAAGAGCAAAAATTAGTTTTCAGCAACTAAATTGGACGATTTGGGACTTTGGAATATATTGACGCATGAATAATTAAAACTTACAAGAATGGTATAATGTATTTTGTCTTGTGAACCATTATCCACTACTGTGTTGGGTGTTGTGACTCTCTTGGAGAGTGCTTTTTTAGTTCCTTTACGCTTTATGCTCTTGTTATTACAAGATTGCTAGTATGGGAGGTGTGTAACAATGCTTCTGGTAATGTGGTAATTATATTCTATGATGGATGTGAGAGTGCTTCCGTCACTGTGACTTCTAGTCAGTGAGGATGTGAGGGTGCTGTCTGAATTTAAGTTCTTTTGCTTTTACCCCTAAGGATTTTAACAGTTCTTCTCATGTTTTTGTGGCAGCCATGACTGAAGACACGTTATGTACTTATTTAATTATGAGTGAGTCTTACAAAGCATCATCAGTCATTCCTAGACTGGGTCCTCTTCCTCCACTAGCAGGGTTGGATTGGGATCAAAAATCGGCCCGGACACACCAAAAAAAAGTGGCCCACATTTGCGTATTGCCTTTCCGCAAAACACTGCTTCAGCAAAGTTTTATGAAAAGAAAGGAAGGGGGTGGGGGGCATGTTTTATTAACTTCACTTAGATAATAAAAAAATGCACAGATTAGTTCACACTGCTGAGCCACACATGAATGCAAGTGAGACCACTTCTGCTCAGGCCCCCTGCCCCCGCTCAATCAGCATACATTAATGGGCTGGCCCAGCGAGAGAAAGGGAGCGATATCTCCGCCCATCTGCCTCTAGAAAGGCCACTCAGGCACCCACTGGGCCGCTGGCGGCATCCTAACAGCACAGACAGGCTGCCCAAAAAATCAGCCCACAGCTAGAACTCGGCTACTGGCCCTTTGGCCATTTCCCGAGTTCCCGCGTTACCAATCCGACCCTGTCCACTAGTCTGCTTTCTGCTTTTCCTACTGAGGCTTTGAAAGGATTAGGTGGGGCATAAAAGATACAGGGAAATAATTTATTTACTTTCAAGAACTCTTGTTCTGTGGCCACTGGAGGGCACCCTGACCCACCAATCCCCACGCATATATCACTGAACCCCAAAGCATTCCAGGGCAGTTTGGAGGTCACTTCGGTTCCAATGTGGCAAAGGAAATCTTTTACCTCTGGTGCCCTGGGCTGCCTTAGTACAGGACCCAAACTGACCACAAGTTACACACCTTTATAACTCGCTCCTCATGTTAGCGGGGTGGAGCAATCCAACTCAGAGAAGTGGTGAGGGTTAGAACGTCAGAACTCTGCAAAACACACAATAACACCTATTACACCAATATCAAGCAAACAGTTTTATTTGTAACAAGAACTAATTACTTTAATTCAAACACAAGTACATACTAAACCTAACATTATAATTGTACACAATGAAACCCATACCTCTCTGACTGCTCCTGAATTAGAGATCTGTGTCAGACGTTTTCTGCGTTAAACAATATTAAGCCGCATTCTACATTAAGCAATATGAAGCCCCTTACCATGTTGTTTGTCACAGAATTCACTATAAAAACATTCCATACCTGGTGTATTTATCACAGAGTTCACAATGTACAAACCCTTCTGGTTCTATTTGTCAGAGACATTACTATGTAAACTCCCTTATTATTGTGTTTGTTAGAATTCCCTATGTATTCCCCCCCCCACGCGCCATTGTATTTGGAAGTGAGTTCACACTGTACAACCCTTTTTTACTGTGTTTGTCACAGGATGTGCATTAACCATATCTCTGTCAGTTACTTGTGGAACTATTTAGTAGGTGAGCTAGCACAACTGTTGCCCAATCAACTGTACATAAAGGTTATCATCAACAAAGGTAAGGAACACCCCCCCCCCCCACCGTCTATACTACTTTCCTATTCATTTTCTGTGGTTGCAGCAGCTCAGACAAGCAGATTAAGCTGTCTGTAGCTCCAACTAAAAAAGAAACCTCAGCAAAAGAGGACTTATTGTTCCTTGCTGAGACGTCAACAGCGAGGAATCCCATTCACTCTTCTAGAATCAGCCGCCTCGTGCCTCAGAAACCCATCTGTGACAATACACCTTGCTTCTTGGTGATTAAAAGCCAGCTCTGGAATGGATCCTCTACAAAGTATTCCCTTTACAAAGTGAAGAACAGAAAAACAAAGGAGCTGTCTCTCCGTGGCAAAGGCTTTGTATGCTTTGACTCATCCACGTACTGTATTTGTAGCTGAGATGAAATCATTCCTTACATCCTGCTACACGCACTCCTGCGCATTCTACTCCCAAGCCGCTTCCCCCGGTTCCATTCCCTCCTACATTGCTCCTTTCAAGTCAGCCTCCTATCTTCACCTTGCCCCCTCCCTTCTTCACGCTCGTCAAGCTAGCATGCACAGTAGCAGAAGACTCTTGATGAACGCATTTTGTATGCACTGCCTTTAAGGTCTAATCCAGTCCACTGCAGTGCTTCATTTGAGCCAGTGGTTTCCGGTGCTTAGCACCTGCACTTAATCATCAACACCGGCGCTTTTCATGAGCACCAGTTAAGGACACATTCATTTATGGTAGGCACGGGGAGATTAAGAGATTTGCACAGAATCACAGGATGTTCAGTGGACGCCGCGACTCGAATCTGGTTCCCCAGCTCCGAAGTCGCCAGCTCTGCCCATTATGCCACATCCTCTCCCCATTTTCATAGTCAGTAGTTGGTTCTGTTTTAGGCGGCGCTAACAGGAGACAGGCGGATGGTGCAAGATGCTTCCTGACAAGAGCCCTGGCACTTATATTTTTTTACAAATTAACCACTGGGTACAGGTCACCGTTTAGCCTCTACTCCATTCTTCACAACCCTCCCATACAAATGACAGAGAATTTCCCCTTTGCGCAACCTAACATGAGCCTCGGACTGTCATCACTCTCTGCGTCACTCCAGAAGGTGGGAAAGACCTGCAGTGGAAGCCATTGAAAGATTTTTAGGTGTAGTTCTGTATACACTTTATTTTCATATTTTAAATAATGTTATATTTAAGTGATAGAGTGACAGGCTATAAAGGATCTAATCTAATATATTGTAGCTGGGTGGATACAGCCAAGAAATGTGTATAATGCTGTATATTTGTAGTGAATGTCTCCGTATGGGTGTAGTAAAACAGAAGCTCTGCTCATATTCGAGAGGTTTCAAACTCTTGGGGCATATGTACAAGAAAATGGTGGAGCGCTGTGCTACACCAAATTTGGCAGTGCCACGCTCTGACATTTTCTAAACGCAGCGATGCACCGTATTTACACAAATACGGCACACCCTTATGTTTCCTCTGGTGCAAAAAAAAGCTGCCTAGCGCCAGCGCAGGCCCCCTGCTGCCATGTTGCAACGGTGCCTGCGCTGCAGGGTCGACTGTTTGTGTTCAGCAAGGGACACCTTCCTGCACATAAACAATCAATAATGGCGATTTGCTCTTTCTATGTGTGCTGCATTCTGTAGCACACATAGAAAGAGCAAAAAACAGGAGAAATTAATTGTTTCTCCTCGTATCACCATTCTAAGACCAGGTATTGGCCTGCTGATCCCCAGGGACACATTTGGGGCCACTTTCTCGATGTCAAGGAAGATGAGGATATCTCCACAAAACAAAGAAGCACTTATGTCATATAGATAAGAGGAAGGACCCTGGTTTGGTGGAGATTTACTCATTTGCAGTGTCGTTGGCCTCTCTATAGGAGGATTCATGTCATCACAGAATTCTGGAGAAAGACGCAACAGAAACAATCACATTCCCAAGCTTACACAAGGTTGCTGGAGACATTTCCTTGAGGTCCATTACAGAGCTGTAGTTTAGAATACAAACTGGAAATTTACCCAACGAGGTAGCACTTACTAACTAACCAGTAGGAAATACTTCAGTTAGGTAGACATTTTGTGCAAAACTGTGGACTCTTGTAGGACAAACGGGCAGCTGCTGTTCCTTTATGGCCGAGTCACTCACACGGCTACTGAGACACACATATAGACACATAGACACCCACTCACACACTCAGGCACTCACACACCCACTCACACACCCACTCACAGATGCACTCAAACACTCACTCAGACACTAATGCATCCACCCATTCAAACACTCATGCACCCACTCATAAACCCACTCAGACTCGTACACCCACTCAAAGACCCATACAGCCACTCAGTGATGTAATATGTGAGGTCATAAGCCGTGCATTGCTGGGGCATAAGTTATAGTTAGCTAAGATAACTGGAACTGCCAAATTTCTCTGGTTTTGTATGAGTGAAATATGAGCCTAACTATAAAAATGAATTTCTTAGGTTTTTTAAATTCTATTTCCTAACTATAACGTCCCTGTAACCTTTGTTTTTTTCAGTGAGTGAATATATATATATATACACATATACATACATATTCACTGAGCAAGCCACGTTTAACACTTGTTTATAGTTAGGAAAACGTTTTCTTACGTCATTAACTTCATGTTAGAGAGTGGTGGGTTCTCTCTACCTCAACAGCACCGCAGCTATAGGACAAGTTTGATAATGCAATTTGTGTATTGCCTTTAGTGCACCAATACCCTGCGAATTACCACCTACCTTGGAATAATTTTAACCTTAAACTACACTAACATTTGAAATTCGAAAGCTATTGTTATGCTTTCAAAATTTAGGCACCACTTTCAAATTACTATAACTCACGCAACTCCATACACAGTGTGGTCAACTCGTTAGCCACACCACATTAACTATAACTCTCGCCTTTACGCGTGGAATAGCATATAGTGGACCGGCGTGGCGTGGCATAGAGTGCAGTGGCATACACTGGTGTGGCGTACAGTAGAGTGGCATAGATTGGAGTGCCGTAGAGTTGAATAGAGTAGAATGAAGTGGCGAACAGTGGAGTGATGTAGATTGGAACAGAGAAGAGTGGAGTGGGGTGGAGTGAAGTGGGGTAGAGTGGAATAGAGTGCAGTGTTGTGGCAGGCAGTGGAGTGGAGTGACATAGATGGAGTGGTGATGAGAGAAATAGCGTAGCATAGTGTGGCGTAGAATGGAATGATGTGGAGGGGCATACACTGCAATAGCGTAGAGTATAGTGGCATAGAGTTGACTGGCATACAGTGGAGTGGCATAAACTGGAAGGATGCACAGGACAATAGCGTAGAGTGGAGTGTCATAGAGTGGAGTGGCGTACAGTGAAATAGCATAGAGTGGAGGGGCACAGAGTGGAGTGGCATAGAGTAGAGTGGACTAGAGTATAATGTGATAGAGTGAAGTAGCATAGAGTGGAATACCTTAGACTGGAGTGGTGTAAAGTGGAGTGGCATAGAGTGAAATAGCATAGAGTGGAGTGGAGTAGGGAGGTGTACAGTCGAGTGGCGTAGAGTGGAATAGCATAGAGTGGAGTGGCATACAGTGGAATAGCATAGCGTGGAGTGGCGTACAGGGGAGTGGTGTAGAGTGAAGTGGCACAGAGTGGGATACCTTAGACTGGAGTGATGAAGAGTGGAGTGGCATATAATAGAGTGGCATAGAGTTGAGTGGCGTAGAGTGGAGCGGCTTTAGAGCAGAATAGCATAAAGTGAGTAGCATAGAGACCCGCTTCTCTGCCCCTGTGGTGAGGGAGCTGGGGCATGGACTTCATCCCTCAGGCTCCCCCTGTTGACACACCTTCCTGCACCACAGAAGCACCCGGAGGCGCATAAACTATTGCGAGCCCCTGCTACGCGGGACCCGCTTCTCTGCCGCTGTTGTAATGGAGCTGGGCATCCCCCAGGCTCCCCCTCTGTTGGCACACCTTCCTGCACCATGAAAGCGCCCTTAGGCGCATAAAGCTATCGCGAGCCCCCGCTGCGCGGGACCCGCTTCTCTGCCGCTGTTGTGAGGGAGCAGGGGCACAGACTTCATCCCCCAGCCCCCCCCCCTGTGTTGACACACCTTCCTGCACCACAGAAGCGCCTGGAGGTGCATAAAGCTATCATAAGCCCCCGCTGTGCGGGCCGGGCCAAGGGCGGGCCCCCCCCGCACCCGTCAGAGCTCGGACAAGGCTGGGCCGGGCCCCCCCTCTTGGATTGGAGAGCTGCATCCAGAGACGGGATCCAGTGCTTTGTGAGTGACGCGGAACAGCAGCCTATGTTAGGAGTTGTCGTTAAGCAAGTGCGCTTCGTCTAACACCCTCTTGGATCCTTTCATCGCCACTCGAGCAGGTAGGAGGAGGAGGTGTACCGGTTGGGCTTTGCATGGTAGTGTATGTCATTGCGACAATTTATAGTGATTTATTGGGCAATCCTGCACGATTCCGGGGGTTTGAACTCTTGTTGACATTTTCCTCCACCTGGTGATTATGGGAAAACGAAATAGGTCGGAGGCAGGCAGGCCACAAGGTACTACTAAGGATGCTTTTTTCGTGTTAGAGCAGTGGGGATCATCGACAAGGAGATTGAGCTTGTCGTTCATCGGTTGTCCCGCTCACCAGTCCTTGGTCATCACCCCAGCCTACCTGGCACCTCACGGGGCGGTTTAGATCAGCCATAACCTCAGGTAGAATTAGATCCAGCTTCAATGCTTCCTGGCTCTGTTACCTGCGAACAACGGGTGGACGTAGGATCTGGTTCGGGTGGGGAGGCATTACCAATCACAGGGCTGGACTTAGTATCTTGCTCGGCCACTTGGAACATCTGTGACAAGGGTGTGGAGCTTATCCCAATGCCAAGGAGTGGGCCTGGAACCGGGTTAGGCAAGGGAGTTAAAAGGAAAGGCCCCTTGTCCACGAGCAGAGCAAAACGCCCCATGGCAGAGGGGCTGGCGCAAACGATAAACCCTGTGCCACCTGTAACTAAGGGGGACTTGGCGGTTATGATGGAGGGCTGGATGGAGACTCTACTCGCAAGGATGGATTTTAAATTCGACCCTACTGTGCAACATTTAGCAGCATTAGAATTGGAGCTCCTAAAGTCCAGCCAGGTCAGGTTCGAGCTACTTTGAGTAGGCCGGGGGGAGTGTCTGGCTCGCGATTGGCCAGTGTACTCCATCATGGGCTCAATGGGCAGGGGTCTTTACCATTGGTAACATCCGGGTGTGACAAGAAGGGAAGAGAACTTAGGGCCAGATGTACGATGGATTTTTGCATGCGCAAATGGGTTTTAGACCCGTTTGCGCAGGCAAAAATCCTGTGGGCCATGTACTAACCCTATTTTGCGCGTCGCAAATATTTTGCGATTCGCAAAATAGTAAGTAAGTAAGTAAGTAAGTGAGTACATTTTATTATATGCTTAGTTGATAAAAACCATTGCATAAAATCACTTGTTAAAGATACAGCAGATTAGAAAACATAAAATTAATTCATTACTGTCTTGTACATGTAAAATACTCGGACCACCATTGCAAAATCATGTGTCGGGTACATCCAGGGAAAACTCCATTTAACGCTTTAGCATAAAATGTTTAAAACCAGGTTATTCTAAATAAAATAATTGAAGCGCTTTTACTCATTATCCTGAAATATTTAAAACCTAATTATACTCTCGCCGTGAAAGTGGCTCTGTAAATCAGAAAAGTTTAAAAAGGAGAGACCCTGCGATGTCAGAGCAGTAGTCGTAAAGTGTCTAAAATCTTTATGGATGCACCAGAGATTGCAGATCATTGTCTTATATGGTTGTGTTATAAGTGGAGCTAAAATGGCCTGATTGCCTGTCAGGGAAAGTACGGCTAGAGACTAATCATTAGCTTTGTTCCTGCTCCGCCGTCCTTAGTTTTATTACTGCCGCGCCCAAGAAACGAACCAGGCAGCAGGCCAGCCGGATATCCCCTCCTTCAAAGCAAGCCTTTACTGCCTGTCTGCATGTTCTTATCTGTGTTCTTCTCAGGGCAGGCTTTAACGTAGATCTTCGTTCCCTGTCTAAGCTCTTACATATACACAGGAGGTGTAAGATGTCTTCCTTTGCCCCTCCGCATAATCTGCACGATGTTGTTAACTGAGTCCGTTTCCATGGGGGCAGATGCAACAATGTTGGCAAAATACCCATCCTTAGATGCAGAAATTTTTCCTTTTTTGCCCTGGTAAACCCAGCGCCTAGATAAGGTTGGGGAGAGCAGCTGTTGTAGCTCTGGATGACAAACCATCCATGTGCCCTTTCTGAAAGTGCAGCTTTGTCCTCTACAAGAGACAGTATTTTTACTGTTTTGTTGACAAGCTCCTTGAAGCTCTTATGGGCCCCGATGGTACCCCAGGGGTCCTTTAAGGCCAAGCAGTCAATTGAGTCTTTTAAATAAGCCATAGCTGCACTATCTTTTTTCCGGTTCAGCTCGTTCCATAAATGTGCATTTAGTGTCCCCGGCTCTGCTCCCTTCATTTTGTGCCAACATTTTGCGTAGGCACCCTTGCGTGCTATTTGCTGTTTCGGTAGACCAAACTCTAGTCTTATTTGGGCTGGTGAAGTGTACTGTGGGAGATTAAAAATTATTCTCATTGCCTTTGATACCGTCCTATCCAGGATACCGGCATCTCTCCCTCTGAGGCACTCACTTCCATAGGTAATGGTAGGGAGGAGTTTCGCTCGAATTACCTGTAGTAAGGGAGTAAAGCTCGGACCGCTTATTTTTTGTTTAATGTTTTTTAATGCGACTGCTATTAAGGTTCCTTTACCTCTTATGGTTGCTTTTTGCGGAAGGAACGTGCCTTTGTTGTCTAAAATTACGCCCAGATATTTAAATTCTCTATTTGGAAGGGGCGTTCCCTTCCTAATAGAGACCCCAACAACTATGCAAGAATGTTTTGCAACCGCAATTGCGGTCGCAAAACACTCACAGTTTACCACCCTTCTCAGAAGGGTGGTAAAGCACTCGCAAACGGGAAGGGGTCCCCCCTCTTCAATCGATTTGCTCCCCTGGATACCTTGGACTCTTGTGATTGACTTACTGAGAAAGTTTCGGCACAGTTATCTTCATCATTTAACTCCCCGATTATTCCAGCTCCTATTGGTACCAGAGATGGAAAGGCATGTAAAATTGTGTCGTGGAACATTGCTGGAATAATGAGTAAGCTCAGTGACCCTATCTGGTGTACTTTTATAAAAGGTTTTGATGTAATATGTCTCCAGGAGAGATGCGTCATCACTAATAGTATTTTCGTCGAGGGATATAAGACCTTCTTCGTGCCCGCAACCCCATCCAAGGCGGGAAGACATATGGGCGGTCTGATTATTTTTGTTTCCCTGGCAGTCAATTGTTGTATGAAGGTGTTGCAAACGGATAACCCCTGTGTGCAGGCTCTGTTATTTTCACAGGGGTCTGACAAGCTGCTGTTATTGAACTTTTATAATGCTGTTACTGCCCTAGATGCTTGTAATATTTCCAGGCTAGGTTTGTCTATTAACAGCATGATAGCAAAGTTTAATCAAAATGGTTCTCTTATGATCGCAAGGGTTTTTAATCTTCCTTTATGCGGGGACCCAGTTGAGTTATACTCTACCAATATAGGATGTCTGCGTTGGGCGGAAAGGCATGTAGAGCATACGAAGCAGGGAGAAGTACTTAACCTATTAGTGGAAGAATTGGATCTGACTATGGCATCGTGCTGGCTGGATCGCAAAGGGACGACTATTATCCCCACCATCTCAGGGAGGGGGTGCGCATCATATATTGACTTTATTTATGTGTCTACTCCATTCCTCCCTTTTCTGATGGAGTTTTCAATTAAGGAGAGTATTTATAGCGATCACAATCCTTTATGCGATACAGTTGGCTGGTTTGAGTTAAGGCAAGATAGGTCCAAAAGAAAAAGGGGGTCCCTTAAGGTTACAGATCAGGGCAGAAGGTTAAGGTGGGCTCAGATTATCCCGGAATCTTTCTATGAGTCCCTGGCAGCAAGGTGTAAAGGGGAACTTTATATTTGCGGGACAGGGCAGGGCTCACCGGGGAGCATCCTTGACGCATTTGCGTCTATTTCTTGTGCTATTGGGGATTTCTTAAAGGCGCCACCTAGGCACCCAAATGAGCACACCCCGAGATGGGTTGACCATAATTGTTCCATAGCAGCAAGGGAACAAAGGGGAGCGTTAGGTACCAGACCTAGGGACCCAGACCTAGTGAAAGCCTGTCGAGGTCAATACAAGGGAGAACTAGCGAGGTGTAAGGCCGAAAATAGGGACGAGGCTTGGACTAAGCTCGTGGAGGCCAGCACCCGAAATAACAGCGAAATGTTCTGGAGTATAGTCAATAGTCCCTTTCTGGCAGGAGACGGTGGACAGGCCCTGGATGCTCATATAACGGAGGAGGAATGGGTTGAACACTTACATGAAATGGTTTCTAGTCAAAGTGATCCTAGGCCAGTGGAATGTTTGGGGGGGTTGGAAAGTCGGCTCTTGTTATTAATGCCAATGAGGTTAAAAAAGGTGTTGAGGGTCTGTCCAGAAACTAGGCCCCCGGTCCTGATGGCATACCCGACCTCTTCTTATCTAATACCCAGCTGTGGGTGCCAATACTTACTTCTACCATTAAACGCAGCCATTAGAGATGCCCCACCTCCCTCATGGGCCATTTCTACTATCATTCCTATCTTTAAGAAAGGAAACAGGGATAGCATTTTTTGTTTTAGGCCAATATATCTGTTGGATTCAACGGTAAAGGTGGTGGGTCGCATTTTATTGGAGAGGTTAACTACTTGGGCGGATGAAAATAATATTCTGGCAGATATTCAATATGGTCTCCGTCCTGGGAGGTCCACAGTGGACCAAATGCCTTAACCTGTATATGATTTTCAATAAATACACGGTCGCATGTTCTGGTATGATTTACCTGGCCTTCATGCACTTGTCATCAGCATTTGACCGGATGAACAGAAGCAAATTATGGGAGACACTTCGGTGCTTGGGAGTAGACATTAATATAGTCCTCTTTTTACAGGAGCTCCACAGGGACACCAAAGCAGTGGTTTGTTATTCTAATGACGGTAAAGTAACCAGCCAGTTCCCGATCCAGAGAGGGGTACGACAGGGGTGTATTTTGGCTCCTTTTTTATTTAACTTATATATTAACAATCTAAAGAAGGATTTGATAACCACACATGCGGATGTTCCCCAGGTAGGCCGCCGTGGCCTGCCTGTATTACTGAATGCAGATGATGCGGTCCTTATGGCTCGGTCCGCGAGGGGGTTGCAATCATTACTTAACTCCTTTGTGTCATTTATGGAAGACCCGGACCTGCAAGTTAATAACTCTAAGTGTTACGTGATGCAGATAGGTCACAGGCATGTAAATCCTTCAATTTTAAGGTAGGGACCATCTCTGTCCCTAAGATTAATGGCTTCTCCTATTTAGGAATTATGTTGGGTACCAAGCTAAATTGGAGCCCTTTAAAAAGAAGTAAACAGGGGGGTCTCTTACGTGCTAATGCAGCTATTTTAAATTTGCTTCCCGTCTGGGTAAAAAACCTATAGGCGCCCTATTGCAGATATACAGATCTAGGTGTGTATCTCAGGTGGTGTACGGTAGTGAGATCTGGGGTAATGCCACCCATGAGGACCTTCAAACTGTTTTTGAGACGTCTGTTATATGTTCCACAGGGCACTGCCACTTATATTGTTCATAATGAATTGGGTGTGCCTTATCTGACAGACTTGTTGTCTTTTCTCCCTTTATTGTACTGGCTTAAAGTATGGTTAAGTGAAGGGAGCACCCTCAATAAGGAGATATTAAAGGACTGCTTCAGCCTAGATGGCACCCACCAGTGGCTGCTCGCAGAGGGAGTGCTGCGGGGGAGGGGCAGGGTGGGGGGTTAGTGGATTCCAACATACGGCGGAACGGAGTAAGGTAAGTAAATAAATAAATAAAACAATTTACCTTGCACGCGCTGCATCGCCAGCTCGGCGATGCAGCGCGCGCAAGGTAAATTGTTTTATTTATTTATCTACTTACCTTACTCCGCTCCGCCGTATGTTGGAGTTACTACCCCCCACCCTGCCCCTCCCCCGCCCCACCGCCCGCAGCACTCCCTCTGCGAGCCGCCACTGGCACCCACCATATACCCTGGCTCAACTATATACGGGATGGATTCAGGAAACTAGGTAGGCCTGACCTCTTTTGTACCCCTGATATCATCAGCAGGAAAGACCTGCCTTGGGTAAAGGAGTCCATTTTTAGATTGAGGGCGATGAAAAGGGAAGAATGTGAGTTAAGGAACCTTGTGCCAGATGTACAACCATTGGAAATTGCGAATCGCAAATTGCGCCAAATTGCAAGTCGCAATTTGCGAGTCGCAATTTCCAATGTACAACAGTGTCTGAGACACTTAGCGATTCCCAATGTGGTCGCAAATTGCATGCCTCATGAATATTAATGAGGCTGTCGCAATTTGCGACCCCATTGGGAATGGCGGGCACTCCCAGGGATGGTGGCCTGCTGGGGTCAGCAGACCTCCATATCTGGGACTGCTTTTAAATAAAGCAGTTTTTTTTAATGCAGCAAGTTTTCCTTAAAGGAAAACGGGATGCATTTGAAAAAAAAAAAATTTACTTTTAATTTTTTAAGGGCAGGCAGTGGTCCCTGAGACCACTGCCTGCCCTTAAAAATGTTTGCGCATGCATTCGCAAAGGGGAAGGGGTCCCCTGGGGACCCCTTCTCGTTTGCGAGTGCTTTACCACCCTTCTGAGAAGGGTGCGAGTGTTTTGCGAGTCGCAAAACATTCTTACATAGCTGTTGGGGTTGCTATTAGGAAGGGAACGCCCCTTCCTAATAGCGAGTCGCTAAACACTATTTTGCAAGTCGCAAATTATTTGCGACTCGCAAAATAGGGTTAGTACATGGCCCACAGGATTTTTTCATGCGCAACGGGTCTAAAACCCATTTGCGCATGCAAAACTCCATCGTACATCTGGCCTCTTATCTTTTAGGGCTCCCCAGCTCATATGACCGTTTTTTATTGACTAGATTTCGCCTTCACTTTTTCCATCTTCTCCTTGCTCACCCTAGAGGGAGCAAGAAAGGCGAAATCTTGCTGCCCTGTGGCTGCGACGGTACGTCTCCACAGGACATGCTTCACTTTTTAATGTTCTGTGGTAATTACGAGACGCCTTGGAAGTCCTTTTTAATACCTATTTTAAAACAAGCCAATTTTAAACAAGTGCAACCTGCTTTTCTCTTTTTATTAATGCTCTCAGGGAGCACTGTATGGCATGTTCTCAGCTTTTTAAAGGCGGCAGTAAGGCTTAGAGCAACGTGTGATTAACCATCTGTGGTGGGGGAGAAAGGGACATGCAGACTTCGCGTATATTTCTTAACTAACTTTATTGTAATTTGTATGTGTTTAGGTGTAGTCTCTTTGATTTTGTTATTTTTATGTGTTTTGGTGATGTACTTCTAACTTTTATGGTTTTTATTACAAAAGCAGAATAAAGTTTTTATTGATTGATTGATTCAGTAGGATAGAGTGGCACGGCGTAGAGTGAAATAGCATAGAGTGGAGGAGCGTAGAATGGCGTAAGTCGAGTGGCATAGAATGGAATAGCGTACAGTGCAGTGGTGTAGAGTAGAGTTACGTAGAATGAATTGGCATGCTGTAGAGTGGTTTAAAATAGAGAGACATACAGTAGAATAGTGTAGAATGGAGTGGCATACAGAGGTGTAGAGTCAAGTGACATAGACTGAAATAGCCTTAAGTGGAGTGGTGTAGAGTGGAGTGGCATAGAGTGGAATAGCATAGAGTGGAGTGGCGTATAGTGGAGTAAGGTAAAGTGGAATACTGTACAGTAGAGTGGCGTAGAGCAGAATAGCGTAGAGTGGGGTAGTGAGTCAAATAGCATAGAGGTGAGTGGCACACAGTGGCATACATTTGAGTGGCATAGTCTAGAGTGCAGTGGAACAACATAGAGTGGAGGGACATAGAGTGGTGTAGAGTCAAGTGGCATAGCTTAGAGTGGAGTGGCATACCACTGTGGAGTGGTGTTTAGTGGAGTGATGTACAGTAGAGTGGCGTAGAGTGAAGTGAAGTGGCATAGACTGGAATGGCATAGAATGGAGTGGTGTACCGTGGAGTGGCATAGAGTTCAGTGCTGTAGAGTGGAGTGACGTAGAGTGGAACAGCATAGAGTGGAGTGGTGAACAGTGGATTGGTGTAGAGTACAGTGGCCTACAGTGAGTGGCGTAGAGTGTACTGGTGTACACTGGTATAGCTGAGTGGTACACAATAGAATAGCGTAGAGTGGAGTGGCATACAGTAAAGTTGAGTAGAGTGCAGTGGTGTATAGTAGAATGGTGTAGAGTGGAGTGGCATAGAGTGGAATAGCATAGAGTGGAGTGGCATAGAGTGGAGTGACATAGAGTGAAATAGAGTAGGATGGAGTGGGGTAGAGTGGAGTGGCATAGAGTGGAATAGCGTAGCATGGAGTGGCTTAGACTGCAGTAGTGTAGAGTGCAGTGGTGTAGAGTGGAGTGGTGTAGAGTCCAGTGGCATAGAGTGGAATAACGTACAGTGAAATAGCGCACTGTACGGCACTCCACTCTACCACACTCCACTGTACCCCTCTCCACTGGACGCTACTCCAGCCTATGCCACTGAACTCTATGCCATTCCACTCTATGTCCCTCCACTGTATGCCACTCCAATTTATGACACCCACTGTATGCCAATCCACTGTAAGCAACTCCACTGTACGCCACTCCACTGTGCGCCACTCCACTGAGCCACTCCACACTATGCTATTCCACTCTTTGCTATTCCACTCCACTATTTAACTCTACACCTCTGCACTCTATGCCACTACACTGTATGCCACAACACTATATGCTATTCCACTCTACACCATTCAATGCCACTCCACTCTAGGTTTTCCCACAGTGCGCCACTCCACTCTACACCACTCTTCTGTAAACCACTCCACTCTATGCTATTCCACTGTACGAAACGAAACTCTATGCCATTACACTATACAGCACTTTACTCTATGCCAATCTACTCTACGCCACTCAGCTCTACGCCATTTGACTCTATGCCACTCCACTATACGCTATTCCACTCTACGCTCCACTCTGTGCCACTCCACTCTACACCAATCTACTGTACACCACTGCACTCTACGCAACTCCACTGTACGCCACTCTACTCTACTCTATTCTACTGTACGCCACTCAACTCTAAGCCAGTGTACAGCACTCCACTGTACACTACTTTACTCTACGCTACTTCACTCTATGCAACTCTACGCCGCTCCACTCTACATTACTAGATTCTACACCACTCCATGCCACTTCACTCTAAGCTGTTCCACTCTATGCCACTTGACTGAACACCACTCTATTCCACCCCACTCTACGCTGTTTGACTCTATGTGATTGTGCTCTATTCCACTCCATTCTTACCTATTCTACTCTACAACACCACACTGCATGGTATTCCACTCTACTCCACTCAACTGTACACCATTCTATGCCACTCCACTGTGTGCTATTTCACTCTACGCCACTCCATTGTACACTATTCTACTGTATGCCACTTCACTCTACTCCATTCCACTGTATGGCACTCACCTCTACGCCAGTCTTCGAGACACCACCCCACTCTAGGGCAATCCTCTCTATATATTACACTCTACGCCTTCCACTCTATGCCACTCCAGTCTAAGGTATGCCACTCCACTCTATGCTATTCCACTGTACACCACTCCACTTTACTACACTCCACTGTATACCACTCCACTCTATGCTATTGTCATGTACGTGACTCCAGTTTACGTCACGCTTCTGTACGCTAGTTGACTCTAGGCCACTCCACTCTATCCAATTCCAGTCTACGCCACCCCACTCTATGCGATTGCACTCTACTCCACCGGACTCTATGCTACTGTACGCCACTCCACTGTATGGTATTCCACTGTACGCCACTCCACTGTACGCCGCTGCGCAATGCGCCATTCCAGTCTGCGCCACTCCAATCTATCACTGAAATTTGCATCACTCCACTGTACGCCACTCCACCCTACGCTGTTGCACTCTTTGCCACACCGCTCTACGCCACTCCAATGTACGCTGCTCCAGTGTACGCCACTCAACTCTATTCCACTCCACTCTACACTATTCCACTCTATGCCACTCGACTCTAAGCCACCTATGCCACTCCACTGTACTCTATTCTACTTCACAGCATTCCACTTTATGTCACTCTAATATACGCCACTCCACTCTACGCAACTCCACTCTATGCTGCTCCACTTTACGCTATTCCATTCTACGCCATTTTATCCACTCCACTCTATGATATTTACCTCTGTGCCACTCAATTCTATGCCATTGCACTCAACACAACTGCACTCTATGCCACTTCATTGTACGCCACTCCACTCTACACCAATCCACTCTATGCTATTCCACTCTACGCCTCTTCGCTTTATGGCTCTCCACTGTACGCCACACCACTCTTCACCACTCCACTCTACGCCATTCAACTGTATGCCACTTCACTCTACACCACTCCACTCTGCGCCATTCCACTCTAGCCCACTTCGATGTACACTACTCCACTTTATATATTTAAATATAATCTACTGGCAACATGGTGCAGTGATACTAGTGCACACCAATGTCATTGCTTGTGATCTGCGAGTCACAGTTTGACTCTCAGCAAGGCCGGCTCAAACTTCCCTCCTTCCAAAGTCAGTGAGTTTAGTACCATGAAATAATGTATATGCAGTGCCAAGAGATTGCAGAACCACACTACGAGCTGTAATATGAAAAGAAAAGTTAATATAATTATTTTGACATCAAATATATTTCTAGTAAAACAAAACTGCTTTGTTCTCAGACAATCTTTGCTTGCTTGTGCCTACAAGATTCAGAATTACGTAAATGTGTACATCATTTCAGCCTCTCGATTTACTTAAATTGATACTTTGTCGGGGCAAATTTGAGTCAGACCACAGACTTTTTTATAGATCAGAATTCAAGTGTTTGTGTAGTCTTGGCAGTCTTTCACTTGTGTATTTAATTTAATTAATGAGAATGAAAGTGTTGCTGCTTATTATCCAGTTCAGACTAATCATTCCTTTGCATAATTCATTTCAGAGTAATTTTGAAAATCATGCACTCTTGTCCTTTGTAATTACATCAGTAAATAATTAGAATAATTATTTTTTCATTAAGTATTCACAAACATTATAACAAATGGCAACTTAAATTCCAAGGGAAATGTCAATGGGTCTAATTTGAATTTTTATATCTGGAATTTTTGGATGCTGTATTTTACATCATTCACAGAATTAATGGTCTGGTATATGTTGGCAAACAATCCGCTGGTAAAATTCTGTATTAAATTTTGATGCTGAAATTGAATAAAGTTCAAAAGTATGTTTCAATTCTTTCCTGTAGTGTACCTGCCACCTCTCCATGCCTTATTATACCCAGTTACATGCAGATTCTGATTTTCAGTAGCTCAAATTGATTGAGTTTAAAATGTTGTCAGTTATTGGGATGCAGTATCGGGATGCATGGAAGCAATGGTTTTTTCACACACCTCATCTTTATTATTTTAGACCTGAAAATGGAGTCCGGTGTGTTTTTTCTTTGCATTATGTACTCCTGCCTTCAATCCTGTGGTTGATCCATATAATCACATTTAATATCACCTCTCACAATATATTTTAACCCTGGATCTGTAAAAGATTAAAATATATTTTAAATCCCATTAGGAAAAGAGAATACATTTTCCAAGAATTTGTTTCCCTTGTAGGAGAAATGATAGTTTAAAATATTTGTTGCTATTGTAATTACTTCCAACTGTGTGAGGAAGGTAAAGAGTTTTGCTCTGCAATTTTAATATGCTGCATGTTTTTGTTTTCATGAAACAGTTTATCTTAGCATGATGGAAAATTGCCTCATGAATTCTTTGTGAAAGCATTGAGGCAGGAAGGCGCAGTCTCCTTGTTGGAAAATGGCCCTCTCTGAAGGGTCACCCCAAACGTTTTTGCCTTCCTCCTCCTATTTTTTTTTTTTTTTTTTTTTATTTGTTGGCCGTAGGATTCTGAGCACTTTACCATTGCTGACCAGTGCTAAAGTGCATGAGCTTCTCTCCTAAACATGGTAACATTGGTGTTATCACAACTGGCATATTTAATTTACTTGTAATCCCTTGTAAAGTGGGATGCCATATACTCAGGGCCTGTAAATGAAACACTACTAGTGGGCCTGCAGGACTGATTGTGCCACCCACACAAGTAGCCCTTTAAACAAGCCTCAGGCCTGCCACTGCAGAGCCTGTGTGTGCAGGTTTACTGCCACTTCGAATTGGCATATAGAACTCCTTGCTAAGCCTGAAACTCCCCTTTTATTACACATACGTCACCACTAAGGTAGGCCCTAGGCAGCCCATAAGGCAGGGTGCTGTGTAAGTAGAAGGTTGTACATTTTGCATGTCCTGGTAGTGAAGAACACCTACATTTGTTTTTTATTACTGTGAGGCCTACCCCTCTTATAGGTTAACATTGGGAATTTCTTAATACACTTTTAAGCTGTAATTCCTGATTCGAAAGGAGTGGCTGTATCATGTTTTATATCTTTGGAATGGTAATGACAAATCCTCCTTACTGGTAAAGTTGGATTTGACATTACTATTTTGGAAATGTCACTTTTAGAAAGTAGGCATTTCTCTGTTCTTACAGCTCTGTGTGCCTGCATCCTGTCTCCAATACACGTCTGAGGTGGGTGACAGCTACACTTTGTGCATTCTCTCTTGACAGCCACAAACAAAGGAAGGTTAGGTGTGTTTGAAAACTAGTCTGCATTCTGGTGGCTCTTCCTGGGCAGGAAGGGAAGGAGAAGCTGACACTTACACCTGAATAGGCAGTGTCCTATCCCCACACAAAGGGCTGATTAACCCTCACAGCTAGTCTGGAGCCTAGACTGGAAAAAAAGGCCCTTCTTTGAAGTCACCCCCACTTCAAAGGCACAAATGGGTATAGGTCCTGGGTCTCTGACCCCATCAGATCAGACACTTCTGGACCTGTAGCTGAACTCTGTCAGAAGAACTGCCACGCTGCATCAAGGACTGAGACTCTGCTGGACTGCTGTTCTGGAAGACCTGCTTTTCTGCTCTGCTGCCCTGCTGCCTGATGCTCTCTGACCCTGCTGAGGAAGAGCTGAACTCTTCCTTCCAACCAAAGTGATCTCCAAGGGCTTGTTGGCTGGCCTCCTGTTGCCTGAGACTCAGGGCTATCAAATTCTCTACCCCTGCTTCTGTGCCTGGTCCATTGTAAATGGACCCAGATACTTGCACCAGAGAAATCAACGTATCTTCAGTCTACGTGTAGCAGAGTCGGCGCATCGACCCTGTTGTTTGAGTAGAATCGGTGTATTGTTCTTGGAACCAACGCATCGCCTCCAGAGTCCAATGGATCGGAACCGCGCATCACCACCGCAACAGTGTGGAGAGATCGACGCACCCCCTTGACTGCATGGAGAAACCCGGTGCACCACACTTCGGAACCAATGCATCTTTGCTCGGTTCTTCGTCTACGGAACCAACGCATCACCACTCTTGCGTGGAGAAAATCGAAGCATCACCGCGACTGCGGGCTCGACATCAACGCATGCCTCGTCTGCACCACAAAGCATCTTACTTTTGCAACTAGGATCAAGGTACTGTGTTCACCGGGCCTGCGTGACTCCTGTACCCGGCATGCGCACCATCGCTCTCAGCCTAAACTGTTGACTTTTTCCCCCGTCCAGCATGACCAGATATACCCCATTGACACTTATTGCTTCTAAGCGCTAGAACGCTTTTTATTTTTACAAAATTCATCTCTTGACTTCTACTGATTGGATTTTTGTCATTTTGGTCTTGATTTATTTATACAATTATTGTCTATTTTTCTAAACCTGTGTGGAGTCTTTTTGGTGTTTTTTCATTGTGTTACTGTGCGTGTGTGTTGCACAAATACTTTACATATTGCCTCTTTTATCAATCAATCAATCAATCAATCATTTGTAAAGCGCACTACTCACCCGTGAGGGTCTCAAGGCGCTGGGGGGAGGGGTGCTGCTACTGCTCAAACAGCCAGGTCTTGAGCAGCCTCCTGAATGTTAGTAGGTCCTGGGTCTGCCGCAGGTGGATGGGGAGGGTGTTCCAGGTCTTGGCGGCGAGGTGGGAGAAAGATCTGCCGCCGGAGGTTGCTCTTCGGATGCGGGGGATGGTGGCGAGGGCGAGGTCGGCGGAGCGGAGCTGGCGGTTCGGGGTGTAGAAGGTGAGTCGTCTGTTAAGGTATGCTGGTCCGGTGTCATGAAGTGCCTTGTGCGCGTGGGTGAGGAGCTTGAAGGTGATCCTCTTGTTGACGGAGAGCCAGTGCAGGTCTCTCAGGTGGGGTGTGATGTGGCTGTGGCGAGGGATGTCGAGGATGAGGCGTGCAGAGGCGTTCTGTATACGTTGTTTCAGGAGTTTGGCCGAGGCTCCTGCGTAGAGGGCGTTTCTGTAGTCCAACCTGCTGCTGACGAGGGCCTGGGTGACCGTTCTTCTGGTTTCGGTGGGGATCCATCTGTAGATCTTGCGGAGCATGCGGAGGGTATTGAAGCAGGAGGATGAGACGGCGTTGACTTGCTTGGTCATGGAGAGTGCAGAGTCGAGGTTGAACCCCAGGTTGCGTGCGTGGTCGGTGGGTGTCGGTGCTGCTCCCAGTGTGGTCGGCCACCAGGAGTCGTCCCAGGCTGAGGGGGTGGAGCCAAGGATGAGGACCTCCATCTTGTCTGAGTTCAGTTTCAGTCGGCTGTTCTTCATCCACTCGACGACGGCCTTCATTCCTTCGTGGAGGTTGGTTTTGGCGGTGAAGGGGTCCTTGGTGAGGGAGAGGATCAGCTGGGTGTCGTCGGCATAGGAGATGATGTTGAGGTCGTGCGATCGGGCTATGTGGGCGAGCGGTGCCATGTAGACGTTGAACAGTGTTGGGCTGAGGGATGATCCTTGGGGAACGCCGCAGATGATCTTGGAGGCTTTGGATCGGAATGGCGGGTGGCGGACACACTGGGTTCTGCCGGAGAGGAAGGAGGTGGTCCATTCCAGGGCCTTGTCTCGGATCCCTGCGTTGTGGAGGCGTGTGCGTAGAGTGTGGTGGCAGACTGTGTCGAAGGCGGCTGAGAGGTCCAGGAGGATGAGGGCCGTTGTTTCTCCGTTGTCCAGCAGGGCCCTGATGTCATCGGTGGCGGCGATGAGGGCGTGTTCGGTGCTGTGGTTGCTGCGGAACCCGGACTGGGACGGGTCCAGGATGTTGTTCTCCTTGAGGTAGCGGGTTAGTTGTCCGTTGACGATCTTCTCAATGACCTTTGTCGGGAACGGGAGCAGGGAGATGGGCCGGAAGTTCTTGAGGTCTCTCGGATCCGCCTTGGGTTTTTTGAGTAGGGCGTTGATCTCGGCGTGCTTCCAGCTCTCCGGGAAGGTCGCGGTCTCGAAGGAGATGTTAATGATCTTGCAGAGATGGGGTGCGATTGTGGCGCTGGCTTTGTTGAAGATGTGGTGCGGGCATGGGTCTGACGGAGAGCCGGAGTGGATGGTGTTCATGGTTTTGATGGTGTCGTCGTCGTTCACGTTGATCCAGGCGAGCAGGGGATCAGTGTGGATGGTGGGCGGAGAGTCTGAGGTGTCGGTGGCTATCAGGGTGGTCTGGTTGTTGAAGCTGTCGTGGATGTCTGCGATCTTGCGGTGGAAGAAGGCGGCTAGGGAATCGCACAGGTCTTGCGATGGTGGGATGTCGTTGGTGTTGGAGCTGGGGTTGGAGAGTTCCTTCACGATGTTGAAGAGCTCTTTGCTGTTGTGTGCGTTGTTGTCAAGGCGATCCTTGAAGGAGGCCCTTTTGGCGTATCGGATGAGGTGATGGTGTCTGCGGATGGCGTTCTTGTGGGCTGCATAGCTGTCCGGTGTCTGTTCGAGGTGCCATTTCTTCTCGAGCTTTCGGCAGGTTTGCTTGGAGGCCTGGAGGTCGGCGGTGAACCAGCTGGCTTTTCTGTCGATGCGTCTTTTGGAGGGTTTCTTGATCGGGACGAGAGTGTTGGCGCAGTCGTTGATCCATGGTCTGAGGTTGTGGGTGGCGGTGTCGGTGTCGATGGGGTCGGAGGGTGGGCTTCGGGCGAGGGTGGTGTTTAGCTGGTCTTCGGTGACTTTGCTCCAGCTGTGGCAGGGGGTCCGTTGAGTGTGGTGGTGTGTGGTGGGTTTCTGGAAGGTGAAGTGGATGCAGCGATGGTCGGTCCAGTGGGGTTCGGTGGTGTGGCTGAAGGTGACGTGGGAGCTTGCGGAGAAGATGGGGTCGAGCGTGTGACCGGCGGAGTGGGTGGGCGTTGTGACGAGCTGTCTGAGTCCGAGGTTGGCGAGGGTGGTGGAGTTGCTGTCGTTGTTGTTTTCGAGGTGGAAGTTCAGGTCTCCGAGGAGGATGTAATCTGTGGAGGCGAGGGCGTGCGTGCTGACGAAGTCGGCAATGGAGTCGCTGAACTGAGGCCGTGGTCCGGGGGGTCTGTAGACGAGAGTTCCTCTGAGGGTGGTGTTGGGGTCAGTGTGGATCTGGAAGTGCAGGTGTTCGGCGGTGCTGAGGGTGTCGTCGGTGCTGGTCGAGACCCTGAGGGTGTTCCTGTGGATGATGACGATTCCTCCTCCTACTCCGTTGGTGCGGTCCCTGCGGGTGATCTGGTAGCCGTCCGGGATGGCTATGGCGATGTTGGGTGCCGAGGAGGCGTTCATCCAGGTCTCTGTCAGAAAGGCGACGTCCGGGGAGGATGTGTCGAGCAGGTCCCAGAGTTCGACGGCCTGTTTGCGTGCGGAGCGGGTGTTGAGTAGTATGCATCTGAGGTGGTTGCGTCCTTTCTCGGTGGGCGGTTTGGTGGCTCCGAGGCTGGTGAAGCTGCAGCTCCGGCAGGAGAAGGGTCCTTGGGTGCGCTTCGGGGCGGCCAGGAAGCAGGTGTGTGATCGTCCGGTGTTGAGTGCGTGGAGGGTGCTAGCATCGTAGTGGCGTCGGTCGTCGTGGTGTTCGCGGGGGCCAGGGGGGTCTGGCACTGGGCCGGTCCAGGCGCGGACGGGCGCAGACGGGCTTGCCTTAGGCGTGCCTTCGGCGCGCCAGCGGCGCGGCCGCCATAAGAAGGGGAGGTGGGAGGGAAGAGCAGCTGGGAGGCGGGAGCGGGACGAATGGGCGCGCGGGGGGGCAGGGCCACAGGGGACGCAGCGGTGGGAAAGGGAGAGCGGAAACAGGCGGAAAATGCGAGGCACAATACAATGCTACAAAAAAGAATTACACCAAAAAACCGAAATACAGAAAATAAAAACAGAGGCAGACAGGCAATAAACAGAGGCAGACAGGCAGAAGGGGGCACAGGGGGTACAGAAAAGGATTACACTAAATAACGGAAATACAGAAAATAAAACAGAAGGCAGACAGGCAATAAACAGAGGCAGACAGGCAAAAGGGGGCACAGGGGGCACACAGATACTTACGGCTCCCCACTGGGCCACCAGGGATGAGGCGCAGGTGGAAGCCTGCGGGTGGAGGAGGGCCTCGAACTCACGGCAGCAGCAGCGAGCGGGACACGGGCACACAGGTGGTGCTGTGCGGCGTGGGGAGCGACCTGCCTGAAAACAGGGTCAAGGGTTGCCTGACTGCTCAATGCCAAGCTACCAGAGGGTGAGCACAGGTTATCTTTTAGTGTGTATCTAGCTTACTAGTGTGACAAACAAGTAAGGTTTCTACATTTTTCTAAAAATGTGAATTGGTAAGAGGATTTCCGACTAAAAATAAACATTTTTAGAAACCGTATTGCCGTTAAGTTTAGGACTATGTGAGATGTGTGTAATATTTGGCATATTATTAGACACACTAAAAATATTGCCATATCATCTCAAGATAGTCCTTTAGGGCACCATATGGATATTAAAGAGTAGATACGGGTCGTAGGAGTGTAACGTTAAGTATATGTGGGTATTGATCAATTAGAAAAGGCCATAACTGGGTCAAAATATGTGCATGATTTTGGAATTTAATCTAAAATGTTTTTAATGCTTCCAATTGACTGGCTAATTAGAGAGAAAATTTGAGGGAAAATAACTGATTGTTGCATTTTATTCTACTCAGTTTATCATTCTAAAGGATTAAACACTGTCCAAAACAGTATAGGCTCAGTGGGCAATGAGGAGATCCTGGAATGTTGGTTCAAGATTACCGGGAATTCAGTTTCGGACAAAAAATGCATAGAACGCACACTTTTTCCAGATGTCCTATTGCATTACATGCTTGTGTGTCTGCTTAAGATGTACCTGCAGATCTCCAAAGTGTGCCCTAAAAGCCTCTTTCTTATTTAAAGGTATCTGGGAGCACATGTTTGTCAATGTCCTAAGACACCAAGGTTCTAGGATGGAATGTCTAGACAAACACATTACTAAGATGATCTTAAACTGGGAAACTGATTCCAAAATGGTTTATCTTGGCTCAGGTTTGGATAGTCGGATCAGAAACAATGTAATCAGGATGTGCATTCCTTTTTTAGTTAATTAATGGAGAGGTCCCAGATAACTCCTTATAGGATCACCAAATGTTGATGAAATGGTGTGACATTGCAGGAGGAAGTGTTTTACACTTAATTGGACCTGTATGATACATTTGCACAGAGCTGGAGGAAACTCCTTGACTCTTGATAATCTCCTCGCAGTTGCCCCATTGAAAGTCAACTGAAATGTATGCCCTTTCTGTTTGAAATAGGTAAGACTACTGACATTTATTGAGATGTGCTGAGGGCGCAACAGCACCTTGACACCGTATTTTTCAAGAGATTGAATTGCTTCTCACCTAGTCAGAGCCAGGGTCTGTGTTCCCATCTACCATGTATACATGCAGTATGGCTCTCACCCTAACAATGAGATAAAGAGCTAGTTGTAAAGTATATGGCTGAGGCTGTGATGGTAGCAGGAATATTTTAGAAGACAACATATCAAAAAAAAGCAAGAGAAGTATTGAAAGCAGGTTTCTTCTGCATGAATCGTTGTAATATACAGAATACAGTTGATGCATGGGCTCCCTAACCATTTATTAAATGGGGTCTGGTAAAGGCTATACATCTCTATTTTAGGGAGCAGAGTTTCATTCATGCTCTTTCTATCTTGCTGTTTCTGTTTCTCAGGCACTTAAAAGCACTTCAAGTTACAGAGGGATATTATCTGTGTGCTGGTGAGGGTTCGTCAGAGAATAGAGACATTCTTGGACAGTGGGTTGCAGTGAACAGCGTTAGTCTTCACCCCTCTATGGAACGTCAAGAAGTCATCTTTAAGAATGAGATGGAGTGGGATGGATTACAGAAGGATGGAGCCTGGTGTATGGAATGATCTCTGACCGAACCACTTGCATCGCAATGTTTGAATGGCTAGATGATTTAGAAAGGCCAACCTGACTTGTTAGGAGGATGACCTTACTATTAAAGAATGGCATGAATTACCTTGAGCACTAGGTACAATTTATTTGGTTTTGATCTTTTATTGAATGATAGCTTCAGCTATCAATGAATCGGGGCAAAACTTTTTTGATGGAGTCAACACAGTCCAATGAAGGTACAAACAGTGTGTTTTTGGTTCATTTGGAGTTTTCGCACTATCTTGGCCACGAGTCCTTTGTGGATGGTAGTATAACAGTAGTAGAGTTATGATATGGTAATCGGATTTGTAGATGCATGCAGTCCTCCCTGACAGGATATCATTGCACAGTCTAGCGTGATCATGTGTGTGAGACAGAAGCCCAGAAGATAAAACAGAATTTGGATTGGAAGAGCCAGGTATAAAGAGCCTTCCTAAATGGGAGGAACTTGGGGATTACTCGCAGGGAAGAGGTAGAATATTCCCGTGGACCGCTGCAAAATGGGTAAATTAGCTCCCACATGATTTGGAACAATGAATTCAATGTGACATGTTCGGAGCATGATTAACTGATCTTAATGCCCTCGAAGGCTGATAATGAATAATTCTGTTTCTTAGTTAGACTGGGCTGGATATATGGAAGGACCGATGAGCATGACAGAGTAGTTTCAAAATTGCCCTCCTACATACCGGCAGCTAATGTAGTGATTTTAATTCTGGGATCAACAGTGATCTGTTAGGTAGGTTGCAGATCAGTCTAACTGCCGGGTCCTGGATGACTTGTAGGCATGAGAACAGAAAATCCACCATACCTACATACAAAGCATTACCATAGTCCAGATGACTGATAATGAATGCCTGGACAATGGCACAACAGCAATGTATTGGAAGCCAGCTGAAAATCCTACTTAAAAGATGACGGGTAGACTAGCATGTTTCACATACCACTGAAAGCTGGTCTTTCATAGACATTTTGTTGTTAAGGGCCGCAGATTTCACATCATCCAATAGAATTCTAATATTGTCTGTTACTGCCAAAAGAGTAGTTTCAGTACTATGGGTTGCTCTAAACCCCGCCTGAGTGGCATCCAACATATTATTCTACTCCAGATACTGTGAGAGCAGGAGGTTTAAAATGTTTGAAGACATTTGGCAAGATAAGCTAATAAAGAAATCGGATGATAGTTTGTCAATTCCATAGGATTATCCCCAGGTTTTTAATAATGGAAGTACCAGGGCGTTCTTCCATCTCTCCTGAAATGTAGCAGTTTCCAGGGATATAATAAACAAATCAGTGATGCATTGACTTAAGAAGCTAGCATTAGCATATAGAACATAATGAGGGCATGAATCTTTGGTGGACTTTGACTTGACCTTAACTGGGGGTGTCTTTTAGCACAGTAGTCATTAGAGTTGTGAAATATTCCATACTACAATAGTTAGGGAATAATGTGGCAACACGAAGATGTTTTATATTTTATCCACAATTTCATGTAACATACAAAAAAGAGAGCAAATACAACTAATATATATGAGTGGTTCAGAATGCATGAAATACATTGCACATGATCAGCGTAATTGGCCCAGGAACCAAATGTTCATCAGAGCTATACATAATCTGATACTCTACCACTTGTACCTTGAAATGTTTTTGAAGTGGTGAAGATCCAAAGAAACTCCAGGAAATTATGTAACTATGATACAAAGGTGGGGGAACAAACGCTGGGATATACCAACTACTATATTTACTGGAAAGGCTGAATAAATAAGTAAAATATAAATATACAGAGATTACAACACATCTCCTTATTTTACAAACAGAAAGCCAACACTAGTAGAAGGAATGTAGGCGAACATATACAAAAGCATACAAGAGTACAGTGTAAAAATTCATTTCATTTCATAGTCCTGATGCCAATTAGGCACTTTCACCAATTTCCTGTTTTGCCTAGAATCATTCAACTCAGTTTGGTTCTCGCTATCTTTTGATCTTACAAAATTTCCTCGTAGACCATCGTGTGGAACAAGCCTGTCCATGCTCCACAACTGTCCATTTTCCAACACCACTGCATTTTTCTTAATTTCTTTTATCTTCCCTGGATCATAGTATTTATTGTACTTGTTATAACTAGCACTGGGTTTCTTTACCCGGACCCATTGTCCTACTTTCCATTTTTGTTCTTTGACACGCCATCTGGTGTCATAATCCTTTTTATATCTACTTTGATGTTTGACAATTTTTTCCTTAATCTCCTGTTTTTTCATCTGGAAAGAATTATTTTTAAAAAGCCAGTTAGGAGTAAGTTTGGAACCTGGTTTCCCTCCCTCAACAAACAGAAAGGAGAGTAACCTGTAACACTATTTGGAGTAGTATGATAGGACCATGACATACTCTTAATAGATTGTACAATGGGTTTAGTAGATACCATAGCTAATTGTAAGGCTTCCTTAATCATCCTATTACTACGTTCCACCAACCCATTGGCCCGAGGACAGTATAAAGGGGTTGTTACATGTTTAATGGCTAAACTTTGGAGAAACTCCCTCATTTCTTCTGAAACTAGTTGCACTCCATTATCTGTAATAAGTGTGTGTGGAATACCTTAACCTGTGAAGACTTCAGACAAGAAACAAATAAGAGTTTTTGTATCGATATGTTTTACAAACTTAACAGTGATCCACTTTGAAAAGTAATCTACTAAGACAAGTATAAATTTCTCTTGCATTCCTGTCACTTGTAATGGACCAATTATGTCTAACCCCAATTTTTCCCACAGTTTAATGGGAACTTCCACCGGTAGTATTGGGGCTCTTCTAGTACTTTTAGTCTTATCACTTAGACCACAAGCACTACAATTTTTAACTAAATTTTCAATCATGGCATTCATGTATGGGAACCACTAACCTGACCTAAGTTTGCTTTTGGTGAGGTTCCTACCTAGGTGCCCTTCATGAGTAAGTGTACAAATGTGTTCTCTAAGCTTCTCAGGAGGAATAAATTTGTCTGACTTAAGAACATTATTCCCTTCAATTGACAATTCTTCTCTGACATTCCAAAAAGGTTGTAATTCCTTGGACAATGCACTACACTTATTCGGCCAACCCATTATAATCTTGTCTTTGACTTCTTTTAGAATGGTATCCTCAGACATGTGTTTCTTCCAGGCAGATTGTAGAATGGCTGGTATGGAACATGTAATACAGTTAGCTCTTGCACATGTTCATTTTGGCGACGGGTTCCGGTGCTGTGCAGGGGGCAGCTGGTGTTCCCATCCCTGTGATCTATGATTTTCTTCTGCCTGTACGGTCAGTTGCACTGCTTTGTACTTCCTCCTCAGATGTTAGATGTGAACTGCAGTATTCCTTTCTACACTTTTTTTCACTGCTAATCCATTGTGCTGTGCACGCGTGGGTTCGGATCCCATCCTCGTTGCCAACATGAAGTGGTAAAGATCCAAAGAAACTCCAGGAAAAGATGTCGTGGGAGGCCTAGGACGAGTCTGGTGGCTGTGTTCTGGATGGTCTGGAGTTTTCGGAGCAGGGATTTGTTGATTCCAGTATAGAGGGCGTTCCCGTAGTCCCCCGTCTGCTGGTTATGATTACGTGGGTGACGGTCTTTCTGGATTCGGGGGGGATCCATTTGAAGGTTTTGCGGAGGATGCGGAGGGTGTTGAAAAATGCGTAGGAGACGACCTTGGCCTGTCGGGTCATGCTGAGGGATGAGTCGAGTATGATGCCGAGGTTGCAAGCATGGTCCGTTGGAGTGGGGAGATCGCCGAGGGCGGTAGGCCACCAGGTGTTGTTCCATGCAGAGGGGGTGGTCCCAAGGACGAGGACTTCTGTCTTCTCTGAGTTGAGCTTCAGGCAGCTGCTGCTCATCCAGGAAGCGACATCTTTCATTCCTTCCTGGAAGCTGAGTCTGGTGGTGTCTGGATCCTTTGTGAGGGAGAGGATGAGCTGGGTGTTGTTGGCGTAGGATACTATGCTGAGTCCATGCTGTCTGACGATGGTGGCGAGGGGGGCCATGTAGATGTTGAAGCAAAACCAAAGGGGATGATGGACGGAGTGTTGAACATTGCAAGCACTCACCCCCAGTCAACTGATCTGGGTTTAATCCATCATCATTCTTTAGCTCACTCCGCCACCCCAGTTCAGACATGGCCATATGCAAATCAGTCTGACCCTGTGCCTCATGGGAACAGTCCAGCCCGAACTGCCAAGCCATGTCTTCCCTGGACCGGAAACAAGCATCCTGGGACCAGTTTCTGGCTTACAGCCGCCATCAGCCAGGCTATCTTGAATCCAGTGGCAAAGTGAGCAAGGGACCCACGTCTGGGCATACCCTGCCAACTTAGGGCGAACATAGCAAAACCAAAGGGGATGATGGACGGAGTGTTGAACATTGCAAGCACTCACCCCCAGTCAACTGATCTGGGTTTAATCCATCATCATTCTTTAGCTCACTCCGCCACCCCAGTTCAGACATGGCCATATGCAAATCAGTCTGACCCTGTGCCTCATGGGAACAGTCCAGCCCGAACTGCCAAGCCATGTCTTCCCTGGACCGGAAACAAGCATCCTGGGACCGGTTTCTGGCTTACAGCCGTCATCAGCCAGGCTATCTTGAATCCAGTGGCAAAGTGAGCAAGGGACCCACGTCTGGGCATACCCTGCCAACTTAGGGCGAACATAGCAAAACCAAAGGGGATGATGGACGGAGTGTTGAACATTGCAAGCACTCACCCCCAGTCAACTGATCTGGGTTTAATCCATCATCATTCTTTAGCTCACTCCGCCACCCCAGTTCAGACATGGCCATATGCAAATCAGTCTGACCCTGTGCCTCATGGGAACAGTCCAGCCCGAACTGCCAAGCCATGTCTTCCCTGGACCGGAAACAAGCATCCTGGGACCGGTTTCTGGCTTACAGCCGTCATCAGCCAGGCTATCTTGAATCCAGTGGCAAAGTGAGCAAGGGACCCACGTCTGGGCATACCCTGCCAACTTAGGGCGAACATAGCAAAACCAAAGGGGATGATGGACGGAGTGTTGAACATTGCAAGCACTCACCCCCAGTCAACTGATCTGGGTTTAATCCATCATCATTCTTTAGCTCACTCCGCCACCCCAGTTCAGACATGGCCATATGCAAATCAGTCTGGCCCTGTGCCTCATGGGAACAGTCCAGCCCGAACTGCCAAGCCATGTCTTCCCTGGACCGGAAACAAGCATCCTCGGACCGGTTTCTGGCTTACAGCCGTCATCAGCCAGGCTATCTTGAATCCAGTGGCAAAGTGAGCAAGGGACCCACGTCTGGGCATACCCTGCCAACTTAGGGCGAACATAGCAAAATCAAAGGGGATGATGGACGGAGTGTTGAACATTGCAAGCACTCACCCCCAGTCAACTGATCTGGGTTTAATCCATCATCATTCTTTAGCTTACTCCGCCACCCCAGTTCAGACATGGCCATATGCAAATCAGTCTGACCCTGTGCCTCATGGGAACAGTCCAGCCCGAACTGCCAAGCCATGTCTTCCCTGGACCGGAAACAAGCATCCTGGGACCGGTTTCTGGCTTACAGCCGTCATCAGCCAGGCTATCTTGAATCCAGTGGCAAAGTGAGCAAGGGACCCACGTCTGGGCATACCCTGCCAACTTAGGGCGAACATAGCAAAACCAAAGGGGATGATGGACGGAGTGTTGAACATTGAAGCACTCACCCCCAGTCAACTGATCTGGGTTTAATCCATCATCATTCTTTAGCTCACTCCGCCACCCCAGTTCAGACATAGCCATATGCAAATCAGTCTGACCCTGTGCCGCTTTGTAGATGTTGAAGAGCGTGGGGCTGAGCGACGATCCTTGGGGTACTCCACAGCTGATCTCTGTGGGTTCTGAGAGTCAGGGCGGGAGTATGATTCTTTTGGTTCGGCCGGTGAGGAAGGAGCGGATCCAGTCAAGGGCGGTTCCCTGTATGCCGGCGTCGTGGAGTCTGGCGGTGAGTGTGCGGTGGGAGACTGTGTCGAGGGCTGCAGAGAGGTCTAGTAGGATGAGGGCCGCCGTGTGGCCCTGGTCGAGGAGAGTGCGGATGTCGTCTGTGGCGGCTAGGAGGGCGGTCTCCGTGCTGTGGTTGCTGCGGAATCCAAATTGGTAGTTTTTGAGGTCAGTCGGGTTGGCGGAGGGCTTCTTGAGGAGGGGTTTGACTTCTGCGCCCTTCCAGTCGTCGGGGAACGTGCCGGTTTCAAAGGTGGAGTTGATGGTCAGTCGTAGTTCGGGTGCGATGGCGGAGGCGGCTCTGTGGAAGATGTGCAGTGGGCAGGGGTCCGTGGGGGCTCCTGAGTGAATGCTCTTCATGGTCGTGGTGGTGTCTTATGTAGTGACCGGGGTCCAGGTGGAGATGGTAGGCTGGCTGGTGTAGCTGGGGGTGGGTGAGGTTTCGGTGTCTAGTGTCTGTTCGTTGAAGTTGTCGTAGAGGGACTTGATCTTGAGATGGAAGTAGGAGCCGAGTTGTTGCAGAGGTCCTGGGAGGGTGTGACGTCTGAGGTTTCGCTGGGGGTTTTGATGAATTCCTGTATGATGCTGAAGAGTTCTTTCGGGTTGCTGGAGTTGGCGAGGATTTTGTCCTGGATGAAGTTCCTTTTGGTGGATCTGATGCGCTGGTGGTGTTCTGTCATGGCGTTCTTGTAGTTGGTCCGTGCTTCTGGGGTTTTGCTGTTTCTCCAGATCTTCTCGAGGCGTCTGCAGGTGTGTCTGGATTCTCGGAGGTCGGTGGTAAACCAGGTGGCTTTCGTGGGGCGCTGTTTGTCAGAGTTCCGGAGGGGGCGAGCTTGTCTGCGCAGTGGATGATCCATCTGTGGAGTCCGTGGGCTGCAGTGTTGATGTCGATCGTGGCGGGAGGGGGAGCGTGCTTGAGGGTGGAGTTGAGGAACTCTTTGGTGACCTTGCTCCAGTTCCTGCACGGGGGGTGTGGTGTAGGTTTGTGTGCGGTGGGTTTAGAGAAGGAGAAGTGAACACAGTGGTGGTCTGTCCAGATGGGTTGTGTGGTGTGGCAGAAGTGGATGTCGTTCCCTCCTGCGAAGATGGCGTCGAGGGTGTGTCCTGCCTTGTGGGTGGGGGTGGTGACAAGCTGCTTCAGTCCGATGTTGGCGAGGTTGTCCAGGAGGGTGGTGGAGATGGGGTCGCTGAGGTTGTCATGGTGGAAGTTCAGGTCTCCGAGCAGTAGGTAGTCCATGGAGGTGATGGCGTGGGGTGTGATGAGGTCAGTGATGGTTGTGGCGAACACGGTGCGTGGTCCGGGTGGTCTGTAGGCGAGGGTGCTGCGTAGGGTCGTTCTGGGGTTGGTCTGGATCTGGAAATGGAGATGTTCTGTGGGGGTCGGGGAGTCGGTAGTGCTGGATGTGGTGAGTCAGAGGGAGTTCTTGTGTGCGATGGCGAGTCCTCCTCCAGAGTGGTTGAGGCGGTCCTTCCTCTGGGTCAGGAGGTGAGTGAAGGTGCGGCGGCAGTGTCGGCAGGAGAAATGACCGTGGGTGGTGTTCAGTGTCAACAGCTGGCAGTTGTTGTTTCTTCTGGGGTTGAGTGCATGGAGGGCGGCTGAGTCGTAGCAGTGGGCGGTCGGAGAACCAGGGCCCCTGGTGCTGGTCGGGTCGCAGATGGGCTTGCCTTTGGTGCGCCTGTGGCGCACCAGCGGCGCGGCTGTGCAGCGGCCACCATTAAATAGGGAAACGCAGCTGGGAGGCAGGAGCGGGAACCGGCAGGGGAGGAGGGGCTCCGGGGGCAGCAGTGGCGGTGAAACGGCAAGAGGGACACAAACAAGGCAAAATAGGAAACTAAGACACAACAAGGCACACAAAAAAAAAAGAATAAAAGGCAACAGATAGACAGGCACAATAGACAGAAACCAGGCAGACAATTCTCCCACACTTTGGGGGGGGACTATGAAGAATTTCCAGCATAACATTATTTATAAAAAATATTTCTGAAATCGAAATCTTAGAATGAATAAAATCTGAGTATCTGATAGAATGAAGCCAATACATCCCCAGCATGAACCACGTGCCCATTGCTACCAGTGATGCTATTGAACATGTGAGCTTTGTTAGATCTCGCCTGAGCCAGCGCATGCGCTGCCCTGGCGAGAGTTTTAGTAAGCGGGTTTTGGAAGTGCAAACAGCAGTTTGCTGGCGACCAGCTTGCGTTCACGCGAGCGTGCACGGGCGATCAGGCGCCATATGGCTTCCCTTGCCATCTGGCTTCCCTCGCGATTACTTTCACTTTTGCGGCCGCGCTGCCGTGTCAGTTTCACGGCCGCGCGGCCATTGCTTGTTAATCTGTCCTTTTAATTGCAGTGATGTCCGATAAGCAGCAGCATTATTTCGATACGCTTTTTATAGGGGGCTGATTTCCTGTGCGCAAGCTTGGTTTTTGCGAGAAAGTTTTGTTTTCTTCACGCATCCATGCACTTCTCGTATGTTCATATAGCTTTCGTTAGCTATTCCTCAACCTTTAAGTGCAGTGTAAATAGAAGCTGTCCTTATTGTTCGTGGGAGCGCATATTTTTGGTGGACTTTGGCTTAGTGTGGTTTGTAAGTGCTGCTGCTGTTGGGCGCATTTCAACTGTAGCAGGAGCAGGAGCTGTGAGCTTTGAGGGCCTTTTTAGTAGGTTATTGGCCCACCTGGCTTTTAGGTTATCTCAAACAAAACTATCACTGAAGGTTGAGCTAGATAGACTGGTAGTGCCCTAAACATTTACAAGACCTTTGCAAGGAAGACCTTTCTTATTTTTTATATCTTTTTGAACACTTTAATTTGTTTGATCAGAGGTGGAAATTTTAGTTTATACATGCCATGGTTTAAGCTAACATAACACCAAGATAGCAAATATAGGCTTTTCCCACAAGAGAATTTTAGTGGTGATGGCTGCAAGGTAGCATGTTGGATTTGTTAATTTTTGTTTATATTCAGACTATTTTTCAAATTAATCTGCAAGGTTTATGGTTGTTGAGAGGTCTCCTTCAAGTTAGGTGCACGTGTATCAATGCCATCAACACATGACAGTACTTTCCTTGATAGCATATTGAATTGAAATGAGAGATGCTTGCACTCGCCTAAAGCCTCTGATGCAAAGGTTCTAAATACAAATTAAAGAGGCATTGTTAAAGTTGTCATCACTGTCTTGTAGCCTTCTGAATTGGAAATTCTCTTTGTATTTGCTGTATGAAAATTGGGGGAACATCCTTGCCAATAGTGCACTATCAATGTATGCATATTCAGCAAAGAAGTTGCCATATTGGTATGTTCAATAGTATTTCTGCCTGCCAAGCTGCTTTTGGTATCCAATGAAACAGTCTTCCTACTTGGCCTATTAGCAAAAGTCTGGGAAAAAGGTTGCCATTAACGTTAAGCAGGGATATTGGATAGTATTAACCCTCTATTGTTGGTTTCATATGTGGTGGACCAATTGAAGCAATTGAAAGTGACGGTTAATTCTCCACAAAATGATATATACCTGAGGAGCGAAATGCACCTTTTGGGCAGGTTAGGGGAGGCCAAAGAATGCTGATCAGCTGGATGAAAGAGAGATGAGATACTGGGGGTTCAGAGGAAGGATCTCCACTTCGGTACAGTTTGTTCGGGTTCATATAAATGTGTATGAACTTGGATGAGGCTCCATTTTGTTGATGCTCTCTGAACCCGTCATGTAGTTTTTCATATAGCTAGCGATAATCAACACCATGCATGTGCTAGTCAACGGTGTGATTCTGTGAAGGACAGGAGAGGACTAGATATACCTGATATAGGCTTTGAGTTATTGTGATATCCTTGTGATACTAACAGGTGATGGTGGGGGATTGGAGAGAGTGGATCTTGACATGACTGTGCCTTTTTATTCCGGATAGAGGGATATTTCTTGTGTTAGACTATTAAATGCAACTGGAACCCCACTACTTATCTAAGAATTGTTCACAAATGGATAGAACGCAAACTTTTCCTAATTCTAGGGATCATTGAGGTTTTTCCTAACCAGCTCTTACTGCTTCCAAACTATGGCCTTCTTTTTCATGTGATTCACAAATTCGCCATTTCTCTCAGACATCAGCTGTCAGTCCCAGAAAAGCCAATCAGAATGCAGTTGCAGAGCATGAAGACCGCAGACCAACAAACTTGTCAGAGATTCCTTAGAGGTGTCGGTAATAAAGACTTTAAAAAAAAATTCCGGGAAGGTTGGATTTCTATAGAGTTGTGTATAGTAATTAAACCTACCTAATCCTATTTTCTTTTTCAGTGCAGCCCAGATCCTATATGCAGCCAGCAGGGTCTTGAATTTCCTTTTTTATAATAGCTCGGTTCGGTAAATTTCATAAAGCAATTATTCCCATCCTCACCCAATAACAGATTATATATATCTGGGGTATCTATAATGTCCTTAAGATCACCCACAGTCCTCCCGGCCAAAGCAGACATATATTGTAGCGCTGCTGCCCAATAATACATCTTAAAATCAGGAACTGCCCACCCTCCTCTCTCCCTTGATAGTGACATATATCTCATAGCCCGCCTGGTTTTCCCGTGAGCCCATATAAACCTATTCACTATGTGCTCAAGCGTACTGAACCAATGTTTCTCAAACTCAAGCGGTATAGCCCGAAAAAGATAGAGTATTTTTGGAAGGAAAACCATCTTTACTACATTACTGCGGCCGACCAGAGTCATATGGAGATTATTCAGTCGATCAAAATCTTTTTTAGCTTTCCTTATAATTGGTTCCATATTCCTTTTCACTAACTTTCCCAGATCAGGAGTAATGTCAATACCTAAATAAACGGCAGAGTCAACCACCCTTGGATCTTCAAATTTAGCCCATTTATTTTGGACTATCAGTGTCTTCTGCCTATTTAATGCATATCCCGAAATTTTTCCAAAATCTTGAGCCACTTCTTCTATTATGGCCAAAGCATCTTGGGGATTAGACCAATTGGTTCTTAATATGTATTGGATAAAATGAACTTGTACTGTATTTTGATGGAGAATGTGATCCTCAAGTATTAACTGTATTGAATGCTTTTTTCTTTCTTTGTACTGTACCTCTGGGGTTAAAAATAAAATCTTTAAAAAAAAAAAAAAAAAGAAAACACAGTGATTCAACGCTGTTGTTAAGACTTCTACATGGAGCTATTTTGCCCGGAATTTTAGTAATATATTGGATTAGTTCTTCGGCCCAGCTGATTTAACAAGCCGAACCACCCTCCAATCATCCAGTGGATTGACACCTTCTATTGTTGTTTGCTCTCGCTCGTCCAACAGTAGCCTACGCGCCCACCCTCCCCTCCAGGCCCATCGAGGACCGTTTCATGTTCTTTATGTTCTTTTCCCAGGTATCTACCCCTCCCTCCCCCCATCACTGTCCTGAGGAAGACCCCGACGTAAGGGACTCAATAACCTACTATCCTCTAGGGGTCGAAACGTCGACATCTGATACACTAGCCAGTCTTAACAACAGCGATGAATCACTGTGTTTTCTAATATTGACCATGGCTTTGAAAAAGTTTTTTGATATTGTGTGAATAACTTGGCTTAAAAATTAGCCCTCGTATTGTGTAAATAGTGGATTTTGTGAATCACACTTACCTTTTATTCACTCCCTCATCCTCACTTCAATCACTATTATCCCCACCTTCTTTCCCCCCCCCTTTCCCCTCCTGGGGTACTGTTTTATCACTGTGTTAAAAATGTTATGAATCATCGACAGTACAGTGTGATTAAATAACACTGTACAAAAGCTTAAAAAAAAATAAAAAAATAAAGACTTTAAAATAACACTTGGCACATGGCAGTAATAACTTCGAGTCCCAACGGGGAAACCGTCCGCTTTCATACCCTTGCGTCCTTGTGTGACGTAACTGGTGCTGATGTAAAGCGCTCTAAAACCTTCGGGTCGAGTTCGCGCTATATAAATCTGCAAAAAAAACATGCATTGTTCAGTTTTCTGTGCGCATGGTGACGTAGTCCAATTATTGTGTTTCTCGGCCACAGTAAATGTGTGCTCGTGACACATACCGGGGCTGTTAATAGTGCCGGACGCCTCCCTCCTGTCACTGACTTGAGGTGAGAGCCTGAACCAGTTCTCAAAGCGCCGTCTCCCAAATAGTAAGGCATCGACAGGCCCCAAGCAATAAGTTAAGTCCCTTGAGCCCTTTTTTGCCAGTCTGTTTCCGGAAACGGCAGTTACTGCGCCACAAGAAAGCTTTTCCGCCTCGCTGTTCCGCAAGTTGCAGGGTGTTCATTTAACTGAATGATTTAAAATTAAGAACGTTTGGCTAATGAATAGGCGGCAGCCGATCCGCGGAGCCAGTGACTCACACAGGGATATTTATGGCGAGGCCCTATTTTTCATGCCTTTACAGTCTTGGTAGGGGGTGGGAGGCTTAAGAAAAGACGTTGAAAAACAGATGTTCTCTGCTTGGCATGCAGGGGGGAAATAATAGATGCTACTGAGTACTGAGCTCTCATTTCAAATTGCAGTTTAACATTTAAAACACCTTTCTGATCCCCGGGCTCTTTAAAAGGGCATCCAGCTTACATTTCTCCGAGGACGTAGTTGTTTGACTGTGACGTGAGGTAAATTAATTCTTTGCATGTACTGTTTGAAAAACATTCCTCTCTGGAGCATGATTAATAATTAATACATTGATATATTGTGACCTATACAACGCAATCACTCCCGTTCTCCTCACACGCTCACTTCTGCAGTTTCTTTGTTAGACTTTTCTACTCTTTTTTTCTACTCGTTTTTCTGGAACGCTCAATCTGCATCTCTCGCACTTGATCTCTTTCCTCTTCAGCGCCCTCTTTTCACTCTTTCCTACTCACACTTCCTTGCATTTCCTGCACTTCATCACCCCCACACACAATGCAACGACCCACCTGTAAGCACACCATTTTCTTTATTTGTAGCCCTGTCAATATTTTGACAGCTGTGCAGTGTATCTCCTTCACGCACTTTCACATGTAATTCCAGTTACAACTGGCACACCTGATCATTGTTCTGTGCGCTCTGCAGAGAGGCCAAGGATTGGATGAGCATGCATTCTGAACCGCTTTATGACTCACTAACAAGCATACTGAGAAATTTGCACTGCGTTCGAACTGAGCTCCACAGTTCTCAATCGTGGCCCACCCACAACCTGAATTCACACAGCTACATAGTTCACACTGAGCAGATTAGATTATTGCAACTCACTATATTTGGGGGGCTCAAAGTCACTACTTCAAAAGCTGCAAAGGATTCAGTCAATTGCAGCTAAGTTGGCTCTAAATAGGCAGCGTAGTTCTTCACTTTCTCTAGCCTTGAAAGATCTCCACTGGCTGCCGATCTGCCAGAGGATACAATTTAAATCCCTGTGTACCGTGTTCAGAGCATTGCACGGAATGGGCCCAAAGCCCTTACAGAGGAAATTCTTATGGTATGTTCCCGTGAGAGACCTTCAGTCAGCAAATGCTCACTTAGTGAACATTCCAAGAATTAAGAAAATGAAGTCGGGGGGCAGAGCATTCGGTGTAACTGCCGCACAGCTGTGGAATGAACTCCCCCTAGACATTAGGCAAATTCAATCTTTGCCCCTATTTAGAAAGCAGCTAAAAACCTGGCTGTTTCCCAGGTAGGGTCTGGCTGAGTTCCCAATAATGTTTTCCTGGGTAAGATGCTCACGGGCTCTAATGTCGATTTTGTCAGTCACAGCGCCAGGATACCCGTAGGGTGACAGTATGCGCTATATAAGAACTATTTACATTACATTACATTACACTGGCGCTATACATGAGCAATATGTCGCATGAAAAAACAACAGAAACACACCATTCTGGAAAAAGCAAATACTCTTAGGGAATGCCAGAATAAGTAAAACATGAAATGTAAACTGGAAAATCCCTACTGTTCTTGGGCAGAGGGTTATGTCTTTGTTGCTGGCTGCCACCAGTGTTGGGGCACAAGGGAGGACATGAAATTTAAAGATGGGGCACCGGCCCCACCATACCCTCACCCCAGTGATGTGTTTTGAGCACTGACTTGAACTTTTTTGGTTCATATTTATTACACCTGACTATTTTGTAGCTCAAATTGTGCCTGTACTCTTTTTTTTACAGAGTTTTATATAGCGCAAACTTGACCCGAAGGTATCAGGTATCAGAGCGCTTTACACGAGCACCAGTTGCATTACAGGAGGACACATTCGTTTTTAGGTCTCGCCTGAGCCAGCGCATGCGCTGCTCTGGCGAGACTTTCAGTGAGTGGGCATTCAAAAATCCGACCACACGCTTTCTGTGTGGCCTCGAGCGTGCGGTTACGCACACAGTTACGAGCAGAGGCGCCATCTGGCTTACCTCTCTCGTCATGCGCTCAGCGCATCGCTTGCGGGCACACAGAAAGCGTGTGGACGCTGCAGCTGCTTTCACTTTTGCCGCCGCGTGCCCACTCGCTCCGCCCTCTCCGTCTCCTTTTTGAAGACCGCTTGTTATTCTTGGTTGTTTAGCTTTTTCTACTTCCACCTACAGACATTAGCGCTTCTAATTTTATTTGACAAGATCACGAAAGAGGTTTAATCCTAAAGCAGTTTATTGGTAGTGTCGTATTTCCGCATATAACAAGCCTTCAATCTTTGGAAACCTCATTTAGCACTCACAGCTATAATAGCGAACATGCTTTCTCCTAGCTGATATACTTCAGTATTGGAGTCATGCTTGAATACTAAAATTTTAAATAAATCATGGCTGAGTCCTCTGTGAATCTGCAGCAGTCTTTTGTGTTTTGGATTCTGTCTGTGTATTGCTTCAGTACCTCTTCTTTCAACCAGCTGAAGAGGACTCCTTCTTTCAGTGTAATCACTTTTTGGACATGCACGCACCTAAGCTAAACCCCTTTTTCAGACGTGGTTGTTTTCACTCTTGATGAAAAATGGAGCATAGTAAATTTAAGTGAACAGTGTTTGGTTTCTTCAGACTGCAATTTTTCCCCGAGCCCTTTGTACTCCAACGTGAGTCTTGCCTCACTTTCTTTTGTCTGCCATCTTGAGTGGCGTGTAATGCATTTACAATTGTTGTGGTCTAAACTATGACCTACGACACATAATTAAACACCGGCATGATGTGTTTCCAACCTTTGCAGATCATTTACTATATAGCAATTTTTGCAGGGGACATTGCCATTAATTACTGTGATAAACTTCGCTACTTTAAAAAAAAAAAAAACTACATTTTGCTTTGCTATGCAATTTTAAATAAGTTGTGTTTTTATAGTAGCTTAGTTGTTGGAGTCTGTTGTAGCACATTGCACTTTCGTATTGCCTCGCCTTTGAGTGGTTGCAACTTTGCGCGTTTGTGGAAGTGTCTGAAAGGGCCTTAAACGAAGTGTGATCATAATTAGTCCTGAACTCGCCAAGATCTGCAATCTGTCTTATTCAGCAAGGATTCCGTCAGACTGGAAGAAGGCCTCAATCACCCCACCCCTTTAAAGATACCAGCAGCTGATCCTTCCAACATTTCTGACTGCAGACCTATTTCTTTACTCCACTTTCCATACAAAGTCTTAACAAGCATTTGCAATGCAATAGGTCTCGCATTTACGCGAGTTTGAGCCATTGGCATTGTAAATGGCAATGCCTTTTATTTATGTTTTGGTTTTTAAAACATAAATAAAAGGCATGTCATTTACAATGCCAATAGTTTACACTCGCGTAAATGCGAGACCTATTGCATTGCAAATGCTTGTTGTTAGGGACGGGGAGATTAAGTGATTTGCCCAGAATCACAGGATAATGCGCGTCCTTGCCGAGACTCGAACCTGGTTCCCCAGATTCTTCCCATTAGGCCAACTCCTCTCCCCACTGGTCTGCCTAATAGAGATGATGTCTTGTTACGGACCTCCTGCTGTTTCTGAGCCCATATTAGGTACGGTACATTGTTTATCTATTTATTAATTAATTAATTTATATTATTTATTTATATTATTGGCTTTCTTTGGCTAGGATTGAGCAAAGGCTAAACTACCAAAAATAGCAAGATGGTTCTCCATTGTAAACACTGCCATAAAGCAATTTATAAACCAAGCAAAGATGCTGTGAAGTGGAAATTACACCACTGCATGAACACATCTGCCCATGAAAGATATCACTGTACAGCCAGAAATATGTTGCACACAATGCACTAACATAATTGCATAATTAATCACTGAGGCGGCCATCTGAAAAATCTAAACAGGACCACAAGCATGTATAATGCACCTACAATAAAATTAGAAAAAACACACTGAGCCATGGGTCAAAATGTTGCTTTTATTCAGGGCAAAGCCAATACAGGCCACAAAAATATTAAACAATGCACCCTGCAAGCACAAGACAGCGCAAACCTAGAATGCATATGCATGTTAAATGAAGAGAGCACTAACACCACAAATAATATAATGCACATTAGGACACTGGCTGGCATGCTCTTGCGGCCCCATAGTTGAAAACAATATAAAGACACAAGTATCAACAACCAACATAAACCCCTGGTAAAGACAAAGACAAAGCTGTACAGCAGGGGCTACAGCAATGCAAACCAGTCAAAACCCTCTGCTCCTTACACATGCAGCTCTGTATTTTATGTATATTCATGTTATATCACAGGAGAAAAAGCAGTCACATAAAAAATGATGATCAGGCAAAGGACAACACAATGGAACTGCACCAGCCATGAATCCATACGAGAGTGACTCAACAAGGAGACCAGCAATGACCTTTTAATCTTCATCACATCTCATGCCACACCCAGGTAATATATACTGCGGGGCATTACTGCAAAGAAAAATCTCTTACACCTATCATAATAATCCAGTGAGTACGGGCGGAATATACCAACCACCTCGTAAGCCGGGCCTGTATGGACAGCGACACTCTCACCCAGTGGTACATGCTGGGGGTACTGAAAGCTTGGGGCTGGGAGACGCTGGGAACACTAAATAAACACTTCATTCTAATGCTCTTTAAGCACCATCCCCAAATAATATGATTAATAAGCATTCCCAACCTAATATGGCTGCCACTTTCAAGACAAGGTTTATTCCTTATTTTTTATTTGAAGTTCATTCTTCATTACCCGATTCTTTAGCAACTGTGTTAAAACCCAGCTTCAGTCTAAAAGTATATGCTCTGCTTGACATTTAAGAATCAGTCGCACTCTCAATATATGTTTCAAGGCCATACACAAATATGTTTGTATGAATCAATATTTAAGGCAAGTGCAGAAAATATAGATACATTTAAAAAAAAGTGAAGAAAAACAACAGAGGGGGTCGAGAATGGCCATCCTTTGCATTTTGGAGCTAGAACAGGTCTGTCAACTTGACCGCAAACCACAATAATGCTTCGCTCTCAGTCCATATGCTAGATTCAAAATTGCAGATGGGATTAAGCTAAACAAGTGTGGGACATACTATGCCTCTTTTGTTGAAAAGGATGCCACTTTGTCTGGGAACCGGTGTGAGCAATTTGAGATTTGGATTTTTCCTTCGCATAGAGCTGGAGCGGAGGGGAAGAAGGCTGCCAGTGGTGTGGCAGGTAAAGATAAGTTAGAAAGTCCATTAGGAATTTGTGGCTTGGAAAGTTTTTTGAGGGGAGAACAGCAGAACATTCTCGGAATCTCTTGTCAAATGACAAAGTACTGAGGAAGAGCTTATAGTTACCCCATAAAACTGAAATTCACTTCAACACAAAGGGGCCGATTCCGATTCCGGCCGGAAATCTCTCCGACCAAGCCGGACCCGGAGAGATTTCCGACCGAATCGGACTCTGGCAGTCCGACCGAACGAGTACGATGCGCACGCATGCCATCGGACTCGAGTCGGTCGGACTCCCATTGAAGTCAATGGGAGCCTGTCGTACAACGCGTACGCGGGCTCCCATTGACTCAATGGGTGCGAGGCGGACAAGGGCGCCCCCTACAGCGGGTACGCGTCGATGCGCATCGCGGCGTACATGCACAGGTAGGGGGACCCATGGGTCCCCCTGTGTGCGACTCGCGCGCCTACGCGTACAGGGGGTCCGACGCGGACCCCCAAAGTCCGGCTCCGACAGCTTTTCGAGCCGGACGGCGCGAGTCGGTCGGACTGCTCGCGGCGTGCATCGTACTTACCCGGCCGGGATACGTCTCCATAGCGCGGTGCGAGTCGTGTCCATGCGAGTCGGTCGGAGCGTGTTGAAGCCGCGTTCGAGTCGGTCGGAGATTTCGCGGGTGCCTGCATCGTACTCGCTCGGCCGGACCCGCGTACGATTCGGTCGGGAAACAGGGCTCCGAATCGGATCCGGTAAATCCGAATCCGATTCGGAGCACTACCGGCCGAGATCGGAATCGGCCCCAAAGTAGGGGTTCTTGATCCCACCATCAAAACATCCAGATGCTATGACATTGGGAGCAGCAAAATAGCTGAGTAAATATAGTTTAAAGTTTAAAAGTAACTCGGAAAGCAAATGGGTCATCTTTGTTGCACAGAGTGATGTCCTGCTATAACAGCGTGCTTAGACGATGGGCTAAAGTAATAGCCAGTAACATAGACAGAACATGTTCATTTGAAAGGCTGGTGGTGACTTTAAACCATATACTCTTCTGTCCAATATTAATAGGCATCTGTGCTTTAGAATACACCAGTTGTAGTACTATGATGTTATGATTCATTGCAGATACCACATTTGTCTTGCTTCATGTTTTTATTTGACTATGTGTTCCACGTTCTGCTCTTGCCCTGCTGGTGTTCAGGACTGTTAGATCAGTTGCTTCTGTATGCCAGCAGAGTAGGAGGCACAGTTGTGGGTTTCTGCTTGCATGCTTGTAAATAAAGTTGCACAAAGCTCTCTACAGGTTCCTTCGATGTTTACTGCTTACCACATTCGGGGATGAATGGTACTAATTTATCGGAAGCCCACAGATTTACATCCTGCTTCGTGTTGGGGCTCAACGCTGCTGGAAGTATTCATTTGACAAGGGGGGTTGAACAAGATGGAACCAGCAGATAAAGACATTCCTGGATTTGGCAGCGCCCCTATCAAACCATTTTAATCTCAGGAAGGAGTGCTCGACTACTGGCACAGTACGGACGCAAGGTTTGGCACGCGCGGGAGGAAGTTGGCTTGCGCTGTGTATGTCGTGTGTCCGCCTAAAGCATCCTGGGGCACATCAGCTACATGTGACACCATCACGTGACAATGCAACCCGGCGTGGCTACCATCTTAAATCAGGAAATACTCATCAAAAAGCATCAGAAATGCAGGAGCGCATGTGAATGTTTCTGGGATAAGGAACCTTTTCTACAGGACACTTACCGATCATGTCAGTTGTTGATGCAGCTGCACATAAAAAGGCAGATCAGGATTTGTCTCAGGCAAATTGAAGTAAGATTTATTTGTTTGCACTGTATTTTAACTTTTTGACTCCTTAGGGTTTCACATCCACAGTTTGCTCAAATCTCACCTTTTCTTCAAAACCTAGGGAAGCCCCCAGTACTTTGGAAACAGTGGTTTCGCACCTTTGGAAATTATTTAATTGTAATTGATGCTATGCAGATTGATTTAAAAAGAAAGGCGGTTCTTCCTTTTAGTAATTTAGGGCAGGAAGGTCAAAAATATTTGACAATTTACCAGACATAGATACCCCACATGGGCACTTTGGAACCTGAAATGAGTTTCGGAGGCTGTTGCAAGACTCGCAAACAAGTTCTCAGAAGTACCCAGTGTTTTGCTTGAGACATGTAACTTTTTCAAACGTAAGCTAAATGGGAAACATAGTTAAATTTGAGCATATGGTTAAATTTAAAAGGGGTGCTATTCCTGTTGTACATGACGTTAGAGCTGTCCCACTTAGTGTCAGACCTGAACATAAAACAGTTAGATAAATTGTGTTCTGAAGCAGTTATTCAGCCAATCAATTCTTTAGAATTGGTCAGCCCAGAAGTTATCGTGAGGAAAAAAACAGGTGAGATTCGCTTATGTGTAGACCTCCATACCCTTAACAAAAATATTGTTATTGATTGTCACCCGTTACCAAAAGTACATGAATTAGTGGCCTGTCTGGGTAAATCTTAATTCTTTTCCCTGTTGGACCTCAGATCAGCATACCATCAAATTCCACTTGCTGCAGAGTCTCAAGATTTTACAACATTTATCCCACTTTTTGGCGCATGCCATTCGGCTTGCCTTCTGAAGCAAGCGTATTTCAAAAAGGAATGGATACCATCTTGTTGGGCATTCCTGGTGTTCAGGCTTTTCAACATGATGTGCTAATTTTAGCTGAAACCTTCAGGGAACATAATTTAATTCTGGAAAGAGTGTTTTGCTGATATTTAAAGAGGTTGGTATCACCCTCACCCTAAAGAGAGAAAAATGTCAATTTTTAATGCAACAAGTGGATTATTTGGGGTACAAAGTGTTAAATCAAGGCATTGGACCGACATTCTCTTTATTGCAGGCAATTCAAGATCTCTCTCAACTAAAGGACAAGGACACTCTAAAATCATTTTTAGGTCTCTGTGAGTATTATTCACGTTTTATATAAGGCTATGCTTTTGTGGTACAGCCACTCTGTAATTTGTTGAGGAAAGGGGAAAAGTTTGCATGGGATGATGATGCTGATGAAGCCTTCTTAAAAGTCAAGGATTTGATTTTCACAGCTCCGGCCTTGAAGCCGTTTGTAGCAGGTAAAACATGTTTCTTGACTGTAGGTGCCAGTCAGTCAGGGTTGGCAGGAGTACTTTCTCAATGGGTTTTCGATATGGAGCATACTATTGCTTTCACTTCACGTTCTCTCGCTCAGCCTGAAACCAAATATAGCACAAATGAATGTGAATGTTATCATGTTGTTGGGCTGTTGAGAAGTTTAAAACATTTTTGTGGGGGACAAAGTTTACCAAATATACAGATCACAATCCTTTGATCTACATGCTCACCGTGAATGGTTCAGGGAGGCCTCTGCTAGATTAGTTCGGTTACTTTCCAGACTACAGTAGTATAACTCTGTTATCAAATACATACCAGGAGGAAAAGATGTGAGAGATAATTGTCTCCCAAGGTTGGTAGGGAATGTTAATGCTGATGATTGTCAGGATGATGGAGTTGAGTGTGTTGCAGCATTATTTGAAGATTTATGTGCACCTTATCCTGTAATGTGTAGTGATGTGGGGCTGAATGCTGTGACTTCTGATAGCTTGTTAGAGAGTGTCATGAAATATGTGAAAAATGGGTGGCCCAAGGAGAGAAATTTGGAGGTTGGCTTAAAACCCTTAGCTCAAGTGGCTAGGGAACTATCGTTTATCAATGGGTTGTTGTTACATCATGATGTTCTGGTTCCACCTTTGTTGTTAAGGGAGTCCTTGATCAAGGTGCTCATGAGGTTCCTCTTGGGGCCACTGCAACCAGTCGATCTCAAGCAGTGTTATTGGTGCCCATCGCATGAGTCTCAAGTGAAAGACTGGGTATCTTCCTGTTCCACTTGTTTGGTTTCAGACAAACACTGGAAGACTTTTGAGACTCCCTTACATATGGTTCCTGTACTAGAGGGTCCATGGATCAAAGTGGAATTGGATTTTGCTGGACCTTTTGAATAGTTACCTCAAAGTAAAAGGTATATGTTGGTCTAAGTGATTTTCTTTTTAAATGGGTCCATTATGATTTCACCTCTTTAGCTGATAAGTCTTCTGTGATTCTGTTTCTACAGAGTCTTTGATGTTGAAGGACCACCCAGAGAACAGGTCACTGATAATGGCACACATTTTAAATCATCTAAAATGGAACAGTTTATTAATGACTTCCAGATCACACATTTACAGGCGGCATTGTTTTTGCCAACTTCTAATGGCTTAGTGGAGAGGATGAACCATTTTCTAAAAGAAGGGGAACAGTCACTCTTGTCTTCAGGCATGTCAGTTGAGGAGTTTTTGTTGAAAAACGTTTGGCATTATTTGATAACTCCCCACAGTACTACAGGCGAATCACCAATCAGCGTGCTGGACAATAGGTTGCCCAGATGCGCTCTTTGTACTGATTAGGTTAAAAAACTTAAGGAAAAATCCACCAACTCTAATGCAGGTCCAAGTTTTGAAGACATAGTCAAGAGTAAACAGTCTCATGAAATCTAGTTTTGAAAGCAAACATGTCACAAAGAATTGTGTTTTAGAAGTTGGGGATTGGGTACTTATCAAGAAACCTAACAAGATTAGAAAGGGTACGGGGGAGGGAGCACACTTCCTCTCATTCCAGCACAGTTCACCTCATTGCATTCTGGTAAAAGCAGTACGCTTACTTCAAAGTTGCTGTAGTTTTTCACCACAGTTGGTGCAGGTAGTGCTGTTATCTCTAGACACATGTTTCTGGGTTTAGCCCTTCATCAGTAGAAAGTAGAAGTAGTAGAGAGCAGAGAAAACTTATCTTGGGTTGCTGAAATGTTGCCCAAGACTTCACAGGTCACAGTATCACTCCACAGGCACACGTGTATCCCAGGTGAGCTCGTCAACTTGTTGGCTCAGCAACCCCAGATGTCTTTTCTCACCAATTTCTTGGTGGCTAGAAAGAGATTCTGGCTCACTGTGTGTCAGCTTCTCCTCTAGGTCTAGTGATGTGCTGCAGAACTCCAAGTAGGACATGTGAGATCTCGAGTGACTCTAAAGCTACAGATGGATGCCACTGCATGATCAGTGTATGTACTACAGTTCACGTGAGCAAATACAAATGGCAACATTCCAGATGTTTTATGTAGATACTGTTTTCATTGTCAGCCAACTTTGAATGGTTTACCAAAACTTTATTATAAGTTTACTGTTCCAGGATGACTGGGTCACCCCGTGTGACAAACCGTGGATATAGAAGATTTGCTCTGTGAGAATCCTTGTTAGGGCCTCTCAAGAGAGATATTATTTTGCTTCACCACCGTAATATTGTATACCTTATGCAATTAAATGACTTTATGCCCGATGGGTGCCTTGTAGGAAAGCTGACACTCAATACAGTGGGCCTGAGTTGGATATGGTGACAAGCTATAGGCCTGATTGGTGCACTAGAAAAGGTTCTGTCTTTTGCAGTGCATCTGCTTATTATGAAAGGTTATGGAAAAGGCAGTAGGCCTAGCTTATTTATTTGGCAAAGCAATTGTTAAAGCCAGTAGGTCTTTAATAGCAAGTTGTTATCACATTTTCTTACTAGTTAAACTGGTATTTTGTTACATGTAATTAGAGACTGTAGTGGGCGAGGGCTTTTGGTGCTGACCATCCACTCTGACAAATCCTGGGGAGTTTTACTGTGACAATTTGTGTTAGGCACTGTTGAGAGGGGTTGCATATTGTTGTGCAAACGTTTTTGTTCTACTTATTTGTATTTAACTGTACGCATGATGGTTGCCAGTTTATGTGCACTTGAATAGACCTGTGTTATTTATGGTGTAAAGCCAACGGTAAAGGCTATAGGCCTTATCGATTCATTAGGAAAAGTCATGCCACATTGCATAGGTTTAATCTGATCATTATAAAATATTAATGACAAAGCCAGTAGGCCTGATATACTTATTGTCAACAGCATGCGTCAAAGAGAATAGACTTTTAAGGATGGATTGTTATTACACCGTGCTAAAGCCTATAGTCAAGTGTTTTACATGGGATTTCACAGATTACCAAAGTAGGCCAAGGTTTTGGTGCCCCACCAGAAGTTGCACACTATGATAATCCATATTAAGTGCTCGTAGGTGGGATTTATATTGTTTTGACAACTGTAATGTTGTCTACAACTTTAATTTATTAGGGTATACATGATAGTTGCCAAGTGCAGCATTATTCCAAGAGGCAAGGAGAGGGAAGGGGTCACTTGAGTAGGCTAAATCATGGGATCACCTAGTGGACTGCCTCAAGGAGCCTGACTCAGATACCCCTATGCATTCCCTTATACCCCCTGACTCACCAGCAGCGGAACAAAATTAACTCTGCTTAGTTTCTCCAACTAACAGAACATGTGGGACATCCTATGACCTAGACATAGCTAACACTGCCAGCTGGGAATGCAATTACTACCGGGAACACATAGGCATGGGCAGGGATATGGGGTATACCGGAGGCACGGGGAGTATTTGCGTTGAATGGGTAGGCCGGCAGTGATTACTGCCATGCATTGTCTGTATTAATTATATCAACTGTAATTCTCTACAATCATACTATGACATATAAGTAATTGCTGCATACGCTTGGACTATCACATGTTGAATGTAATATTTGAAAATGTAGTAAAGATTTGTTTAAAAAAATGTGGGAAAGCTTATGCCTAACACAGTAGGTCTAAGTTGGTTATGCTGACAAGCCAATGATAAAGGTTTAAAGCCTGATTGTTTGTGATTAAAGACTACAATAAAACCAGTAGTTCTGACATATTGATTGTGAAAATCATAGCTTAAAGTCATTAGGCCCACCTTAAAATGAGTGCTCTTCAGTGCCAGGGCTGGTTGGCCAGTCCTTTTATTTTAAATTTTCTCCTTTTATAATTGTCTGTTCGCTTCTTTGCTTTTCTTTTTATTTCAATGGGCTGCTTCCTTGCCGCTCATTTAATCTGCAATGTGCTGTATCCCTCGTGGTCACTTCCTCTAAACCAGACGACCATTATGAAATGGTGTTGTCCATAGTGTATCATTTTTTTACTATTACAAGGTGGCAAACATGTTGTTTCTAAATGTGGCGGCCATACTGGAACTGTAAAACAATGATAGACTATGTTCCATACTACTGCACGACAAACAATCACTGCTTTGTTTGTTCGGTATTGCAGGCACATACCTGTCATATTTCAAAGGCAGAATATTTTCTTTTTTCTTCTTGTATTCTTTTAATTTGTCTTGCATATGTTGAGTTTGTGTGTGTTTTATTATGGCTGTGTTAGTGGGTGAAGGCAAAAATGAGTCAGTGCATGGATGAATGGATGCATGAGAACAAAGATGAGTAACAGAGTGCATTTGTGATGACTTATTGAGTGCTTAAACACACAAGTGACACAAAAGACACTTTCATTCATAAACCAGACTTATTGGCATAGCCAATGCGTGTTAACAATGTTTGCTGGCACTTGTAGCACACACTGTGATATAACAAATCCACTGTATGAAGTTTTAACAGGTGATATGTAATCTACTTTTTTGATTACAGGTGTGTGGTACTATCAAAACTAAACTGTGATTAAAACATAGCTTTTATACAGATTGTACTGATGCCAGTGCATTACATAATATTAAGAATATTAGTTATAATAGCAATTTTGTATCGCCACATATCAAAATCTAGCCATAGAATGTTTTTTAATAAGTGTTCCGATTATGCATCTCCCTTTATACACCTTGAGATTGTGAGACCCGCAGAGGTGCCTTTACCATTAGAAGTCTCTTATAAGCTGCTTATCATAATTAGCTCTTTAAAAGTTAAGTACCTTGCTGCCAGCTTAACATCTCTTAAAGCAGATGAATGTGATTACTGAATGAGTGAAAACCTTTAGCCCATCAAAACCTTCTCCCATCAGGGTATCTTAATTTATTCTCACACTAATGTCCATATCTACAAACCCTTTGCATCTCACTGTTTGAAATAAATTACCTTCTCACAGGTAAAGGATTTTGATCTGTCCTATATCCCTTTATTTTTTTGTAGCAAACACCTAACTAATTTTAACTCCCCACAATACTCTTAATGTTTGTTTTTTTGCCATTCCATATATTTTGGTCTTTTTAGGTATTACTTCTTACACACCCTTTTCCATTTTGTGTTCCACATTTATGGAATGCAATAACTTATAGTTAGTCTAATCTACAAGTCACTCCTTGTTTCTGTACAGCTCTTAATACTGTTATTTTACACCTGCAGTGGTGCTGCCTGTTCATCTTGTTTAATATGCATACGTCTAACATTTATCCATATACTTAAAAGTAAGGTACCATTGGTTTATGCTCTATTTATTTGCAGTATGTTTCCATCCATTCTTAACGTTAGTTCTGTTGTACTTTATTTCTTTGTGTTCTGGCCCCCAGATTACTACGCTATGAAAGACTTGTTGTTAGACCTGGCATCATTTGGCTTGTTTCCCCTGTCTTTTTGCTTTCTGACCTCCCAGTTTTGACTCTGTTTTTGTTGGTTTAGTGTCTCAGCGCACATTCTCACTGCTGTTCAGTGTTAAAGTGGAAGTGCTCCTGTTGTAAATTGTTATTATGGATTGGTGTTTCCATGATTGGCATATTTGATTTACTGGTAAGCCCCTAGTGAAGTGCACAGAGTGTGCCAGGGCCTGTAAATCAAATGCTATTAGTGGGCCTGCAGCACTGATTGTGCCACCCACATGAGTAGCCCTGAAAAGGTATCTCAGACCTGCCACTGCAGGGTCTGCGCACAGTTTGTAACTGCCATGTCGACCTGGCAAGTGCACCCACTTGCCAGGCCCTAATCTTCCCTTTTCTTACATATAAGTCACCCCTAAGGTAGGCCCAAGGTACCCCTGTGGGCAGGGGGCGGTGTATGTTAAAGGTAGGACATGTACTCGTGTGTGTGGCATGTCCTGGGTGAATTACAGTGCATTTAGTTTTTCACTATGGAAAGGCTATCTGTCCCATAGGATAGAATGGGAGTTTTACTTATAACATCTTATAAGCATAACTTCCCATTGGGACAAGATAGGGAAATGGAGTTTAGTATGCCTGGACTCAGAATGTAAACATGCATCTTTTAGTAAAGATGATTTTTATGTTCTCTGTTACCACTTTTCAAACCTCTGCTGGGTTTGTGGATTGACTGTCTGGCTTTGGAGTGACAGGGGCTGGGGATGTGCATTCTCTCAGACAGCCACTTGGGGGGAGGGTTTTGATGTGTGTCCTGCCTGTCCTGAATGAGTCAGGGCTGGGCTGAATAGACCTGGGCTGCATTCAGAGTAGTGGGAGGAGTTTTCACTAGCGCCTGAATAGGCCTGGTCTGCATTCAGAGTAGTTGGAGGAGTTTTCACTAGCACCTGAATAGGTCTGGTCTGCATTTAGCGTGGGGGGAGCAGATTTCCCTTGCACCTCAATAGGCCCAGTCTGCCTTGGACAATGCTGTCTCCACCTATTGCTGGGAAGCTGGGCCAGAGAGGACCAAACTGGTTTGGACTAAGCATAGACACTCTCTACCTGAGAGCACAAAGGAATTTTGAGTATAAATATTGGGGCCCAGACCCCAGAACTTTAGAACTCGCTGGAATTAAGGAACCTGTCAAGAAGAAGAGCTGGAAGAGCTGCCAGGAGGAGTACTGCCCTTTGCTGTGTTGTTGCTTTGTTGGGTTGGCCTGCAGTTGCTGCTTCTGCCTTGGGTAGTGAAAGGACTGGACTAAACTTTCTTTACTTGTGCTGAGTATTTCCAAAGGCTTGAAGTAGAGCTTGCCTCCTGTTCTGAAGTCTCAGGGACTGCAAATACTTCACCAACCTCTGGGTATCGCTTTTGGAACTGCTGTTTCAGTTGCCACAGAGAACGGAAAAGCAACCGACTCTGTCGCTGGCTCCGTGTCCTGAAGGCACAGCAGAAGGCACCACCGCATCTCGCACCGCAACCCTGGTCTCACCGACAATGACGACTGCCGCCACTGAGCCACTGCTTGCACTGTGATCTGTGGGCACCGCACCGCCTCGCTTCACTTTGCCACCCTGGTCTCACCGACGCCATCCCTGCCTGCTGACTTCAACACCTGTGACTGCATCGTGGCTGGGGGCACCGCTCGTAAGTTTCACGACACACCGCCTCGTCCACACTGCAGTCTGGGCCGACCAAAGCCAGCTCCCGCTAACCAGCTCTGTCGCTTGCACCGCAACCTGCAAGCACCCCATCGAGCACCGCATCGAGCACCGCCTCGCACCGTAAGCCTTGGTCTCACCTATGCCGTCTGGACGATCGTCACTCAGCCGCTGCCTGCACCGCATCGTGAGGGCACCGCACCCGGCATCGCTTCCATTTTGCAATGCAACCGCTATGGTTGCCCCGACCGTCTCGCACCAACGTGCCAGCTGCAACGAGAAAGGTACTGTTCACGAGTCTGTCCACGCTTTAGCTGGCCCTTACCGACGCGGTCGGCTGGAACTGTTAGACTCTGTTGTTTTCAGCATTGCGGTAGCCCCGGACGGAGCTACCGACTCGGAAGAACTGTGTTTTTGAGATATTTCTGAAATTTTAAGGATGTCTTGCAAAGTATATATTTTTAAGTACTGTATGTTGGATTCTTATCATTTTGGTTTTGTTTTGGATATATAAAAATATTGGATATTTTTCTAAACTGGTGTGATGTCCTTTTGTAGTGTTTTCACTGTATTACTGTTGGTTATGTGCAAATGCTTTACACATTGCCTCTGAGATAAGCCTGACTGCTCATGCCAAGTTACCAAGGGGGTGAGCATGGGTTATTTTAGGAGTGTTACTCCCTTATCCTGACTAGAAGGAAAGGTCCCTACTTGGACAAAGGTGCAAACCATTGCCAACTAGAGACCCCCATTTCTAACATTGGTTGTCAGCAGTGAGGATAGGACTTGTGTTTGCAATTGACTTACAGTGGTTGTTGTGCACTACTACCATAACGCAGACCATTACGTGCCACATACTGGTTCTTTTTCTTTTAGGCCTATTTTTGATCTGGCCAGTTTGAACTTGCTACTTCATCATGCCTGAATCAAAAGCATCCTCTGTTGCATCCTTGGAAGTGGCCTTTGAGGAGGATAGGTTGGAATCCTACAACGTGAAAGAGTTGAAGGCTATTTGCAAAAACCTAAAGGTCCAATTCAGAGGCCTCACCAGGAAGGAGGAGCTACAAAATGCGCTGAGGGCCTGGGTAGCAGCCAGACATGTCAGTGGGCAGTCTGGAGATCTCAGTGGGGAGATGGAGGAGCCTATTCCTAGGGTGGATGTGCTTTTGGGAGGGGGGGAACCCTCCAGGCCAGGCAGCAGTGGCTTGTCCCCAGAAGAGCTGGAGGACAGGCGGGAAGCAAGGAAGTTTGAATTGGAAAACTCCGGATGGAGAATGAAAGGAAAGACAAAAGAATAGCCATGGAGGAAAGGAAGATGATCTTAGATCATGAACTTAGTCTTAAGGAGCTGGAGCTAAGGAGTAGGCTCAGCTCAGATGGTGGCAGCAATTCATCAGTGCAGGCAGATAGAATTGTGCAAATCCCCAAGAATGTAGGCAGAGTATTCAAGAAGGGGGATGACATACAAAGGTGGTTTCAGGGTTATGAGGCATCTATCCACATGAATGAGGTCCCTGAGAAGAATTGGGGGGCAGGGGTGTGGCCTCTCTTCCCAGAAGAAGCAAGGGATACCTCAGTGGCTTTGAGTAAGGGGTGTAACCTCACCTGTGCTGACATGAAGGAGGCCCTTCTCACCAGGTATGGTCTTTCTCCTAAAAAGTACAGGGATCCGTTTAGGTCCAGTAAGAGAACTGATGCAAACACTTGGTTGGAATGTGTGGATTTGTTTTGCAGGTCACTGGATGGCTGGGGGAATGGCAGTAATGTGACAGATTTTCAGGGGGCTATACAATTTGCATGGGAGCACTTGTCTAGTGCCCATACCTCAGCAAAAGCTTTTCTTTCTATGGCACTCCTCCTCTGTTCCATGGGGAGTAGTCTCCTGCTAAGGAAGACTACAGGTTGGTCTAGGCCCTCTTCGTTCAGTTGTGAGAGCACCGCTCCCACACCATGCTCTGAAGCGTCAGTCGGCAATACGAATTCCTTGGAGAAGTCGGGTGCCTTGAGCACAGGCACCGTGCACATGGCTGCCTTCAGGGCATCAAAAGCTTTCTGGCAGGGCTCAGTTCAGATCACCTTCTTGGGCTGCTTCCTGGAAGTCAGCTCTGTTAAGGGGGCAACAATGGAGCCATAGCCCTTAACAAATCTCCTGGTGAGGCCTAAAAAGGCTCTCACCTCTATCTGGGTCTTGGGGGGCTCCCAAGCCAGAATGGTGTCAATCTTGGGCTGTAGGGGCTACCTGGCCGCCTCCTACCTGGTGTTTCAAGTACACCACAGAGCCCTGCCGGGAGAGGGTGTGGCCTAATGGCCAGAGCTGCCGACTTTGAAGTTGGGGAACCTGGTTTGAGTCTTGGCGTCGACTCAACATCCTGTGATTCAGGGCAAATCACTTAATCTCCCCGTGCCTCATGAAAAGTGCTGGCGTTGCTGATTAAGTGCCGGTGCTGAGCACCGGAAACCACCGGCTCAAATTAAGCACTGCTCCTTATGCTTGCATTGTTTGCATAATTTTTGTTAAAATTAGTCTTGGTTCAAGCAGAAGATGTCTCACAGGAACTGTGAAATTGGATTTGTGCTACAGCTTCATGTGCTGTGCAAGCAATGTTCACCATGTGACTTTCGAAACTGTTTGGACAGTACATTGAGCTAATATCTCAAATGACCTTTGTACATGAGGGCATACATTTAACTTAGATGACCACCCAAACCAAATTTGCACGAGAAATATGCATAATCCGAATAGAACCAATTTGTAATTTAACTGGCCCCTAATCCCAGTTGCATCCCTTCCCCAGTTGCTTATTGTTATACCTTGTTACCATTAGTTTGTTGATTTAATATCTACTATGGTTTGGCATTGTAGAGCTGTGTGTTAAGCCGGGTGCTAAGATCCAGGTCCATATACTGCGTTTATTCTGAATTGTGCTTCTTGAGTTATGAAAATGCTGTTGGTTTGATGGAGCACCACTGAGTGATCGCATACATCTTGGTGAGGTTGTAGCGTTTTACTGCCAGGCAGTGTAATATTAGTGCTGTCAGTGTACAAGATGAGGGAGTTTTAATCTTGGATCCTTGACTAACTTGGAGAGTGGTGGTTGTTGTTTGCCAGATGAGTTTGATTTAAAATTGATTGGTGTTGGGGTGATCCTTAGTGTACGACCCGTGTGTCAATACATACCCCGCCAGAGAGTTCTGCAGCGTACAGACCCAAACTTTCTCTGACAGGATGGGATATGATCTTACACTGAGGATAGATCATACCGTGTGGTGTTGACTCAACTTCAACTTCACAATGATTATATTTAATGGGGGAGCTGCTCATTTATGGTGTAGCCAGATGGTTGGTTGTTTTCCTGGTGGTGAGATTTATGGAGTCAAAACGTGAACTATTTTAATACTATGACTGAAACCTGAACTGATTAGTGAAGAGCCTTGAGGACTGTGTTGACTCTTGCTGCACATTTGTTTATTTTGATTCACAATAGATCCACAGTTTTTGCAAACATTCTCTTATTCATTTGGCACTGAGCACTGCCCCATCTACACTACAACGTTGATTCGAATATGTGTTTGTGAAAAAAATTATACAGTTGGGTGATATTGCCATACATTTGAGCTTGTTTCGATTATTATTTTCAATATTTCATAAATTCAGACTGCCACTGAAATCTGGTGAAGATACTCAGGGCCCCTGGAATTATGCAGTTGTGCTTCTGCAGCATTTTTAGCATAATTATAGATTGGCTGCATTTGCCACATAATCTATCATCTGCTGCATAATCTGCAGTTTTTTAACAAAAACATTTTTGTTTCTAGATCAAACGCTTCAAAAGTTACTAAAAATGCAGCAGCAAACGTTGCTGCACAGTGAAGGGCCCTTTGCAAAGGTTGACTGCTCACCTTTCGGTTGCTTATTACTATATTTAAGTGTTAAACTGGTACTGATGAAGCACAACCAATGCCCAGACAGTGTTAACAAGTGTTAACAAGCATTTGCAATGCAATCGGTCTCACCTTTGGGAACTTATAAGCATTTAGCGATGCAGCACATTATTTAACATTACTGCAACGTAGCCTCGCTCACATGTATTTTCAGCACAACATCCCCAGTGGATGATAATCACCACAATATAGGGAAGACCCAACGACTTTCGGTGATTATTATATATAAAAAAAATTAAATCACAGAAGCACAAAGCAGGCATTGAGGATCTCTACTTGCCTTTCAGTGCCATGATGCGGGAACATGCACTGGAATGTGTTTGTTTAACCTGTTATGCCCTGGCGATTTGCCTGTAGAAAAGGGCCTCCGAGAGATGTGCTTGATTTAAGGAGACATGCGGGTTAGCCATGCATCTTGCAGATCTAGATTTTTTTCCACTTAATTCCACAGAAGATTATCAGTTAATTTTCTAGCCTGAATCCTGTTTTAGAATGTCCCTCTTCTGTCCAGCTGGCAGCATGAATGGATGCATTGAAATGCGCATTTGCATCCTCCCGTGGATGAATGGCGCTTTAAGGTCTGCTAACACCATAACCACACAAACCTGGCTCATTTAGTGATAAACGAGTTTCTTAGCTGAGGGCTCATGCACGTTCCGTGCTTGTGTCATGCCTTGCACACTGTTGGTCTCTCACTTGTGCCAATTGGCAGTGATTTGAAAATTCAGCCTGGTGCATAGGCAAGAGATGTGTTTGTCACTATTTCCAAGAAGCATGCACTTTTAGAGGATAATTTACAAAAGATTGTTGACGCTCGTGTAATTTTTACATTTAAAAAAATATAAGTTATGATCGGATGACTCAGGCAAAAAGAAGTCACACAATGTACGTGCAACCTATACATTCGTAAGTCACACTAAGATGAGTAGACGAGCCTTCTCCGGGTAATGTAAACACCGAGCTCAAGGCAATGCAGTGGAAACAGTGTGAGGAAGCCACATATGTGGCTATTTACAAACATTCACCCTGCTTTTCCAGCACTTACCTGCACTTCTACAAGTATGCCTGAACAATCCAGGAAAGAGTAATAATATCCCACACTGCCACAGGGTGGGAGGAGGAAGAAAAAACATTTAAGTGAAAGAAGCATTCTATGAAATTGAGAAAAGGGAAGAAAAAGAAAGCATGTCAACGATTTTACTAATCGCGCAATTAAAAAGGTTTCCAATAAGAAAAATGCACGAAGGTGCAAAATTATTATTTGAGCTCTCTCCCAATATTCACCAGTGTATGCATCAAACTGCCACAGGTGGTTAAAAAGGCAGGGTCACCAGATCATTCCATGTCAGGGGCCTTTAGCGAACAAAGCAAAGTATTATGGATTAAGGGCTTGAAGCGTGGTCTGTGTTTGGACATGGTGCTGTCTGGTATTTTTAAGAAGTATCTCAGACTCTGCACTCCTGCAGTCTTTGAACACAGTGCTGGGAATCCCACCAAGGAGTACGGTGTGCAAATTGCTGTAGCAGTATTTCTTTGCAACAGATACCCGACGCCTTGGAGATAGAGAGCATGGCCTGAATTCACACGTGTTATCAAACAATTCGATAGTTAAATAAAGTGTTCCGCACCTGACAGCCAGATACCTCAAGGAGTTCAACGCTCACAGCTGACATCAGCGTATCACTAGTTCCAGTCTCGGGAAGGCAAACTCAGCTGTGCAAAGTTGGGAAATGTCGAGTTAGTTCTGAACCAGCGACCCATAGCTGAAAGACTCAGCAACCCTTCGCTGAACCCTCATGCACTGAATACCAATTAATTCTAGACTAACCTGACAGATTTATGCATGAGCTGGAAGACTGACTGCTGTTGTGCGATTACCAACTCGTGAACAGTGAATTTTAATTATACAGAATGTCAGGAAAAAAAAGCCTTTAAGCAGAAATCTCCAGTACACCAATGGAGAGGTCCAATCCAAGGCCCGGAGGTACTTCGATATGCAGAAGTAAAATGTATTGCTGTTAACCAAGCACACCGCTAACATTTAGGTTACCTGGCCAAGGAGGATGCAACAGTGGAGACCTGGAGGAGCCCGTGCCTTCCTCGGAGCCGCAGAACAGCAGCACTTTCGGGATGCACGGGCCTTGGCGGACATATTGGAACAGGATCTCTTTGGGAACACGTTCGTGAAAGGAGACATGCAAGCGTGCAGCAGTCTGCGAAAACATGTTTTATATGTCCCAGGAAAAGAAGTCATATGCGCAATGAACACTTCGGGAATATTTGCAACAACCACAAAACCGAAGGAACCGTATTTGTATTTCGGCGAAATTTTAATAATAAATGCACAAAAACACTTACATTTTCCATCAAACTAGCGTTACATCGAAATCTGTTTTAAATGCGCACACACCTTTCTACAAGAAAAAAGGGTGCGGGCGCCAAGAAGTCTGTAAAGTGTGAGCCGTTTCAAAAGGAAACGTGTTTGTATTTCGGCGATAATATAAGAATAAATGCACAAAAAGCATAGGCAGTAAACAAATAGCTCCCGGACGCTGCCACTGGTCATCATACTAGCCCCATACCGATAAAAATATTTGTAACTGCTTGAAAGTGAAAGCGCGCATGGTGCGCTGAATGTGAGCAAAGCACGTCGTCATGCTTGAAGTAGGAGAAACTCAATAAAGAAAATAATTTAACACATACCGTGTAACAACCGAAGTAAAGGGGCCAGTAGCCATGGGAGGATACAAATGACGACATGGCAGTACTAAGGAGGGACTAACAAGCCTATTAAGGAATCAAACACCAGCATTTACAAAGGACAAAAATACACAAGCCAATGAAAAATATGGGCGGGGCTTCTCCTCCGTACTCTACCTACAACAGATCGCCAGAGCAGCGCTTGCGCGCTGGCTCGACCTAAAAATGACAAAATGATGAAGTAATACTATCACAAATGTGGCGGATACGTTTTTTTTCTTGCCTCATAATTTACTCAACACTGACACATAATTTGGCCCTCCCCTGCCACATAATTCCTGTGGCCTGGAGAAACGTTTTCAGCTCCATGTAGGAGTTCAGGGTAGTATATTAACCACACTCATTGTAAAGAAACCTCCAGAACCACTGTATCATATTGCATACCCAAGAGTTTTTAAGGTAGATGGGTCTGATCAGGAACCAGAGCAGCTGGTAGATGATGGGACCAAGCATAGTGACGGAGGATGCCTCTTAGTCTAGTGAAGACCAAATGCCAGTAAAAAAGGTAAAGAAGAATAAAGACAGTGCAGAGCCTGTATACTCAGATCCATGAATGTCCAATCCAAAATGACTAGAGTGTTTGGGCAAGCGTGCAAGGATGGTTACATTATTCATCATGGTGCTCCGAGCAGCATTGTTCCGAGATGTTAGTCGTGACAATGTCTGTGCACCACCCATCTCTGCTAAGTTTAAGGCCAAATGCTAATCTGTGCTGAGTAAGACAAGCACCAGGGATCGGGAACATCCATGGATGAGTACCATGAGATGGAGAACTCGTGTATAAATACAAACAGTGTGAAGCTTGCTTGCATCTGCTCTGTTATCGGATCTCAGTGCTGAGTGGTGCCCTTCTGAATGTCTTCTCTATGTGACCTCAGTGCTGACTGGTGCCCTTCTGAATGTGTCCCCTATGTGATCTCAGCGCTGACTGGTGCCCTTCTGAATGTGTCCTCTATGTATTCTCAGTGCTGACCGGTGCCCTTCTGAATGTGTCCTCTATGTGACCTCAGCGCTGACTGGTGCCCTTCTGAATGTATCCTCTCTGTGATATCAGTGCTGACTGGTGCCCTTCTGAATGTATCCTCTATGTGATCTCAGCGCTGACTGGTGCCCTTCTCAATGTGCCCTCTATGTGACCTCAGCGCTGACTGGTGCCCTTCTGAATGTGCCCTCTATGTGACCTCAGTGCTGACTGGTGCCCTTCTGAATGTATCCTCTATGTGACCTCAGCGCTGACTAGTGCCCTTCTGAATGTGCCCTCTATGTGACCTCAGTGCTGACTGGTGCCCTTCTGAATGTATCCTCTATGTGACCTCAGTGCTGACTGGTGCCCTTCTGAATGTGTCGTCTATGTGATCTCAGTGCTGACTGGTGCCTTTCTGAATGTGTTCTGTATGTGACCTCAGCGCTGACTGGTGCCCTTCTGAATGTGTCTTCTGTGTGATCTCAGCTCTGACTGGTGCCCTTCTGAATGTGTTCTGTATGTGACCTCAGCGCTGACTGGTGCCCTTCTGAATGTGTCTTCTGTGTGATCTCAGCTCTGACTGGTGCCCTTCTGAATGTGTTCTCTATTTGACCTCAGCGCTGACTGGTGCCCTTCTGAATGTGCCCTCTATGTGATCTCAGCGCTGACTGGTGCCCTTCTGAATGTGTCCTCTATGTGAGCTCAGCGCTGATTGGTGCCCTTCTGAATGTGTCCTCTATGTGACCTCAGCACTGACTGGTGCCCTTCTGAATGTGTCCTCTATGTGACCTCAGCGCTGACTGGTGCCCTTCTGAATGTGTCCTCTATGTGACCTCAGCGCTGACTGGTGCCCTTCTGAATGTGTCCTCTATGTGACCTCAGCGCTGACTGGTGCCCTTCTGAATGTGCCCTCTATGTGACCTCAGCGCTGACTGGTGCCCTTCTGAATGTGTCGTCTATGTGACCTCAGCGCTGACTGGTGCCCTTCTGAATGTGTCCTCTATGTGACCTCAGCGCTGACTGGTGCCCTTCTGAATGTGTCCTCTATGTGACCTCAGCGCTGACTGGTGCCCTTCTGAATGTGTCCCCTATGTGATCTCAGCTCTGACTGGTGCACTTCTGAATGTGTCCTCTATGTGATCGCAGCGCTGACTGGTGCCCTTCTGAATGTGTCCTCTATGTGACCTCAGCGCTGACTGGTGCCCTTCTGAATGTGTCCTCTATGTGACCTCAGGGCTGACTGGTGCCCTTCTGAATGTGTCCTCTATGTGATCTCAGCGCTGACTGGTGCCCTTCTGAATGTGTCCTCTATGTGATCTCAGCGCTGACTGGTGCCCTTCTGAATGTGACCTCTATGTGATCTCAGCGCTCACTCATGCCCTTCTGAATGTGTCCTCTATTTGATCTCAGCACTGACTGGTGCCCTTCTGAATGTGTCCTCTATGTGATCTCAGCGCTGACTGGTGCCCTTCTGAATGTATCCTCTATGTGACCTCAGCGCTGACTGGTGCCCTTCTGAATGTGTCCTCTATGTGATCTCAGCACTGACTGGTGCCCTTCTGAATGTACCCTCTATGTGATCTCAGCACTGACTAGTGCCCTTCTGAATGAGTTCTCTATGTGAGGCATTTTATAGTGTATAGTGATATTTGGGTGGATTCATAGACACCAGTATTGTTTTTGTAGTGTGGGAAAGTGACATTGGTGTGTCAGTTGTGTCGTATTGTTTGTTGTATTGATTACAAGGTTATTGCTTCATTGATGTGTTATAAGTGCAAGGTGCATTATTATGAGGTAAGTGTTGGTGGGAAACATATTGCCATATGAATTGCATTTTTTGCTGTAGTTGTTGCGTTAATGGTGTTATTGGTACATTGTGTATGTTGTGTTATACTGATGATAGACTTACTGATCTACGGGTTATGTGTACATTCCAGTTGAGGTATCCTGGCAATGTCATTGGTTTCAAATAGTTGTGCTGAAATGATTGTGTCAGTTTTTCAGCTGGGAGATTAAAGTGCTTTCCAGCAAGGGTCTGGAATCCCTAGCGCCTAATGCCCAGAACATATTGCTTGTGGTCAAGGACAACAAGATTTCACGTTTAATTTGTCCAGTGACGAAGAAGGCCTTACCCCCTACAGCACAATCTTTAGGCTGCCAGTTTATATCACGACAGTGTGTTTATGGAAAAGAGGATTGCTTGCTGCAAAAGGAATATTTGCGTGTATAGGTGAGCCAGAACAGTATATATGGTTCATTAACACAAAGGGGCCGATTCCGATCTGGGCCGGAAAACTCTCCGACCGAGCCGGATCCGGAGAGATTTCCGACCGAGCTGGACTCCTGCAGTCCGACCGAGCGAGTACTATGCGGCCGCATGCTGCCGGACTCGATTCGGTCGGACTCCCATTGAAGTCAATGGGAGCCGGCCGTACGACGCGTACATGGGCTCCCATTGACTGAATGGGTACGTCGCGAACAGTGGGGTCCCCTACAGTGGGTACGCGTCGGTGCGACTCGCATCGTACATGCATGTTTAGGGGGGACCCTTGGGTCCCCCCTGTGTTCGACTCGTGCGGCTACGCGTGCAGGGGGGTCCGACACGGACCCCCCAAGTCCGGCTCTGGGTGCTTTTGCGAGCAGGACGCTCCGACTCGATCCGGCTGTCCGACGCGTCCATCGTACTCGCTCGGTCGGAAAACGTCTCCATTGCGTGGTGCGATTCGTGTCCGTACGAGTCGGTCGGAGCGGTTTGGACCCGGGAACGAGTCGGTCGGCGATTTCGCGTACACTCGCATCGTACATGCTCGCTCGGACGACTGTACGAATCGGTCGGAAACAAGGTCTCCGACTCGAATCCGGTAAAGCCGAATCCGATTCGGTGCCCTACCGGCCGAGATCGGAATCGGCCCCAAAGTCTTAACTGTTAGGGTGAGTGCTTTAAGCTTAGCCTGAAGGTAGAGGTTACAATATAAAAATATGTACACTTTTGCAAAATCTGATAGTTTGTGGCAATCTATAATGCTCCCAGAATGATCCTTTATTACATGGAAATACATGTAGAAGAATGGAAGTAATATTTGTAATTATTTGTTTTCAAAATAAAATGTAATATTTGACAAACAAGAGACAAAGTTTACAATACATTTTGCTAAACTATCATGCAATTTTCTAGGACAAATTTAAATACTATTTCTCTAAGGCATCATTTAGATCATGCTTAAGACATATTTATTATTTAAAAAAAAAATAATAATAATAATAATGAAGGAGAATCCTTGTGACCACATTAAGGCCAACTTGGAAAAAATAAATTAGAGAACACATTCATAAAGAATGTCCTAAAAATTAACCCTCAGTTCTATAATCTTGTATTGGTGCAGATTTATGACTTTCAGGAATCAAAAGAATTTACAGAAATAAGCCTGGCAACCGTATTCCTAGCAATTTATATGAATTTAAATTTATTTGCACATGTGCAAATCTAAAAAGAGGCAAAAATTCACTTGTTAAAACTTTATTTTACTTTTTCCTTCTGGGGGAAATATTTTCCTGCATGGAGAAACTTCTTTCCATAAACCTCATATTCTTTCTTTGGAAAGGGGACCTTCCCACCTTAGTAAAAGTTTTACTCCTGCCTTTGCTTCTTGTTCCAGGATAAGAAACGGTTGAAGAGGAGTAGTTTAATTCATTCATACATATAAATTTGTAGGAGTGCACCAGCTCACAGGGCACTCCAGCCCCGGAACTACCACTTCCAGACTACTTCTAGCCCCTGTAAATTTAATACCTCACACGGAAGTCTTCATGTGAGTAAATCCATTTATAAGCTCATAACCAACATTTGCACCTGTAAACCAACTATAAATGCATAAATAGCTCTGAGAATCTTCCCCATAACATTTTGACTCTAACAAGACTTTGCAGAATTAATCTGGTTGTAAAAAGTAAACTTGCCATTGCTCTAGGGCGTGGTATATTCTAAACAAGGGAACTCCATCACAGTGGGATGAAGTGATTTGTCCATGAATTACAGAGTGGTCAAGTAGAGAAAGTCATACGGAGTGGTCCCGTTGATCTTCAGTTGGCAATCTAGGAACTGGATTAAAGAAAACCTGGGTTTATTTACATTAACATTTTGTGAAATTAAGTGAATGTTTAAAAGTTAATTTGTTTGAGCTGTTCACAAGACACTTTATCAGAAATTAAAGTAAGAAAGAGAGCAATGGTACAATTAGAACAATTATATATCCTGAACTCTGCTGCTATGAACAGAACTTCAGAATAGCATACTGCCATATTCAGAGCCCTACTTTGATCAAATACATGTTCTAAACAGAACCCATTTATAAACAGACTGTGAATGAGGGCACAGAACACTGATGCAGAGGTACTGTCACGTACCAGTGGCAAAAGGGCTTACAGTGAACAGGGAAAGTTACAGGTGACACTGTAGAGGCACCAAATAACTTTCCAAGAACTTATAGCGGGAAAGGTTTGGCATTCACAGGGTTGGATTGGGAACACGTAATTTCTCTAGGAACATGTGTAGATATGACAGAGAGCCAGAAACAGAAGACACTTTGAAATAGAATGAAGTAGGACAAAGTAAATTTTTTGTTTGTGTGTGTTAATTAGCACTGTGAATGCAGTCTCAAATATAAAGTGGAGCAGTCATCCAGGAGCTGTGGTATTGGTGGTCGAGGGGTTGGACTTAGAGGGGGGAAGTAGTGCTAACATATTTTCATTAAAAAGTAGTAGAGGTTGTGAAAATCATAGGTGGGGTCAGAGTGGAGGGGATTGAGCTGCAACTTGGAACAATTGGCCCATTATGCCTAAGGATAAATGGAAGGGTGGGAGACATCCTTAACTCTCAGATGTGCGTGTGAGGAACACAAAGATGAGTTGAGGTGGGATGGAAGACTGGGGTTATAGTGAGGGTGTGTGTTGGGGCTCATGTAGATGAGGGGATAAATCAAGGTTTTTAATGGAACATCATCTGAGGGATGGGGTGAATTCAAGGGTGTGGAAGTCAAATGTAGCAAGTGGTGGTTGGCAAAGGAAGAGAAATGAAGATGCCCATCCCCTGTCACAAAAGAGAACCAAATGTTGCTACATTAGAGAAACGGTTGAGAGACGAGAAGGGGAGAGCTCTGAGTCATGAGGGGTAATGACTTCCTTTCGAGGGGCCTGTCTTGTTGTTTTTTTTATGTAAATATGTGGTGACAGGAAAGGAGCATTGAACTGTGATGACGGAGAATGAGGCTGCACTTGACACCTGTGAAAAACTGCACAGATGTAGTCAATGCTATTTTAGCCTGGCTTCCAGGTGTGACTGGGGTTGTTGGTAAGACACAGCTACACGTATCCGGCAGAAGACCATGAATACCCCAAGACACAGGTCTGCAATGCTCGCGTTGATTGCAAACCCGTTTCATAACAGGTCAGCAAGCAGGAGTTTGGTGTAACGAGGGAAAGCTGTGGGCCAAAAATCAGGGCATCTGAAGGAGGCATCAGGTCCTTCCATTGAGTAATGGAATCCTGTATGTGATGGAAAGAAGCACGGTGATGGAAGGGAAGTGGCTCGTCAACACTTATCTAACATAGCCAGAAAGGGAGTAATTATACAAAATGGCCCTGATATGATAAAGCCAGTCAGGATCCAGAATTAATGCAAGGTTAGAAACAAAGGGCCTCATTTACAATATTTTGATGCACAGCAGCACAGCAAGCCTTCCTGCTGTGCTGCTGCATGTTAAAAGAAAAGGGCAGGAATGAGTTATGTCTATAAGATACAGCGCATTCCTGTCCTTTTCCCCTGCGCTGGCGCACAATGGGCTGCTATTCGCTAACACAGGCACCCTTGCGCCATGGTGCAAGGGTGTCTGCGTTGCAGGGGTGATTGTTTTTGTGAAGGAATGGACACCCCTCTGTACAAAAACAATCATGAGAGGCGTTTTCCCCTTTCTATGTGTGCTGCAGAATGCATAAAGGTATTTCTCCTTGTTGCACCTCCCTTACGCCTCCCCTGGGGAGGCGTAGTAATCTGATGCATTCCCAGGTTTACAAAACCTTGTAAATCTGGGAATGCATCAGATTCCATGGATGTTGCGTGGGAACACCCACAGCAACGCCTATGGAACGCCCCTTTCACGCAGAGTAATGGTGAAAGGGGCCCATATTTACAAGGCAACGAAAAGCCACGCAGGGTGGCTTTACATGGCCTTGTAAATATGGGCGGGCACACTGTGCCACAATGCGTCAAAGAAAGTGACGCGCTGGCGGCGCAATGGGCTTGTAAATAAGCCTCAAAGTCTTTAACAGTGATCTGTATCTTTGATTGGTGGAACTACCGCAATCATCGACTTGACTAACTTGCTTGTCACAGCCACCTGTCACACAATGCTTGGACTGTCTGCTAGCCTGGAAGAATTGCTGGTGTTTTCCAGCTGAGGGTGCAAATGTGGCTATGCTGTTACCACCAAACGCATTCCCTCCACGGACAATATCATTAGTAACAAAAGATGGGGAGAATCTGTGCCAACCCATCCTCCAGCTGATGACACAAAGGTTGCCCTGAGTTTTAAAGATGACCATAATACACTCTGACACTTTGTACAAACTGTAAAGGACGGTGGAAAAGTCAAATATTAACTTTTTTCCATACTTAAAGCTTTGAAACTGATGGAGAGCCAAGATAATGAGTAGCACGTCATTTCTATGTGTGGTAAATTTCTGTTTTATGATTTGTGGTTTGTTACATTTATGATGTATAGATTATATCTTGTGGTTTGTCTGGTACGCAACAGAAGTCATACAGCTGTCTGATATAATAAGTATTTTCTAGATTTTTGTATTCTTGATCAGATGTGCCTGGGACAAATCTTGAGACAAACTCATTTTTTATTAATCCACTGCTGGGATTCGATTTGGCCCTAATTCTGACTTGTCATAGTTTCTGAACAACTTGGGCAATAGTTTAGTGATTTCCGCTTAATTGTATTTCATTCGTGACTATAAGTAGACAACCCTAAAAGGCTTTTCAACTCTTTAATTACAACTCTGGGATATCACAGAATACAGCAATCTGTGCACCATAAAAATAGAAAATCTTTGATATGCAGAATCTTTGACAGCACCTTTTCAATCCCTAATCCCCTGCACATAATTAGCTTTCTGCTACCTAATGAAACTCCAAACCTGACATCCTGCCCCTACCTACAACTCTACCCCTTCATAAGTCACCTTAACTGGTGCAAGACCTCAATCCTCCTCAAAACAAAACCTATAACTGGCCACCTTCTTGGCAAAACCCCTGCCTTGTCTCCTGTCCCATACTTCCCACTTTAAACTAGCCTCGTGCATAGCAGCCTACTTTCACCATTCCCCCAAACATCCCCTTATGTGTTTTCTAGCCACCACCCCCTTGCAAACAATGCTCAAAACTGGCAACCTGCCCCTTCCTGCCTCCCTCTAATTAAATGACAAACCTGGAAACCTGTCCCAACCCTCCAACTGACACAAACCCCAAACTTGTGCCCTATGCCTTCTCCAAGCAAACAAGCACCACAGCACCAAGGTACCTATGGGGGAATATTATGCTCTATAAGTAACACATTCGCTCAATTATGTAGCGTGCTGCCCCAGCGCTTCAACTGCAAAAAGTAACCCCATACATGGTGTCCTGTCCACACCCCTGTAAATAAACTTCACACCTGGGCCCATATTTACAAGAAATTTCCATCAAGTGTGCATTACTCTTTTTAATGTAAACCCAAAGCAAAGTGTAGTGATGGGATTTACATTCCAATGCAAATCCCAGTTTGCAATGGAATTTAACCAGAAGTAATGAAAAGCTGGGGAATGCACTGCCTCACATTACTTTGGATCAAGGGGGCATTGCATGGGGGTGCATGTGTGTTCTTGTGCAACCTCCCAGGGTCTTTCATGCAAATCCCTATCTACAAAGAATTGTAGAGAGAAATTGGCACCAAATTCCTCTGTCTCCTCGAGGCAGGCATGAGGATAAAGGTTTTCATTTCTCTTCGTTTTTCCCTTTATGTATGCATGATGCATGCTACAGCACACATACAAAGTGGAAAATGACTTAAAGCATAGATTTTGTACCGAAAGGAACCCATTTCTGTACAAAAACTATGCTAACCACACCGCATACACCCTTGAACTATGGCACAAGGGTGTACGCTGCGGCTTATGGCAGTCAAAAGTGTGCCAGTACAGGGAAAGAGAAGATAATCACCACGCAAATATTAAACAAGGCACTGTCCTGCTCTCTCCTGTTCACGCAATGCAGCACAGTAACTTTACTTGCTTCACTGCATTGCATGATTTTTAAGCCTTTGGCCTTTGTGTCTTATGATTCTATTAGCCAACAGCAGACAAAATCCTTACATGGCATTCAGTTCTGCCCCTCTTTTTCTAAAGAACCCCCATACTTGGAATCTATTTTACACCTTTCCACTGCAAACAAATTCCACTCCTGTCATCCTGCCCAGTCATTCATCTCAAACAATCACATACATATGGCCCTGCCCCATCCCATTCAAATATACAACATGTGTGTACTGCCCCACTTCTGCACTTCAGATAAACACCACACCTACCTATTGTACTGCCACCACTCCTCTGCCAGCAAACTAACCAATACCGGGCTCTTGACCTCAACCCCTCTCTCAAACAAACTGTGTACCTAATGATCTGCTCCACCTAGCCCTCTGATATTAAAGTACATGCATGGCATTCTGCCCCCTCCCCCAACCTTCCAATAATGCCTTATCATTCGACCTTCCCAAATTCTTTCCTTGCAAAGAAACCCTAATTCAGGCATATGTCCCCTCAAAACAAACCTCATGCATGGAGATCTGCCCTTATTTCTTGCTCTCAAAAGAAGGTAATCCCAGGTGTCCAGACACCACTTGGTGAACAATGCATATACCAGACATCTTGTCCCAACCACTTTCCTCAACAGTAACACCAGGCCTGGCCAGCTATCCTTAGACCTTTCCATAAACAAATGTTATACCTGGCACTTTGACCCTACCAAAGATCATTTCTACTGTCCTGCCCCCATTCTCTTTCAAGATGTTCCAGAACGTTGCCTGACCAGATGCCTCTCCCCCTAAAAAACATCATCGCTTGTGTACAGACCCCACTGGTCCACAGGCAAGCAAAACTATACATAATATGTTGCCCAACCCATCCTTCACACAAACCATTTAGCTAGTGTTCTGCCCCAAATCTCCCATGTTAAAAAAATAAAACAAACACAAACCTGATATTCTCTCCCACTACTAGAAATGCTACAAAAATATACTTATTGTACTGCTACCATCTCAACCTTGAAAACTAACTTCATACCTAAGATCCTGCCAGACCATCTCTCTTGAAGCAAATCCTTTATGAGGTGATCTACACCCACCTCTCCCCTTCCAAACAAACACACAGCTGTTGGCCAGATCCCATCCACCACTTGGCATAAAATCAGATGGCCGGCATCCTGCTCCCACCGCTCCCCTCCACACCAGTTCGGAACCTCGCATGCTGGCCTCAGCCCTTCTCATCACAAAACTGTATGCATGAACCACTGACCACCACCCCAAACAACTCATATAAAGATCCATACCTGGCATTCTAGCACTACATATTTTCCAAAACAGAGGCCATGCCTGGCATTCTATCACTACATATTTTCCAAAACAGAGGCCATGCCTGGCATTCTGCTCCCACTCCTGCTGCTTTCATTCTTTAAGGTTTGAGCCCAGGATCCACCTAAGGGGAGGGGCATTGGTATTGTTTGGAGTAATGATAATGAATTTGTTTTTCTTCGGACTTAGTTTTAAAAAAGTGCTAGGACAGCCATATCAAAGTCATTTCAGTGTTTTATGTTTTGATATTTGAGCTTTGTTCTGAGCAAGTTTTTACCAGTGCACATTGAGGCCTAGTTCTCTGATTCTGAATTTTTTCTTACTGGTTGTACATAAAGCTTAAAAAGTGTTGGAGCCAATGCAGAGTCTTCAGTACAATATTGTTTAATAGTCTTGGTTCGGAGGAGTAGTTTTTCATCTTTATTGTCAGGGATCTGTCACTTAGGTAGGACGTAATTCATTCCACGATAATGTCGTCCATTGCTATCATTTTTGGAGTCTGTTGAGAAGAATCTGTGGTTGGCTGTGCTAAACTCTGCTTGCATGTCTCTCCTTTTCCTGGGATCTTCAGTTCTACTTCACTTACTATCAAGGTTGATGTCTAAATGCAGACAGATTTGAGTCTAGTAGGTTATTTTTACAGATGTGTTCTTTAAGATGTAGGCTATTTATTGTTTTGCGCAGAAACAGTAGACATGTTACTGCTGTGCAAGCGTTGAACTCTTCTTTGTCTGTGGGTGGCTTTTTTTAAACCTGGTTTGCTGCTTTGATTTGTCCTTCTGAGGCATTCTGGGAAGGTTCCATACTTATGGGAGGAGGTAATGATTTTGATCCTGCCTGGGAATTTGTGAGCTGTTAAAGTTTTGGTTAGTAAGGGTGGGATTAGGTTTCTATCATGATACTATGCACATGGCTTTCTCATAGATTTTTAGGGTATAGAGTCCTGTCCAGCAACGTATTTCCCTTTTAGCTCTATATTTGTGACGTATTGTCCTGGATCTGTGCGATGCCATTCCTGACCCTTTCTATCTTCTTGAATAAGACTTTGAAAATTGTTGCACTTATGACACTGCAGGAGCAGGGGGGCAAGTTCTTCATCCGCAGGGCAGTTATGCTCCATGTGGGACCCGGGATAATTAGATAACAACACAAATGTTTGTTCTTAGCCAGTGAGTTAATGAGGGTTTATGAAGAATGAAAGTGCAGGGTTCACCGCATGTTGGGTATATTGCTGCTGTCACTGATGTAGCAAAGGAGTGTAGTTACTTATTCTGTGTCATAAATGTACATTAAAATGTATTGATATTTGTGGAGGGAGCATCACGAGAGAATTACGTTCAAGGAGCACAAAATATGCGTTTAATAGCTGAAAAGCTGTTGGAGAGACTAGTCTTGCTATATTCTCTTTCTTTCCCTTTGTTGCTCCCTCTCCTTTTATTCCCTTTCTCCCCTTTATGTTGTTTTTTCCCTTTTTCAATTCTCTTCTCTTTTGTTATTTGTTGTGCCATTGTGCTCCCCTTTCAACTTTTCTTTCTCCTCTTCCCTTTCTTGCTTTCTCTCACCCCTTTAACTTTCTCTTTGTTCTCTTCTTCTTTTCTTGTCCTCGTACCTCTCACCTTCCCATAACTCATGCCTTCTCTTCTTCCCTCTTCTACTTTTTCTTTCCTCTCCTCATCTTTTCCTCTTTCTTTCTCTCACCTCATGTTTTTATACCCTCTCCTTGTTTTTGCGTGTCCTCTTCCCCATCCACTTTGCTCATTCCTTTCTTCCCTTCTGCAGTCCCATTACATTATTTTGTTCTCCCATTGTTCGTTTTCATCTTCCTCTTGCTGTCTTCCCTATTTCCATTACCCCTCTTCACAATTTGATGATCTCTACTGTTACGTCTCTCCCTTTTTCTCGCCCCTCCTTTTGTTTGCTCTCCTCTTTCTTTACCTTCTTTACATGAGCTCCATCTTTTCATCCCATCCTCTTCTACCTCTTTCATTCTGCTGTCCACCTTTCTCTACGTCTTTCTCTTCTCCCCTTCCCTATTCATGTCTTCTCTCAATTTTTTCTCTCCTAATTTTCTCTACCTTATTATCTTTGTTTTCTTTCCTCTCTCACTTTTGCTCTTGTCTTTCCTCTTTTCCTTATATTTTCTCCTAATGCACTTCCCATCTCTTTAACGCAGAGCTTCACAGCACATCTGATCCCACACACCTAAATTCCTCGCATACCTGATAATAATTGGTCCACCAGTATTACACCATCTTCATGTCACCCCGCCCATCACTCCACTTCCTCATGCTGGCTCCTCCCACATTTAATTACGCCCTGATACAAAGGTCCCCCTTCCTCTCACCTCTTCACTCTTCTCTACTTTCACTCCACTTATAACTCTCTTGTCCCCCTGTCTTCCTCCCACACTCCCCATTCCCCCCACCACCAACTACTATACATGGCTCCTGGCCATCTTCCACATCAGAAGTCGACATCACAACTTCCCCCACAACAATACACCATATGCTATACCATTTCTTATAATCTCACCTCACATAACAATATGATACTTCTGCATTTGGCTAATATACTCTCTACTGTGGATTACTCTCTTTCTTTTGCTCTTTCTTGCCTTTGCCCCTCCTGCTCACTGTTCTCACCTGCTCCCGACCATCACTTACTCAACAACACACCACCACTAAAACTCAATCTCCAAATAAAACTCACCAGCTACTTCATCTATGGTCCCTACTTTGCCTTCTCTTCTTACTCTACCTCATTATTCCATGGCCAACAACCCAGGCCACAGCATATCATGGTATACTCCACATCAAGAACACCACCCGCCTTCACACTTAGGCACATGACTCAACACTACACAGACATGGTCAACAGCACCACTTAATACATCTCACCATACACCACCAGGTCACTCTTGCCTTATCTCACTTGAGGATACCATCATCCCTAACAACATAGACCATTTTCTCACTTGTGCCTAACTAATTTCAGTACACCAATCTATCACACCCCTTTCAGTGATCATTTTACTTATTATAGACCAATAGATGAAACACTTATGCAACAGCAGTTTTACAGGGAGCACTTCATCAAAGACACAGGCCATACTCCATTTTTTGGCACAAGGAGATTTGCCGAGATTTAAAACTGCTTCCAATCGTTGCTTGGTTAGCAGCTGTACCCACTAGGCAACATTGCCTTCAACATGCACCCTCCCCATCTGAAGTTAATGCGATTAGCGAACTAAAAGGGAAGTTTGTTGTAATGCCCACCCTATATGCGGCCTAGCAATTTATCTCATTCTCTTTGCTGTCTTGCTCAGTCAAAATCAAAAACTTTCTAAATTCACCAGCCGCCACTGGTGAATGTGTGTGTGAGTGAAAGTAAAAGTCAAATGGCTTGTGATGTAACTTCCGCTACCCCAGACATTTTGGTGAATTGACGTTCATTGATTATAATTGGTGTCATCTGCAAATTTTACATCATGGGTTTGTTGGAAAGTCTACCTAAACACTAATATCGATTTGAAAGCAATAATACTTCAATAGAAAGACATTTAATCAGTTTATATTACCATCGCTGAATTTTTGTAGAAGCCAGAAAAGAAAACTAGGTTTGTAGGGCAATTCTGGCAATGCACTGTGAAGGAGATTTAGGGTTTCCTGAGTTTAATAAGGAGCAATGAAAAGTGACCTTGTAGTTTAAAGTAGCTGTAAGATGATGACACAGTAGAGCATAAAGTAACTAGAAATGGGTATAATGAAGCTGTTGTTCAACAGTTGTCTGATTATCATTTGTGGAGGCAGGGGAAATATTGTTTTGGGAGGAATATAATTTCGGAAAACAGTTAATCGTTTAATTTTGAAGGCGCAGTCAACTCAGAGAAATACTAATTTTGCCCGAAGTAAACAACATTAACTGTCAGCAATAATATAATTGTAGAAATAAATAATTATATCCCTGAAACCGATATTTTTAGTTTACAATGTTACAGCGTTGCTCTACTTTAGAAAACATGAACACCCAAACGGGTGGCCAGAGCATGCCAGAGATGGGATCATTCCCGCTACCAAGCTAGGAGAGATGGGGCATAGACGAGCTCCCTCCCCTTGGTGAATGCAAAGGGCGGAAATACATGACCGTCTTAAAAATATTCACCAAGTTTTTTGTTCAACATTCCGAAATGTTAAGGCCTCACTCCTCTTCTCCTTTCTTTTGAAAAAAGGAAAACTATATGCCTCGACTTTTTAATAAGGCCCTGCTGTACTAGGCGCATGTCTGGGTTTGAATATCGTCAGGGACTTCTGGTTAACAAACCTGCTCTGTAACGGAAGTATTTATTACAAAAAACAGTGGTCCCTAAAATAGGGAGAATAAATAGTACAATAAAATATAGCCCCAATCAGTACTATATTTAAGCCAGTGTCCAGCCGGACAAGGGCGAATTTAATATGCAAATTAGTTACAATCGAGTACAGATGTGAGTAAAATAACAGTGGGATACAAGCCTGTATCCATGAACTCACATATTAGACAAACAAAGAAAGTAAAATAAAAAAGGCTCAGGCAGTTTCAAGGGTTGTTTCTAAAAGATAATACATAGATGGGGAAACAACAATTATAGAGAGGTCACCTTTACACGAAATATATACAGAAATCACTGTGTATAAGGTTGACAACTATGTCGACGGCGTTTCGATCCTTATCTGTAGGATATTGGATCATCATCAGGACTAAGAAATAAAGTGCCTGAAAACAATTGCCTGAAAATTACTGTATTTAAACATGGAAAAATAAAAAAAGGGCTGGTATAACAAGGTCCGGACTGATGCTGAGGCCCATGGGTCTGTGGGGAAGGGGGAGAGGAAAATGTGCGGAGATCAGCCGGGGAAGCTTACCTAACGGGCTTCCCCGGCTGATCTCCGCACATTATCCTTTTCGTCCCATACCCAACCTATCACTAGCGCATGTCTCTTTTCCCTTCAGGCGGCCTTATTTAACCAACTTATCCTAAATCCTCACGTGTCCGCCTCCGTACAGACACGATCCCATTCTTCCGAAAAATCCCTCTCAAGCATCCTACATCTCATCGGGACACGGCCATGTCGCCGACCACGACCCATTAACAGTCCATCTCACTTTGGTAAGCTGCCCTACTTTCTCATCCGTGTCCCATTAGCACCAGTCCTCACTTCCTCCTCATTTTCCTCTCCCTCTTCCCCACAGACCCATGGGCCTCAGCATCAGTCCGGACCTTGTTATACCAGCCCACAATCTCAGGGCTTGTTTTCAGGTATCTCACTCTCTCACTCTGGCAATAATGTATTCGACACCACTAGCACTTCTCAAAACTCCGGTTTAAACCAAAGGTTCGTGCCATCCCTGCTACATGTTTTCCCGCGCTCCCTTGCTACCCTCACAACTCCTGGAATTCCGCACTTTAGGCACTCTTGACCTCTCCACGCGTAAAATAATTCAATCAGTATGATCAGGCTGTTATATATTAATTGAGCACTTTACAGTGCGTGCTTAGTACGCTGCTTTCTTAAATACTATTTCTTGACTCACCATCGTGTTTATTCTCTTTCTTTCCCTTCTTCTTTTTTTATTTTTCCATGTTTAAATACAGTAATTTACAGGCAATTGTTTTCAGGCACTTTATTTCTTAGTCCTGATGATGATCCAATATCCTACAGATAAGGATCGAAACGCCGTCGACATAGTTGTCAACCTTATACACAGTGATTTCTGTATATATTTCGTGTAAAGGTGACCTCTCTATAATTGTTGTTTCCCTATCTATGTATTATCTTTTAGAAACAACCCTTGAAACTGCCTGAGCCTTTTTTTATTTTACTTTCTTTGTTTGTCTAATATGTGAGTTCATGGATACAGGCTTGTATCCCACTGTTATCTTACTCACATCTGTACTCGATTGTAACTAATTTGCATATTAAATTCGCCCTTGTCCGGCTGGACACTGGCTTAAATATAGTACTGATTGGGGCTATATTTTATTGTACTATTTATTCTCCCTATTTTAGGGACCACTGTTTTTTGTAATAAGTTAATTCCCAAGGTCCCTTACCAATTCTAATTGGGTTCCCTTGTCCTATATACATACTGTAACGGAAGTGGCAGCCTCCAATTCACACCCTTACCCCAGTCACCCTCCGTCCATCACAACAACCTTCACTCCAACCTCCTGTACAGCCTTTCTGGAATTAAACCTCCTGCTGCTACCAATGCACGCATGTTATTTATACCGAGACACAGTTAGGACATTCATTTAAGCGTTATGATGGCTATCTGTAATCTTAGACATAAAATGAAAACTTTTACAAATACCATGAGGCCATCTCTCTTGTTGGATGCATGAGGAATGATACACGCTTCGGAAACAGTAGTCTATCGCTTACTACAGTGATGTTGCTTAAATGGGCTATACAGTGTAGAGAAAACAAGCATTGGCAAAGTCAATAGGTTTTGCTCATGTGAAATTGATTGTCTTTGTCAACTTTTTTACATGTTGAACAGCAACGCGAGCTGTGGTGCAACATGACAAAGAAAAAAACACTATGATGCAGCCAGCATTGACCACATCATATCGCTTTCTTTTAACTTTTAGCCGTGTCACACAGCATCCAGTGCTGCTGTGCAACATGTAAAAAAACAGCGCTGGGGTGTGGGGGTCAAGCAATACGAAGGAGGAAGGATGAGAAACGAATTGGAGGGTGGCAGGAGTTTGAGGGGATTTGTTTGAAACAACAGGTGACACAGGAGAGCCGGGTAGGGCGGGGGTTTGTCTGAAACAACGAGCAGTGGGAGGTGACACGGGGCAGGGTAACACCATGGAGAGCGGGGGGGGAGCGGGTGCAGGGTGGTTGTTTCAAACAACGGCCAGCAAGAGGTGACACCATGGAGAGAGGTAGGAGGGAGGAGATGAAGAAGAGGAACTGCAGACTCTATAAGAATGCATGCCGGTAAGTAAAAAAAAAGAGTACTTGCAGGATTCTTCGGCCAGTGGAAGGACACTGAACACAGGAAGCTGTACTTGATCCATGCTCCATGGAATGGACGAAGGCTCCGAAGCCCAGGAGGAAGCCAGAGGCCAGGAGAAGCCACTGACCAATAGTAAGCAAAGAAATGAGAGTGACGTGTGAGTCAACCAATGGTAAGTAAAGGTAAGTAATTGGTGGGCTCTAAGCCCCTTTTAATTTGTTTTTTTATTTATAAGAGATTTCGTAAGCACAACACAAGCGCTGCGTAGGCGAAACTTAAAAAGGAGTTCTTTTTAACCTGTCCTGCATAACTAACAATCACCAGCAATACACATTCTATAATGATGCTTTGATGATGTCAGCTTGGATTTTGAGATTTATTGTGACATTGTTCACCAGATGGAACCTTTAACCGTAATATCTTGAGTTTAGTAATAGCCTTTGGCTTACAATCTGTGTTTTAGGTCCTACTTCTCTGTGGTTTAGAAAACTATCTCATGGAAGGTGCTACTTATCTGTCTTCAAGTCACCTAGTATTGCCTGAAGCTGTAGTGAGTACATTTGTTTTATTTTTTCCCCTCAAAGCAGTTAGATATTGTGCATTTCAACCACTTTAATTAAAGAAGCATGCTTTAACAGATACTATTTCAAAACTTGACGGGCTGCTATAATTTCCGTCAGCACTAGCCATGGATTTTGCTTTCTTATGTAAATTGGGCATACTTTAATTCTTAAGAAATGGGATACAAATTATTTTCTGGCCAGGCCCAATGATTTTGCACGTTAGCAAAACAAGAAGCAGTTATGCCATTGTATTTTTGTGGCAATGGTAGGGCACGTTTTAGTTTAGAATAAAAAAAGCTTTTCAGAGCACTAAGGAAAAAGACGAATAGCTTCATTTGCATCAGAGGCCTAACGGAACAGATAATGCTGACTGTACCAAGCAATCAACACAGCATATTCAGTAAGCATTCTTTTAATAACCACCGCATTGGCGAAGCTGAGCAAGACTCTTTGTGTCATTCAGTGAAATTCATGTATATGGAAAGGACAGAGATAAAGAGCCGACAGCTATGTTTGAAATTACTTTCAAGCATAAATTGGCCCAGGATTGGCAACTGTTTGGAAATTCTGCCTTTGAAAACAACATTGTTGCTTTAATCACAATGTAGGTCTAGAATTTTAGATGTTCCTGTCAAGTGGGACACACGAAAGTAGTACAGCAACTCAGCCAGTCAGGTGACATTTATTTGAACATGTTATCCAATTAACCATGAACCACATATCCGTGATCAACATCTCTGTATATGAACCAACACCCATTGAACAATGTGCACCATGTATGGAACTGAAATTCTGCCCAAGTTATGATCTGAAAACATCTCAGTTTGAAAGAACGGAGTAAGGCCTGGCAAGGACTGGAGTGAGCTCTGCTCCATCCAGTGGCGGCTGGTAGGGAACAGGGGTGGTGAGGCAGGGCTGAAAAATACAAAATATTTAATAAAAAACTCTTACCTCTTCCGTCATCTCTCCTCAGCCGTCTCTCCGCTTCTCTTCCTGACTCCGAGTCCAGAAGAAGCAGGAAGCACACAGGCTTCCCTAAGCCAATCACGACGCTGCTGTCACCATGACAGCAGCGTCATGATTGGTCTGAATGCTGCAGTTCGGCACTCAGATGGGGACTATGAGCCTGTGCATGTTCTCCACCCAGGCTGTGCATTACAGGCCGGTGGAGAACATGCAAAGTGCGCATGACTATTTGGCGGCCCAAGAAGGCCGGCCAAACCGTCACGCGCACTTACTGTGCACAAACCACTCTTTCTCCCTGTGCCACCAGCCTCGTCCCACCCTAGCCCAGCCCCATAGCTTAAAAAAATAAAATGATAATAAAGTTGTTGTTATCATTTTATTTTTCCTTTTTCCACTGCTCTGAGAACAGTGGGGCGACGCTCCTCTGCCTTCCAGCTCCATCCGTACACACCAGCTCAGCAAATCAGGGTGCCAGAAGACTGCTTCACTCTGGTGGATTTAATGCACTGGTGGAGAAATGCCTTATGCATATGGGATGCACTCTGAGACATTTGCAGTGCCATCGACGGCGAGAGCCGTGAAGAAAGATGACGCAGATCGAAGCAGTTTATATGCACCATCTTGGCTTTATCTCAGCAGCCTGCAGCGTATACAGGGGCTGATGCCTGGCACCATGAGCGCAGCCACCGGAGAGCAGAGGGGGCTGGGATACCACTGGAGCTTGCTGGTGAGCATTTGGGTCGCAGAGGTGGTGATCACTCCCAGCCACTGCAAGGGCCCAATGTCATTGAGTATAGGTTGGAGTAAGGCAGCTTATTGCCTCTGGCAGGCAGCCTGCTGGAACACACTGAGACATGGCAGCAGAGAGGGCCAGTGATGGGAAGAGACCAACTGATACCTTTGGAACCCCTTGACCAGAAGCAGGGAACTGTTTGTATTGTTGTCATAACATATTCTGACATAAATATAGTGTCCTAAATAAGGTTTACGAAAATATTGCTCGATTCAAGTCAATAATCGAAAACCGTCCAATGGAATGATATTTTTGTAAATGATATTTATGTGAGATGATATGTTTGTATGCCATACTCTGACATATAACCCTGTGTGGACCTGAGTCATCTAGCTGCAGCAGCTGAGGACCATACTCCACGGCACAACCCTGCCTAATGTGGAGCGGAAGGAGTGGGAGGCCCACAACTTACTCTGCTACTCCCTGGATGTTGATATGTGGGCCTGCCGTGATTCGAAGAGTCTGCACTGCCACACATTTGCAGGGCACCCTACTGCCTCTGGAATTGATAGATGGCACAGAACATGCTCCTCCTTGCCTGTGGCTTCGCCTTCTCACTATCAGAAATCTGACGCACACCAATCTCCACTGGCCTCACCACTGCTGAGCAACTACTAAGACTTGAGGAGGGCATTATGATTTCTATTGTCTCATTCTACAGTGATTTAATCTACTTTTATACTACATCCTTGGATCTCAGGGACCCTTGCGACTGCTTCAAATCGGTATGAGATGATGGTTGGCTGTGCTTGAAAGCCACCTGCTGATTCCATTAGCGTTCAGGTATGCCCTGTTGAGCCCCAGGAGCACTCGGGAACAGCGCCTCTGAACTGAGGAATCCTGCGATACCTTATGTTATACCACTCAATAGCTGCATAAAAGCACACTCTGCATAACCTCTGATTAGTAACTCGAATCAATAGATAGTGGAAATATGCCCCCAGCAGAGGAAGACAATAGAAACTGCTGAAAGACATGCTTGATGCTGAGGCTGGTAAGAGTGACAAGAACGGGCATTCTCCCTCGAACGCAGGTTGTCACTTCCACACCAAACAATTCTCGTGTTTAGTCCTTATTGATAAACCTGCCCAATTACTCACTATACCTGCTATCTAGTCTATGCACGATTGGCGCCCATCCCCTTCTTTTGGCTACTTTCACTGATTAATTCAAATCAGCCTGAACACTCACCTTCCCATCAGATTATATGGTACTGCACCGACACAGACAGGATTCCCGCCATATCTAGGAACTATACTACCCTGCATGGTGCTATTGTATAGTAATTTTTAGGGACAGATCTCACCTGAGTTTTGGTGGAATCAGGTTAGCCTGCCCCTTTTTAGGTCGAGCCCTGAGCCAGCGCGCAAGCGCTGCTCTGGGGTTGATCTGGGGTAGTTCAGTACGGGAGAGAAGCCCCATCCACTACCCCGCCCATATTTTTCATTGGCTTGTGTGTTTGTCCTTCTAAATGCTGTCTTCTGATTGATTATGAGGCTTGTTAGTCCCTCCTTATTATGGCCATGTCGTCATCTGTACCCTCCCATGGCCACTGGCCCCTTTACTTGGTCGTTACACGGTGTGTGTGTACTTTTTTCTTTATTGAGCTTCTCCTTCTTAGGCACACGCTTCGCTTACATTGAGCGCTGCCATGTCCGCTTTCACTTTCAAAGCGCAGCCGGGACAATGCGGCTGTTTATTTCCAATGCTATATGTCTCACATTTAAATGCGAGACATATAGCATTGCAAATATTTTTACTGGAAGTCTCTGTTGATTTGCACTTTCTCTGCAGCCGTCGTTGGGAGCCGGCGCCTGCTGCATTACATCAGGGTACGCTCGGTTCCAACAACAGCGAGAGGCGTCTGCCACACGAGCATACCTTGATGTAATGCAGCAGGCGCCGCCCACAGAGCAGCCAGCCTACAGAGGCCTACGCCGGGGAAGCCGCCACGGGGAGCACCGCTGGAGGGGTCATGGGGGGAAGACAGGCCCCGGCTCCCAGCGACGGCTGCAGAGCTGTCCGAGGCGAACCTCCTCCTGCAGGCGGGGGTACCGAGCCTGAAAAGGAGCTCAGAGTCCGCAGGAGGGGGCTCCTGTGCTCCACAGCAGGTTCGGAGTCTCTGCTTCACTTGCCTGGACCCTTTTCGTTGGCATAAATTGCCCTCTTATGACGACTGCAGATCCAATATGCGTGGGGGAAACCAAAATCTCAGATGCTCTACACCACTCAGAATTGAGCGTGTCTGCTTATGGAATGGTATAGGTCTACGGATATGAATGTTTCTAACCCAACATGGTTTATTTAAAATATGAAATTTGAGTATGAGGCCTTATCTGTGGCTCCTAACAGTACAGGTATACACACATTTAACCCTTGCAGGTGTGCATTGATGGTCTGCGTCTAGTAAATCACCCACAATATGTATTTTGCAAAATTCTCTAGCTTCATGGCTATCGCTTAAATCTCTACAGTAGTTTTGGACTGCAACAAAATGGACACTGTTAGCGGGGTAATGGCCAAAATGAATCAAACATCCACAAACCTGTACGTTTGTAAAAATTGCCAAGCATTTTGCCTGTCCTTTATCACCCTGAAATATTGTACATTTCCTCTGTTTATTGGGTCCAAGGGGGTAGGAAGCACCTTAAAATCTTATGGTTTGTCCCGGGGAAAGTGTTATAGGCAAGGAAAAGTTTTTCATAGTATGTGAAAAACTTTTAACTGCAAATGTTCTTTTCCTCCTGTTATACTAATGCATGTTTTCTGCGTAGTATAAATCAGCTTAAATAATTATTGACTGGGTAGGCATGTCCCTGGAAATCTAGAACTGCTGTAAACATCCAAGAGTAGTGCTAGGATGCTTGCGACTTCAACAAAATGTGAAAACTTTCAGGAGTAGTTTTCTAACTTTTTTTTAAAAAAACAGGCTTCGGAGAAGCAGCTCAATGGGCAGGAGTTTCACTTTTTTTTTGTTGTAAATACCGGTCTTTGTCAGCAAATATCAGCTAGCTGTGCACATCGTGAATTAAACAGTACATTTTGCACAGAACTGGCCAATATGTCTTTGTTTCATCCAATCTCCGAGCAGCTCAGTAGTTTATAGTAGAGAGAGGTAGGAAAGGGAGACAAGGAGACATAAATGCACGGCCCACCTTGTTATTCAGGGCAAGATATTCTGATTAAAACCCACCTGGGCCAAAACAGTGCTCTCAAACTCTGAGAGTGAAAGAGTTATAACTCTAGAAATTCAGAATAAACGGGTGTCCAATTTTAGAACTTGTGTCCAAATTATTATTACCCTGTCCATTTCAGCTGTATTCCTAGCTGTGCCCTCGAGAGATCACAAACAGAATCATTCAGTTACATTTTTAGATGGAGACTGGCCACAGATTTGGACAGCCAGGCTCTGCAGTCTGCCTATTTCCCTACTTGTAACACTGCAGACTAACACTGCAGTGTTAGCACTCTCCCTTCTCTCGCACTGCTGTTTTTAGGTCGAGCCTAGCGGCAGCGCGCATACGCTGCTCGCTCTGCCAGACTGCTGTAGTAGAGTATGGGAGAGAAGCCGCGCCCACTCTCCTCCTATATTTTTCATTGGCTTGTGTCATTGTCTTTCGTAAATGCTGCCTTCGTATTCGTTAATAGGCTTGTTAGTCCCTCCTTAGTACGGCCTTCTCTTCATTTGTACCCTCCCATGGTGACTGGCCCTTTTACTTCAGTTGTTACACGGGACCTGTTATTTAGTCTGTAAGCACTATTTACTTTATTGAGTTTCTCTTACTGCAGGCCGGACATGCGCTGCTTCAGCTGAAACCGCTTGTGTTTTTTTAAGCAGCACATCCGCCCCAGTAACACGGCGCCCGCTTTCAATCACTTTAACCCTTCATTATCTTGTGTCTGTTTCAACCCCCCAAGTAAAATGGATTTAGAAATGATTAGCGAATTAAGTCATGTGAATTCCAGGTAGCAGATAATCGTGTGCTAATGAGCTGAAGCTGACAACACCACATCTGTGTTACATGTCATCTGTACTAAAGCCACCTGACGGGTTGTTTTCAAAAGCCTGTTTTATTAACAACACCACCACCACCAATACCACCACCACTACCACCACCACCAATACCACCACCACCAATACCATTCCACCACCACGACCATCAATACCACCACCACCATCAATACCACCACCTCCACCACCACTAATACCACCAACACCACCACCAATACCACCACCAATAAAACCACCACCAACACCACCACCAATACCACCACCAATACCACCACCACCAATACCACCGCCACCAATAACACCACCACCACTACCACCACCACCACCACTACCACCACCACCACCAATACCACCACCTCCACCACCACCAATACCACCACCACCACCAATTCTACCACCACCAATACCACCACCAATACCACCACCAATACCCTCACCAATACCACCAGTACCACCACCACTACCAATACCACCACCACCAATACCACTACCACCACCACCAATACCACCACAAATACCACCACCACCAACACCACTACCAATACCACCACCACCAATACCACTACCAATACCACCACCACCAATACCACCACCAATACCAATACCACCACCAATACCACCACCAATACCACCACCACCGATACCACCATCACCGATACCACCACCACCAATACCACCACCACCAATACCACCATCAACAATACCACCACCACCAATATCACCACCACCAATACCACCACCTCAGTGCCTCTCGCTCACTAGTAATAGCAGGGGCACTGTACGAGGCTGGAGCTGCAGCCGAGACCATCCCTCCCTCCCTCCATGCCTGCCATAAAGCACAGCCCGCCCTGCACCAGGAGGTGAAGCCAGGGCCCTACTACAGCTGGAGTGTTTTTTTATTAGGCCAAAGATAGCAATGACATTACGCAATACCACACTGCACACTCAAATCATGGAGAGGGCAGGAAATAGCACCCCCCCCCGCTCTTCCTCCTGAGCTTGACAGTGTAATCACAGAGCGAAAGGTAATGGAGCGCTTTGTTAGTGTTTATAGCTCGGATCATATGTAACTCTCACTTCACACTTTGTGTCTGTGTAATTTACAACACTTACACATCTTCTTCACTGCACTATTTATCACTACTTTGAAGACGTCGCAGGCAGGTCTCTTCCTCTGATATTTACAATCGAGAGGCCGTTTATTGCAATGCAAAAGGTCTCGCATTTGTGAGAGTTTAAGCTATTAGTATTGTAAATGACAATGCCTTTTATTTATGTTTTAAAACCCAAAACATACATAAAAGGCATTGTCATTTACAATGCCAATAACTCAAACTCGCGTGAATGCGAGACCTATTGCATTGCAAATGCTTGTTACAGGGTGCATAGGGTACAGAGCAAGAATATCGATGTATAAATATCGACCTACAGAAATATCGAGGGAAAAATATCGTGCGTAAGAAATATCGATGTAAAAAATATCGTGGTAAAGAATATCGATTGTTAGGTAATTAATATCGATTGCAAAAATATCGAAGTGTTAAATATCGTTTACAAAAATATAGTTGTTAAAAATATCGATTCATTACTAATGTTATGTATTTTAGTATTTTGTATGAGAATTGTTAGTATTTTTATTATATGTGTTAAAGTTTTAGCAGTTAATATTTTTTTTTAACTTGAATTTTGAGTTTTAGTTCTGTAGCGGGTTGTGGGTTTATAGGGGAATAGGGTGGGAAGTAATTTAATTATATAGATTTTATTTATTATTTATAGTAGTTAATAATTTTTTTTAAATTGAATTTTGCATTTTTAGTTCCGTAGCGGGTTGTGGGTTTATAGGGGACTAGGGTGGGAAGTAATTTAATTATATGAAATTTATTTAATAATTTATATGTATTCATAATTGTATAATTGTGATGTTATAGAGTTATAAATGTGTTAATTAATTTATTAATAATTGTTTGATAATTAGTTGTTAATTATTTTAAATTAATTAATTAATAAATAATTAATTATGTTAATTGTTTAATTAATTTTAGGTGTGTGTTGTGGTTTTTATAGGTGTAAATGGTGGGAAGTGATTTATTTTTTATTGATGATTTATTAATTATTTGTTAATTAATTTGCATTAATTAATTTGTTAATTAATTTGATAATTAATTTGAATTAATTAATTAGTAATTATTAATTGTAATTGTGTAATTAATTTTAAATGTGTGTTGTGGATATTATAGTGTTAAACAATGTGAGCACGCAAGCGGTTACGCCCCCTAATTAAATCCCCGCACCGCAGCGGAATTTGCGCCGCAGTGAAGGGGTTAATTCCCTACAATGTAACCATTGTGTAACTAACTGTTTATTTTGTAACTTGCAGCTCGCTGTTTCTTATGTAAAGCGCTCTGATACCTCCGGGTCTAGCCAGCGCTATATAAAACTCGTCAAATAAATAAATAAACGTGTAATTAATGAATGTTTATTATTTTTTTTTAAATAATAATATATTTAAATTTCAATATTAATTATGTTAATAATGGAAATAAAATTTAATAAAAATGTTGATGTTTATTTTTTTATTGATGTGGTATCCAGCACTTTCCCTACTGTTGCACTCACTGGAGTGGGAATAGTAATTTTTACCCCTCCGCTATCCAGCACTTTCCCTGCTTTTGCACTCACTGGAGTGGAAATAGTAATTTTTACCCCTCCGCTATCCAACACTTTCCCTACTGCTGCACTAACTGGAGTGGAAATAGTAATTTTTACCCCTCCGCTATCCAACACTTTCCCTACTGCTGCACTAACTGGAGTGGGAATAGTAATTTTTACCCCTCCGCTATCCAACACTTTCCCTGCTTTTGCACTCACTGGAGTGGGAATAGTAAATTTTACCCCTCCGCTATCCAACACTTTCCCTGCTTTTGCACTCACTGGAGTGGGAATAGTAATTTTTACCCCTCCGCTATCCAGCACTTTCCCTGCTTTTGCACTCACTGGATTGGGAATAGTAAATTTTACCCCTCTGCTATCCAACATTTTCCCTACTGTTGTATTTATTGTGTTGCAAAATGTATTTTTAATATTTCTTTTAATAGATTAATGTGTTAATTAATTATAGAATGTTTTATTTTATTTTAAATTATTCATATATGTATATATTTTATTTTTATATAATTTAAAAAGTTTATATATTAAGTAAAGATAATAGTTAATAAAATGTTTTTAAGTAAATATATGTATTTGTACACATTTTTGTGTGTTTATATTTTATTTAATTAAGTTTATTTTTTATATTTAGTTAAAATATATATTAAATGTAATTTATTTTGTTAAAAATATTAATATTATTTAACATATTTTATTTAAGTTATTTATCTTTTTTAAGTCGATATTTTTTGCATCTATATTTTTTACTTCGATATTTTTGTATCGATATTATTGTGCTTACCTGTTTAAGTATAAGGAGTCGATATATTTGTAGTCGATAATTTTGACCACGATATTTTTGTAAACTATATTTTTTACATCGATATTTAATCAGGGAACCAGTGCATAGACCCTGTGGCCTTAACAGGTATTTCAACATAAAGAGGACTCTGATTTTACACTTTACTCCGCTGCACAAGGCATATACGATCGACTTGACCACATCCTGAAAGGGCATACTGTACTACCATACGTGTGGCAATGATTTACTACATTTCAGTTTCGAAATATGCACACATTTCAATATTACTCTCAGTGGCCCAATCACCCACTACTAGGAACATATGGAGATTTTAATGATAACCTACTTTGTGAAGTCATATTTAGGAAGGAGGTTCAGAAAACTGTGAATAATATCCTATTTGAGAATGCTGAGGACAGGATTGCAGAAACACTGCTCTGGGTCATGCTGATCTATTTGTTCCTTTAGAGGTCTCACTTGCGCCGTTTAAAAACACTCTTTTTTCACGAGCACAGTGTGTTCACTTTGCACTCTAAGCACAACCTAAAACGTTGTTGATGCTGCCACTGAACTTTTTCTGTCAAGTATACAGTTGATACTTTCTTTTTGTAAATATAAACCTTTAAACTTCCCAAAAATTGGATTACGTGTTCTTTGTGTAATTAATTTACTGTTATAACTTGTACGTTATCATTGACTCCCACTGAGACATTGTTGCATGATTTTATACTCGCCCAGGTCTCTACTGGGATAACGAGTTTCCTCCTGTAGTTTGTAAATACTGGGGGGCTCATTTATGAAAAGTGACGCATCTCTGTGTGAAAACAGCGATGCGTCACTTTTCATTGCGCCCTCCTTGCGACATGCCGGATGCATCGGGGCTTATTTATGAGCCCTTGCGTCACTTTTGCGCCGCCGGTGCGTCATTTTTTGTGATGCACCAACGGCGTAAAAAATGCGTCATGTTGCGTCATATTTTTGTAAACCCCTGAGCCACATTATACCTGCGCCAGGTATAATGTATGCAGGGTGGGCGTTCCGACACAAGTAAGCCTCGTAGAAGTAACGCAGTGAAATCTATAAGATTTCACTGCGTCACTTCTAGGACGCAAATGCGTCAATATCTTACGCCTGCCTCACAGCAGGCATAAGACTGACGCAGGCACATTTGAAATGGGACTTGCCCATGTGAAATGACCCATTGATGGAGTTGCGTCACTTTTGTGACACACTCCAGCAATGCGTCATTTTTGCGCCTACAGATACGTCAGAAATACTGACGTATCTGTAACTCCTTGCGACATGATGCGCCATACTGTAAATATGACGCATCCAGCATGTCGCAAGGAGGGCACAATGAAAAGTGACGCATCGCTGTTTTCACACAGAGATGCGTCACTTTTCATAAATGAGGCCCGTCATATTTATAGTATGACGCATCATGTCGCAAGGAGTTAGAGATACGTCAGTATTTCTGACGTATCTGTAGGCGCAAAAATGACGCATTGCTGGAGTGTGTCACAAAAGGGACACAACTCCATCAATGGGTCATTTCACATGGGCAAGTCCCATTTCAAATGTGCCTGCGTCAGTCTTACGCCTGCTGTGAGGCAGGCGTAAGATATTGACGCATTTGCGTCCTAGAAGTGACGCAGTGAAATCTTATAGATTTCACTGCATCACTTCTACGAGGCATACTTGCGTCGGAACGCCCACCCTGCATACATTATACCTAGCGCAGGTATAATGTGGTGCAGGGGTTTACAAAGTGACGCATCTACCTAGATGCATCACTTTGTAAATAAGACGCAACATGGCGCATTTTTTACGCCGCTGGTGCGTCACAAAAAGTGACGCACCGGCGGCGCAAAAGTGACGCAAGGGCTCATAAATAAACCCCTGGGTCATCATGAAGGCAATACCCTGGGGATAACTCTATTTGCCTGCATCCTGACTTAATAACGTGAGAGGGTAATGTAGAGCTTTTGTGGAGCATCAATTATCTTTGCTAGAAGATGACCACAAATGCACGGTAAGAAGGTAAAATACTAGCAATCATGTCACAGTTACGTGCCATAGACTTGAACAAGGCAAAATATGATTTAATCAGGAAAAAAACAGAATTAGTATGTTTCAGGAAATTAAGCTGTCGGGTTACTTCCTAGCAGCCCAACTAGACACAAACGTAGCCAGAAGGAGTGTGCAGAAACTGAGATGACAATGGCCATACTCAGAAGACACGTATGGTCATAGATGATACCTTTCAAGTCTTCTACCAGAAGCTTTATGATGAAAAGCTCGTGGGTGGTTGTGACACTGAGACGTATATCTGTGTGCACCTTGAACAAAAGATTTCAGATGCCAAGTTGGAGTGCCCGATTGCAATGGAAAAATTGATTGCATCCATTAACAGGCTGAAAGTGGGGACATTTTGAGAGCCTTAAGGTTTCACTGCGCTATTTTGTAAATGAGCATTCAGTCTTTGCTCTGCTCATGGTCCGATTTTTTTATTTCTTTAGCAAAATAGGCTCTTTGGCTGATTCGGTGTTAGATGTGGCTATCTCAGGCTTTAACAGAAACAGGTAAAAGCCTTATGCAATATGTTTCATACAGACGCATATTCCTCCTAAACCTGGGGACTAATCTATTCCGGAAGGAGGGGGCCAAATACTTAGGACCACTAATGTGGACATAGGGTTGCCAGATTCATGTGGCTTTATCTAATGATATCATTGTGGCGACATCAATAAAAAGAGCTTGCTAATCGAAACACGTGCACAGAAAAACCTGTAAAAATGCTCAGCTCCTCTCATTGGCTACAAAAAAAGCAGTTGACAGAATACATTGATATACAATACATGATTCGCTTAATACACACCCTAAGATTTGGCCCACACTTTGTAATATGGCTTATGAATAGCTATCAAACATTGAGGGCACATATTAGAGTTAATGATATGCTCGCCCCTAATATTAGCCTGACGAGAGGAACATACCAAAATTGCTTCATGTCAACCAATTCATTTGCAATTGCCTTAGAAACCTTTACTTATCTTCTTCAGCAAGAGATAATTTCATGTGGGTATGAATTTGGAAGGGCACTTTAAAGCTGTAAGTGTTTTCTGATGACATTATGGTATCAATTTAAAGGCCCAGTACATTCCCCATCCTATTTACTGGAAGAGCTGGAACACTTAACAAAGCATTTTATCTTTAAAATTAATATCACCAAACCTGAAGCGCTGATTCTCTACGCTGAGCACAGAGTCAACAGGGGCCATGTTACACCAGTGCCCCGGGGGCGCAACAGGCATTTGTGCTCGCTTTCTGCACTCCCGGGGCACTTTGGTATTACAGAAGGGGCCGCAAATGCTTGTGCGGCCCCTTCTGTAATCCCGATAGCCCTGGCACACATATAGCGCCAGTGCTAGCACCAGAGGGTGTTCCCTCATTTGCATGGGGGCGTGGTCCCATGCAAATGATGGAATCCCTTTGCCTCTGCGACTGCGTCATATTATAGATGGGGGCGCAGAGACAAAGTAGCTGTCAGTAGGCGCACTGACTGCGCTACATATAAGGTGGCAGCACTCTGGAGGGGGGAAAAGGGCCCCATGGACCTCCCACCCCCCAGGCATTCATTTGCAGGCGGGTGCAGTCACTCACTGAACCCTACTGCAAGGGGATCTCTAATCCCCCTTAAAAGTGCAGGCGGGTTGCCGTCTGCACAGTGAATGTAAGCTTCAAAGCAGCCACACAGTTTTTCATCTAGATACGCTGCCCCCAGGGCAATGCGAGTTCACAGCTGCCCTGCGGGCAGGGCATTCATCCTAATATGGAGCAATTTCCTTGTTTGCTCCGGGTGCACCTTTTAAAAGGTGCGCCCGGCACAAACAAGGAAAATGAGCTGCATGTATAATATGGACCCAGATGCACATTTTTCCACACATTGTTCACTTTCAGCTGTGCCTTATTTAGGAATACAGATTGCATCCTCTACTACAACCTCCCAATGAAGAGAGAGGTGAGAAAGGATTTGCAGAAATGGCCCATGGAACATTGTTCCTGGCTGGGTAGGATCGGTATAACGAAGATGTATCTACTACCCAGAATCCATTATCTGTTTGAGACGATTCCTCTGGCAAAACCGTCTAATCTGATTACACAATTCCATATGACTATCAGAAACTCCACATGGGGAGGAAGGAAATCAAGAGTATCAAAAGAGCATCTTTGTCTTCCGCCTATGTAGGATGGTTTCACACTACGAAACCTGGTTTACTCAGGCAGCCCAATTATGCTTCCTGGTTGAATAGAGACAAATTTAAATGAACAAACAATGGTGCCTTATAGCTCATCTAATTTCAGAAATGCCACTTTGGTTTGTTCCCTGCTCAGCAGAAAACACACAAGTAGGGGACCTCAACTCCTCACCTATAACAAGGGTCACTTTTGAAATGTGTGATATGATGAGCTTAGCAAAGGGTTTTACTTCCTAACCCTTCCCTTACTCCTCCATATGCATCAACCCTGATTTCACCACTGGCTTCACATGAGCGATTTCAATGCTTAGAAAGAGAATAAAGAGAATAAATGTTATGACCTCTTGAGAGCATCAAAAGGGAATATAGGGGGAGATTTACTAAGATTTTACGCCATGTTTGCGTCACAAAAGTGACGCAAATTGGTGCAAAATCTTTTTTTTCTAATTTACTTTTAAGCAATAAACTTGTATAGTGCTGGAAATAACATGAAAGTAACGCAAAGCAGAGCATGCCGCTGCTTTGCATTACTTAGCGCTAAGGGGCATACCATGGGTACTGTGGACTGCCAAACTCACAGTGGCGCAGCAGTGGCATTGCGGCTATTGCCGCATCGGTGGTCCAACCGCCATATTACAACTTTGGCGGTCGAACCACCATGGGATGGCTGCACCTCGGCGGTGGTGCAGCAGTCTGAGGCCGCAATATGCAGCGGCACCCCCAAGCATATTACGAGTTTCCTCACCCCCACCGGTCTCATGGCGGTGCTCACGCCTTGAAAATGCTGGCAGTGAGGAAACTAAGGGGGCCCTGCAGGGCCACCTGTTGCCTCAGGGCCTGGGGATACATGCAGGGGGGTACATGGTGTGCCCCCCATGTACATGCACCTCAGCTCCTGCATGGCATGGATTGCAGAGTACATGCTATGCAGGAACTTGCTTTAGCGCTCCTTCGGCACTGCGGTTCGAAGGCTCACAGCGCTGCAGTTGAAGAACAGCCCACCCACAAGACCACGAAATGACTTGTAATCTGGCAGTTGGGCGGCAGTCGACTTTGGTGGTGTGGGAGCGGGGCACAGGCGTGGCAGCCCGCTCCCACACCGCCAAAGTCGTAATCAGGCCCTAAGTAATAAAGGAAAGTCATCTGTATTTTTCAACAAAAAGTAATTTGTGAATAATATATCCTGTATGTAGAGATATCATTGGGAAGTGAAATGTTAATACAAAGAAACAGACTACTGTTGGTTGAATAGATGGTTTTTGAGGACTCTTTTGGAAGTATAATGGAAAAGTGTTGAATTGGGCTGTTCAGTACCAAATTTTGCTTGCATAGCCAGAGAGCAATAGATTAATATTATGGCGTGCTTTTGTAATATTAGAGGCTTGAAGCGAAGAGTCTGAGTAATCCCGATCATAGGCTTTATAATAAGGAGCCATGCTGATACTTAGGAGGAAAAGGGGGATGGGAAAACTAACACGTCATCTGCACCAGGAGGATTTCCAAGGAGTCTTTACTGCTTTCATTGACGCTTGTCTTAAGCAGATGTGATTTTCTGGTTTAGGTAGAAAACACATAAGCAACCAGTATGGATACGTCTTATTTGTCATTGTTAAACAGTGTTTTGGCTTGTGCCATCTTCCCTCCTAAGATGGGCCCCAAGTGAGTTTCTTTATGCACAGAAATCCCCACCCAAAAACCCAGAGTTTAACTCACACACACATACAGAATTCTGAATGCATATGAATAAAGTAAATATGCAATGTCAACAACCCATTAAACACCCTGTCCTTTGGACAACAGTCTAAGATAGCCAGAAGGAACCTCTAGAATTGTGTTTCTTCTAAAAGACAGTTTCAGCACAGAACCAGCATGAACCGTCCTTCTTCCTGTTTTCTCACAGGAAAGTATCCATCAAAACATAAAAAATGATACTTGTGTAGGTGAAGGTCCAGAATAGTGGTCAGAAAAGAGGGTGAGCCAAGTCCTTTAAGAAGCATGGGTTACAGGGATACAAGCTTGCCATCCATTTGTACAACAGAGTATGGATTACCACAGTGCAGGCGTGGTATCTCTTCGAAGAGTGCATGTCATTAGACCACTGGCTCGGTGTCCATTTTCAGAGTAGAGTGTGGAGTGTGGGTTTGACATCTTCTCACAGCCTGAAGTCCTGAAATCACCAGGTGGAGAGCATGGGCTTCTTAGTAGAGGGGGTATATATTGTTAACCCATCTTGCAAGATGGAGAACTCCTCTATGATGACAAAGAGTCAAGGGAGGAAAATAATGACATCCACGCAGATGCGGTGGAGAGTCTGGATAGGCTGCACACTGAATCATTGGTAGCAACAAAGTTCTATTTTGATGAACCCGTCTGGTTTTTTGGTTGCCTTAAACGTGTCCGTAGAGGTGGGAGCAGACCATATGGAATCAGTTGTTTGTTCCATTGCATTAAGGTATGTAATTGCCCCATCCTGAGGTTTCCTAACGGAAGCCTACTTACTTTTACCCACTAACCTCTCTGCTGTGTTCCCTGACACAAACAGGCAGAGAGTTTTAACAAAAAGAAAATGTGCTATAATTCAGGCAGAACAGAACTAGTACACGTATTTGCCACATACCACCCATCACTGACACAATTAAATGGAAGTTTTAACAGCATGCAACCAATATTCAGTAGGTCGTTTTCATAGACCTTCCCGCATTTATTTTTCTACAAACAACTGACACATCTGCAACACAAAATCACCCGAAACACTAAATATGGAGAAAGAACTGATAATAATAAGACCCATGCCTCCATCTGGAAAACCTGCAAATTTATCGTCACAGAATCCTTATCACCACCCACATTATATGGATCGAAAAGACATACTACTTCACGTCAGTCAATGTGTATCTCATCGAATGTTAGAAAAGCCCCAGAGGTCCAGACACTTACTAGACTTGCCTTCATTTATGTGTATTCTTTAGCACATATCCCGGCAAAAAAGATCATAAAACAGAGCACAGACACATATAAATCATCATTTCAAACACGAATGACACACGCTATAGCACCTGTGTGGAATGGTTACTGAGGGTAGGTCTGACAACAGTAACAGTGTAAGCCAGGAACTAAGATATGCTAGACTTGTTGGTACAAAGACCTTGACAATGAATTAGTGTTCTTGTATAACTACTGTGAACTTGGAACTCAACACCATTATGGTACGCATCAACAATGCCATTGTCAATATTCAACGAGAATGTGTTGGTAGCCCTTAGTGCCGCTTCAGCATCATCAGAGACACCCTGTGTTGGTTGCCTACTAATTGTATGCACAAGACATGTAAGAATTGTCATTCCTGACTGCCTTTTTTAGTTGCCGCAGAACATAATGCGCTTGGAGACGCTGTGGTGACCACAGGCCACACGCCATTCATCTACTGGTAAGTACTTTGAGAAATTGACTCTCCAGTATTAGAACATTGGAATGTTGGGAGCTCCATTGAAAACAATGGAGTAGCTCCGGGCTTATAATGGCTGGTATAAGCCCGGAGCTCCAACATTCCAATGTTTCTTTGTTCACAGCTGTGGCTGTGAACAAAGGCTTCAGGAGCCTGAGGGGATTTCAATCCCCTCGCGCTCCCTGAAGCCTTTGTTTTATTTGTTAGAACATTCTGCCCTCTAGTGGCAGAATGATCTAATAGCCTTATAGCCCTTCGTAGCTGGGCTACACGGCTATTAAAGTCCCGCTCCCTTGTTAAAGGCCCTCGCCTTAGGCTCGGGCCTTTAACGCTGGAGCGGGCCTTTATATAGCCAGTACAGCCCTCTACTATAAGGCTATATTAGAACATTAGAATGTTGAGTGCTCCATTGAAGACAATGGAGTGCTCCAGGCTTCTAATGGCTGGTAAAAGCCCGGAGCATCAACATTCCAATGGTTGTTCACAGTAACAGCTGGGAACAAAGGCCTCACCAAGCCCGAGGGGATTTCAACCCCCTTGGCCCCGTGAGGCCTTTGTTTTACATATTAGAAAATTCTGCCCTATAGGGGCGAAATGTTCTAATAGCCTTAGAGCACTCCATAGCGGGCTCTACTGGCCATTAAAGGCCCGCTCTAAAGTTAAAGGCCTGAGCCTAAGGCGAGGGCCTTTAATCAAGGGAGCAGGCCTTTAATGGCCGGTAGAGCTTGCTACAGAGGGCTCTAAGGCTATAGTAATGTGTATGTGCTAGATGGTGCTGATGATGGTATTGTCATTTGAGTCATTACATTATTAGAAAGTGCAAAAACTAGGGGTTTGGCAGCTCTGACTGGCACGCATTTCAATGATACACTTACTTGGCAGCTGCATTGAGACTAAAAGCATGTATTTTTAGTTTTTGTATATCGCAGCCAAATGCAGACCGAAATTTTACACCTTCCAGCGGTATGTATTTTGATCTTAACAGTGCTGCATTCATCAGTGCCACATCAGATTTCTGGCTCTTTTACCTTTATTCCAAGTTTATGAATTTCTTGGAGGCAGATTTATGGATTTTTCACAGCTTCAATACCTTCTCAGAGGCAGGTATTGAGATGCGACGAGAAAGTAAGATGCCGCAGAGACCAGGATCGATAGGACAAATCTTTGCAGTTGAAATTTGCCACGTCAAGATCACAAAAAAGATGTAATAAAACACTTGATATTGCGCACTCGATGAATGAATGAATGAGGGAACATTTATAAAGCGCATGGCTACCCGGAGGCATCCCAGCGCTATGACACCGTAAGAAACTGTAATTATGAAGAGATCATGGAAAGAGGAAAGTTTTCAGCAATTTTCTGAACTTGAGGTAATCAGGTTCAGAGCGTATGTGGAGGGGAAGACCGTTCCAAAGTATGGATGCATTGTACGTAAACAGTCGGCCTCCACTACGTGATCGTTTAATCTTAGGAACTTGGATTAAACCTTTGTTCTTGGATCTAAGGGCCCTGTTAGGCGCATAAGGTTGGATCCAGGGACGGATCAAAGACGAGCCCTTGCTAGAGAGTGACTTGTGGGTGATGCATAACGCCTTAAATTGGATTCTTTCCTGAACAGGAAGCCAATGCAAGGTAGCGAGAGCGGGTTTTGTGGAGGAGCGTCTGGGGATATTCATCAGCATGCGAGCTGCACAGTTTTGTACTGTTTGGAGAGTTTTGATGGTGCCCTGAGGGGCTCCCAGGTACATGACATTAGAATAGTCCAATCGTGATAAAATGATAGCTTGGACTAGCACCCGTCTAGCAATAAAAGGTAACAGGGGAAGTATCCTTCTAATCATTCTTAAAAGGCTGTAACAGCTAACTACCACTATGCGTGATTGTGCCTTAAAATCGAGGTTGCAATCAAGCCAGACCCCAAGACTTTTTATTTGTTTTCTAGGGGCGGGGGGGGACCTAAAACACTAGGCCAGAGGTGGTCTATGTTTAGGGGAGCAGACTTCCCCAACAGCAGGAGTTCAGTCTTTGATCCGTTGAGTTTCAGGAATGAGTTATTCATCCAGTAAAAGATTTTCTCCAGGCAGGTAACTAAATCGGGGTCATGTTGATTGTTTTGTTTCATGGAGATGACTAACTGAGTGTCGTCCGCATATGTGACGATATGTACCCCAAATGGGCGTACTGTTTCAGCTAGCGATCTCATGTAAACATTAAACATAGTGGGGCTGAGGGAGGATCCCTGAGGGACCCCACATTTCAAAGGGATTTGTTTTGAAGAATATTCATCTTCGAAAACTGTAAAAACCCTGTTTTGAAGGAAAGACTGTAACCATTTTAGGGCTAATCCAGTCACTCCGGCCTCTCTGAGTCTTCGTATCATTAGACAGTGATTTACAGTGTCGAAGGCTGCGCTGAGGTCCAATAAAATAAGGTCAGCGCACCCTCCATTATCAAGGGTCTTCCTTGTTTCCTCTACTACGGCCAAAAGAGCAGTTTCTGTGCTCTGTTGGGGTCTGAATCCTGTCTGTGTAGGATGGAGACTCGATGAAGGTGAAGCGTCCATTAAGCCCTTTCACAAATGGAATATATATGCATTTTGAGAGCGCAGCTTATCTCTCCACTTCTGAACTCAGTGGTTTGCCTCTGAAATGTGCAGAGATAGGTTTAGCAGGTACAGTAAATCTTGTCAAGTATTTTAACTTTGTTCCTTCTCTGCACATTTTGTCCGCATGTGTATCACCCCCCCCCTCCATGCTTGCACCTCTCTGGGTGGTATTGCTAAGACTATATATCCTTGCTTTTGGAAAGTGCTCGAACACCTCTGTTCCATGTTTGCGCCAAATAAACCTCATAAATAAATAAACTGCTGTTTGACGGTATGTATCATAAAACTGAAACGACTGTGTTGTATATCAGTGCAGACTAACGCATTTACTTTTATCAAAAAGAAAACCCAATGAATGAAAGACACCGGATTTGGTATTCATAACGGTTTGCACTTTTTTGCCATTTGTGCACAGTTATGAGACATTTAAGTACTAAGGGAAAACTTACTGTTTGATGTGTGATTTCACCAAGATTGAGATCACCACATAAATTGCAAGGCTGAAGTTGCATAATTTTCACTACTGTATTTTGGAGCCAACATACTGCTGGGTTTGCACAGTTTCTTGGACGCAAGACGTAGCTCCATATTAACCTAGTCCTTGACCTCTGAATAACCTTGCTCAATCGTATTTTAACTAAAAATATCACTCCACAAGGCTGATTTCATAGAATAAGCCCGGACTAACATTTCCAGATTGCACTGGTGTTGGTTTAATTTTGCACAGGCAGTTGTGCCAACTGAGCAGTGCAAAATGGTGAGTTAGTACTGGTGAGTTAGTGCAAATTTCGCTTTTTCACTAGAGAGGTGGTGGAAATGTCATTGAAAATGGCACCAGTGCAATCTATGTAATCTCGAAAGGTTGGTATGCAGTTGCACCGTGCGATCCGCGTAGCTCAATCTGTGTGTTAGTTCATCCTTTGGGTTAAGACCTTCAAGGGCCTATTTTAATTCTTAATGCCCCTATCTTGAAACCTACAACAAGTTTGAGACCAAATTTGTGTTAATGTTCCACACTGAAGAGACTTTGGATGATACAATGGAAAGGGAGGTAGTAATGCAGCCAACGCTAATTAGTAATTGCCGTCTGTAGTGATATCCGCCATTACTGAAGAGAATGAAGGTTGCATGGGCGTTAATTCATTAAAATGCAATGGGTAGCGGAAGTGACATCACATGGCCTTTGACCATCATGACATCACAGGAAGTGACGTCATATGATCCTTGATTTTGTTTTCAAGGAAGTCATGTCATATGAGCTTAACGATGATGACGTTACAATAATTGATATTGCTGAAGTTCCATAATAACTGATTGATTAATATAATAACACAACACAGACAAACATCTATTTTAGATACCACAAATGTTGATTTGGCCTTTAAAATTTCTGGGAAGTAATACTTGCCCTGTATTGTAGTGAGCGAGTGAAGCGAAAATGCCAGGCCTCTACTAACTGGTCGCCCCACCCCAAGAAAGTTGTGAAAAGAATGTGGTCATATAGTGCATTTTAACACACACTTTTCACATAAATTTGCTCAAAGGTCATAGGTTCTGAAATGGCACGCATTAAATTTGTTAATCCTTTCATGGTGTGCCAAGCCAATAAAACCTGATGCTCCCTAGGTAATGATCCCATTTTTCAAAATGTGCTGTGGATACCACCATATGTCAAAAATTAGCTCCATTGTGCCAGGGCTATAATTTTGTCATTGATGCACCATATGCCATGGGTGGCCCCAATATCCCAGTGCCAGAATTTTTCCATTTATGCCATCCATATATCAAAGGTGACCCATATTGTCAAAAATTACCTCAGTAAGTCAGACTCAGCATTTTGTCAGGTTGTCCTCCATTGTGCCAAGAAATAACTCCAACGTGCTACTACAGGCATTATTTCACAGGTGCCTCATATGCCAAGAACTACCTCTTGTATGCATTTCCAGTATTTTACCATGGGCGCCCATTATGCCAAGAATTATCTTCAGTGTGCTGACCGTATTTTGTCACGGGTGTCTGTCAGGCTAAGAATTGCCTCAAATATGCCAGCACTAATATTTTACCATACATTTAAATGCATTTTTTACTTAACTTAGCTGCCATCTAAGATCCATTCCAGGTAACCTTGCTCCATTTTTTATTACACCAATAGTGAATAATATAATATTATTCACTATTAGTATTGCGGGAAATGGAAAAAATAGGGAGCCCAGAGTCACCCCTATGATCCTGGCAATGCTTTTGCTACCTCTGAAGCCAGGAGTTGCAAAGGCAGTGCAAGGGATAGCAAAGATCAAGCTAGGGGGGTCGCAGCTGCAACCCCTGGTGACCCTAAATGACATCCATGGAAGGCTAGTGGAAAAATCCTTTCTACTGCACTAGAGATATCATTAAGGTTAACTACAGCACTTCTAGCATCGTTATATCACTTACAACACTCCCAATTTCAGGATAAAAGTACTCAAATACACTGCCCAAAATTAGGATCAGCACTATCAAAGTGTTATTGTACTTGCACTTGTAAAGCGCCAACCACTTGTGTTACAACATCATCGCACATAGTGAATCTGGGTGCCCTTTCTATGTATCTGAAAAGGCCATCAATCAGACAAGGGGAAAAACTGCATTTGTTGTTTTGCGATTGGTTGTGTGGTTAGTAGAAAATATTACAGTTTTTAGGTTTGAAATATTCAGCGTCATTTAGTGTGAACGTAAAGTGAATCTGGTTTAGGAACATATTTGTAGGCAGGGGCGTAGCTTGGTCAGTATGATTGGGGGGGGGGGGTGAGCTTCTGATTTCCCAACAATCACACTGGGACATCTTGTTAAACACATTATATGAGAAGCCGTACATGAGATGGGCTTAAGGGGCAGTGGAAAGAGAGAGAGAGAGAGAGGAGTGCGGATTATCAGGGGTAACTTAAAACGCAATATTTTTCAAACTAATTAAAAAAATTTAAGGGATTACAAAACATAGATGAGAGGGAGTGTGTGTGTTATTGTCAGTGTGGGCACGTCAAAATCCCCAGTCAAATCCAGCAGACACTTCACAGTACCGATTGAAAGCACTGGTACCCAACTATTTACTACATAATACATTTTTAGGGGGGGGTAGCACCCCAAGCACCCCCCGTAGAGCTACGCCCCTGTTTGTAGGGTTTTATGTGCATGGGTGGGTGGGCCGAAGGGCTTTCTACTTTTCTTTCTAATGTTGATTTTTCTTTGCATGGCCACAGTAAAGTATTTCTATACTTGCCTTATGATGCAGTGTTGTATGTTTGAGGGTGTGGTATGCTTTTAGTAATATTACCTGCATGTTCCTAGAGTGTATATTGGTGTGGTGCGTGACAAGTGACATTGATGTTGCCATGCTTTGCCAAATATATGGCTTTAAAGCTGTGTTGAGATCTTTTCTTGCTGACAGAAGACAAATCGTGGCACTGGGAGACTATCAGTCCAATTATTTTGCACTGCCCTGTGGGGTACCACAGGGGTCCTCTCTCAGCCCAACACTTTTCAATTTTATGTCAGCGCTCTGGCTCCTATTATAAGCGCATTTGGATTTGGTCTCACCTCTTATGCGGATGATACCCAAATTGTGGTATCTCTGACACCAGGCAAAGAGGCAGGCATTGAAGGACGTTTCCAGGATTGCATGCTATCAGTGGGAAGTTGGATGGCAGAGAACTGCCTAAAACTTAACTCCGGGTAAAACCGAGGTTATATTGTTCGGGAACAATGCCAACTTTTGACACCCAATTGGTGGCCGGACTCGATGGGCACTCTCCCCGTTCCCACAAAAAGGTTAAAAACCTGGGTGTAATAGTGGACGAGAGACTCACCTTCGGGCCCCAAGTAAATGCAGTGGCATCAAAAACAATGTTTGTTATGAGAATGCTTAGGAAAATATTGCCATTTTTGCCCCTGGAAAGCAGGCAAATAGTGGTCACGGCTCTTGTAATGGCGAGACTGGACTATTGCAATAGTCTTTACCTAAATGCTCAGCAAAGATCCTTGAACAAGCTACAAGTGTTACAGAATGCAGCAGCTAGACTGCTCACAGGAACATCGAGATTTTCTTCGGTATCTAAAGACATCAAAAAATTGCATTGGCTCCCAGTAAGGAAGTCGAGTACGCTTTAAGGCTCTATGCATGGTTTTTAAAGCACTCCAGGGCACAGGGCCGGACTATTTAAAACGGTGACTCCAATGGTATACTCCGGAAAGAACACTGCGATCAAAGGCGGCCAAGCTGGTCATAGTGCCGCGTATAAAAAAAGCCCAATGGGGTGGCAGAAGCTTCATTCATTGCGCGGCAAAAGCTTGGAATGATTTGCCGTTTTATTTAAGAAACACTATGGATCTTCTGTCCTTCAGAAAGGGCTTAAAAACTTGGCTCTTCTTACAATAATCCGGTCACGATATCCTTTATTCCGCCTACGGCCATCAGAAGATCTAGCTAGCACCAGGACACCTCCGGGTAATCAACGCGCTTTATAAATGTCATTAACATTAACATTAACATAATGGTCAAGCCAGTGTGCGCTTTTTGACTATGACCATTTTTATGAGACTGTAGCAATGGTGTTTAGTGTTGTTGTTGGCCGTAAAGTGCTGTTGGATGTGTGATGAAAGCCCACAAATGGGCCAATGGAGTTGAGTTGGTTACATGTTTTAAGGATTATAGTCTAGAATATCGAGTACAAGAATGTCATTGCACACTAATATCGTAGACAAAATATGGAGGAACAAAATATCATGCAGCAAGTGGGCACGTATAAATTTACCATTCTTAACTCAACATGTATGTACCTAGAAGAAAAATATATCGTCAAGGTACGTATAGGTGGAATAACGTATAGAAAATCTATACATACGTTTTTGTATTTTCTCCTCCGATTGTCTACTATATTTGTGTCCCACGATATTCTGTATTTGATATTTAGGATCCACACTATTTTAAGGACTGTTTATAATGCATTGAATGGTTAAGTGTCGGTTTTGCACTTGGGCAGTGAGAGAACTGAGGTTAACATTAGTTACTCTTCAAAGCTTCTGTTGAGTTTATACTTTACTGAGATATTGGCACTGAGATATTGGCTTGTGTTTTTGAGGGTTACCAGTTATGTACAATATATATATATATATATATATATATATATATATATATATATATATATATATATATATAAATATATATTCACTGAAAAAACCATAGGTTTCAGATATGTTATAGTTAGAAATTAGCATTTAAAAACCTTTGAAATTCACTGAAAAACCTTAGGTTTTAGGGACAGTTATAGTTAGTTGGACATTTTACTCGTACAAAACCCGTGAAATTCCCCGTTATAGTTAGTTCAGCTAACTATAACTCGCGCCCGCAATGCACTGCTGATGACGTCACATATTACATCACTCATGACATGGTCAGTGACATCACTGATGACATCACTGATGACATCTCAAATGACATCACTGATGACATCATCCAGTGACTGTGTGTTTCTGTAAAGTTTAAATATTTTTAATATATATAGGAAAAGACGTATTGAAGAATGAGTGGGTGTGTAAGTGTCTGTATGGATGATTTAGTAGGTGCGTGACTGACTCTATAAGTGAGTGATTTAACGTATCTTACTGAATGCATGGGTTAGTGACTAAACTGGGTGAATGTCTGTATCCGTCTGTCTGTTGCTGTGTAAGTGGCTGCATGGGTTTGTGAATAGCTACATGAGTGTCTATAAGAGTTATTGATTTGTTGTCTGAGTATCTGTATGGGTGCCTGAGTGTTTGTGTGGATGGGGTGTGTGCGACTGTGCATAGATGTGTGAGTGGGTGATTCACTGGGTGGATGGTTTCAAGAGTGCATCTGTGATAGACTGTATGGGTGGGTAAGTGTGTGTAAGAGTGTGTTAGTGAGTGAATGTATGTCCCAGTGGTACATGTGTGAGTAACTACATATGTGAAAGGCAGTATATATGTGTGTTGGAGTATATAAATAGCTATAAGCGAGAGTGAGTGATTGTGATAGTGGCTGTATGGATGAGTGTGTGCTTGTATCAGTGATTGTATAAGAGCGTAAGAATGTGCTAGTATTTGTATGAGTAAGTGAGCTGGTGTGTGTATAACTGTATAGGTGAGTAAATGGTAGTGTGTTTAATTATTTGCATGACTGACTAGGTGTGTGAGTACCTCTATGGATGAGTGGCGGTGTTTGAGTGTCTATATAGGAGTATGAGTGCATATGATAGTCCTGTACTGAGTGACCATAAGTATGAGTGACTGTACGGGTGAGTGAGTGGATGTGTGTGTGTAGACCTAAGAATCAGTGAGTGGGTATGTAGTTATTGGTGTTGGAGTGTCTATGGTTTTGCGAATGGCAGTCTGTAATTTAGAGTGGGTGTATCAAAGGTTATATTAGGGTGTGAGAAGATGCATGAAATTATCACATGGATGATGTCATCAGTGATGTCATCAGTGATGTCATTTGAGATGTCATCAGTGATGTCATCAGTGATGTCACTGACCATGTCATGAGTGATGTAATATGTGACGTCATCAGCAGTGCATTGCGGGCGCGAGTTATAGTTAGCTGGACTAACTATAACGGGGAATTTCACGGGTTTTGTACGAGTGCAATGTCCAACTAACTATAACTGTCCCTAAAACCTATGGTTTTTTCAGTGAATTTCAAAGGTTTTTTAAATGCTAATTTGTAACTATAACGTCCCTGAAACCTATGGTTTTTTCAGTGAATTTCAAAGGTTTTTAAATGCTAATTTGTAACTATAACATGTCTGAAACCTACGTTTTTTTCAGTGAATTTCAAAGGTTTTGTAAATGACAATTTTTAAATGTATTAATTGTTATATAAATTTTTTCATACTGATTTACTACATTTTTAGAAACAATTTTTTTACACATTTTATTTTTTAAATTACATTGTAATTACATTATACATTACATTACAAAAAATACTTTCTCAGAATGAATTACTTTAGCTTAAATACTTTGCACATAGGCAATAGACTTTTAAGTACAGTAGTTACAGTTGTTGCAATGAGCAACACATTTTCAAACACAATGCAACATTCAGCTCAATGTGAATTTCTAGTTAAATGCAATTAGTTACTTTATGGATTACTTTTCTAACCACAGGACTGGATCCTAGATTCAGTCCTGGGACATCTCCTGTAAACAGTTGAGTAAAAGCTTTTTGGTTACAGTCGTGATTTTTAAGGAATATTATTGTACTTTAAAAGTTGACACTTAGAAACTTTTTCTCATAGAATCACCAATGTTATCCTATGGAAGGAAATTCACTTAGAAGGTAAAAACTGTTATTGTTACTTTTTCTTACTCAGTGTTGGATCCTGGATCCAGCACTGATGCATCTCCTGTAAACAGTTGAAAGAATGCGTTTAAGTCATACAGGTGATTTTTTAGGAATATTTGTAGTTTGTGAAAATCGACACTTTGAAACTTTTCTGCTAAAAACCAGACAATGGATTCCTATGGAAGAAAATATAAGTTACTGGTAAGTACGGTTAAAATTACTTTTCAGGGTCAGTGCTGGGCTAAAAGATGCAGCACTGGGTTCTCTCCTGATAACAGGTGAGTAAATTGGAATTCGTACTTTGGTTGATTTTAGAGGAATATTATAAAGTTCCAAAACTCCACACTTAGAAGAATTTCCAAGTGAAACCAGTCAATGTTAGCCTATGGAAGGAAATTCAAGTTACTGGTAAGTACGGTTAAAATTACTTTTCAGGACCAGTACTGGGCTGAAAGATGCAGCACTGAGGTCTCTCCTGATAACAGGTGAGTAAATCAGAATCCGGATTTCGGCTGATTTTAGAGGAATATTTGTATGTTTCAAAAATCAACACTTAGAAACTTTTTCAGCAAAAAGCAGGCAATGATATCCTATGGAAGGAAATTCAAGTTACTGGTAAGTACGGTTAAAATTACTTTTGAGGATCAGTACTGGGCTGAAAGATGCAGCACTGAGGTCTCTCCTGATAACAGCTGAGTAAATCAGAATTCGGATTTCGGCTGATTTTAGAGGAACATTTGTATGTTTCAAAAATCAACACTTAGAAACTTTTTCAGCAAAAAGCAGGCAATGATATCCTATGGAAGGAAATTCAAGTTACTGGTAAGTAGGGTTAAAATTACTTTTCAGGATTAGTACTGGGCTGAAAGATGCAGCACTGAGGTCTCTCCTGATAACAGGTGAGTAAATCGGAATTCGTATTTCGGATGATTTTAGAAGAATATTTGCACAATGGTGAAGGGAGGGGCGGGGCCTGAGGTGACATCTGTGAATACGCTCGTGGCGCGTTTTAGTTGGGGATTAAGTCCCTTGAATCCTGAGGGTCTCTAGGGGCAACTCAGCCCACCAGGAACCTCCAATATGCGCCAGGGGCTGCGTTGCAGAGACGTGTAGAGAGGCCACACCCCTTTACACCTCTCTGCAACGCAGCTCTGTGGCGCTTTCTGGATGTACCTGTTGGGCTAGTTGGCCCCCAGGGACCCTCAGGATTGAAGGGGATTTAATCCCAACTTAAAACGCGCCACGGGGCGCGTTTGCACAGATGTCACCTGAGCCCCGCCCTCCCTTCACCACTGTGCAAACGCGCCCGTGGCGCGTTTTAAGTCGGGGATTAACTCCCTTGAATCCTGAGGGTCCCTGGGGCCAACTAGCCCAACAGGTATATCCAAAGCGCCACAGAGCTGCGTTGCAGAGAGGTGTAAAAGGGGCGTGGCCTCTGTACACCTCTCTGCAACGCAGCCTCTGGCGCATACTGGAGGTTCCTGGTGGGCTAGTTGGCCCCAGGGACCCCCAGTATTCAAGGGGAATTCGTTCTCCTCTGCAAACGCGCCAGGGGCGCGTTTGCAGAGTGGTGAAGGAAGGGGGCGGGCCTGCGGGCCCGATCGTTTTTTTGTCTCCTGAAGGGGGCTGTGTGGCCCCCTTACTTTTTCCTGTTTTGGGCCCTGGGGACCCCATCCCCAGGGCCTTACCCCTTTTTTTTAATTAAAAATTAAAAACGGGAAGGGGGCCCCGTGGCCCCCTTCCCTGGGCCTGTATTGGCCCCGGGACCCCATCCCCGGGGCATGGCCTCTATTTTTATTTTTATTCTTTGGAGGGGGCTGCGTGGCCCCTCCTCTGGCCATTAAGGCCCCGGGACCCCATCTCCCGGGGCCGGCCATACCCTTTTTTTTTTTTTTTTAAACTTTGGGAGGGGGCCGCGTGGCCCCCTCCCGGGCCACTACTTGCCCCGGGACCCCATCCCCCGGGCTGGCCCTCTCCGTTGGGGACTGTGGGGGTCCCCAAGCCCCCACAGTCCCGCCGGCTCCCGCGTCCCTTGGGAGCCGGCATTGCTTTAGCACATGGGGAGCTGCTAAGATGCAGCTCCCCATGTGGAAAGCATCGGCTTTGGATATTGGAAGAGAGCAGGTTTCCTGCTCTCTCTTCCAATATCCAAAGCAGTTTGCTATGGCAGGACGGGAGCCGCGAGGCTCCCGTCCTGCCATAGCAAACTACAGTGTCCCGGGGTAGGCACCCCGGGACACTGCAGGAGCCGGCCCTGGGGGTGGCGGTCCCCAGGGCCATCAAGGGCTCCAGGAGGGAGGCCGCGCGGCCCCCTCCCTTAAATTGCACAGCCCCGGGAGGTGGTGGTCCCTGGGCTCTGGGGTCCGTAACGGACCCCCATATTTAAATGTTTAGTGCCCCGGGAGGTGGCGGTCTCGGGGCGTGTGGGGGCTGGAGCCCCCACACAGGTTTTTCAATTTTTAAAAAAAGCCCCGGGAGGTGGTGGTCCCTTGGCTGCGGGAGGGCTCAGAGCCCTCCCGCACCATTTAAAAAAAGCCCGGGGGTGGCGGTCCCCGGGGCCCTTTGAGGCCCCCACACATAAAATTAACCCCCCACCATGCCCCCGGGACTTGGGCCACCCGGGCAAAATACAATCGAAGCGCGGGAGACCGCGCTTCGATTTTTTTTTTTTGGGCAGGATTCGCAAACCTAGGGGGTCAGGGTGTTTCTACCCTGCTCCCTTTGTGCGCTTTGCGCACTTAGTTTCTGTCCCTCGGTTCTACCGAGGGATAAAATGGCTGCCAACATTTCCTGAATCGGAATGTTGACAGCCAGCTGACAGCCAATTAACATGCAGCTCGTGATCGGGAGGGTACGCGGACCCTACTCGGCCATAGATATCACTATCTTTTTACTTTTGATTTTCTCAGCAACTACTGAACGGATTTACACCATTTAACAAAAGGGTTCTTTCTGAACCAAGAACTACCTCTTTGCCAAATTTGGTGTAATTCCGTTCAGCAGTTCGGGCTGTAGCCGTGTCTAAAGTTTCCTATGGAAAATTGCATGGGGAAAACGCGCTTTGGGACCCCCTTTTCTCGGCCCCCGCTTGACGAATCCCCGAGACTTTCAGGGTAGGAGCGGACCGGAGCGGGCCACAAAGTTTGAAAATTTTGCGAAGATACGTCAACCGGCATGAGAGTTATTTCAAATAGAATGTCGCGGATTTCCTATGGATAATAGGTTGTAACTATAACTATCTACTGGCGACCGCCAGTAGATAATATATATATATATATATATATATATATATATATACATACATACATACATATATATATATACACATACATACATATATATATATACACATACATACATACATATATATACACATACATACATATATATACACATACATACATATATATATATACACATACATACATACATATATGTATGTATGTGTATACATATATATGTATGTATGTGTATATATATATGTATGTGTATATATATATATATATATATATATATATATATATATATATATATATATATATATATATATATATATATAGAGAACCTACTGGCTGCTGCCAGTAGGTAGTTATAATTAGGACCTGATTTCTATTGAAAAGCTGTTTTTGATTTCCCAATAACTTTGGCATGGTTTGATGAATCTTCACGAAATTTTCAAAACCAATTTGGCGCTCACTTCAGCTCCTGTCTTGAAAATTTTGGGGTGATCCGTCAAGCAGGGCTGAGAAAAAGGTGGGGTCCCAAAACGCTTTTTCTCCATGTTAATTTCTATAGGAAACTTTAGACACGGCTATAGCCGGAACTGCTGAACGGAATTACACCAAACTTGGCAAAAAGTTAGCTCTTGGTCCAAAAAGCACTCAGACGTGAGTCTGTGGCACTGTACATAGCCATACAGAACTGCTAGACGTTTGATGCACCTACAGTTGTTCCTCGTGTGAACCTCACCGAAAAGGAACAAATAATGGACTTAATTTCCTAGAAATATTCTGTGCACCTGAGAAACTATTGGATAGTACTTTGGCTAGACAATCTACATGTATGATACACATGCCACGATCAGGAGTTTCATGCGGAAATTACCAAATGGGACACAAAATATTTTTCGGCAGATATCAATATTGCATGGACTTTTACTTTTTTACTTTTACTTTTACAATTACAGTCTTGTTCACTTGGAGGTGTTTCGCGTCCCTAGTGGATCAAATATTTGGCCCTGATGAAGCCTTTTGTAAGGTGAAACACGTTGGCTGTGCCATTTTGAGAATATACAATAAAGAAAAATCCTGCACCATCATCCAAGACTCACGAGTTCCCATTTTATTGAATGTGGTTTTCGTCATCTATTCCTGCTGCCTCTCGTTTTGTGTATATTTCTAATTTCCAAAATAGTAGTATACAATCTGACTTGACCATTTCATTGGGTTTTAATTTACTGTTGAGTCCAGGATTCATTTGTCTCGTTATTCCCAAACTGAATTTAACTAAATGTAATAGTGTAAATCAGTGTTAACCTATGAGAGTGCCAACCTAGCAACGAAAAAATGACTTTGGATGTTTTCAGTTTTTCACTGCTAGACTATGTAAAACACTAAATATGCATGCCCTATGATTTAAATACCAGGCACCGTGCCCTATGGGCATTTACTCTTGACCTTAGGATTGACTTATAGGTATTAAAAGGGAAGGTTTTGCCTGGCAAAAGGCTTATTTTGACAGGTCGGAAGGGCAGCTTTATAACTGAACGGCTTCCGTAGCAGGCCTGGAAACATGGATTTCAGCCAGTGCCACTGTAGTTGATGGCACAATGAGTACTGCAGCATACTAGTAGCATTTAATTTGCAGACCTTGGGTGCAGATGGTACTATATACTAGGGACGTACAACCAAATTAAATGTGACAAACGTGTATGCCAATTTTGCCATGTTTTCCAGGGAGAGCACAAGCACTTTACCACTGGTTAGCAGTTGTAAAGGGCACAGAGTTGGGAAAGCTCTGAGCCCTTCAATTTAATCTTCTTCTCTGGTCTATGAATCGTTGTAGTTGCTTGAGAGGCAAAAGGGAGTTAGCATCAATTTCAAATTGCAATAACAGTGAAACAGATGTGTCGAACAATAAGGCCAGAACTACTAGGTGAAGTTAAATGGGTTTATTACAAACTCATAAACAAACTAATATAAATGAGTCTCAGAAGCATATTGTAGAAATACAAACTCACCAAAATAAATCCAAATCTCCTAATGAAATTCAGTCTCAACGAAAAAGAGCGTATTAAGAAGAAATGTAGGGGCATATTAGCAAGACCGGCGATAAAATTATCGCCGTTTTAGCGGCAGGAAACTGCCGCTAAAACGGCGATAATGGGCTTGCTAATATGCGTTATAGAATTCCAATAGAAGCCCAGGTTAGATGTGCAGGACATCTAACCTGGGCTTCTATTGGAATTCCATAACGCATATTAGCAAGCCCATTATCGCCGTTTTAGCGGCAGTTTCCTGCCGCTAAAACGGCGATAATTTTATCGCTGGTCTTGCTAATATGCCCCGTAGTCTCTGCGATGAAAAAAGATGAGGAAAAGTATCTGAAGATGAAACTGAAGAATGCGATCCTCCTGCCTAGTCATTAGTAAATCTAAAGAAATCTAACTTACTCTGCTCTATACTAGAGTGGGGAAACCCTAATTAATCAGAGAAACAAGGACAGGTGTCAGTATAATGAAGACTCACGTACAAGTGCTCCAAATCTAAAGAATGTGTAGCATAAAGCCACACACGGAGTGGTATCGCAAAGAGGTCTACACCTCATGAAGCCCTAAAGGTATCTGCCCCTAACTAACTATGCAACACCAAATAACACAAAAAGCATTCAAGGTAACCCACGTCATCATCTGCAGTACATTTCCATCTTCCACTGTAGCAATTGGCAAAACCTCCTGGTACAAACAGCTTAAAGTGAGGTGATATATATGTCACCTCACTTTAAGCTGTGAGAAGCGTCAAGTGGAGGAAGGTTTAGAAGACTTAAAACAATGATTTAATTCCGAAAACTAAATACATTTTTGGCAAAGTAATATGTGTAAGTCAAAGTGTGTGCAGTCTCACAATAGAATGTGTTTTTCCCTGGAGAGATATTAGCACCCGGATCTTTTTTCTAGCAGAGTAGAGTGCTGTCAAAAGCTGATGTGGGAGCAAAACGGTGCCACAGTGGAGAAGAAATCTCTGCTTTAGTTTTTCATGAATTTCCAGGGGGGGAAAAGCATAAGTTCCAACAACCTAAGTGGTTGAGAAATTGACAAGAATGCATTTTTGGCCGTCAGTAATAATTGGGCAAATAGAATAGGGGTAATTACACTTTATAATTCTTAACATAGCTGGGTTTAGGGGGAAAAGAAATTGGTGGCTAGCATGGTGAGTGCAAGATACTGCTTTGATGACATAAGTGACCTGAAAATGATCGAACGTTTACATAAGAACAGTGATTTTAACTTTTTCCTCACTTCTTACCAGTAGTCTAGTATTGTGAAAAAGCAACCATGCTGTTTTATTAGTTATTTTCATTCTGAGTAATCTATCTATATGGCATGTTATCTGTCAGGTACAGTGAGTTTCTGCTTCATCCTTAAAATGTATGCCAAGACATGCACAGACAACCTGGGGGGTTGGTTCCTTGATTAGCATTGAAGTCAGTATAAAACAGCACAGTTTCCCTTCAAGTGATGGATAGGAAGTAGAGACAGAGTAGTAATGAGCCGTAGAGCGGCGCACTGATTCCCTCTGGCTGCTTCACCGCCATGTGTCAGATATGGGATGACTAGGTACGAGAGAGAGACAGTTGAGTGAAGTGTCGGAGACTCATTTGCTGCCTGCCTTGACTGTACGATGAAATGGCGCCTTCTCTGGGGCTCCGGAGGCTGGAATACACTGCTTCTGTGCAGCGGACTAACGAACCGCATGGACTTCTTTGTTGCAGGCGATGATTACTCATGCATGCTTTATGAGACACCGTAAGTAAAATCCGATGTCAGTTCTTTGTAAACCTGAAATGGTAGAGATAGAGAAAGCGCATGCCCTGTTCACACTTAAAGGCACCAACTCTATATACAAAATAGGGTGCCTATGATCAGCTTGAACAAAAAATGCTGGATGGAGTGTTTGAATTAATCATAACCTTTGTGTTCAGCAAACCTCCCAGTATATTATTGTTCCAGCTCTCAGAGCTAGGTCAGGGCATGTGGAGCGGGGGCGGGAATAAGGAATTCTGTGGTATGATCCCTTCAGGAGGGTGCTATACTGAAGCGGTAGACTTTTACTTCTGCCTCAAGTGGGTCCATTACTGGCTTGAAGTCTGTCTACTGTAGGAATCCATACTTGTAAAGACATTTTCTTGTGAATCCGACTCCTCCTGGACTGTGCATATAAACAGATGATTGTTTAGGCCTCTCTGAGAGCATTAGTAGTTTTGCTATCATTCAGCAAAATTCAGTTTTGCAGCTTTACTCCATTATGTTGACTAACTGGAAACTCAACCCCCTCATGTCAACTGCATACCAAAATCTGTACGTGGTTCTTTTATGACGTGCTGCCTTTCAAAGAACTCTAACAACACCAGAATTGCCAGTACAGATACACATTCACAAACTCATTCAATTCGTGATCACACCACTGAATCACGGCGATCACCATTTATTTGAATAATTTTAGAAAATAAAATGTTGGAGTACGTTTTACACAATTCAGAACAATTTCACAAGTTTTTTTCATATACAGCCCAAACATATTCAAAAACAATCATAAACGTGCATAGTCGATACGATCCATGTGAGACAAATATGTACAAAACAACACAATAAGAATTGTTGTGCCCAGTTTCTGACTTTTTTTGTTTTTGCCCTTTTAGCACCCTGATATATTTTTATCTTATATTACCATTTGTAGCTCCTAACTAAATGGGCTGTAACCAGACAGTGCCTATACAGGACTAAGGGAGAATTTACTGCTCTTATAGCGTTAAACACAATAGCAACACTGAGCTACAGTAGTAATTCTTTTAAATGCACTTGTTTGGTAAAACAACTGCCGATGTGTTTCGAACCCATTTATCTTTTTGGGTTCTCCTCAGGACTCAGAACATTTGAACATTGCAAAAAAAATATACAAAAACAATAAAAACATCTTTAGCGTTCCCTGCACATACCATTACACAGTACAACACATACTGTAATCACACGCACATCATATTACCTCTTATACTTTGGCTCATTCACATGCCAACTTCCATGGCAGGACCAAACATCACCTGGGGTACTCCTACACCCACAAATGATCCTGGATTTCTCCTACAACAACATGAATGTAGCCCAATTACTCAAAAAATAATCTAGACTAAACGCTTAAAGAATCTAAAGCAATGGTTACGAGCAACTCACTTTTTCACTGGAATGTTTTTATTCTTCTTTGAAAAACCAATGAGTAAAGAGGAACGATCCTTAGGGCCTCGTCAGCAATCTACAACAGCCAAGCGACAACTGTTATTCATTTTCAGAATTCCCAGTCCAAAAACAACATTCCCGTAATTCCAAACTATTTAAATCTATTTTTAATCATCAAAGATGCAGGATTGTTTTGCCACTAGTTGTTATACGAAGATACCCAAACCAATCTAAACTCCCTATTGTGATGCCTACCTCTCCCATAGGTTACTATGTAATAAGCACTAACTTTTTATTGGGAACAGGTAGAAATGTCATGTTTGGATTCAAATTAATTGTAATTTAAACTTCTCCTTAATGATAAAGCCGGACTTTAGTTTACAATTAAAAAAATTCCACTTTTATAAAGTTGATATTTTCCTGCCCTAAACTTTCTGAGGGCTTCTACAAGTTTCCACCTGCCTCAGCCTGTTAAATGTTCCCCCGTCGGGAATGAGTATTGGCTCAGACAGGGAACAATAGGAGCTGGATGAAGCTAGGAGAGGCCCATCGTGCCAGGATGGGAGGAGAGGAGCTGTTCCCTGCCCATGGGTATTCGTGCGCTGTATAAATTCTATTAACATTAACATTAACATTAACATTTCAAAGGGCTGCCTCCAGCACACCCACAAAGGAACTTGACACAAGTGTCTTGTCACCCTAGACTACTGGAAGCCTGGGCAGGGGAAGAAAAGGGAAGGAAGGAACTTTCCATAACCAGATGTGAGGGTGGCCTCGAAGTTGACCCCACTTCAAAGGTTGGCACCAGGTATAAATACTGGACCTCATGAGACACTCATGGACCCGCGGAAGAATTCAGAAGGACTGCCTTGTACTCCAGAGGACTTGCCTGCTGCTTGATGCCTGCCTTGTTTCTCAGAGGACCTCCCTGCTGCTACCACAGGACTGCCCTAATGCTTGAGGGTTGCCTTATTTCCCAGAGGCCTGCCTTGTTGAAGGAGAACTGACCCATCTCCTTGTTCCCAGAAAGACTAGAGTGACGTCAAAGGTCAGTTGACTGACCTCCTGTTCTGAGCTACAGGGACACAACAAGCTCCAGAGGCCTCCCTTTATCTGCCCAATTGACCTGCTGCAACTGGCCCTGCCTGGACCTGCAGCCAGACCTAACTGGACCATCAACTGGACATGCCTGAGCCCTTCTGGTCTCTGCTGGAGAGAGTCCATCGCGGATGGCCTGAACTTGTGACTTTGTCCTGGTCTAGTGCGACCAGTTACCCACTGTTACTGTTTTTGCTTCTTGACACTATTTTTACTTAAACCTTTAATATTGTACATCTACTAATTGGATTTCTGTCGTTTTGGTTTCATTTTATTGATTATTTTTTTCTATATATTTTTTAATTGGTGTGTGATATCTCTTGTGTTATGTTTTCACTTTATTATTGTTTGTGTGCTGCATAAATACTTAACACAGTGCCCCTAATTGAAGTCTGACTACTTTTGTGCAAAGCTACCAGAGGATTAAGTGCAGGTTAATTTAGTGACTTTTGTGGTTCACTCTAACAAGGATTGTGGTTGTTGCTTGAGTAGGGTGTTCAACCCCTCAATCAAAAACCCAGTTTCTTTGAACTCCAAAATGGAAATCACAAACCTCTGGCCGGAGATCTCCACCTCCACCTCTCCTTACTTTTCTGTATGGAGTTTTTTGCCCTAAGTGTGGAGATCTCTGCACATGGAGGTATAGATTTTAGTAGTAATGTGGAAGGGACAAGGGTGAGTGGTGGGAAATGGGAAATAATAACTAATAAATGGGTGGAGTTTAGAAAATGTAAATGAGAGGTCAATGAAAAAAACACCCTCCCAAATGTGTAATACAATTTCAGTTCACTAAATACACATCCACTTCTATTGCAAGAGTATATATGCATCCTTAAATATTTGTTTAATATTTTCAATGTTAGAATGTTGTTAAATAGTTTATTATAATTATAAATATATATTTTTCACCATAAACACTGGATACAGTAAGAGGGCGAAATTGGTAATGTAATTAATATAAATTAATTTTAAAAATCAATATAAAACAACATTTAAAATACAATTAGATATGATGTTAAGTTTTCCTATTACTTTCTATGCTGAGATAGCCTCCCCAGCGGTGAAAAGCTCCACAAACAGACAGAAATTTACTGGTAGTAACTTTATGGTCGTAAATGTAGTTTTGGGACTGTCCACTCCTGGAGAACCGTAAGTCTAAATCTAGTCAGAGATCTCTGTACGGAAATGTTGAATTCTGGTGGAGATCTCGATATGCCGGGATCTCCCCATGCAAATTTATGTGTGAGTAGAGCTCTCTGTTCTCACAAAAACTTGTTCACGCAAGTTGTGGTTCCTGTATCACACAGATGGTGTTCTGTGGTATAGTGAGACAAAATGTTTGTTTTTTAAATATACACTGCAGTGACCAGTTATGGGTTTAATTTCAAAAGAAACAACTTGTTACTTATTTCATGGGTCTCCTCAGGGGCGTAGCTTCAGGGGGTGTTTGGGGTGTTACAACCCCCCAACCTCCCCCAATAAATGTATTTTCAGATGAATAGTTTGGTACAGGTGCTTTCAGTCCGGTATGGTGAGGTGTCCGTCGGATTTCACCTGGGATTTTTGCATGCATATACTGACAAAAACCCACACACACTCTCACTCATCTGTTTTCAAAGCCCTAAAAATGTTTATTTAACAAAATATTGGGTTTCTCTCATTTGGTACTCCTATTAATCCATATTCCTCTCCCTTTCCGCTGCCTCTTAAGCCCCACTTATGCGCCCTGTTTGTCATATAACGTATGTTAACATTATAGCGTGATTGTCAGGAAATCTGATGCTCACCCCCCCCCCCAAACTTACTGACTAAGCTACACCCCTGTGCCTCCTGCTGTGCACCCCAAAGCTGCTGCTTAGGCATTAAAGTACTAGACATAAATATTACCTGCGATTTTCATTCCTCCTCCTTTTAAGTCCCTGGGGGAATTAGTGCGGCAGTGACATCTGATATGTTTTGTGGGTTTCTTATTTATTCGTCACATCTTTAAAGTACTTTCAATAACTGCAGCGTTGCTTGTCAGTAGTTCTGCCGACTGACCCAGAAACACCCCATGCTTACAGCCTGGCCAGCAGCTTCACTCATTCTCCCGTTGTGACATGCACGCTGCTCTCCACCTGATACCAGGAGTTATGTTTTTTCCAACTACTTTAAAGCACTTAATGCCTCTCTTCAGGGAGATGGGTCATGCATTTTTAACCAGTCGCCTCAAGTACAAAATGTGCTGCTTTACTTCAGTGGCGCGAGCATCATTCGCTTAATAACTAAGCATTTTGTTGAAGCACCGTTTCCCATGGGTGCTTCTTGAGTTAGCTGATTTTTTTTTTTTGCATTGTGTTCATTTGCATACTGTAGTTAGTCGTGGCACTTGCGACTCTGCTCAATTCACAGCAATGTTTTTAAAAGTGAAATATCTATTCAGCTACAGCTTTACTTCTGCGAAGTGAGTAAATGCATGACTTTTATGGGATCCCAAAAAATTCCAAAGCATTCTCAGTTAAATCTATGAAAATCCTACACAAAAATGCATTGGAAATGTTTGTGCATGCCCTCGAAATTAGAGGTGTGTCGGTATTTATCACATTTCCAGTATGGAAAGTTTTCACCCCTCCAACACCCATATTCTCTCCTCTAATGCTAAACAACCAATGTAACGGAGACAGGAGTTACCATATAATAATTGGGTGTATGGCCAAGTTGACTCTCACCCACCCAAGTTTGAACCTAATCAAGACTCACTGTTATTTCAGTGCTTCTCTCCTGAAGATATGCATGTCACTGAGCAACAGCACAAAAAATGCAGGTGGTGGGAGCAACAGCCTCTTGCGTCCTGACCGTTCTCATTATCACGCCGTGGGGTCAAATTTTAAAGTATGTGATGTGGTGTAATGGCGTGATTTGGGGAATTTCACATAACAAGCGTAACGTGAAATTCACAAAGTTATGCAAATTAAACTGGTGCAATTTCAATTTTACCCCACAATAGTCTACAAGCCTCTGGATATTGGACCACTGGGAATCTCTTCTCTTCTCTTCCTTTCCCTCCCTTCCCTTCCCTTCCTTTCCCTTCCCTTCCCTTCTCTTCCTGAAGTTATTACCTGTATAGCCTGCAGACAGCTGCGAGTCCAGTGAAGGTGATGCTCCCAGCTTCTGCATTTCTACAAGCTAGGAAAGGGGACGGGACCAGCAACAAAGTAACCTTGAGTTGTAGAGAAAAATAATGTCTACCTTTACTGTATGGTGTACTTGCCTGAGTGAAAAGTAAAAAAGACGAAAAAACTCATAGAGTCATTTACCTTTTCAGAGGGCAATACATTCTAAAAAGTGTTCACAAAACAGAGAGAGATCACCCGATTAATCTTAGGATGAATATTCAAATTAAGTGCACGCAATTGTCAAGTATTTCCAACATTGAAGGGGCCTGGCCAATATGCGGACCAAGATGGCCGCGTAGCTCTGGAGCTCCGCCGAACTCCCCGATGAAACGGCCGCCCGGGCGGCAATCGCGCAACATCCTAAGCGGCGGGGACACGGAAATACCCCAGGCTCGGCTGGAGCAGCGGCGGTCCAAAGAATAATGAAAATCGGCCCCGGAATCCGCAGGAACGCAGAGGAGCGCGAAGGGCCTTAATAGAGGCTGAAGACGGGGGCTCGAGTACTCCACTGGGCCGACGTCGCGAGGCCCCACTTGGCTGCTAATAAAATCGAGGCCCCGGCGGCCTACAAACGAGCCGTAAAGTCTGGCAGCACTCCATCGATCGGCCCTGTCGGCGAGGATTACAGAGTGGCGGGCGGTGGATGGCTCGGATCGGGGGGCACCCCAGCTAGACCACAGGTGAGTCTGTTTGGCGACCCCGGAGGCCCCGTGGTGACAGGGACCACGGGTGAGCCTGGGGGGCAGCTGCCTGGCCGGGCTGATATGGATTGTACTGGCGCACTGCCGTTCCCCTGACACGGTCTGCTCCCATTAGCCACCACCACAAAGGTGAATTCAGAGCCCGCATGGGCGCGCTGCATCGGAAATCAGGACTGCCATATAAGCTGCCCTTGAATGGACCCCTATTCTACTCTAAGTGCAAACGCGACACAAGATTGCCTGGAAGCAGGGTGCACAGCTTAGTATGGTAGATGAGGCCCGGTTCTTGCCCTGTTTCTGCGCACAGTAAGGGTTGCAGCTGGTTTGTATGGCCCTACATAGATACTGAGTGAGCAGCGGAGGCCGACAACGAGAATCTGCAATCTTCCCTAGCCAGGTGAAGGAGAAGTGCTGGAGGGTTGTCCACGGCAGGGCTCAGGTGACGATATCTTGCACGTAACTTGCGGTGGTGTCCCTCCTAACTGGACATGGGCAAAGGGGACCCCCAAACAACGAAAGCCACCCTTCAAAAAAGTTGGAGGTGGGGTTGAAACAACCGGTACCAGTATGGCGGAAGGAGGGGCTGCCATTGCACCACCTCAGATTCAGCCACAAGGCAGGGAGGTGCTCATGACCGAACTCAGGGCTGGCTTTAAAGCGCTGGATACACGGTTTGATGCGCTGGATAGATGACTGGACAAAATTGGGGCAAGGCTTGAACAGCATGGGGGGAGGCTGGAAACGGCAGAGGGTAGGATCTCGGACCTCGAGGATGGCTCTGGACAAGCCACTAAGCGCCTGGAGAGAATGGAGAAGGTACTCAAGACCATCGCCATTAAGAATGAAGATTTGGAGGTCAGGGGAAGATGAAACAACGTCCGCATCTTAGGTGTCCCGGTTTCTACGAACACTGGCTGTCTGGACGTATTCGTGGAGGGCCTACTGATCGACCTTTCTGGACTGGACTCATTCACAGCAACATTCATTGTCTAAAAAAACGCACACCGAGCCCTTGGAACCCGGCCTAGCCCTGGCTGTCCTCCCCGACCTATATTGGCACGGCTACTTAATTTCAAAGATCGGGACACAGCCTTGCATATGGCCCGGGAAAGGGGATCCTTGGAATAGCAGGGCTCATCGATTGCACTGTATCCCGATTTCACTGTAATGGTGCAGGAAGCCCATAGAAAGTTTGCATCGGTTAAAAGTGCCCTGCACAAGGCTGGCCTGAAATATGGGATGTTATATCCAGCGCAATTGAAAGTGGATGCAGACGGTAGATCCCAGATTTTTGAGTCGCCCGTAGCTGTGCAGGAATTCCTCAGATCACGTGGGAATGTTGAGCGTGATGGACATTCCTCCTCTCCGGACAGGTCCCCCCGGGTGCCGGACTCAGGCACGAGTGTGGAACTGTTCTCCGCCAGCTGATAAACTGACTGTATTACTATGTGCCGATAAGTATTACCTGTGCTTCATACCGCATTGTAACTATTGCTTGTTGACCGCCACGGGTGTGGCTGATATAATTATACATTCATAATATATTTTATGCAACCGGGGAATAGGCGTAGCGTTGCCTCCCCTTCGTGCTTAGGCACCTTTACTTTATTGGTTTACTCAGGAAGTTAAGCAACGAACGTTCACAAGTATGTTTGGGAGTTGGGATTTCCCTATGTAGAGAAAAAGGGGATGGGAGGGGGGGGTGGCATAGGGTTAGGGTTAGGGTGGGGACACACTCATTTTCATGTTCTATTTGCAGACTTATTTTTAACTTGTACAATTTCACTGTTGGTCCACAATGCAGATTAGACTCAAGAGCTAATTATGGTAGGTAGAGCTAACCGTTCTGAGAACATTAAACTGATGTCCTGGAATGTACGTGGGCTTAATGATACACGTAAACGCAAACAAGTATTGCATTATTTACAATGCTATCAGGTAGATATCGCACTCATCCAGGAGACGCATTTGCCCCCACACACGTCCCCAGGCTTCGCTGCCAGTTGGGGTTCAAATCGATATTTTGCAGGCTATAGCACATACGTAAGAGGAGTATCGATTTTAATACATAAGCGATTACCATTTAAGACAGTCGAGGTATATGCTGATCAGGCGGGCAGATACCTGTTGGTGAAAGGGTGGTTCCTGGGGAACACTATACTCTTGTTTAATATTTATGCTCCTAATGTGGATGATCCGGATTTTTTTGTGGAGCTCCACGCCCGCATGGACAGAATGGGGGCAGAACAAATCTGCATAGGGGGCGACTTGAACATTTTATTAGACCAACACTTAGATAGCACAGCCACAACACCAGATACGAAGCCCAAGGCTAAGCGCACATTAACTAGTTTGAGGGAGGCTTTTCAGTTGTCCAACGCATGGCGCCATCTGCATCGAGATAAAGCAGCATACACACACACTACTCTGCCCCTCACAATACATGGACCCGTCTGGACTATTGGCTGCTTGCCCCCAGCGTGACCCAGTGGCTCAGCGAGATTAGCCACCTTCCGCACACTCTGTCAGATCATGCTCCGGTTGTAATTGGGCTGCAGGTCCCTGGGATGGGAGGAATGGTGAGACAATGGTGATTCCCAGAGATGGCCCTCTGAGATCCGGTTTTCGAGGCGGAATTAAGTTTAGCCATAGAAGAGTATTTCGAGATTAATACAGACTCGGTGAAAATTTAAAGTGTACATACGGGGGGCTTGCATTTCCAAAGGTGCAGGGATACCTAAAGACTTAAGGCGTACATTATCACGGATCGTGGCCCAACTGGCTGCAATAGACGCCGACCAGGTGGTGTCTCGGACTGCCTCGGGTCTGAGACAACGGGCGGCACTGCTTGCCGAGTTTCATGAAGTGGCAGAACGTGAATCCCACTTCTTGGGGAAACAAGCGGTAGCCAGGAGATATGGAGAGGATGAGCGCCCGGGGCGTACACTAGCTAGACTCATACAGCCCAACAGGGGTCAAACATACATCACGAGCTTACTCGATGATGATGGTGAGCTTATTTCTGACTGCGTGGGCATTGAAGACAGAGTACTTGCATATTACAAAGACCTGTACACTACTAAGGTTTCACCGGACACCACGGCCAGTAACAGTTACGTAGATGAAGTTGCAATGGTTTGGTTGGAAGATATGCATAGGGATTTCTTAGCAGAACCCTTCACAGTAGACGATGTTGTCCAAGAAATAGAAGCCATGGATGGCTTGAAGGCGCCCGGTCTAGATGAGTTCTCGGGCTGCTTTTATAAGGCGTTCAAGAAAACACTAGCCCCTTATTTGATTGACATGTATCAGGAGGCCATAGACACCGGCGAACTCCCTCTGACACTGTGGGAAGCAGTTATCACACTTCTCCCCAAGACGGGCAAAGACCCACTACAATGCGGCTCATATAGGCCCCTATCATTATTGAATTTTGATTACAAAATATTGACCAAAATATTGGCCACCAGGCTGTCCCTGATTATTGATCAAATGATATCTCCTGCCCAGGCAGGCTTCATCCCGCATAGATCTAGTGCATTGAATTTGCACACGCTGTTCGCTACACTCCACAGGATTGCACCCTCACTCCCAGCGGTGGCGGTCCTTTTGGACGCCGAAAAGGCTTTTGATTCGTTAGAATGGCCCTTCCTTCGCGCCACATTGATTAGACTGGGGCTGTCGCCGAGGTTTATAGCAGTGGTATCCCTTCTATACACACGCCCATTAGCACGTGTGCAGCTGAATGGTTCATTGACAGCCCCCTTTATGTTGTCAAGGGGGACCCGCCAGGGCTGTCCACTCTCCCCGTTATTATTTGTAATAGCAATGGACCTTCTCGTACGTCATCTCTAAGATAATCACTCCCACAGGGGTATACAGTTTAAGACGGGCCCGCTACTTATCACGCTATATGCTGATAACATTATTCTCTATGTAAGGCAACCGGACGAAAACTTAGGGCCTATTCTCCGGGAGATCACCTGTTACAGCGCCCTGTCGGGCCTGAACATTAACTGGTCCAAATCCAAGGTTTTTCCTTTGACCAAGGCCCACTGCGAATGGAACACAGAGTACCCATTAAAATGGTGCGAAGACTCAGTTAAATATTTAGGTATTCACATTCACAAAGGCCAGAGGCAAATTCTTCAACTCAATTACGGCCCCACAATTGAGAAACTGTGTGAAAAGATCGAAAAATGGTCGATCTTCCACAGTTTCTGTACCTCTTTCAGAACATACCTATACCCTTGTACAGGAGTTTCTTTGCCACGATCCGCTCCCATTTAATATGACTCGTGTGGGGGGGGTGGGCAGTCCAGGGTCTGCTGTGATGCCATGACATTGCCATACGAGCGGGGTGGGTTTGGGATCCCGAATTTTCGCATTTATTACCTGGTCGCACAATGCAGGTTTTCGAGACACTGGTTTAATTCGGACTCTCGGATCCCTTATTTACGGCCAGAGGCCGACCTTTCCCATCCCACTCCCCTGTCGGCGCTATTGCCGGTAGGCATGGCCCAGGACCCACAGGACCTGCAGACATTATCGACGACCAGCTGGGGCTGGAAACAGCTTACTCGGGTGACCGGGGCGCAACTCCTTTATTCCTTGGCACTTACCCTGGCGGGGAATCTTTGGGTACCCATCACACACGAGACAACAGTGCAGCGTACATTAACTAAATTTGATTTGGTTACATTCGGAGACTTATTCCACAGCGGACACGTATTTTCCCGTGTAGAGAATGCCTGATTCAGAGAAGCCACATTCATGGATCAGTTTATATTGTGCAGGTTGCAGAGGGCGCTCAGATCGCTGATTACCAGCTACCTCTTAGAACCGCCTGACTTCCCCCCATTGACGCTGCTTATCAAGGACAGTGGCGGGGAACATCTAATGTCTATATAGAGCCATGATTGCAATGCTCCCAACTAGGGATGAGGGGATACGGATGGCGTGGGAACAAGACCTGGGACAACCCCTCACAGACACTCAGTGGCGCTCTTGTTGTGAACAAACACGCAAAGTATCTTTTAATCATAAACATAAAATATTACATTTAAAAATTTTACGGCGGGCTTATATCACTCCAGCTAAGGTGCACCGAATAGATCCTGCACTCCCGCACACATGCCCTCGATGCAACGCCCCAATGGCAGATTTTGCACCTATGACATGCGATAAGGTGGCCCAATTTTGGACAGGGGTGTTTGAGAAACTATCCCACATGACTGACATGAACGTTCCTCCCTCACCCCTACAAGCATTGCTAGGATACGCACAAGATCTCCCCAAATCCTCTTGACGCTTCTGTGCACTAGCGCTATTGTTGGCAAAGCGGGAAGTCGCATTAGACTGGGGGGGCAAACACCCACCGACGTTAAAAGGATGGATGTTCAGCATGTCATACTGCAATACTAATAGCGATCTATATGCTCAATTGCAACCCCCAGCATCCAGACCACTTGACATATGGCAACAGTTCCGATTATACCTGCTAGCACTGTCATCCGTGAGCAAACAGACGGAACAAACTCCACAGTCAGGAACACCACGGAATGAAGGGTAGAGTTATTACCGCCACATGCACAATCACTGTTCATAATAATATGCTTAGTGTACTCTCAATTGGAACAGGACAGAAGATGTTATATCATGTGGTAGCCACTATCTAACATATGGACCTTCACTGTACTATTTGTTTTTGTGAAAATAGTAAATAAAAATTTCAAAAAAGTATTTCCAACATTTTTAAGAATAGGACATCAACTCTGAACTTTAAGAATGGCTTTTTCTTTCTAAACATTGTAATCAATTCCATTGGATAATATTTCTGCAGGAATTCTGTGGAGGTCTGAAAGGAATTGTGTTTATTTGTGTAAAGAGTTGACCATATAGTTTCAAAAACTCCTGAATGTCCCTGTTTTCAAGAGAATGTAATTAAAACCAGCAGTAGCTTTTGTAATTTGCAGTATCATTTTTTATTGTTTATGCATGGTGTTCCTATGGAAGTAGTCAATTCTGGCTGTTTATTCATAAAATTATACAAAATATAGAAAGGCTTAAAACTTCAGCATTACGCAGTATCACACTGAGATCTGGCTGCTACGTTTATAGACTTTTGTAATTGACAGACAACTTGACCAATCAAATGCATGATGGTCTGAAAGCTTATAAAAAGCAAAATTATCTTGAAAATTGAGCAAAAAACAACACATTTCCCTGGTGCTGTGAACGTACAAAGTATAAACGGGGCTGTGCCCCAAGGTTGTTCGTTTTCTGGACCGGACCACACCTTGCAGCCGGTAACATTGCGTGAGAGCTTCAATGTTGTTCAATGTTGATTTATCATTACCTTCCAGATTTAAGGGTGGAAATGCTATCCAGCACAACAGTTCTTGTCTTTGTATTTGCATTTGTGTGAGGGAGCCAGTTATGCAGACAGGGAACATGAGCTGGTGCAAATTTAAGAGCATCGTCTACAAATATAGGGGCATATTTACTAAGAAGTGACGGAGTGCGGTGTTAACCTTCCTGGCTTAACGCTGCACTCTGCCACTTCTGAAACGCAGGACTGCACCATATTTACAACAATATGGTGCAGCCCTGCGTTTCCCCCTGTGCTAGTGCTAAATTCAGCAGCCTAGCGCCTACGCAGACACCCTTGCACCATAGTGCAAGGGTGCCTGCGTTGAGGGGAAGATTGTTCATGTGCAGGAAGGTGTCCTTTCCTGCACATAAACAATCTTTAAATGGCGTTTTGTAACTTCTGTGTGTGCTGCTTTATGCAGCACACATAGAAATTGCAAAACGTCGATTGTTTATGTGCAGGAAGGTGTCTCTTCCTGCACATAAACAATCATAGGCAATTTGCTGTTTCTTTGTGTGCTGCACAAGGCAGCACACATGGAAACAGCAACAACGAGGAGAATTAAAGCATTTCTCCTCATTTCGTCTGTTTAAGACCAGGTTTTCCCTGGTCTTAATTTTGGTGCTGCGTCCTATTTACACTGCCCTTGTAAATAGGGGGCAGCGTCAAAATCAATGGGTGTTGCGGTGGACCGCCCACCGCAACACCCATTGCCCTCCCCTTTCACGCTAAATACAGTGTGAAAGGGTGCCTTATTTACAAGGCAGAGTTAAGGCACTTTAAGTGGCTTAACGCTGCCTTGTAAATAAGGCAAGGCCCCTATCGCCATCACAACATCACTGAAAGTGAAGTTGTGGTGACGATAGGGGCTTGTAAATATGCCACATAGAGTGGAAGCATGTCTGCGCCAGCCACCCTCTAGCCCCTTCCACATCCTTTAATATTGCACTCGGGTGAGATGTGCATGAAGAAACTAAGGGGCATATTTACAAGCCCCTATCGCCACGGGAACGTCACTTGTTATAACGTTCCTGTGGCAATAGGGGCTTCGCCTTATTTACAAGGCAGCGTTAAGCCACTTAACGTGGCTTAATGCTGCCTTGTAAATAAGGCCCCCTTAGTGTGAAAGGGGAGAGCAATGGGTGTTGCAGTGGGCGTTCCACCGCAACACCCATTGATTCTGACGCTGCCTCCTATTTACAAGGGAGGGGTAAATAGGACGCAGCACCAGAATTAAGACCAGTGAAAACATGGTCTTACCCTTGCGCAATGAGGAGAAATGTTTCATTTCTCCTCTTTTTTGCTGTTTTCATGTGTGCTGCATTGTGCAGCACACATGAAAACAGCAAAAGGCCAATGATTGTTTATGTACAGGAGGGTCCCCCTTCCTGCACATAAACAATCATTTTTTTAAAAATGCCATTTTGCAACTTCAGTGTGTGCTGCATTAAGCGGCACACATAGAAGTTACAAAAGGGCATTTAAAGATTGTTTGTGTGCAGGAAGGGGGACCTTTCTGCACATAAACAATGTTCCCGTGCACGCAGACACCCTTGCACTATGGTGCAAGGGTGCCTGCGTTGGCGCTAGACTGCTGCGTGTAGTGCCAGTGCAGGGGGAAATGCAGGGCTGCACCATATTCTTGTAAATATGGTGCAGCACTGCGTTTCTGAAATGGTGGAGTGAGGCGTTAAGCCCAGGAGGCTAACGCCTCACTCCGCCACTTCCCTTGTACATATGCCCCTAATTTACACAGCAACTCTGCCCATGTGCCAATTTTTTGGTGAACTCTACGTATTAGAAATGCAGATTATTCTCCACTGGTGCCTAGAACAAATTGGCAAAAAATAATGAATCAGGTGTCTTGGAGACAAGTCTGGATAGACAAAACTATCTAGGTCAACAAGATAATGTCATATTTACAGTAATATTAGAATTTGAAGGCTGGGAGCTCCATTGAAGACTGCGGAGTGGCTCACGGCTGAAATCAGCTTTCTGCTCCAACATTCCAAAGTCTGTTGTTGTGTTTCTCACTTTTTAATTTAGAAAGTTCTTTCCTCGGTGTGTGGATTGTTCGAATAACCTTATAGTCCTTCTAACTCAGGCTATTGTAGATGTTAAAGGCCCTCTCAAGCATTATATGCCCTTGGTTGCGGCTCGAACCTATACCTCCGGTTCACGGCCTTTAACCAGTGGTATAGCCCTCTGCCGTGGGCTATAACACTATCTTAAATCTAAGCAGCAAGTTCCTTGAATATTGTAATGCATTGCATATCAAGAAGTGCAGAACAGTTCACTGTTGAACCATTAGTCTGAATCAAAGATTAACTTTAATCAGGACTGAGGCCATTCTAACAGCCTTTTCCTTTTGACTCTTCCAGAGGTATGCTGAGATGGCATTGAATTGGACTTTGGGAAATCACTGGTGAATTCATCTTTAACCCAATGCATTAATGCACACTGTCGTAAGGTGAGTATAAGAAATACCATATTCTTGGTTTGTATGTAACTTAGCTTTTTTTTTTTTTTACTTTTATCTGCGTCATTAACTACGAGGCATTAAATCTGTAACTTTTGATTTGGGTTATGTGAAATTGTAAAAGTTTTTTTTTTTTTTTTGCAGTTTAGCACAGCTTGTACATTTTTCCCTTATAGACAGCAGCATGAAAATCAAACATTTTGTGGTAAATTGTTGCCATCATTCTTCTTTACCATTAAAAAATGGTTGTTGAAGATCTACTTTGCTAAAAACGTCCTATGTTCTTTGCTTTTGTGATACCATAGGATTAGAAACGATGTGCAAAAGGTGCATGCAGAGAAACATCCTACATATATTTTGCAGCATGCAGTTATGACTCAAGTAGACAAGTAGCATCAGTCAAGCACCACAGATCATGTGTGGCTTGGATGGGCTATATTAGTGTAACCATAATGTTCTGTTATGCTATGTAGAGTTGTAGAGTGCACTTTCACTTGGGAGGGTATCCAGGTGCTGAGCAGATGTGAGTCTAGGCAAACATAGGGCCTAGTGGGACTACTCCAAAAGCCAAGTCTTCAGCTTCTTGCGGAGTTCATGAAGTGAGGAAGAGTTTCTTAAGTGTAACAGTAGGTCATTCCATGGTTTAGGAGTGATGTAGGAGAAGGCTCAGCCGTCAGATCTGTTTTTCTATACATACGTGGGATGTGTGCAAGTAGGAGACCGTACGAGCTGAGGTGTCTGGAAAGTTTGTGAAAGCAGATGCAATTGTTGAGGTATGCTGGGCCAGTGTAATGTAGTGCCTTGAAAGTGTGGGTGAGGAGTTTGAATTGTGCTTGTTGAATTGAGCCAGTGGAGCTGCTTCAGGAGTGGTGTGCTGTGATTGCAGTGTGGGAGGTTGAGAGTGATTCTGGCCACTGCTTTCTGAATGGTCTGCAGCCTTCTGCTGAGTTTTTTGTTGATCTCAGCATAGAGGGTATTCCTGTGGTCAAGCTTGCTTGTGACAAGGGTGTGTGTGACGGTTTTCTGGGTGCTGATTGCGATCACCATTATTTCACTGTGCAAAGCAACCCCTTGCCTGGGCAACAACAAACCACAATTTTTTTAAATACATGATGAAGAAAATCAGTAACTCTGCTAATCTTTCATGATGAAAAAACACAATTTCTAAAAAATCTTTGCACACCTCTACTTGTGATATGGTGGTTTAACACCAGTGTTTCTATGGCTTTTGTCACACCATGTATATATATGTATATCAAGGCAGAGGAGAGGCAGCACACACACACACACAAACTTGCACCCAGCTTGAGGATGGCCAGGCCACAGCATCCTGACCACTGCAGAATAGGAGAAGTGAGCTACTACAAATAGGAGCACTTGATTTATTGGGGAAACAGCATTGTGTATATACACAAGGGATAAAGATGAAGGTGCACTTCCAGGGCCTGTAGCACAGGTATTATAGGGGAAAACATCTGCATCCTGTATATACAGCAAGGAGCTAATGTGGGAGCACCTTGATGACCGTAGCAATTGGATTAAAAGGGAAAACAACTCCATATGCAGGTAAACGAAGGTGTTAAAATAAAAGTTTCAGCTCAGTGACTTTAGCCCAAGGATGTTGAGTTAAAAAGAGCACCATCGTGGTTTTATGACAGGGGATCAAGGGTGATGCAGCATACAAGTACTGAAATAATTCAGAACCTTGTGAGCGTTTGTGAAATAATGCAGCAATTGATGGAACTCCCAGAATTTCTTTTTGTCATTTGCCAGAGTCAGAGATTTTCCAGAATGTGGCCAATCCTCTTTCTGGCTATATTTAGGGGAGTGTGTTTAATCGGGCCCATCCTGATCTACAGTTGATGTTTAATCATTGGACTTTTGAGCAAAAGTTTCTAACCGTTGAAAGGAACGTTCCCATAAAGTTTATATCTTGCCAACATAGACCTCAGGGTCAAACCAGCTAACTGTAGTTATCCACAACAATTCATGTAGGATAGGCACGCTGTCCAACTTCCAATGCTTAAAACTTCATGTCCTTCCTAATAGTGTGAGATAAAATAACTTACCATATTCCATAATAATTAGCTCAAAAATAGTATGTTGGATTGGATGGCTGAATACCTTGTGTAGTACCTCAGTTACCACATACAGAATGGTGTGAGGTAATCGCAGTTGAAGAACATGTGCAGGTCATCTGCCTCCCCTACTCCACATTTAGGACATCTGATTGGTGGCCCAGTCTTGGGGGTTGCTACTCAATTAGAAAGTCAACACGATAGCCTACACGTGTTTAACTCAGATCAATAAACCAGTGAACAATTTCAGGCCCAAGTATATTCCAACAGTCTAGTTTTTTCTGATACTTCCATTCAAACTTATCGATTAATAAGGCTCAGTCCAGAGTCTCTAATCCATTAACTTACTTTGAGCCTCACACTATTTTGAGCGAAACATGTGTCTGCTGAACTGTTCAGATTCACGTTTGCTAGGGTACACTGGAAGTAAGTTGGATATTCCTTTGAATCTAACTGAATGGAAAAAAATAATTTCAGTCAAAAACCTATCAGTGAGTATTAGGACCTCATTGGATGGTACATTATGTCTGATACCTGAGAAGTGTGCATGATTGATCTCATTTATATTTATGATGCAGGTACAAGTGTAGCAGAATTAGGTTGTAACAAAGCTTCTTAACTTTCCTCCACACTTCTGCGGATTGGCCATGGAACAATGCCAGGAAGTACCATGAAGGACTGTATAATATATACTGAAGCGTTGCAATTTTACACCACTTTTCCCAATTTTATGGATTGCACGTGTTGCGGGGGAAATTTGCACTGCCTTTACAGCTGTTAGAGCAATAAAACATGTTCTTAAACTGATCAGCCTTTGCCGAAATATTGGTGCTAAATTGCAACAGCACCATTGCAATCTATGTAATTATGGTGTGTGATTGCGAAGCTGTATTAGCATCATGTAATATACGTAAACACAGCATGCCAGTGCTGAGACCTATTAATGGGCGACAATTCACCAAAATGCTATGTGTAACAGAAATTACATCATGCACCATTTCACCTTGAAAATATCACAGGATGTGGCAACAAAAGACATTTGACACTAAATCTTGCCAGGAAGTCATATCGCATGCCCATACGCCTGATGACATCGCAATAATTGACATCATTTAAGTTTATAATAATTGCATGAATAATGTAACAGTACACCACAGACAAATGTCTATTTTTGATTTCCCCTTTATAAGGGTGCTGGCATGAAATACCTAGGAAAACATTACTCGTTTCTCCTTGTATTACATGAAAAACTGTGATTGTCTGAAGAGGATATAGTGCCACAAACACAGAACAGCACTAAGAACCTAAAATATTTGTACTACAAACTATCATTATTTATTAATTCACTTAGTGCACACCGCAATAGGAAATGTACTGATAATCATTGGAGAGTGAAAAAAGAGATTCTGAGAAAAAGATAATAGCTGTATTGTTCACGTTATTATTTGATGTAGATTATCTATTGAAAATGAATTATGTTATTGGCTTAAATTACTCCTGATTGTTAATACATTTTGATACATGACCCTTTGCAAGGCCTTATCACTCGTGCAAAGCATGGAGGTGAAGTTTTTATTCAAACATGTTTTTCGTGTACTCAAAATAAAGAAAGATAGCAACAACTTTTTTTAAATTTGTTTTTTTACTTTTCATTTAATCAGAAGAGTGTGCATTTGACTGTTTAAAGTATATATTATACAAAACCTAAATTGTAATGTCTAGTGAAGGCTGCTGAAAGAAGCCAGTGCAGTGGCGTAGCTAGCCCTCTGGCCGCCCATGGCGGTCCCTGCGTTTGCCTCCCTGCGGCGGCCGCAGTAAAGAGCGGGGAGGGGGGTGGCTGCTGGCGAGTTTTCTCCATTTACCGCCCTGCGGCAAACACATTGAGAAGCTGGGGGGTGCTTGCTATTGATGCCCCGAGACGGCAGGTAAGAGCGGGGAGGCGCCCCCCCCCCAGCTACGCCACTGAGCCAGTGCTCATCAAGACAGTGTGAACTTCCTGTTCTTGCAGTGGTATCTGGTGGTCTTTGAAAGTGAAATAAATATTTACACTGAATGGTAGTGAGAGAGCGCAGCGAGTGTGCCAGACCTCCTCCTCTTCTCCCTAGAGAAAATGTTGAAAAAATGGGAACAAATGGTGAATTTTAAAGCATACCTTTTTCACATAAATTTGCCCAAAAGCCATAATCTCTGAAAGGGCACTCATTAAATTTTCTATATTCAATCAAAATTTAGTTTATTAGTTAATAAAACCATAAACAAACACAAATTCCACAACTTAGTCACCAATACAATACATGAAAAGCAATAAATCTCTGCTTCAGGCTGTCTAAGCACCAATGTGTCCATCAGAGGAGCATAGGACCATCTCGAAAAGCACGCCATGCATAGACGGATAAACTAGCAATTCAATAAATCTCATTGTTCAAACAACAGGATAAAAATGTGGCAATTTTGTCTAATTTAAAATCATTGTCCTATCCTGCGTCGTGTAAGCAGGCACAGGGGAGTCATGAGGAGCACATGATAAAACCAAATAGATATATGATCCTGAGCTCACAGAGAATCGTACAGTCTGTGCCACATGCAAACATCCATGATTTACTATATGCGCGAGCATGGACAATGTAAACATTTTAAAACAATTCGTCATCCCGTGTCAACCTGCTGGGGTAAAGTGCACAAAAAGATTTATCAGAATGCTTAAAGCAAACATTGACATAACTGTGCAAAAAGGCATTACCAAGGTGCTTTAAAAAAAAAAGAAGGGGTGCATTAACACAACTGTGCAAAGAGGCATAAGCAGTTTGGACATATTAAAATGCTCCTATCACCTGATAGAAATGAATGCGCGCAGTGGTTTATCAAAGTGCCTAGTGCAGTGTGCCTGGAATGACTGTACAGCGTATATTCAATATTAAATATTCAACTCCCTTTACGGTGTAGTTCACCAAATGTACCATGAGTGCCCTCAGTAGCCAACAATTACCTTCATTGTGCCAGAACCAACATTTTGTTTTGGGTGCCCCCCATTTGCCATGGGTGCCCCCTTAGTGCAAAAATTACATATACTGTATGCCAGTGTCAGGATTTTGCGTTAGTGTCATACATATACCATTAATGATCCTAATGTCAAAAATAATCTCTAGTGTGTCTGGGACAGCATTTTATTATGGTTGCTCCCCTCCCATATGCAAAGGTTGTCCTTCCTAATGCCAAGAATGACCTCCAATGTGTCACTGCCAGCATTTTGTCACAGTTGCCCCCCCATCAAGAACTTCCTCCAGTATGCCGGTGCTAGCATGTTTCCACACGTGCCGCTATGCCAAGAATAACCGCGTAAATGCTGGCACCAGCATTTTGCCATAGGCATGCTAAATGCCCTGTATTCCCTCGATTGCGGTACCTGTTATGTCAATAATTGCCTCCAATATGCTTGCACCAACATTTTGCCATAGGTTCCTCTATAAATCAAAAATTACCTTCAGTACACTTGGCAGACTCACAAGCATAACAACACATTGTCACTCGTTCTCACTTACATTTGCTCACTCACACTCTTTCTCCCTCCCTCACTCACACTCACTCATTTGCACTCATTCGTTCTCACACTTTTGCACTCATGTTTACCCCGACACTCATTCTCATTCACTCATACTTTCTCACTCTCACTTATTATCACTCACTCTGAATCACTCATTCCCACTCACACTGCCTCACTCTTTCTCACTCAGTTACACTTACTGTCACTCACTCTCACTCATACTCTCTAACACTGTCTCACACTCTCAGTAACTCTCGCGCATTTGCAGCCACTCTTACTCTCACTCATTCTCCCTCACTCTGACTCATGCATGCTCACTTACTGGCAGTCAGTGTCACTCATTTTCATTCATTACTTATCACTCACTTCCACTCACACACACATGCTGACACATACGCACGCACATACACGCTCTATCACATAAATATGCTTTCACCAGGACACAGGCATTTAAAAGTATTTTCTTTGTACTTAACTGAGCTGCCAGTGAAGATCCCATTCCAGCATTTGGCGCTCCTTTTTTTATTACACAAATAGAGAGTAACAGGCTAGTATGCATTATTAGTTTAATAAACAAATGGGCAGAAAACAGGGAGGGTGGAACCCTCAATACCATAAGGGGCCCTGCATTCTTGGCAATGGTTTTATCATCTCTGAGACCAGGGATCACAAAAGGCAAGCCCGGGGTTGCTAGAGGCAAGCCGGGGTGTAGCTAGCAAGAGGCAATTCATGGACCTGTTCCGTCCAAGTAATCACATATGTCATTGCAAAATATACTAGCACCGGTGGAATCGGTGATTCCAAGACTGTGCTATTTAAGTCTATACGGGATTTACATGAGAATCAGTGTTGCTGTTACTAGACAATCTTTATTGTATCTAGGCACTGGATTCCTGTTTTGTAAACCCCTTCCAGGCGGCGAGTCCCCCCCCCCTTCCTGTCCGCCCCCCGCTTGCTACCGCCAACTGCGCGCTTTCCCTTACAATCACCACTGACCACTTCTTTGGTGCCTGAAAAGGTCGCAGTTTATTTTCAATACACAAATTTTGTTACATACAATTTTATATTTCAACGTCCATGGTCATAAGCCCTCTATGTCCTCAATTTCTTTTTGATCTGGACTTCCAGCCTCCCCGACTTTCTGGGAGAGGAGGGAGGGGCACCTTTCTCGGGGTTTCACGTCGCGGGTCTAGGCTTCAACTTGCTACCGATTTGGAGGGTGTCCGTTGGGACCTGCCCGGGCTGCAAGTGCCGTCCCGCTCGCCCTGGGCCTTTTGGTGGGCCCTCCCTTCTCCCGGGGGTCCCTGCCGTTTGGCATCCCAAGGACCTTGCCTGAGCGTTTACTCTCTCTTTCCTGAGGCTGAGTCCCTACCATCTTCTCCCTCTGTACCCCTGCCGTAAGGCATCCCAAGGGTCCTGCGGGAGTGTCGCCTCTATTCTTTCTCTGGCGGCACGCCGCCCCCTGGCTCCCTCAGTACCCTTGCCGTGAGGCATCCCAAGGCCACTGTGAGAGCCTCCCGTCTATCCTCTAGTGATCTTGAGTCCTACTAGCTTCCTTGTGTTTGATCCGCCACGCTCCCTCCGGTTCCCCGATCGGAGGGTGCTCCCCCTAATTGCCGCTGCCCTTCCTCATGTCCTAGTTGCAACCCCTCTGTTCCAGTACCCCCACGATGTTCAGTAGGAACATGTCCATTCCCACCCCCGTGAGGTGTACCCCGTCTTCCAGGTGATACCCGGGGGACCTTAGGTTTATGAACCCGTGCCGCACGAACCCCCATCCATGGGCCTTGCATATTCTGGCCATGGTAATATTCAGCTTTCTTCTGGATTTTTCGACTGCTTCCGGCCTCACCGCCCCGCGCCAGGCCCCCGTGCTATGATTTCAGAAAATATCAGGTCCGCTGGGCGGATCAGGCGTGCCAGCGCCGCGAGACTGCTCTGCATGTTCTCTAGCAGCGCTCGTCTTCCCAATGCTGCCAGGTCGTTCCCGCCCAGGTGGATCACTACCGCGTCCGGTCTGCCACCGTGCTCCAGTGCTTCCCGCGCCGAGGGTAGCAATTGCTCCCATTTCATCCCTGCACGTCCCCACCACTCGATGGTGGTGTCCCACAACCATACGCCTCCGAATTTGCGTCTGGTTGCCGCCCACTGTTGCGCCCGCGTTACGTAGGAATGTCCCATTATCCACACCGTCTTCCGCGCCGTTCCTGGACCTGTATGGGGCGGTAGAGATTGGGCTCAGTAAACCGTGGGGCGTATGTAACGCCTGTATGCGCTGGATGCCCATCGCCCTATCTCCTTGATCAGCCCTTCCCCCAGTCCTAGTCCCGCCGCTGTCGTGGCTGCGCCTATTCTGAAGGAGTGTGAGCCGTATTCCCGTGCGGGGAGGCCTATTTTCTCTAGTACCTTTCTCATCACCGCTATGAATTGATAGCGGCTGAGGAAGGACCCGTCCCTGTGCCTGAAAAGCGGCCCTTGGCTCAGCTCCCTCCCTCCTAGGTGCTCCTTTAGTAAGCACACTGCGCAGGTGTTTGCATCCGTTGTGCAGAGAATTCTGGTCCTCCTGCCCTTGCCTGCTTGGTCCGTCTTGGACCGTCTTAGCATTATGTCCATGTGGCCTTCCTCTATCGCCACGTCCCTTCTGTGTATGCATTCTGTGCCTGGGTCGCTTCTTGATGGGGCTACTAGCTCGCTGACCCTGTAAGCCCCAAAAAATGCTACTGCGAATGCTGCTCGGAAAAGCTCTCCCTCCTGTTTTGAGGAGCACACCTCTGCTGTTACCTCCAGCATCCTGTTTAGTTATTTGACATGGATGGGGCGCCTCCTATCTTTGTTTGGCTGTTGCAACCGCCCCCATCCCTTCATTGCCATTCTGCTTTTGAAAGACCTGGTGGGATCTGCCCGTCCCTCCATTTTTGAGTAGTATGCCACTGCATTGAGGTGCGATTGGGCCCATGTTTTCGTCCTACCTGCCATAAAGGCCCACTCGATGAACCCGAGGCCCTCCCCTTGTGAGGCCCACTTGTTCCCTTCCAACCCCGTCCTGCTCCTGAATGTTGCCCAGCACTTACTGTAGTGGTTTCTTGTTTTTGGCGCCAATGCGTTGCTCAACAGCGTCTCCAACCCTGTTCCACCCATGCCCATGCTTCCTCTGGCATTTTGGTCATCCGTCTGACGGCTGCTGGGGCGAGGTCCCTGAATTTTTTCCACTGAAATCGAGAAATGGCATCCGCCACTGAGTTTTCAGTTCCTGGGATGTGTCGTGCCCTAATCGCCATGTTGCCCTGCAGCTGGTATCCCACTAGTCTACGCAGCAGTGCGCCCACTGCTGGGCATTTTGCCTCCCCTGTGTTTATTGCCTGTACTACCGCGTGGTTGTCTGACCACAGTGTAATTTGCCTGTTCGCTAGCCGCTGGGCCCAGATGTGGAAGGCCACCACTATGGGGAATAGTTCCAGCAGCGCTATGTTTTTTGTCAACCCTATGCGTTGCCATTCCTCTGGCCATTTTCCCGCTGTCCAAGTGGTCCCTAGTATTGCCCCGAACCCGAGACCCCCTGCTGAGTCGGTGTAGAGCTCTAGCTCATGTGCTTGTACCCAGGGTTCTCGCCATATCAGGGTGCCATTAAACTCTGCCAGAAACCTGTCCCACTGTGCCAGGTCCTCCCTCACCCCGTGTGTGATGCGGATCCTGTGGTGTTTTTGCGTCATGCCCCTGGTTAACCAGGCTAGTCTCCTGGCGAAAGTGCGACCCGCGGGGATTACCCGCGTGGCGAAATTTAGTTTACCTAGTAGCTGCTGCACCTCCTTCAGCGTAGCTTTCTTCTGCTGTTGCATTAGCTTAATGCCTGCGCGCAAGTCGGCCACTTTTTCTGGTGGCAGCCTGCATGTGCCGGCCACCGAGTCCAACTCGATTCCCAGAAAGGACAGTCTCATGGTTGGGCCTTCTGTTTTTTCTTGTGCCAGGGGGATGCCCAGTTCCTGCGCCAGTTGCACGAATTTGTCTAGGAGTGCGCCGCATTCCTTCGTGCCTGCTTTCCCGATGAACAGGAAGTCATCCAGATAGTGTACCCGCCCTCCTTTTGGGGCCCTTGTGCCCAGCTCCCATTCTAGGAAGCTGCTGAAAGCCTCAAAATGTGCGCATGATATTGAGCACCCCATGGGTAGGCATTTGTCATGGTAATATTGCCCGTCCAATTTAAACCCCAACAGATGGTAGCTGTCCGGGTGGACCGGCAGTAGCCTGAAGGCTGATTCTATGTCCGATTTTGCCATCAGGGCCCCCTTTCCTTCCTGCCTAATTAAGTCCACTGCGTCGTCCACCGATGCGTACGCCACTGTGCACTCGCTGTGTTCCAGCCAGTCGTTAACTGATTCCCCTTCTGGGTGGGAGAGGTGATGGATCAGTCGGAATTTTCCTGGCTCTTTTTTGGGGACTACCCCCAGCTGGGAGACCACCATGTCTTTCAGCGGGGGGGGTGGAGAATGGCCCGGCCACCCGCCCTAGTTGTACTTCCTTTTTCACCTTTTCCCTCGCCACCCCGGGGTTGTCCCTTACCGACTTCAGGTTTGGGCTTTCCCGCGCTCCCCTTGGCCCTTTGTAGGGTATGGGGAAACCCTGCGTGAAGCCCTCCGCCAGTAACTGTTTGTCATTTGTTTTGCGGTACCCTTGTAGTAGTTGTAGTAGTCTGCCTGTCCTGATAGGGGTGGGTAGCGCCTGCCCTCCGCCCCCGTCCCCCTTGCCCCGGTTCCGCGGGGGCTGTATCTTATTTTTTGGTGCCTGTCTTCTCTTTGTTGGCCCCCGGCCCTGCGTTGCGTCTGCAGCGAATGCTGGGATGGTTGCCCCCGCATGACCCACAAGTGTGCTTAAATCTGCATGATGCTCCCCATTTACACTCGTCTTTGTCGAATTTCCAACATGCTTTATTTGACTTTTGTCCTGCCTGGTTTTTCCCTTGAAGTCTTTCCCTTGGCTTTCGAACTTGCCCTTACTCCCGTACTGACGAAAAGTGTACTCTTTCACACCAACCCCTTCTCTGGCTGCTACCATGTGTTTTGAGAAGCCCTCCATGTCTTGGCAATCCCATTCTATTACTGGCCACACCTGCATCTTTTCCCTAAAGCCCTCGTCGTAGTGTAGCCATGCCTCCCCTTGGTACAGCTGTTGCACCTCATGTATTTTTTGCTCATATAGCCATAGTGCCGCCGCGCTTTGGGGGAATTTTTCAATGGAAACACATGCTAGCGTTCTGAACGCTTTCAGCCAGTTTTCTATTGACCTCTCCACTCTGGGCTTTCGGGGGGCTCTTCTGTCCTCGTCCTTTTTATCCTGCGCTGTCAGGTCTATCCCTGCCTGTCGCACCTCGAGCAGTGAGAAAATATCTATGAATTCTTTTCTCCAAATTCTCTCCTTAACAGCGAGCGGGATGAGGTTGGCCAGCCCTAGCATTCTTGTTGTTGTAGGTGGATCGCTCGGGGAGGGACGTATGTATTCGCTGGCCGGCTTCCCATTGCTATCCTGCCCTTCTGTGAGTCTGGGTTGGTTGGAGCTGTTCCCCCCGCTGGCCCCTGTGCTCCCGTGCGGTGCTGCCCCCGTCTCTGCCGGCGTATTTTGTGATGCTGGGCTTGTCAGCCCGGGCCCGTGGCCTGTAGCTCCCATTGTGGGCCCCCCATTGCCCCCCCCTGCGCCCGGGGCCAGGGGGGTCCCTTGTCCCCTTGCTCCCCATGTTGAGTACCTATTAAAAGGGGGTCCCATCTCTGGCCATTGCCACCAGGGCAGTCCGGATGTTTGCCCTCCTTCTTCCCTGCTCCATGCTTCCCCTTGGAATTCTGGCCTCCCTACGCCTAGCCCTGCATGCCATGGAGTTTGCATGTGCCATGGAGCTTGCATTGCTACATTGTGTACCCCTAGCTGGGTCCCCATATTCACATTTTGCCCCGGGCTGGCGCGTGCTCCCTGGCCCGCCCCGTGCCCCGGTTCGCTGTTGCGCGTGCCCTGCTTACCGGTGCCCCTGCTGCTTGCTTCGCCGTGTCCCTCATGCCCTTCTCGTGGGGCCGCCGTGGAGGCTACAGGCCCCTCCTCGTCACTGCTGTCCTTGGACTCTGTGCTGCTCACCACTTCCGGGGTTCTGTCCTTTCTCTTTCTGGCCTGCTGGGGGCCCTTTGTCCTGCCCTCCCTGGCTGCTTGGGGCTTCCCAGCTGCCCTCCTCGGGGCCGCCGTTTTGGCTGCCTGCCCCTGCCCCGCTGGCTGTTTTGGGGCCGCCGTTTTGGCTGCAAGCCCTTTGCCTGCTGCCTTACTCGAGGTTGGTCGTGTGGGGGATGTGTTGCGCGGCCTCTTTCCTTTGTCCCGCGCTGCCTCCTCGATCTGCTGGTTCATCCAGCTGCTTCCCTTCAATGCCACCAGGACCCTGGCCTGTTCCAGCATGGCCTGCAGGTCCCCGTCCAGGTCTGGTTCCGTTCCTTCGCTGCGTCGTTTCTGCCCCCTCTGGGGGACTGCTGGCCTCTCCTGGTCCTCCCTAAACCTTGCCGGGAGCCGTGTTGTCCTTCCTGCTGCACCCTTCCTGCTGGGCATCCTGTTGTTTGGGCTGTGCAGTGCTTTCCCCTCTCCCCCGTTGGCTTCGGCAATTTTTTGGGGTGTTGGTGTCCCCTGGCGCTGTGTCCGTGCTCAGGAGCTTGTGCCCCTTAGCGCTGTGCCCGTGCTCAGGAGCTTGTGCCCCCTGCGGCGCGAGGAGCGGGTTCCGCTGCCCCCTGCTGCCCTTGTTACCAGCTGCAGCTGCTGCCAGGTGCTCCGCTGTTGTCTCTTGGACGGCGCGTTGTTTTGCCACCGAGGCGCGAGGAGCGGGTTCCGCTGCCCCCCGCTGTCCTCTTTCTCTGTTGCCGCTCGGCTCAGCTGCTGCAAAGGCGGGGGTGGAGGCTCGGTTCGCGCCGGCCCCGCCGCACCCCGGCCGGTCGAAGGCGGGCCCTCTGTGATTTCCAGCTGTGGGGGTGGAGGCTCTGGTCACGCTGCTCCCGCCGCTGCCTCAGGCCGGAGAAGCGATCGCCGAAAACCGGCGCGACGACTTCCCGCTGGACTGCGGCTGGTTTGGGAAGGCGGGGGTGGAGGCTCTACTCCCGCTGCCCCTGCCGCTGACGATTGCCCGTTGCTCCGGAGCCTGTTGACTGCCGCTGGAAGGAGGCGAAGGAAGCCCGGGGCCCGACGACTCGCTGCTCCGGACCCAAAAGCCGCAATAAATCTCCGCTGGGTCGTCCAAGGGTCGCTGCAGTCCGCCGTCGATCGATTCGAAGTCGGTAGGGGGGTGACTTCTTTCCTCCTATCTCCTCGCCAACGGGGGGGGTGACTTGTGGTTTCAAAGGGCCGTTGGCCCCCTTCTTAACCCCCCCTTTGGCTTACCTGCTCGCCCCCTGATTGGGGGGGAGCCTTCTTTGTCCTTGTGGGCCAATCCTGGCCCCCTCCCCGGCTTAGCCGGGCATTTACATGTGGCGAGGGCGGGGAAAGGGGGAGGGTCCCCCCGCCGCCGGCCGGCGTTCCACCCGGGCCCCTACTGGGTCCGGCTCTGCCTTCCCGGCCCGGGTCCAAACAAATTGCATGAAATCGTGTCCGCTATCTAGCAGGGACTTTCCCATTATACATTTGGATGGCTATTGGCGCAGATCGACTCTGATAAATGGCTACTCATGTATGGCCTTGTGATTGAACATAAAACCAAGAAACAGCAGCGATCAGCCCTTATACCTTCAAACAAGGACACCTTTTTCAAGAGGCGCTTACCTAATCTACCTGCGGCAGTTTGCTTCATGCTGCCATTTCATTTTTTAAATGTGTTCATCCCCTTCACTCTTCTGGCTTCACTCTCTGGAACCGTCTAGTAGGCAGCCATTTCCGCAGCTCTTGAAACACATAAAACCAGAGGCATATTTATGAAAAAATGTCAGAGCGCAGAGCTGTGCCAAATTCAGCTCTGACATTTTTTAAAGGCAGGAAAGCACCACGTTCACAAAAATACGGTGCACCACTGTGTTTCCCCTAGCGCTGGTGTAAACAAAGCTGGCTAGCGCCAGCGCAAGCACCCTGATGCCATGCTGCAAGGGTGCCTGCGCTGCAGGGGCGAATGTTTATGTGCAGGAAGGGACACCTTCCTGCACCTAAACAATCATTCATGGCAATTTGCTCCTTATATGTGAGCTGCAGAATGCAGCACACATGGAAAGAGCAAAAAACGAGGCGAAATTAATAATTTATCCTTGTATTGCCATTCTAACGCCTGGTAATCCATAGTGTTAGAATGGCGCTGTTTTTGGTGCTGCCTCAGCCTTGTAAATCTGGGGCGTGAAAAAAGCAATGGGTGTTGCAGTGGAACGCCCACAGCAACACCCATTGCATGCCCCTTTGCCACTGAGGACTGCGGCGGAAAGGGCCATATTTACAAGGTGGTATTAAGCCACGTTATGTGAATTAGCGCCACCTTGTAAATATGGGAAATGGTGCTACGCCACCAGAGCGTCAAAAGAGTGATGCTCCAATGGCGATAGGGGCTTGTACATATGCCCCCATGTTTCTCACAGCTATGAGCAGGCTGTGCCGTCGCTAGGACCATATCTTGTATTTCCATATTGTATGTTGTCACTGTCTCATGCTTTATTCATTATTTTCATTCAGCTGGTTCAACATAATGAATGTCACGGTTCAGGATCACCGTGGTCTTGACAAACCCTGCTTTCGAGGAAATAAGCACCGGAACAGGCCAACTGTTCCTGAAGGACTGACGGGCTTTACAGCTCAGCACCAGTCGCTCAATAGCCCTTTAGTTGGCAATTAAACCTGCTGTGTGGATGGCCGTGTCAATGACATGTCAATAGGACTATGCGTCACTGGCAGCATTTACAAAGTGAACACCTCCAGGCGGCGGTCATTGATGAAGCACTTTGAGCGGTGCTTTCAACCACATACAACGAGCATTTCAATTTATAGATTGTATCGGGAGCACAAAAGGACTTATTATTTCAATCACTGAAAGGGATGGTGTACTGCAATGATAAATGAGTCTGAAGTCGGCTAATAATCTCGCGCAATAAATCACAGCCCACTAATTTTTAGTTAGCAAAAAAGGCCACTTTATTAAGACAGGTGCATTTAGTATCTTATGTAAAACAGCATTAACAATTCAACAATAAATCAATCCCCAAATTAGCTTAACATAGCTTCGAAAAACAGAAACCCCATGGTCAACGAACATCTTCAGACGAACTGCATTCATGTTATAGAAAGCCCCATCATTTTTCTTCCCTTCCCCAGTGTCCTGTCCTCCCCTCCCTTCCCCCCCCGAGGTATGGATAAGCCCGCTCCAGACTGTCCACCCCCCCAAAAAAACGCCAAAAGAAAACTAGATGAAAACCCAAACCTGTCTTATAGTGGCGGTAAAAGATTAGTGCAATCCAAGAATACCTAAAACCTATGGATAAAAAACTTCTTTTAAAATTAACTAAAAAAGAAAAAGAGAGGGGTGGGTGGGTCAACAAGTAAAATTTTACCTTCCCAACGACCTCCGTCGCGAGTAACTTCCCGCCCAAAAGCACCATTATATATAGCCTCCCCCTAAATCCCGCCCGCAGCACTACCTGCACCTGTCGCACCTGTGGCCTGTTCCACTGTGCGAAAACACCCAGGGGGAGACCGGATCGTGCCAAGCTCCCCCTGGGTCCCCCCTCACGCAATAAATCACAGCCCACTACTTCTTAGTTAGCGAAAAAGGCCACTTTATTAAGACAGGTGCATTTAGTATCTTATGTAAAACAGCATTAACAATTCAACAATAAATCAATCCCCAAATTAGCTTAACATAGCTTTGAAAAACAGAAACCCCATGGTCAACGAACATCTTCAGACGAACCGCATTAATGTTATAGAAAGCCCCATCATTTTTATTCCCTTCCCCAGTGTCCTGTCCTCCCCCCCTTTCCTCCCCCCCCCGAGGGATGGATAAGCCCGCTCCAGACTGTCCACCCCCCAAAACACCCGCCACTCAGAAAAACCGAAGAGTTTTTCTGATCCCACCCCATAAAAAGAAGATTAGAAACCTTATAAAACTTTGCTGGAGCACCATACATTTTCTTTCCATATTTTTGCAATCAAATCTCTCAGTTCCAATAAATAATATGCTTGTCCCATTTGAGATAAATGTACCCCATCATCACGAAAAAGATGCCCCTCAGATCCATTTATATTGGTATGAGATAGCACTGTAATCCCCATACTACCACAAAAACTCTCATTGATCTGTTGAGTTTACGTCTCGCTTTTTCAATTGCTGCATGGCTTCTTGCTCCTCTCCAATGTTGACGAGTTATAAATTCCGTCTAAATTACAGTTGTACCACCCCAGTTATTTTTTATAACAGCCAAATCCAATTTCATTTGTTTTCTTAACGACAGACCCGATGAGCTAACTAAATCATTTTCTCCTAAATGAATCACTAACATATCAGGGCAACCCCTATTGGAACACATTTCTGATAATGTATTAAATAAAGCCCCCCAACGCATACCACCTTTATCCTTCCACACCACCTCATGTCTGATACTTGGGAGTCCAAGTGATCTGCCATAAATTTGCTGTTCTGCGAATATAGCTGCCCATTTTATGAAGGAATGTCCCACTTTTCAAGTGTTCCTTTTTCCAAATAATGACCCTTGCACACAACCTAAATAGAAAAAACAAATATTAGTAAAAGGAAATTAAATAAATCCCATCATTTTCTAACATATCTTTTGCAGCAATTTGATTTCCATCTCCCAATTCTATGGATGTCTGACCATGACCAACCCAGTCTTGCAGCTTCAGTCGCTGCCCCAATTCGAAATGAATGAGTGCCCAAAAAGCAGAGGATCTTTTCCCAACTTGTTGATAACCTTTCTCATTACTGCTAGTAGCTGTGCGATAGTGATTCTTTTCTCATTGGCATGGCAAAAAATGTCCCCTATTTTCAAAAACCTTGAGTTTTGAAAATTCTCCCATTCCTCCAGGGAGCAACAACCCTCCACCCCACTTTTGTTCAAGGACACCCATTTCCCCCTGCCTAATTGATCCGTCTTGGATGCTCTCAACCAGATCCTTAATCTTTGGTGCTCTAGAAATACTTCATCACTGCGAATGCCCGCCTGACTTCTTAGACCCAACAACTTGCATGCCCTAAGTGCACCAAAAAACAACCATAACATGCATAACCTAAATTTAAAACATTCAAATTCGTTAAAACAACACAAAGGCAACTGTAGGAGCATTTGTTGTAACAAATCAAAAGTCACTGGTTCTCTTAACCATTTTTTGCTGCTCTGCTCCCTACTTAGACCTTTTAAAATTTTCTTCACCAGTACTCCCTCTACAGGATCCTTGACCCACCACAACTGACCATAAAAAGAAATTCCAGCTAATTTTCCTGCAATAGTGGTGTGTGAAAGACCTTTGTTTATCAAATGCATCACAAAACCTAATAAAAAGTGCTCCTCATTTGTCACCTTCCCAAGCTGGGCAACGTTGTTACCATACTTTATGAATTCGCTCCATGCTTGCTGGTAACTACTTCTTGTGGATGATGCTACTGACTTTTCTATGAGCTCAACTATCCTCAATCCCCCCAGGCCCAAACGCTCTGTGGGATCTGAGTCTTGTTGCTTTCTGCCCCGGGCGCCAGATTTCGAAATTTCTGCCACTGAAATCGAGACAGAGCGTCTGCTATACTGTTATTCGTTCCAGGAATGTGCCTAGCCTTAAATACAATGTTAAGTTGCAAACATTTTAGCATAAAAGCACGTAAAAGACATAAAACTCTCAAATCCTTTGCCCTCTGTTTGTTAATTAACTCAACAACAGCCATATTGTCCACATTGAAGATGACCGATCTGTTTCTGAACTCCTCCCCACAAACAAATAATGCCAACAGCAATGGGAAGAACTCTAAGAAAGCTACCCTGCGCCCTTGCTTTAACCATTGCCCAGGCCAACTTTCAGTGCACCAACGACCCTCCCAAAACAATCCAAAACCTTTCGCACCTGACGCGTCCGAGAATATTTGTATTTGCCAGATCATGTCTTCGTCAACAAAAAACAAAGAGACTCCATTAAAGTCCGCAAGAAACTTCAGCCAAATGTGTAAGTCAGCCCTGATAGCTGTGGAAATCCTTACTCTGTGATGAGGGAGATAGGCACCAGACATGGACATGCCCAAACGCCTACAAAAAGTTCTACCTGCCCTGACCACCCTACATGCAAAATTCAGGTAACCCAATAATCTCTGCACCTTCCTGAGCTCCACTTTCTTTTCATTGATTACTGACAACAAGAAGGACTTTATCTCCTGAACTTTCTCAGCAGGTAATCTGGCTACCATTTCTATTGTATCAATTTCAATTCCCAAGAAAGTTAACCTTGTGCTTGGACCTTCAGTTTTTTCGGGGGCCAATGGTACACCAAAATCTTGAGCCATAACCTGGAAATTTTGTAACTCCCTTCTGCATTGGTCAGTGTTCTTTTCCCCAATGAACATGAAGTCATCTAGGTAGTGACAAACCAGCTTGTGGCCACTAAACTGTGTAAAACACCATTGCAAAAAGGTGCTAAAGGTCTCAAATAGGGCGCAAGAAATTGAACAGCCATAGAGAGCACTTTGTCCACATAAAATGCACCATTAAAATGCATGCCTAGTAACTCAAAATCAGAAGGATGTATAGGCAGAAGTCGAAAAGCTGACTGTATATCACTTTTTGCCAGCTCAGCTGCATTCCCAGCTGATCTGACCAATTTCAATGCATCATCCACCGATGCATAGGAAACGCTTGAATCCAATTGGGAAATAAAATCATTAACTGACAGGCCTTCTGGCCATGATAAATGATGTATTAGGAGATATTCCCCAGCAGCTTTCTTAGGGACAACACCCAGTGGAGAAACTATTAATTTATCAAGGGGGCACTGTAAGAAGGGGCCAGCTACTCTACCTGCCGCTACGTCTGAGTCTAGCTTCTGTTGAACTATCTGAAGGAGCTCCTTAGCGGATTTTAAATTATCTGACCAACTCTTCTGCCTAGGCCCTTGATAACCAATTTTGAAACCCTCTTTAAAAACCCCAAAACAATTTGGAAGCTGCCTCTGAAACTGGATAGAATCTCAGCCAGCTAGATAACTTTTCAAGTCTAATTGGTGTATGGGCCCTTTGTTGCAAATTGAAATGGCTGACCTCTCCCTCTCTGCCCTCTCCCTTGCTCACCAAACCTTTGACCTGCAAAACATTGAGTGAGTGGGTGTCTTCCTCCACATTGCGAGCACTCATGCTTGTAACGACAGAGTTGTCTGTTACAGAAACCTCTGTTAAAATTCCAGCAAGCCCCTGCAACCGGTGCCTGGCCCCTCCCATATGACCCCGCCCAGTACTGGGCGGGACGATACTGAAAGGGCCGGTAAGAGACCGGTAAATCACTCGCCTTATGTGTTGTAGCCGGAGGATGAGAGGAAGACATCCATTGTAACCATAGCTCTGAGTCAATATCACCCCATGGTTTATCATTGAAAATACTAATCCTCGCTCTAAATTCCTCATCATAACTTAACCAAGCGTATCCACCAAAATACATTTGCGCCTTCCGTATTATGTCTATGTACTTAAACATAGCCACTGCCCTTTCTTGATGACGTTCATAATAAATGCTTGCATAAATATGGAAAGCAGATGTCCAATTTTCTATTGTTTTAGGAACTCTAGGTCTTTTCGCTAATTCCCATTCTTCCTCTTTGGATCCTTCTTTGGCTTGAATATCCCTATGTAATAGCTTAAAGACGTCAACAAACTCATGCCTCCATAGTCTGTTCTTAGTCTTTTCTGATAAATGAGAGCCTAAAAGCATAGCAATACCCATATATGGAAGTTTCTTGTGAATATTTTTATCCTCTTCCTCTTCGTCCTGATCATCTTTTGTAATCTCGACTACCTTCTTAGATTGGTTACTACTACTCTCCACTTGCACGTACCTTTTAGTTTTATCCCGAACCACAACCTCGGCTTGAACTTCGACCTCCTTGATTCTGTCAAAATCCTTATCCAAATCCCCACCCCCAACACCAATAGATCTTGTAGGCATTTTCTGAGCTTTTTCAGATTGTTGCCATGCAGCCCACCACGATGCCTTACCTTTGAGCAATTGTGATGAGCGCCTGCGAAATTCCTTGGGGTCGTCTTTATGCTGTCCGGCCTTCAATTCTTCCTGCCCCATTGCTCGGTCCGCTCTTGACTTCTGCAATATACTAAAAACATTGGTTTGCCCCAAAGAACCCCTTTGGTCCCCTTCCCTTTGCATATGAGTTTTTTCCTGTTCACCACAGTCCCCATCTCTCAGTTCACCCTCTTCTAGTTCATCGCTATCTTCTGCATAATCCAATTGTTCCTCATAAATGCCCAAAGGAGCCTCACTCACTCCCGGCAATTCCCCATCACCCACTTCACCATCGTATAACCTCCATTGAGGCGCTGTCATATGTTTAAATTGTTCCGACGACGAAGGAAAATCCGCCTTTGATCTTCCTTTTTCTTCGGGCCAACGTTCTAAAGCCACTTAATGCTCTGTTGGCAAACCTCTCGTGTCAACCGGTTCCTCTGCCGTACTTACTAAAGATTTTCTCTTCAAGCCGCTCGGACCTGACTGTTCCCTTGAGCCCAAACACCCCACCTTATCCAACTTGTTAATCCTACCCTCTGCATCAGCCTTATCAGTATGTTCTACCCATACCAACTGACCAGACCCTAAGTTATTGTGTTCATCCTCCACTCCCACCCCCTTACTCTGATATTGATGTCCCAAAAAAATGTCATTAAAAGGGGGGAAACCTTGCTTACACATTAATTGTTGCCCAACTGACTTGTCTGAAAGCCCTCCATCCAAAACAGAAACATCCACAACAAGTTCTTGTTCAGACCACGTGGGAATATCTGAGAACTTAGCACCGTCCTTTGACTCAGACTGAAATAAGACATCCCCACTACGTGAAGGCTGCCTCATAAACAAGTGCTTCGAAGCCGGGCACAAATCAGCTGTTAGCAGGTCCTCCCCCCCTCCACCAGACATTTTTTTAAGAGGTAAAGGGGGCAAGCGTACACATTTTAAAGTTGGCTCAGCATTTAATACATAAACCTGACCGGGCAGCTTAAAAACATTACTGCTGTCAGCTACATTAAAACCTGGGACTTGCCCCAAAGGGGAGGGGCCCGCCTCCTTCAGCACCCGTGGTTTGAGCATCGAAGCAGACGCACTCTTGGCCCGCCTCCTTTTACTGCGCGCTGATGACGCTGCCGGCTCAACCTTAGCGGCACCTCCCTTCACTCTTACCGCTCCTTCCAGTGAATGCCCTCAACGAGACGCTGCAGAAGCGCGCTGGACTTGAGCTGCGCCTCGGGCCTTCATAACATTCTGACCTGACACCGGCGACAATGAGGAAATCCCTGCCGACAACCCCAAGACATTCTCCTTGCCCGGTGAGTGCACTTCAGAAACTTCATTTTCAGACAAATTGTTTGCTTTATTCGCTGTCAACAAACATGCAGCAACAGCGACCGCCACACCTTGCGCCGCTTTCCTTTTAGGACGCTCCAGCCCCACCCAAGCTTCGCCGGGCACACCCGGTTTCAGTAAGTCCCCCCTGCCTGCCTCGCAAAGAACCCTCATGGCATTCCTAACTTCCTCATTCCCCGCCATAACCCTCACACGACCAAAATACTGCACTAATAGCTCCCTGACTGACTAATTTGTCAACAAGTAAAATTTTACTGTCCCAACGACCGCCGTCGCGAGTAACTTCCCGTCCAAAAGCACCACTATATATATAGCCTCCCCCTAAATCCTGCCCTCCGCACTACCTGCACCTGTCCCACCTGTGGCCTGTTCCACTGCGCAAAAACACCCAGGGGGAGACCGGCTCATGCCAAGCTCCCCCTGGGTCCCCCCTTCGTAATGCGGATAGCTGGCACCGCCGCAGAGACGTTCTCTCTGCACGGACAAGCGCGCGGAGGCGCCCGTGCGTCTGCGCTCTGACGTAACCGAAAGCCGAGCAGCAGAGTGATGTAAGTCTGCGGGCATGAATGAACAGAAAAATAGGGACAATTTATCACATCATCTGTAAAAAATGAAAGACTTGTGGAAAAAGGAGGCGTTGTTTACGGTGTTCTTTCGTATCATGTCAGTCTAGAACATTCGCTGGCACTCTGTGTGACTTTGATAGTTCCCTGAGCTTTCATTGCAGTAAGGTCTGAATAATGCTTGTTTTCCTTCATAATATTGTCTACTGCATGCCTGCTCTCACATCTTCTCTCATGAGCGGTTTGTGACCTCCAGGTGCACCACTCTGAGAGCCGTCTGTCTGGGCCGCTTAATGCTGGGCTGATGAAACCAGGTATCTGGATATTATTGGGCCTGGAAGAAGAGACATGAACAGTCCGTGGGGTCAGCAAGCCCCAGTCCTTTCATTACTCCAACGTACAACTTTTTTACAACTCAACTGCGACTTGGGAGCCCTTTCTTGAATTTAGCCCCCAAGTATCCTCACCTCACCCCTGGTTATTCTCTCAGGGAGCATCAGCTGTATTCGAAACAACCAGGGCACAAGTCCTAAAAAAAGAAGTGGGGGGACTAACCTAGTTAGGCAGTATGCAAGTGACATCACAGCGTGCGACATCACGGAGCGCGACGTCATGGAGCGCGACAGCACGGCGTACAACATCACGGCACATGACATCACACATGCCATCACAGGAATTGACATCATAGAAAGTGGCATCACAAGCCACAACTTTAAAGGAAGTGGCATCACAAGAAGTGACATCATATCTAAAGCCCTCACATATATGTTTAGCAGGTCTATCATGTGTACGTTTGAGCGCATTGCGAGGCTAATAGCACTGTGATCTATGGAAGATGATATGTGACTTCTACACATTGCAGTCCCCCAGTTTTATGTAACATATCCTGTACATTAATTTGTATATAATTTATTGTACATGTAATATGCACGTGTTGCTGTAAAGTGCTCTGACACCCTGCATTGGGATGAGTAGGGCTATACAAGAAAAAATAGTGGTACTTAAATTATTTCAACGCCTCCTCAGGTGTAGTAAGCTCTATATAAATGCAATTTGCTTTGTGAAAATACTGGGAAAGACCAACACATCTGACATTCTTACAGTGCATGCATATCTCCTAAAAAGGGACTGAACAAAGTGAAAAGCTGCCTCTCTTAAGTGTGTGAAGTGCTAACAAGGTGTGAGCCTTTGTTTCCCCTCAGCTTCATTTGCATCAGGTGTGAGGCTCCTGACTGCTCCCAGCCAAGAGACTCGAACAAAAGGAGGCCTAATGACCCCTCAAATTCGGCCTTTGTTATGGGCCCAGCAGGATTCTTAAATAAGAAAGCCCCATCCCCGCCTGCACGTTGTTGCTTGTTGATGATGGAAAGCAGACAATGTGCAGACACTGCTGAAAGTGTCCCGGTGTTTGGAAATTACACCGGGCCGAGTTCAGCACCTTATTCAGTGGGGCCCAAATTATTGGCAGGGTGGACAGCGTACACCCTGTGAAAATAGTGGGTGGACGCCGTCCACCTACGTGTACCCCCGACTCATGCCCTGGAAACAACCGAGGGATATTCTTTGGAGCTCTAAGTTACTATCCTAGTTCTGTATGCACGGTTCAAATCTGTAATACTTGTAAATGTAAGCTATCACAATAAAAGTCCTCAAGCCACCTGTCCCCCTGCCATGCTTCTGAGATTCCTAGTTTTTTTATATGATTCTTCTCCTGGATTCCAACACCCATAGTCCTAGTGATACACGCAGTGGCGGCTCCTCTGCTAAGGTGGAGGAGCTTCACCCCACTGCCTGGGAGCAACAAAAGAAAGGAAAAAATAAAATGATAATAATTAATGTTATCATTTTATATTGTCCTCCTGCTGCGGCAGCTTGCGTGAGTGTCCGGGGCAGGGCTGAAGAGCAGGGGAGAAGTGTTAGAACCCTCCTTCAGTGCGCATGACTGTTTGGACGGCCCTCTCGGGCCGTCCAAACCAGACATGCGCACTTTCCCCCTTCTTCATGTAGGCTGCATTACAGCCTGCATGGAGAACATGCCCACCCCTACAGCCCCTGGCTGATCGCCGTGTTACAGCGCTCAGAGCAATCACAACACTGCATTGCAGTGTTGTGATTGGCTGCCGGGAGCGTGGGAGCCCTTGCGCTTCCTGCTTCCTGTTTCTCACAGGAAGCCAGGAAGAGGACGCAAGAGAGGCGGCAGCGGCCGGCCGGCCGTGAGGTAAGTGATTTTTTTTATTTTTATAGTGATCCACCCCACTGCTGCTTCCAGGCAGCAGCCGCAACTGGGTACATCTACACATGCGTACCACCCGCACCAAAGTAAACAGTTTTTGGCCCTTTAATTTTATAGCAGGGTGGTCGATTCCAGGGGAGATGTTAACTAGTGACCACTCTGCCCCCTGTAGTGACTTCTGTTACAGGCTTGAATCCACTTATGTCAGATTTCGTTCTTGTTGATTATTTTTAATCTGGGTCAAAGACAGTGTGCTATCACTTCCTTCGAAATAATTGGGTGAAAGCTTGTTTAGTGCCATTTACTTTTATAGTCACCAGCGAGTCAAAATGTGTGTGTTGTCACGTGGACTACACTTGTGAACTATAAACCTTACAAAATGCAAAGTGCTCTGCCTAGCATCGACGTCAAGGGCATTTGATATTACTTCGACTACCTCTGTGATTTCAGTGAACTGACCCTACTGTTATCTATTGTAGCTACAACATAAAGCAAATGAAATGCAGGACATTATATAGAATAATTAATTCGTATACCACAACACCACAGAGGCAATCATCGTAGGGCATTCAGGAGTTCTCACAGTGCCGTCTTAACGCATGTGCACGCTGGGCAGTTGCCCTGGGGCCCCACGGGCATAGGGGCCCCATGCAGACCAGAATTGAACACTAATTTTCTGTTAAACATTTTTATTCCTGTGAGTAGTTGTGTAGGCAGGGCCCAGTGCACTGCTTTGCCCGTGGGCCTATAATGCTGTTAAGAGGGTCCTGAGTTCACATCCTATGGTTTTTCTGGACTATTAGAAGAGATAGGATTTCCTATGTGTAGAGAAAACAAGGTGATGCGTTCCAGTTAGGAAAAGTCTCTGCAATCAACTAAACAGAAAAGTTGAGCTGTTAAAGGAGATCTACCACACACAAAAATGTAAAAGATAACTTTGTGTCGAGAATTGAAGAAATTTGACCTATCAGGAGTGTTATTGCCTGGCTAATATGTATGGCTTCTTTTAATCATTCAATTGCAAGAAACGTGATTCATGCATTTCTGTGTGAGCCAAGGGTCTTATTTTGAGTTTGGTAGACAGGAAACTCCATGAAAATGCATCAGGGGCTGTATTACATAAAATGCCCCAGGGGCACAACGGGCGTTGGCGCCCGTTTGGTGTGCCCCGGGGCACATTTGTATTACAGAAGGGGCCGCAGACACTTGTGCGGCCCCTTCTGTAATACCAATAGCGGTGGCGCACATAAAGCGCCAACACTATCTTCAAGGGGACGTTCCCTCATTTGCATGGCGGCATGCCCCATACAAATGAAGGAATCTCTTTGACTCTGAGGCCATGCCGTATTACTGACGCGGGTGCATAGGCAAAGAAGCCCACAGGAGGTGCACTGACAGTGCACCTCCTGAGAGCAGCCCTCTGCCGGGGGTACAGGGGGTCCTATGGACCCCCCAGACATCCCCTTGATCTTTAATCCCCTTTAAAAGTGCAGGCATATTGCCGCCTGCACAGTGAAACATGGAACGGCTGTAAAGCAGCCGCTCTGTATTTCACGTGAATGTGCTACCCCCCAGGGCAGCACGAATTCGCGGCTGCCCTGGGGGCAGCGCATTCCCAATAATGCAGCACATTTTCCTTTATTCATTTTCAAAGGTGCGCCCAGCGCAATGAAGGAAAATACACTGCATGTGTAATGCGGGCCCAGATGTCTGCTCCACTATATTTATAGTGCTGTTGACTATAAAGCAATTGTAATATCCGCCACACACCCCATGTACCCCATCTGTCAAACTCTAAAAAAGGCTCAAAGTGCTTTAAAATCCTGCAAGATTTAATTAAAAGCTAGTAGAAGCTTCTCATCATAGTGGATTCCGAATCATATATTATTTCCCTCAAGAGCAACCTGTTCTTAAAGTATTAACCCTAGGAAAATTACCACTTAACGAGTTCCCTGTATAGAGTGCATACAGGAAACATATGAAATAAATATACCTTGCAACTGTTACTGAAACAGTGTCTTAAATCTGAAAAATTCATGGCATTCAGTGTATTCACTATATTTGACTATCGAAACAATTCGAACACTACTTCCTTTGAAGATTCTTTAGATTCATTCAGATCAGGTCATGGTTTCGAATCCAATTTCTAGGTCAGATTTCAGGCGCACTCCATCTATATGGTTAATGTTTTGTAGGCAAAAATGATATCTGAGAATATTATGCAGGGTTAGAGAATGGGCCTCCAGCAATCTGACCAAATTAGTTTTGAAGTGGGAGAGAGAGATGGAGTTACCCTTATCAGCAGAAATTATTGTAAATTCGTTGACGGATCTATCCAGGTTATTAGAACCAACTAATTTGCACCTTTATTTGTTCCAAACGGTGACTCCTTTTTGCAATACTCGAAGGAAGAGAAATTCTTATAGTATGCGTTTTTTTTAGAGATAGAAATTAATAATACAAATTATAAAATTAGCTATACAACGTTTTGTTATTGAATATTTCCTGAAATGTCTTCTTTGTGAATTTCGAGTCCTTTAATAAATGCTTTTTTCAAGACTCATCTAGTAAAATGCCTAATCTTTCTCGACTTGTCAATAGAGAGGAAAGTTTTGGAGGATGTACAGGTAATATGGTGAAGTCTAACCTTTTAAGCTCCTCACTGCAATTTGGTCATGAGTACATGAACTCTTAACTCATAGATGTCCTGAGAGAAAGATATTCTCGTAAGACTTTTTAGTAGTATTCTTCTTGGGTATCTGAGAGTCAGTTTGCAGTCGCGGCTGGAATGTACCGAGGGTGATGAGGCGGGGGAGGCACAAAAAAAAATTAATAGACATCTTTCTGGCTTACAGTCCTTCTCCCTTTGGTGTCTTCTTGAAGCTTCGGACCCAGGAAAGTGCACTACCCAATCCTGACGCTGCTCTCACAGCATGAGAGAAGCGCCAGGATTGGAGGGAGTGGCCTCACTCAGCGCTCTCAAGTGTACTGGAGGCTTGCACTTTCTCTAACCCAGCTTTCTAAGACAGCTAGGTTAAAGAGGTTTAAACACGCATGTCTGGCTGGCCGTCCCAAGATGGCTGGTCAAAGAGACATGTACATTTCAAAGTGCACAGCTCCTTGTTGCTGCCACTCGGCAGCACTGACCCCACCCCGTCCTGACTTAAGTCTGCCCAACACCGTCTCGGTCCTGGGACCGACCGAACGACTGGTCGGCGGTCCCGACCACCTAATTAGGATGCAAACCGAACACTGTTTGATCGCATTCCTACATTTCCCTTTGGGAGCATGCATTGTGGCCATAAACCGGCCGTAATACATGCTCCCATAGGGAAATGGGAGGTGCTGTTCATCCCTGCAGCCCATGGCAGGCACCTCAAGGTGCCTGCCATGGGGAGCAGGGATCAACGGTGCCCCCTCGGCCCCCAACCGGAGGCTGCACACACAAGGGGGCCCTGCTGGGGGCTTCCGAACAAACTTTCTCACATGGTTTCCATGTCGGACAGGCTGGCATGGGAACCAGGCCGGAAACAGTGCATCATAATACCAAGGGCGGAAAGGCCTGCCCTTTGAGATTACAAGCCAGTTCCGACTGCCCGACAAGCTCCTTGAGCCTGTCGGAATCCAGCCGGAATGACCGGCCGGTTTCAATCCTGACCGGCTGATACATAATCAGCCAGTCAGAATTGAAACCGACGATGGCGCTTGGAAAGCCTCCGACCGCAGATATGAAGCTTTCGGTCCTCCATCGTAATCGGCCCCTTAGTTCGAGACAGGTTGCTGAAAAATAAAATGGTAATATACTTTATTACCATATTATTTTTCAGCTCTGGGGCTAGCGGGCCGATGCTCCTCCGCTCAAATGGATGAGCCGCCCCTGATCCTGACTAACTGTTACTGTGTTTTAATTATGTTACTGTGTCAATCTCTTGTTGAGATCCATATCAAATGTTAAATAAAACTGAACTGAGTTTAACCGCGTGACTCTGGGATGGTTTTTCGGGGCCTCGTTTCTCGCACCGCCATCCCTCTGAGACATGTTCCAAAGCTATGCTTGCTTTTGGTCCTATTCAAGTGTCAGAAGTAGGTTATTTGCAAGTAGAAATAAGTAGTCAGCTTTGGATATGTTCTCTTTCCTCTGAGGCTCCTGTTTTTTATATATTTTCATAGACAGCCCAACAGAAAGCAGGGTTGCTTGGGAGCTTTGGGAGCAATGCCATGCCAGGCTGTACAGTGTGGTTAACCAATGATTGCTCTGTTGTATATGGTAGGGCTTTCCTATGGTGATAATGCATGTTACACAGGCATGATTGTATGTTAACATGACTACATTTAACATTAAAGAATGTGTGTATTAGGTAGTGGGATAGAAAGTAGACTAATATTTGAATAGTAATGTTAACAAATGTCTGCTCAATCACCATATTTTCTGTTTAGAGACTCGGGAGCTTATTTACAAGCCCCATGCGCGGCCGGTGTGTCACTTTTAATACGGGAAAAAGTGACGCTTGTAAATAAGCCTCTTAATTTCTTTCTAATATCGTTTGAAAAAACATGGCTGGGAAGGGAAACTTCCCACTTCTCTGGTGCACGTGTTGTAACCATGGATGCAAGGGAGAATAACCTTGTCGAGATTCGTTTTACAAGGAATAAGATAAAGTACATTAGCTTCTATAGCTTCCGAATACTTCTGCGAAGAGGCATTGTTCGCAGATAATGGAGCAACATAGTACTAAGCATAAATGGCCTGTCCTTGCTCCATAAAACATCACTGGTGATAAAGGCACAGAGGGTACCATTGCACAGGCGGTTGTTGAAGTGAGATGCTGAATGACTGAATTTTGACAACTGATCCAATGCCTAACATACGGTATGTGGGAAACTATGAAGTGTTTGGTATTATCTAGCTCAGTGGATCTTAACCTTTTGACTACTGTGGATCCCCACTTAATCATTACTGCAACCCAGGGACCTCACTGAATCATTATTGTAATGCGGGGACCCCCACTGAGTCATTACTGGGAGCCCGGGTCCCCGGCCTAAGCATTTGCGATGATTTGAACTGCAAAACATTACAAAAAAATACAGAAACAAATGTTCAAAAAGGATAAAATATTTTATATAATTCTCAAACAAATATGAAAAAACCTAACATTTTAATTTTACTGGTATAAACTCAGTTGAGGCCACTCATCGTCCATACTATATTCCTTTGATGCACTTGCATTGCTGCTACGAATCACCCTGAGGATACTAACTTAATTTTTAGACTCAAATTTCAAATTCCTTCTCACTTACAGAATGTTTTAAAATGTTCAATTTTGCTCCATTATTTATACACAGTTTATTAATCTGTTAATATTATTTAATTTTCTGAGCAGCCGCGAACCCCATGAGTAGGCTTCATGGACCCGCATGGGTACCAGGACCACGGTTACAAACTGCTCATCTAGCTCATTAAACTAATAGAGCCATATGGTGGATGGTTGACACATCTTGGACACTTTGGGGACAGCCGCGGTCCGTGCAGGTAACAGCGGTGGGGCCGGGTAGGGGGGATTTCGAGGAACGATGCCGAGGGAAAATTAAATAAATAAATAACTTTCCCTCTGCATCGTCCCTGGAAATCCCCCCTACCCGACACCACCGCTGTTACCTGCACGGAACTGAACGGTTTGGAGCCTGGGGTGAAATATGATGATGCCTAGCCAACATTTGCCCTAATTTTCATATTACCTTCTCAGTTGTTTTAATAATTATGGTCATTTTGATACACTTGATTTGTGGAAGATACTGCATTATAAATAAATCATATAAATGTATGATACCAATCATTGTGTGCACTGTTTTAGGAGTGCAAGGGATAGGCTAAAGTTGATTATCACCTACAGATAAGAGATTCTCTGACAGGTTTGTCTGGCCCCTAATGCCTTTGTGTAACTGTGCGTAACTGTCAAGTAGCAAGCCTGCAACCTATAGGTCTCTGATTGGATGCTAAAGTCACATGATTACCATACCCGCTTAGTTGCTAAAGTCTTTTTCCAGTGAACAGTTTTCCATTTGAGTGGCTGAAATATTTAATTGAACGGCCAAGCATTCTGGCTAAAAGCACAAGACATTGATTGTTTATGGACCGCACCCTTAGACCACTTGCAGTCCATTTGCCAGCTAAACTATGTTCACAAATATGGCCACTGAGGTCATGTGAGGTCACTCACTTGGTGTTTAAAGGCTGAAAGTACCACAAGGTGGGGTTTGCTAATGCTCAGCACTGAAAGAATCAGCTTAAAACTCACTTAAATGAAATTCCTGCTCATGGATGGGAGGTAGTTCACTGTCTGAAGCATCAACGTCCAGAATGCTTGCGTAGACAGTCTAGAGTGATCAGACTAACCCCTTCCTAAGATATGGCCACTATTTAATTTGTGTTTGCAAGATCCTTTGGGTCTGCCATTGTATGTAAGATTGGGAACAATGTATAGTCTTTTAAATTGATCAGTTACACCCCATTTTTATCTGTATGTAACTATAAGGATAACTGATTGCATTTGAAAATGGACAGAAAAATAACTAATGCTATTTTTAAAAGTAACTATTAAAATGATATGGCTGTTTTAAAAGTATTAATAAAAAAATCCAACCTATCGCTAGACTCTTCACTGGTTTTCTCACATCAGTTGTGTACCCGTCAATGATTCGCTAAATGTCTTCTTGGAAAAAACTGACCACCATTTAAAATGTTTATTTCTAAATTGAATGCCTATAATTTAAACAATAGTTCGGTAGACTTGCTTAGTTAATATATAGTTTCAAAAACAGAGGCTTAACTCACTTTGGCGCCATTGGTGGCCCATAATCTCACTTCATAATACCACATGAAGAAAATTTAGGAGATGTTAAGTTTTATCTAAATGTGTTTTGGTCCCTTCATTAAAAGTCATGAAAAGGTGCGTTTGATTACAGGTATATTGTTGCTTAAAATGCAAAAAAAAATACCTTGTATTTTATAATTGGAATTTTTTATAAAATTGTAATTAGAAAAGGCATTGCAAATAATTTGAGACTTTCTAAAAGTTAGAGTTGTTAAATTATTTAACGTTATTTGGAATTCTAGGAAAATTGTATTTCTACTCAAACATTAACAATAATATAAAACAATTATATCCAAAAATCACTCAAACCAAAGATTTTGTCTATATTTTGAAATTATATAGGAGAATATCTTCTTACAGATATTAAAAATATTTCCAAAAGTATCTTTACCTAAGGAAAATAGATGGACAATTCAATAGTTTTCATTACACAGGAATAATTAAAAATATAAGTTTACTTGCAGAAATTCCCTCAAAAAGGAAAGCAAAGCTTCTGTGCTAAATGAATGGGTATTGTAAGACTTCTTTAGTTATGAAGACACTCCTGGTATACAGTATGTTTTCTAGATGAGGTAGCTTTATACATGATGTAATGTGCAGATTTAATTGTTGGAATTGGGTTACTGGTTGAAGGGGATGAGACCCTACTCAAGCAGCAATCACAATCTCTGCCAGGGTGAGACACACGCAAACCCCAAATTAACTTGAGCTCAACAGCTCTGGTAGCACAACACAACGAAAATCTCACACCATTTTAGAAAAATATAGTAACATTTAAAAATGATTTGACACAAAAACAACAAAAATTCTATCAGTAGAACCATAGATATGCACTTTCAAAGTTTTAAGTAAATATAGTTCACCTTCAAGACACAGGGTCCATATTAGGCCCGCTGATGTTAAATCCTGGTTGCAGATCAATGCGAGATCCTGCAATGGGGATGCGGCATGCAAAGGCTGTACCAAGGAGCTGTGAGGCTGCAATGTGTTGCAAAGTCCTGCGTCGAAATTGCATCATGCAACAACAATTCCAAAGAAGCTGCGGGGCTGAGATGGGAAGTCCTGCGTCATTGGTGCTGTCAACGAGGGGCTTGTGATATGAAGGCTTGCATTGGGAATAAATCACACTGCGATGGTTCTGAGGAGACTGTGGGCGGCGATGCGAAGTCCTGCAATGGGGATGAGTTGCGCTGCATTGGTTCTGCCCACAGGACTACAGTTGGGCTGGCAAAGCACCTTCAGGCCCACCTCCAAGGATCCAGGACAGGGGTGGCATCACTCGGGGGGGGGGACTCACAGCAGATTAAGTCCAGGTGCTTGGTTCGAGGTGGTTGGAGCCTTTTCAGTCTCTGAGGCTGTGATCAGGGGGCCCTTGGAGTCACTCTGGTGGTCCTGGGATCAAGATGCAGGTCCAGTCCTTTCCATTCAGACAGCAAGGCAGCACGACAACAGAGAAACAGCCCTTCTTGCACAGCAGCACAGCAGTCCATCTGAGTCTTCCACAGGTACAGGCGTACTGAAGAGTAGGGTCTCAGAGTCCATTATTTATACCTGGTGCCCACTTTCAAGTAGGAGAGGGTTTTGGAGGTGTTTGGAATTTCCTGCCTCTCTGCCCTCGCTTATCTGGAGTCACAAAAGACTAGAGTCAAACCCTTTGTGAGTGTGTTCAGGCTGAGCCTTTTTGATGCTCAGTGGCAAGTGTGGTATGTGACAGCTCCTCCCCCTCATCAAGTCAGAGCCATCCGGCCAACACCTATTCTCCTTTGTCTCACTGTCTGGGAGCAATACACAAAGGCCAACTGATAGCTACAACTAGTCATGTGAACCAGGTTGCAGACTGCAGGCACCAAATGGTAAGGACAACAAAAAATGGCAACTTTCTAAAAGTGGCATTTTCAGAATTGTGACTTAAAATCCGACTTTACCATCAAAGAGAGTTTTAAATTACAATTACACCAAACTTGACATTCCTACTTGCTCCCAATTTAAAATTTGCACTTGTAAAATTTAATAAGGTAACCCAATGTTATCCTATGGGAAAGGTAAGCTTTGCAGTAGTGAAAAACGAATTTAAGAGTTTTTCACTACCAGGACATATAAAACGTACAAGTATATGGCCAATATTTTAAATACACTACACTCTGCCCTATGGGCTGGTTAGGGCCTACCTTAGGGGTGACTTATATGTATTGAAAAGGAAGGTTTAAGCTTGGCAAAAGTTTTTTTTTGCCATGTCGAAATCGCACTTTAAAACTGCACATACAGGCTGCAATGGCAGGCCTGAGACATGTTTAAAAGGCTACTTAAGAGGGTGACTTAATCAGTGGTGCAGGCCCACCAGTAGCATTTAATTGACAGGCCCTGGTTACACGTAGTACCATTTTACTAGGGACTTCTAAGTAAATTAAATGTGCCAATTGGGTGTAAGCTAATTTCATCATGTTTAAACGAGAGAGCACACGCTTTTTAGCACTACTTAGCAGTGGTAAAGTGCCCTGAGTCCTAAAGCCAACAAAAATGAGATTAGCAAAAATGGAGGAGTAAGGCAAAAGGTTTGGGGCAAGACCTCCCTAAGGCTGACAGGTCTAACAGTTAACTCAAAAAATATTATTCTTTAACCTTTAGCAGCAATTGTAAATGGCACACTTGTGTATTTCAGGGACCCATAATTTGGAGAGTCATTGAAACACACATACCTATATTCATGGTTCTTCAGCGTTCATTGTGACTATATATTTGTTTCAAACAATACACAAGCCTGATGTGTTGAATAAATAAATATTTAGCAGATAGACATATTTTGTGTAGACAGAGTATGGTCTCACGTTGGCTATAATTTATTCAGCAATTTCTCTTTTTCATTGTGCTCCTCAGTTAATATTATTTGTTCATTGTAAAAAGAGGAGTGATCAACATCAACATTTATGTTTTTTGCAGTGACTTGTAGATTTTTCACAGAAGCCACTGGAAGGAGGATGCAGTTAGTGACTGTCCCCTCTCTACCTTTCGGATAAAGGCATGCGCACCCCGTCAGATACATGTTTTCAGAGCTGCCTTCATGGTCACAGCTCTGAAGATAAGCGCTAGCCCTGCTTGGTCCGAGTGGGAAGCAGCACTATGCATAGCATAATTGGTGCAGCATAAACATCAGGCACCACCCAGCGACTATAGGACCTTGCAAAAGTGCGGAAAAGCAACCGATCTTGCAGTGCTCCTGCTATTAAAGAAAGACACCACCTTAGAGCCCTCTACTGGCGTTAGTATAGAGAAGGCGAGGGCTATTTGTCGTGGCATCACACCTCCTCTATTTAACTTCTTGAAACACCAGTAATGAGTGTCTATTAACCCTGGGCGGAGTTCGCGGAGTTGCGATACGCGAAACTCCGCGAAGTGGAAAAAAAACTCTGCTGCGCTACGCGGAGCTCCGCAAGCGGCGGAGTGCGGTAGAAACAATGGCGTCACTAGGGTTGCTGTCACCCAGTGCGCCAGTGCAGTAACTCATGGTGTCACCCCCGGGTGCGGGGGGTGCGGACCGCACCGGGGCGGGTGACACCATCACATGGGGTGACACCGTGAGCCTCTGCTTTAAATCGCTACATAAATCAGGAGGAACCCAACAGGTTCCTCCTGATTTATGTAGCGATTTAAAGCAGAGGCTCACGGTGTCACCCCACGTGATGGTGTCACCCGGTGCGGTCCGCACCCCCCGCACCCTCCTAGTGACGCCGCTGGGTAGAAAAATGCTGTTCGCGGTGATTGCACAGTGCCGGATGCTTGTCCGCACTCTGCAATCATTGCGAACGGCACCATGCACAGCGCAAGCTTTCCTTTTCTGCCGCTCGAGTAGATTTTTACTCGAGCGGCAGCTTTCTCAATGCGAACGGGCAGTGTCTCAACGTGAGCGGTCGCGAGCATACCCGACCACTCTCAATGAGAAGCCTGACCCCCCCCGCGTTGAGAAATCTCACCGGGAGGTTTATTTTCCACGCTCACGCTCGCCAACTTGATGTTGACAATCGCGAACGAGGAAAAATCTCGCTGGGAGGTGGATTTTCCTCGCTCGCGCTCGCCAACTTGAAGTTGGTGAACTCGAGCGAGGAAACAAACTCCGCTCCACTGCGCGAAGCGGAGTTTTTCGGAATTCCGCGAGCTCCGCGTAACGCGGAGTGCGGAAAACTCCGCGAGCGGAGCGGAGTTCACCGCCCAGGGTTAGTGTCTATGCTTACATACCATTCTATGGAATTTCCAATTGGTATCATCCTAATGAGCGTGATGATGCCTTACAGGAACTGGAGAAGGGTTGCTTTTTGTGACTGCATTTGTGAAAGTGGACCTATTTTTGGCTGCTTGCACCATAGACCCTCTAATCTCTAGTCTCTGAAGTGATCATGTTCAAAGGACAAGGTGCTCAAAGGTTGCTCTCTCAGATAATTTATTTTACTCATAAGGGGCTCTTCATAGAGCGGGGATGTCAATTAGGTTTCTCAGTGCCCTGCACTGTTGGCTAACTGATCTGCTTCCAACAAGCATCCGACTCTCAGCCTTCCATACAAATGAAGAGTCGGTCAGACAGTAGAGAATACAAACCAAGTATATGTTTATTCAGATACACTCGAGCAGAGCCCCGTCTGCCCATTCGCTTAGGGGTGCTGCAGAGAGAACTGACATCAGAAAACATGGTGATACATTATGTACGATTCAGAATCCGTGAAGGCACGCCCAGACTGGAAATTTCCAGATGGAGGCAGCTACACAAAGGAGGCACAGAAGGATAAGTTTCGATCCTGGGACCGGGCACACATTATCTCTATGTCAAGGTCGTTCTGCCTGCGCCCATCGCTGGACTAGTGGGAGCAGGCCTCTATCTAGTGGGAAAGGTATGCGCTAATAAGAACAGTGTATTCATTAGTACAGCAAGGACCAACCTTGGAGAAAAGTAAAATTACCAAAGCTGCTTCTCGCAGAGGCAGAGAGAGAGATTAATTTCGTTCATGGATCAAAATGGCGGCCAAACATAAAATGGTGCCACGAATGCTAACTTATGCAGAACAATATATAAACGACACAGCTAAGACATTTTTATTCTAACCGCATAGATGAAAAGTTACTAACTTTAGGGGTCAGTAAATATCTGCAGAAACTTCAAGGCACCACGTATTAAATGTTCCACAGCCATGTTTGTTTTTAAAGATACTTGAACTTAGAGTCAGGAGGTAAACTTTGGGTATGGATCTTTGGTACTCGGTGTAATCTTTAGTGGTCAGGCACCCAGTTCTTCTCCACCATAATTTGTTCGGACCAGTGTATTCAATTGAACAAGATGGGTGTAGGAATGGTGAGGGAATGAACATATTTATTGGATAAAGTAGGGACATTATGGTTAATCAAGCTTTCTACACTTTACAAGCAGCTATCTTGGAAAATTAATATTCTTATCAGCAGGCAGATGCATGTTACTGGTGAAAGCCTGAACTGGGGTCCAAAGGGAGACTCTTAATTGGCTGCCAGAACCTCAGGAAGAACATGTTACTTTCCTGGTTGGTTCCCAAATCTAATTATATTTACATGATCAGAGACTTCACCTCTGACAAAATAAGCGTAACCTATGTTGTGAACTAGTGTCCAAAGACAATTGGGCAGCCTTTGAGATGGAACATTCATCCAGCAAGTAAGGTGCCTGAGCACTGCAGCATGTTAGAATTTGGGAAGAAAGTGTGTTGAGTGCCCGGAAAATCTGTGCAGGAGCGTCAAGTAGATGATTTCTTCTCAAGGAAAAGACACTGAAATTATGCCATCACAAGATATGTCTGGAGGAAATGAATAAGCTACACTAACTTCCCTTTCACTCCTAAATCTTTGGGTAGGGGAAGACCAAAGGAACCATCCTAAACAGGCTCAGTTGGCAAAATGGCTTCTTTAATGATGTCAACAGCAGCATTTTTATCATGTTGACAAGGTGGGACAGGTCTATCATAACAACGATAGAGGGTGAAGGGAGCTCATTCGAGACTAGCCTTCTGCTCATGAAGTAAAGGGAATGCCTTGCTTGCCAGATGAAAACTGAATTTCTTTTAAAGCAAATCCATCAACGTTTATCATTTTTAGGCTCTGATCTTCATAAGAATAATATTCCATTTGCATCCTTCTTCTGAAGAGACATTTTACTGAAAGCCAATAGCAATTTTTGAAAAAAGCTAGTGACAGCATTATTATTATTATTAGCACTATTAATTATAGTGTTGTAGTGTAGCCATAGGCTGAGACCTAGCATTCTATTTATTCAAATTTATGAGAAAGCAGAATGACAAGTATTGCATCGCCTATAGTAATACAGTAAAGGGCTGGCGTAGCCATACCTGGCCAAGCTTGATTTCTACCCCAATGAAAGTCTTGATAGAGACACTTGAGCACAGAACGCAGATGCGAGCCCACATCCAACATACACCTTGTTCTAAATAGTTTATTTCCAAAGTAATTCATGCATTAAAATTATAGTACAGCTTGCTTTGCCTTACCATACCAATCATGTGAGAGCACGTTGTGCGATCAGACAGAGACAGGGTCTAGATTTGTTTGTAACATTTTAATTTTTTTATTTGTTTTGAGATTTGCAATACATGTACCACAATAGATTACAGATGTATCATAGCACCATAATACAAGGAAAGTGCATCCTGTCAATCCATCACTCCATAGCAAAGTGTTGTCTACAGGGTAAAAGATACCACATGTAGATAAAGATCGGAAAACATTAAGGGCCACATGCACGACCGTCAGGATTAGCGACTCATAAATTGACATTTTTAGCGAGTCGCAAAACCTGATGTACAACAGTGCCTCAAACACTGTTTGCGATTCCCAAATGGCTCGCAAGGGACCTGCCTCATTAATATTCCTGAGGCAGGTTGTAGTTTACGACCTATTGGGAGTGGCCAGCACTCACAGGGATGGTGGCCTGTTGGGGTCAGCAAACCACCATGTCTGTGATTGCTTTTTATATTAAGCAGTTTTTTTTTTTAAATGTGGCCCGTGTTCCTCAAAGGAAAACGACATGCATTTAAAAAATAAAAATGAAACGTTTTCTTTTCATTTTTTTACAGTGGGCAGCAGTAAGTGCGACCACTGCCTGCTCTGACCCCTTCCCGTTTGCGAATGACTTACCACCAATTTGAAATTGGTTGTTTGCAACTGATAAAATGCGCCATACATCTGGCCCTTAATTTGGCCACCAGTATGAAAAAAGAGAAGCACATTTTGAAACTATGAAATAAAGCCCAGGAAAGTTCTTCCCAGACACACCAAAGTTTCTTCCATTTTTTGGGGATCCGTCTAGGCCCTCATACATTGACTTTTCCATGGCCATACACCCAATCCATTCTCACTTCCAGATGATGGCCATAGTTGCAACTCCTCTACTGCCCTATTATTTTACAGTATGCCTATGCACAACCGTACAGCTAAAATTAGACTGGATTCCCGTATTACTGTACAAAGTGACATCCCCTTCCATTAATAGCAATGCCTTATTAAGAGTCAATTCTAAATACATTTCTAAAACACCCATCAGTTCAGCATGCACCTCATTCCAGAGAGCATGTGTTGGTGGACTGTCCTGGAGGAGCATACCAGGCTAGTGCAGACATCACATATATTGGACTATTCACCAAACATTTTAAATCGAGCCTTGTCCTGTATTAATAACCACTGCGCAAATCCTTTCATTTTCATTGTACAAAGACTCAATAACAATCTCTCTGGGGCATGATAGACTCTCATCTTAATCATTATCTTCAAAATGACTCAGATGCCTTACCCATTCCTCCCTTAGTCCCAGTAAGATATCGTCTGGTTATATAGAATTGTTCATCTTTAAGAAATGTAGTATTGTTGCGGTACAATCTTGCAGCCCAAATAGTCTGTGGACACACTTCCTGTGAAAAACCATCTGTACATCATTATTTATTTATTTTATTTTGCTTTTTTTTATTAAGCTCTGCTATACCACAAGAGGAGTTTGGGTGCTGTCAATAGGTATAACAGTTGAAATGAGGGCCAATTCTTATAGAAAACCTTTTCCTATCATCTCAAATCAGTAAACAGAAGCAGTTCGCATACGTCAAACACAGTAAACAAGGGGGAAGACAAGATTAACATAAAGTGGAGGAAACAGACAAAAACTATGGGCCTCATTACGATGGCGGACGGACTTAAGTCTGTCCGCCATCGTCTCGGAATGGGGACAGACTGCCCACGAGGCGGCAAACCTACACTCCGAATTACAGTGCGACCGCCACCACAGCAGTCGCATTGCCTATAGTTTGTATTGCGGCGGGGATCAGCATCCCCCGCCACAATACAAAAAATAGGTTGTTTACATATCCCTCCACTACGTGGCAGGCACCATGAGGTGCCTGCCACATGGTACAGGGGTATGTAGGGGGCACCATAGGTTCCTCTCAGGGCCCATGTACCAGCCCCAAGGGGTAAGGGGGGCCTGCTACGGGCCCCCAAATCCGTTTCCGCCAGCCATTTCACGGCAGGTTGACTGCGGCAGAACGACCGGCGGAAAGGGATATTGTAATCCCCACGGCGGTGACTGACAGGCACCGCCGCCATTCTGGGGATGCAGGGCTGTCTGCCAGGCGGTCAGAATGCTTCTGATCGTCGCACCTGTGGCGGTCGGTCATTCCGACTGCCACACATCCGCCCGCCATTGTAATATGGCGGGTGGTAAACTTGGTTACGATGGCGGGGAGACCGCCTCTGACAGCCTGTCGGTGGCGGTCTCCCCGCCATCATAATCAGGCCTTATATGTCTATCATCTGCTCAGTCACAGTCAAGGAGTATCTGATTGAACAAAGTGCAGCCAAAAGATTGGATTTGTAAGCTTCAAATGGTATTACACGTCTTCTTCTTGCTACTATGACTTAATTTAAGTAATGGGACAAGTGTCACAAAGTTTCATCAAATTTTTAACACCTAATCATGAGTACACTCGTAGTAATGGATAGATCATGACCTTTCAGAGAACAGCTGGACTAATAAATTTGCCTTCTACTAGATGAATGATTTCTGGTGTCCTTGCCAAATTAATGGATGCAAGGCAAGAGTCCTTCGTCGTTGCAACATTGCTTGTTCTTTATCATCCACTTGTGTTTTTCACCCTGAAACTGAAATGTAATTTCTTACTAAAAAATATTAGTGAAAATGCCCCTGAGGAAATCTTAGGATGATAGGAAGATACCACCAAATGTAAGTATTTAACAGCAGGTGTATCTTGGATGTAAACTAAACTATTGGGCTTGTATGAACTGGTGAGAATGGGCCTAATAAGTCTTGCATCTTGTGTCTCACTCTAACAAGCATTTTGTGTCTCACTCCCTCGTGTTCAGGTCGACAGTCTGGATAGGGTTGTATCTCTGACCCAACTAGGATTTGCCCACTGTACATCGCTTGCCTTTGGGAGCATGAGAGGGGCTTCTGGTATGAACCTCTGCTCAAAATTGGGCTTTTTCAACCAATGAGAAGTAGTAGAAATCTGGGCCTTAGAAAAGTTGCATAGGTCCTGCTCGTGGCAATAACTGTGATTGCTGTTCCAAATGTTATTTCATTCAGCAGAGCAGCATCCCTGACTTTAAGAGTTTGATAGATTATTCTGGTGCCACCATCTGCATTACTGTGATTATGCTCTTTTGGGATGAACACACATACTGTGCAGCTGCCCTTCTGGCTAGATTTCTGTTTGGTAAATGCCTGTGAGCGTGTGAGGAACCGAGACATCTCCCACCAACCAGTACTCCATGCTACAGCACAAGTAGTAACAAACATCCAGAACTTCTAACATATTAGATAGAACAGACCTCCTTGCATACATTCAGCAGGGCATCGACACAGCATATAATTCGCTATCATGCTTACAACAGCACTACTCACCATGGCATGCCCTGCACTAACATTCATCAGAACACAGTTGGAATGTCTACCAGGCATCAACACAGTCCAGATAGGCAATGCAGTTGAGTATCCTGGCACCCAACAGAAAACACCATGAAGAAACACCACACCCAATCGCACACCACCAACTATCGGGCGATGGGCTTGCCCTACCACATCGAAGGGCGCACATGTGAAAATGGCCTAACCGACCGGCATTAACTCATAACCTTGCACTGACAGCTCAGTGACAAAGACATAGTTGTGCAATTGGAAATATAACTAGAACATAATATCAATAATGCATCATCACAAACTGAGTCAGGCTCGAGCCTACAGTGGTAATCCCCAAACCATGTGGAAAATGTGCTGTACAAATTCTCATAACATGAGATCTAAATCATGCTCCATTCCTGTCCCACGAACATGGAGCAGCAATTTGAGCGAGTACTTATAAAAATCCTACTCATCCTAAATGCAGATTTCTTTCCCTTGCAACCGTGTTTTGTCTGGAGTTGCTGTTGGTCTGTGGGCTGCTTTGTATCTCTCACAGATATGCAGGTTTCTTTTGCCTACAGATGCTAATGTGCCTTCATTAAAGCAAACAGGTCACCTATAATTCAGGGTCTCATAACTAGTGTGCTTTTTGTGCTAGGATGTTGCTGTCTGATACACAAACAACGGTTCCACAGAAGCTGCAGTCACTATTGACTCAACACTGAGTGCTGGTTCACATTTGTCCTGCAGACAGTACGTAATGTGTGCAGGTAGTTGCAGGTGTTGGGTGCAGTTACTCATTTTTGAATAAGAGGTCTTATTTTTCATCATTGCATAATGACGTTTTGACCTAGAGGAAGAGAGACAAAGTGACAAAAAGTAGGAAAAAGAAAGGAAAACAGTGGCAAAGGAAAAACATGGATGAAAAAGAACCTGCAAGTGTGAGATCAAGAGAGACACAAGTGTAGGGTGGTATAAGAAAGACGAACAGGTGGGATCAAGAGTAGGCATTTAGCAACCCTGGCATTCCACAAAACCGGAAGTAGGCTTCTAAGAGGCACTTTTATTTTTCAAATTAAGCACTGCTGTAGATAACGCTTTAGAGAGTGCCAATTAGCAATCAATGTTCAATTGTAGAGTATTTGTGGCGCATGTTCATGAGATATGGTGCGGGCCGGAAAGGCAAAGCTGGACCCATGAGGGGCCCGCGAAGAACGCCTCCAGAGCGCAGGGTCATCAAGAATCCAGAGCAGTAAGCCAGCGAAAAGGTGCCGCAAGCCAGTGAAAATGGGGGCAGGCGATTGGGCGGCATGTTTTGAATCCCCCAATCTGAGCGAAGTGCTCAGTGAAAATCAGGGGTTAAAAAGGGGGCAAGGGCAGCACTGGGCATACCTTGACCTCTCCATGTTGGCCCACCCATACCAAATTGCGGGTGCCGCAAGTTTGGAGCAGGCAAGGAAGCCACGAAAACAGCACAAATTAGACAGAAAAGAAAGCACACTAACCTAGGATGACGAGCTGCACAAAACAGTGTCCTTGGGATGCCTTATGGCAGGGGCACTGGGGAGCAGGCGATTGGCCAGCAAGGGGTCAGCAGCAGGCGAACTGGACACTTGCAGCCTGTGCAATGGCTGACGGCCACCCACACAGATATCAGTAGCAAGGGAAGCCTGGAGGCTGCGAACACTAGACACCTGAAAAAAGGGGCTGTCACTCAGAGATCTGTGCGGGAAGTGGTTTAATAAGTTTATGGACCAACTAATCAGACTGTTGATAATTTTAATAGATGTGATGCAGTAAGGAATCATGGAGCGTACGAATGACCATAAAAGAAATGCGATGTATATGATCCATGCTTAAAATAAACTGCCGCCGTTATGCACCAACTATGACTCAGACTGTGATTGTCCAAAAGGGATACATAATGGTGCATGAGTATGGCCGGGAACAAAGGGTGGTCACTGGCACATCTGGCAGGGGTAAGAAACGTCTTGTGGTTGCTTGTTGTTCAGTCGGTTTATTGCTCAGTATTCTGTAAAAGATTTGATAGCAAATGTTCCTGTAAGTTAATATCTCTCTTCGTCGTGCCGCCCACCTATGGAGATACACACCATTGTGCAGCACAGTCATCTTGAGTGTAGGATCGGGAGCCGCGTGTGGGTGGTGGTGGTGGAAGGGAAGGTGTATCATTCATGGATTAGTCAGTCGTGATCTGCAGAGCTGGCAGCGTGAGCGTTCTGTCCTTTGCTGTGTCGTGTAGGAGTGTTTACCTGTGGAAAATATTCTCTAAATGAATTGGACTAAAAGACAAATTGTTGCATGTTAATTGGTGCATTACCTGGTAAATGGGTCTGGAGTGCTACAGAGTGTTTAACTGGTCCTTTTTTTGGCTTTCTCTGAAGGAGAGCCTGTATGCCAAAAGCAAAGGCAACCTAAAGTCAGCAGTGTAAGGCAGTGTGCAATGCGATGCAGATGTTTCCTGAGTATGGGTGCAGGGCACTTTGTCAGTGGGACAGGCACTTTCAGAGCATTTCATTGTTAGGATGGACATGTGTAAATGTACATGTGCAAGTGTCAGTAGTACAATCACTACCACAGGGAGAAGAGATCTGCAAGAGCACAAGTATGGCTGGCATAAAGACAGTCGGCACTCTGTGCTTGAGGTCCTGTCGCAGATTGAGTCACTGCGCTTCCCCTGACCCTCCCTTCATTTGTGGCACCTCATAATTTGCGAGATTGAAATGTGTGACCCCTGTGTGCAAAAACTGTGCAAGAGTAAATGTGAACCCGACATAAGCGTAGGAGCATTGTTTACCACTTAGACATACGATTTTGCCCATAGCGTACAAATGTCGAAGACGCGCTCTTTTGGGAGACCACAGATAACTAGTCTAAGGGTCTTGATATCCTCTGTTCAAGTCCTCAGTCTTTGATTTCTTGAAATTTTTAGGGTATACACTCTTACAGGCAGTGGTGTCGCCAGATACAAGTTACTCGGACCTAGAAGTGGACACTGTTCCAAAATGTGCCCTACTGATGGAACACGGGCCGCAGTTCATGCTGGTACCATTTACACTATGAGGGCGAAGGACTACACAGACATGCTTCTATCGGATTCTGAAGCCCTCTGACTAACAGTACTGACTTGCATTTCCCATGGTTGTACCTAGAGGCTTTTGGAAGCCATATGCTGTTGATAAATTGTTCATGGCAACTTGTAAAAATTGTACATTTGTAGTTGTATGAATGATTTCTTACTGCTCAGTACATTTAATTAGAATTATATGTTTTATAGGGTGAAATGTTCATAATTTGGACGCTTCCATGCTCCACATCAGTGATTAAGTGACAAGAATGCTAAAATAGCACACCCCTGAAGCTCACGCAACCCACCTGCCTTTTATGGAACAAATTTAAGGAATATTATGAAATTAACACGCTTCCATCCCAGAGGGTCAAAGGCTTTTAAAGCTTCTCAACTCATGTTGGTGACACAGTTTCATCCTAGGACTGGCCTGTGGAATTTGTTCTGCATGTTGCCGAAGTCTCTCTCACAGTATAGTATAGTATTTTAAATTAAGAAAAGCACAATTAGTTTTTGTTTAAAAATAATTACATTTAAGGTAATATTTAGAGTACATGGAAATTAAAAATAGGATTATTTAATGTTTATGAATTTGTTTTAATATGTCAAAACACTAATTATCAAAGGATTAAGGTATGGGAAGTATTCCAGGATACTAAGGAGCACACACACAACACACACACACACGCACACACAGGCATACACACACACACACACACACACACCCATTTCACTGGAAAAACTAAGGTTAAACTAAGGTTATAGTAGTTAGGTGAATATGTCCATGACAACAATAACGTTTTGAACTAAAAAAACAGGAATTCACCAGTTATAGTTAGCCCAGCTAACTATAACTTGTGACCCCGCCATGCACTGCTTATGACCTCACATATTAAATCACTCATGACATATTCTATGACATCATTTATGACATCACTCATGACATCTCAAATTACATAATTGATGACATCACTGATGACATCCTCCCACGAGTGTGCTAGATTTTTTTATAGTCATGTATATGAAAGAAAGAAGCTGCCCTTGGCAAGGTTGCACTCCAAACAGGTTTTTGCCTCTTTACTCACAACTGCAGCAAAGCCAGCAGTCGTCATCAAATTAATTAATCAGGCCTTACATGTTTGGAACAAAACAGTTCTTGTTCACAGGCCAAATGCCTAGCAAGGCAGCTCAGACACCTAATTACCTTAAATACTTGTTCCGCCGCCAGTGGGCCTCAAAGTGAGTTCCACAAGTGCATTGTGGTGAAGGTAGTTCTGCAAAAAATACGCTTCCCCAGTGGGTTTACCATTGCTCGGTATCCCATTAAAACAAAAGTCCAAACCCTCCCGTGGGCTAATCCAATGCCACCTTCCTGATTCTGCTGGTTGTCATCCAGAGCCTGCCGTCCCATTAATGACCATGGATCCAAGTCACTCATGTCCTGCTGATTTGCACGGTGGTGCATCCTCATGGCTGGACTGGCCGTTTTATTTGAAAGAAAGAAGTTGCCTTCAACGAGGTTGCCCTCGACGAGGTTGTTATTCACAACTATTGCTGTTGTGAATAAAGAGACAAAAACCTGTTTGAGGATTCACCACTGCACAAATCAGTGGGGCCTAAGTGACTTGGATCCATAGTCACTATTGGGACGCCAGGCTCTGGATGACATCCAGCAGAATCAGGAAGGTGGCATTGGATGGGAGACATCGTTTAGTTTGCATGTGATACATCGCATGCCATTACAACGCGGTCGTTACAACGACCGCGTTGTTACATCGCATACGATTACATCGCAAGTCGTTACAGCGACTTGCTGTAGGGGGCAGAAGGTGTTGGATTTACAATCCAACACCTTCCCTGCTGTTGCACTGTTAGACCTGGCACCATTGGCGTGGGTCTCCCCTGCATTTTTTGCCTTTGCCTCCTGTGTTTTTGCTGTGTGTTGGACTCCGTTTTGCTGGTCTAGATGCTTTGGGCACTTTGCCACTGCTGTTCAGTGCCAAGGTGCAAGTGCTCCCTTTGTAAATTGTTGTTATGGATTAGTGATTCCATGATTGGCTATTTGATTTACTTGTCAAACCCTAGTAGAGTGCACTGTGTGTGACCAGGGCTTGTAAATCAAATGCTGCTAGTGGGCTGCAGCACTGATTGTGCCACCCACAGAAGCATCCTGTAAAATGTGACTCTGGCCTGCCATTGCAGAGCCTGTGGGCAGTCTGGGACTGCCATGTCGACTTGGCAAGTGCACACACTTGCCAGTCCCCAAACCTTTTCTTTTCTACATACTAGTCGCCCCTAAGGTAGGCCCAAGGTACCCCTGTGGGCAGGGTGCATTGTATGTGAAAGGTAGGACATGCTCTGATGTGTGTAACATGTCCTGATAGTGAAATACTGCCAATTTCGTTTTTCACTATTGCAAGGCTACCTGCTCCCATAGGACAGAATGCGGAGTTTGTTTATAACATCTTATAAACATAACTGGCACTGGGAACAAGGTAGAAAAATAAAGTTTAGTATGCCTGAACTCAGAATGTTAAAATGCATCTTTTAGTAAGGATGATTTTTACATTCTGTGTTTGAAAATACCACTTTTAGAAAGTAGGTATTTTCTTGCCTAACCATCCATTGTGCCTCTGCTAGGTTTGTGTATTGCATGTCTGGCTTTTGGATGACAGGGGCTGGAGAGGGGCAGTGGCTCCAGAAGTCTGATGAGTCAGGGCTGGGCTGAATAGACCTGGGCTTCATTTAGAGTAGGGGGAGGAGATTTCCTTTCACCTGCATGGGCCTGGTCTGCCTTCAACAATGCTGTCTCCACCTCCTGCCAGGAAGCTGCACCAGTGAGGACAGAACTGGTTTTGGCTGGGTACAGACACTCTCTGCCTTCAGAGAACAAATGATTTCTGTGTATAAAAAGAGGGGCCCAGACCCCAGACTTTTAGATCACTTCTGGGAAATCAAGAGTAACCTTTGCCAAGGAGAAGAGCTGGATAAGCTGAGGAGGAATACTGCCCCTGTGCTGTTTGCTGTCTGGGGTTGGCCTGCAGTGGCTGCTTGCTGCCAAGGAAAGGAGAAAAAGGACTTTGCTGTTTGCTTTGTCACCTGCTTGAAGAAAAGATCTCCAAGGGCTTGAAACTGAGCTTGCCTCCTGTTCTGAAGTCTCAGGGACACAAAGACTTCATCCCTTCTGTCTCTCTGCATCTGGAACTGCTGTTTCAGCTGCCACAGAAGGAAATTGCAACACTGACGCCGGTGAGTGACGCCGTAACCTGCACCGAAGCATGGGCACCGCTCGTGAAGAGCACGACGCACCGCCCCGACTTGCACCGTTGGCCCGACGCCTGCTGACGCCATGCCGCATCGACTCCGAAGCCATCAGCGAGGTCGCTGCCTGCACCGGAGCTGAGGACACCGCTCGTGACGTCCACGACGCAACGTCCCGACTCGCACCGCAGCCGGTGCTTCATCAACGCGGAGCCGATCCTCGACGTGCGTGACTCCTGAATTCATCGACATCGCACCGTCGTAAGGAACCGACGCCTCGCCACCATCGTGATGTCACCTCCCCGACACAGTAAGGAACAGACGTCTCACCTCCCCTGCACCGCAGTAAGGAACAGAGGCTTCACCTCCCCTGGGGTCGTAAAGAACCGACACCGCAGGCGCCAACGAAGCATCACCTCCCCGACGCTGTGCACCGCCGTTGTTTGCATCAATTCCAAGGTACAGTTCTTTGTGGGTCTGCTTGACTCCAAGCACGACGCCGCGCACCTCGCGGTCGGCGCCGTTCTTTGGGATTTTCATCTGTCACGACGTCGTAATAACTCCAGGTGGAGTTATTTGTTGCTAGAAGCTTGATTTGAGTGAATAACCTATTTTTAAGGATATTTTTGATACTGTATTGTGGATTTTTGTTGTTTGGTCTTGTTTTGGTTTAGATAAAGATTACTTATTTTTCTAAACTGGTGTGGTGTCCATTTGTAGTGTTTTCACTGTATTACTGTATGTGTTCATAAGTGCTTTACACACTGCCTCTGAGATAAGCCTGTCTGCTCGTGCCAAGCTACCAAGGGGGTGAGCAGGGGTTATTTTAGAAGTGTATCCTCCTTACCCTGACTAGAAGCAAGGGTCCCTATTTGGACAAAGGTACCCACCTCTGCCAACTAGAGACCCCCATTTCTAACATGCACAAACTGGAGTAGGAATAGTAAATTATACTATTCCTAAATCCAGCACACCCCCTACAGCAAGTTGTTGTAATGACTTGCGATGTAATTGTATGCGATGTAACAACGCGGTCGTTGTAACGACCGCGTTGTAATGGCATGTGATGTATCGCATGCGTTCTAACAACATATATTCCATTGGATTAGCCCACGGGTGGGTTTGGACTTTTGTTTTAATTGGATGTCGAGGAATGGTAAACCCACTGGGGAAAAGTATTTTGTGCAGAACTACCTTCACCACAGTGCACTTGTGGAACTCATTTTGAGGCCCACTGGGGCAGAACAAGTATTTAAGATAATTAGGTGCAGTAGTGGCTGCTACTGAGCGCGGGCGGGGGGCGGGTGGTGCGGAGAGGGGTAAATACAAAAAAAAAAAACTTACCTGGGTGCCGCCACCTCACCTCTGTCGTCTTCTTGCAGAAACAGGAAGCACACAGCTTCCCCTGTCGAATCACAACTCTGCCTTACAGCAGCGTTGTGATTGGTCTGAGCACCGTGGTTCGGCACTCAGACATGGGCTTGGAGGCTGGGCATGCTCCCCACCAGGCTGTGTAATGCAGCTTGGTGGGAAAGATGCAAAGTGCGCAGGATTGTTGGGCTGGCCCAAGAGGGCCGGCCAAGCAGTCATGCGCACTTAGGGATGGTGCTTAACACTCCTTCCCCTGTGCTTTGCACTGGCCAACCCAGGCCCACACGCCCGCCCCTCACCCAAGCAGGAAGGAAAACGAAAATGATAATAACATTAGTTATTATCATTTTCGTTTTCCTTTTTACACTGCTCGCAGAGCAGTGTGGCGACGCTCCTCCACCGTAGCGGAGGAGCCGCCGCTGATTAGGTGTCTGCGCTGCCTCGCTCGGCATTTGGCCTGTGAACAAGAACTGTTTAGTTCGAAACACCTAAGGCCTGATTAATTAATTTGATGACTATTGCTGGCTTTGATGCAGTTGTGAATAAAGAGGAAAAGACCTGTTTGGAGTGAAACCTCGTATAGGGCAACTTCTTTCTTTCTTATATATATGTAGAAGTGATACTTAAATGCAAAGTAACAGCACTCCCAATGTAAAGGTACACCCTATGTACTTACTGTGATGTAATGACTGACATTTCTCTGCCACACTAGCATTATTCATCTGTACATTCATATTCATGTCGTGCAATTTTCCCTAAGTTTGTGGGAAAGTTCCAGACAGTTTTTCAAAGACAAACAACAGGATGCATTGGAAATTGACCTAACTGCTGATTGGTGGTTTGAAGGTTGTTTCCAAGACGTTAATGATTGGGGTTGGTAGGAATTGGTGGCATACATCTTATGAAGAATGTATCTTAAGGGCTTCTGTAAACCTCATTTTTGTTGATGGTACATTCACTATCAATATTTCCAACTGACTCGCGCCAAAAACATTCCCATTTGCGGGCATTTTATTGCAGGTCAGAGCTTTAGGTGGAAAGCTGTGTGTTCATTTGAACCTACTTTATTGGACTATCTGCGTATGGCGCCATCACCATTGGCAACATCTAGACAGAGTCTACCAGAAGAGGTTTAGGGATTTAAATACCACCTCCTTTAGTGTGGGGAACATTTCCAAGCTACTATGAAAATGGGGCTTAACACTTCCCATCTACTCCAATGCTATGTTTTTTCACCTGGCCTCCACCATGTGGCATAATACAACTTCAATGAGTACATACCTATGATAAAGGTAAACTATATGCAAAGATTGTCCACTTTGAATGGATGGAATGGTCATTGCCATCATTTTAGCCAAACAACCTTAAGTCCTTGCTTTTGTTTGTTCGTGCGAGAGAGTTTTTTCTTATTCATATGCCAGGTGTATAAATAATGTTCTGTTCCCTGTTATGCACTCAGCACATTAATATGCAGAGATACTATTATCAAGCACTGGCACGCTTCACGACTGGCATAGGATCCGCCCAGATGTGTGCCAGACAAATTGACGCATAACCACTTTCGTGTTCTACTCTTTCATCATAGTGGCATGCCCCCTAGTGGGAACAAGCAGAACCAGTGATCAGGGTATAACACTTGTGTATAATCATAGATAGGCACATACCCCAAAACCCAGGGAAGATTGGGGTTGTACAAATGTTAAATTGTAATAGGTTCCCAACGGGGATAATTATAATTTCTTTGTATGGAGGACATTTTGTTTACTTATGTCTCTTAATTATTTACTAAAATGTAGGCATATATTGTTTTTACGTTACCATGTACCTCTATTCCCTTTGACAGGAAAAAGAGGTTCTGTAAAATGCCTCATTTAGCAATACTCTGATTATTCTTTGAGATTTTTTTTTTTTTAATTACCCAATTGTCTACATGTGCATTATCCAGTTAAAACATGCATTCCAGGTTCATGTAGGTATTTGTATAGGCATAACATACTATCTTATTATTTCATTTGCCAATGGGAGGCAAAATTTCATCAAGAGTTTAGGCCATTTCTTTCCTTAGTTATAGATACAACCTATATATTCGTCCTGGTTCTTGAATATGTATATTGCCTTCTTTTGTGTTGCTGTGTTTCAGCCTATTAACATTTTCCGGGGGAGGTCACAAAAAGCAGGACCTACAGCGTACCATATTTAAAAGATAGCAATATTCTCCTATTCACTTACATTGCACACAGTCACATTTTCACTTCTGATTGTGTAACACTGTCCTTCTGCCCATTAACCACAACTAGACCTTTTGGGATTGATAGGACAATACATTCCATTGTTATATAGCTAAACTGTACCAAAATTAGAAGGCAACAAGGTTTTAACTCAGAACATACACTAAAACAAGGCTGCCACCCATACTGTTGTTTTAATGGCATTGAAAGCACTATCAGCTGTGTTCCAGCATAAAACGTGAACCCTCTACCACTGTTAACTGATAGAGGAACTGCCTTTTGTTCTGTGGCTAGATTACTTTGTAAACAGGCCACAAGGCAATCCTCTCCAACCTCTAGAAAGCATTTGATGCTCATGGTGGATGAGACATCAATCTCTGTTGCAGAAAATTGCATGCACAATACAGGTGTCTTCTTCAAAACGCTTACTTTCACATTTTTACCTTTTGCTAATAATTAACAGCAAATAAAAGCTCTTCTCCCCTATTGACTATGAGTTTTAGCACACCTTAGCCTGGGGTATATCTACCCCTTCCATGCAATAATACTGATCCAATCTGCTCCTAAGAGCATCTTCAGTTCTAACCTCAATAGCTGTTAAGACTTGTTGTTCTATCTTTAATATCTCACCAGTCATGATGAATATGTTCGAGTGGCTGATCACGTCTGAGCAAGGATATACTCACAAGTGATCTTACACATACCTTCTCACTCGGAGGATTCCCTGTTATTCACTTGTGTTGAAAACTTGACTATCCAAAAGTTTTTTCTACCTCACTTGAAATATAGCTCAGCATAGCTCACACAACAGGTCACTCTTAGTTCTGCCACTTTTTGACTGGATCACAACTCCCTGCATTTTGATACTTAAGTTGGTGCAGTGTTGTGAAAACTCACACAGGCCACATCAATATTTCTTCATTTGGTTGGTATGGATAAAGAAAGTATTCCAGATGCAATTGTATGTCGTGCTGTGCCTTGGTGTGTTGAGTGTGGCATGGGTAGCACCCATAAGGGTGCAAATATGTCCACAAGCCTAGATGAGAATCAGTGGATGAAAGAGCCTTGGAGGGGTCATCAGTGGCGTAACGAAACTTGAGTGGGCCCCCCCTCTAAGTTACATGGAGGGAGCCCCCAACGCTCTGCACCCATTTAAGGACCCATTCAAGCCCAACATCCGTGTACAGTGCCAGCGGGGGCCCCCTGGAGCTCGGGCCGCCCGCCCCTAGGTGGCTATCGTTACGCCACTGAAGGCCATCCGGGGAGTGATGTCACAATACATCTTAAAACCATAGAACAAAGCAAAATTCGAGGATCAGTGGCATAAAGAAACTTGAGGGGGGCCCCCCTGCAAAGTACATGGAGGGGCCCAAACTCACTCAGGTGCTGTCAGGCCAGGGTACTGTGCTGAGGGGGCCTCCTGGAGCTCGGGCCACCCCTGAAGTGCAGGGGCTGTGGGGGCCTTGGTATGCCACTGTCTTGAATGCCTATTGTTGGTGATTGTTAGTGATGCAGGATGGGGTAAAAAGAGATGTTTTATTCTTCACACTGGATGCTCCCTTTGTTGGTTAAAAGAAGTTACTTGTTAAGTTGTTTTCTTGTTGATGATCTTGTTGAATAGCAAATGACACACCACCATTAAAACTGGTTATTTACTTCTTGCTTTCTTCTTTGGTGCAGGATGACTGTATATTTGTGTAAAACCAATGCCTGTCTTAAATTGATACCGAATCTCTGTCGCCTATAATTGCACATAGATTTCACAAAGTGAAAACTAATAGCTGCACAGAAACAATGCAGACCATACATATTGAATCATGCGAAAACACTGGAATTTAATTGTTTTGTCAATCTAGTGACACATTAAATTTCCCCTTTACACGTGGTATTGGCCCACTACACAAATCGTTTCCAGCACCAGTCGCCAACAATTACTTTGCTAGACAGAGAGAAAGTGAAGTAGAATAACAAAATATAAAAAATTCCTAATCTGGTGGGACAAGCTCGTAGGATTCAACTTCCTGTCTCCAGCGACCTGCAGACCTATGGCTAAGGCTTTTGCTCGCAACTTGCTTGCAATGCTCAAAGGTCCACACTTAAGGATCACTGTGCCCACGTCCCACTTTTACTGTACCACTCAGTTTATCCTTGTATGTAAATTGCACAGCTGCTTCACTGTGATATTTAGAAGAGGAAGAGGTGATGCTATAATATGTTCGATGAGAGAAAAAACGGCCATTTTGTTTAATGAAACAAGGCAATCTAGGCCACGAGCTCATGCTTGTAGACCGCTGCATCACAGCATGTGGTGTAAATCTTCAGTAAATTACCACGTGCAACCACTATGCACAGATTCTCAATGAGCACAAACAGCGCTAGTCAAGGATAAAGGCAAAAAAAGAGGGGGAGGGGAGGGGAAACCCCTTTACGGAACTAGGGCTCTCACACACCCAGCAAGCTAGGTGTCATGCTTCATCATATGAGCCTGCCCCTCGTCCGGTCGGCGCTGCAATACCGGACGGGCTCCCGAACCGGGGCTCTTTAGCGGGGATCTTCTGTTCCTGCCGGTGGGTGCAGTGGGGGTGAGTGGCCTAGTGTGTGTAGATGTAAAAGGAAAGTGAATTAAAACAGGTCAGTTAGTCCTAACCATTATTTAATTTATAAGGTAAACCGCCTGATTAAAAATATATAGAGAGGGGCAGTGCACTAGATGTAATGTGTCTAGTCATATAGCCCTACTCTCAAATGATCGACATGTTTCGTGCCTCTAATGTCAGGGGATCTGGGCACTTCCTCAGGATCAGAGTGAAATACTATCTACACTACGTGGTCAAGTGACATCTACGTACCACGTGTTCAGGTCAGTGACCTGTAATACAAACAAAAGGTAAAACTCAGTTAACCACAAGGTCTAATATGGCACTTGTATTATATCGTATCTCATCAGTCTAAAAACAGAAAACCAAAGAAAACCAAAGAAAAACCCTCCTATAGGTACTACTGTAATCATGTGTATCTTAGCAGGTTTTTATGAATAATAAACTGATAAAAATGCACTAGTCTCACCATGTTGTGCTCATGAAACTATTATAGAACATTGTGTGGTCCAATAGTGCATACTAATAAAATCAATACATATAAACACCCATGGTCGCGCCTGATGAACTATTAGGCGGTGGAGAAGGTTCAATGACTCACCTATCCTGTTGTCTAGAATTGCTAGCAACAGTACCGGCGGTCATAAAATGGACACCGCTGTGGGTCCTGGAAATACAAGCCAGAAAAGGACGTTATGGCTGATAGTGAGTAGAAAGCCAAAAACAGGAAGACAGCGGGCCAAGCGGGGTAAAACCAGCATTCAGATGCTGCAAGGATATCAGGCTAACCCTGTGTGGTCAACCGTAATACTAGATGGTCGATGGCACCCAGGGCAAAACGTATCTACGTGGTAACGTGGGGCACAAAAGAGATGGCAATGCTCAGACAACTGTCTCATAGAGGTAGTAGTGCCGTGATGGCGCTTGACCCAGGGCAAAACATATCTTAATGATAGCGAGAGGCACACAAGAAATCTATATGCTCAACCGTAAATCCATGGAAATAGTAGTGCCGATGTAGAGCATGGAGATCGGCGGTAAAGGACCACACGGGCAGCTGAAATCAAAGGCTGCAACTAAATTAGGCTTACCTCAACATTGGTGCGATCCGAAGTCCGTAGTAGCAACAGTTCGCACTAAGATAATACTCACCCGCGTGTGACCGCGCCACGCCTGCGACCTACCCTGCCGCCGAACCGGGATGGTAACTGGTTGCCGGACTGCCCTGCAGATAAGGCAGTCGCTCGCTCGGCGGTGGGTGGAGTCGCGCGATGGAGTGTGATCTCGCGTGATTGGGGAGCTGATAGTGCCTAATCAAGGGACTGGAAAATTGGCGGCCATATTAGAACGGACCAGAAATAAGGAACCGGTGAGGAAGAGCGCTGCAATTGGTAAAGCGCCTATTCTGCTCGATTTAATTAGGAAATTAGCCAGTCAGGTCACAGCAGAGATTAAATAAATACATAAAAAATATTAATAATACTAAGCAAGGATGTTAGTGAAAACAGCCTACAACCATTGCAGAAAACATTGGCAATTGAAGGGTGCAGGGGGAGGGGGGAGTAAACCACAAGAGGGCAACTAGTAAACTTATTAGTGGCATGATCAAAAAATCTATGTATTACACTGCACCCGATGGTGGGCAATGCTAACTCCTTCTTCCTCTCAAGTGAAACATGTGAGTTATCCTCAGATCATTCATGGCTATGTTCCATGACTGTTCCCCACCTGTCTTTTCTATATCTGTCTACTGGGGCTTTAAACGCAACTTATGTGACCCCCCGAGGATCCTATAAAGAGGAGCGGAGGGGGAACAGTGAAGGCATGAAATCACTACACATAGATAGGTTCTATAAGGTCTATGTATGAATCCACCCATATTGTTTATATACATAATGGTGGATCAATTGTGTCTAAATGAGTGAACCCCATGGGATGTCATCATTCAGCCCCTCAATATGTGTAGACAGTCTCAGCACCCACCTCTGCTCGATTTTAAATAATGCTGATTGGGAAATCTGTGAGTGTGCTTCCAACACAATCCAATGTAATGAGTCTGGGGGGTGTGGTGTCTCTTTGAAATGTCTGTATAGCCTCGTGGTAATTCTTTGGCAACGTATGTTGCTCCTGTGTTCGGTTATTCTGGTTTTGACTGTCCGCATGGTCATCCCTATATACTTCAAGCCGCAAGGGCAGGTGATCATATATATACATTGTTTGGTGTTACAATTGGTGTGTTTGTTCAGGGACCATTTGAAATTAGTCAATAGGCAAATCTCTTTGGTTGCAACAGTGAATTTACACACTGTGCAGGAGCCACAAGGGTGATGTCCTTTCACTGCTGGGAGGCCCCACAAGTTCCTTTGTGTATTGATCGTATGCTGTTTAGGTCTTGTGTGTATTAAAATGTCTCTTAGGTTACGAGTTCTTTTGTATGCAAACCTTGGCTTAGGTATTTGTAGGTCACCGGTGCCAAGAATGCCCCAATGTTTCAAAATGATCTTTTAGTTCTAGCTGAATTAGGTGTGAACGATGTCACGCATGTAAGTATGTCCGTAGTAGGTTTTTGATGTACCTCAAGCAGGGCTTCTCTGGGGTTATTTCTTGCTCATTTCATAGAGTCATTGAGTATTCTTACAGGGTAGCCTCTGGCCTTGAGATTGGTAGCCAAAACAGCTGCTTCTCTCTTATAATCAGTGACCATCTTACAATTGCGTCTAATGCGCAAAAACTGTCCGAAAGGTAGATTATCTTTTAGTGCTTTCGGATGGTGACTTTTATATAGGAGTAAGCTGTTGCGATCAGTGGGTTTCCTATATAAGGTTGTGGTAAGTGTACCTCACTCAGTATAATATTGAGATCAAGAAACGGAACAGTCGTTTCTGAAATTGTGTGGGAACATTTTAGGTAGTCATTCTAGTTATTTACCCACTCCACAAATTCTTCACATATGGTGCGGGGACCATGCCAGAATATGAGGATGTCATCTATGAAACGTTTCCATAGTTTCAAATTGTTGTGGTAAGGGTTGTTGTTGTTATTGACCACATCCTTTTCAAATGCTGCCATGTAGAGGCAGGCTACACTGGGAGCAAATGTACTGCCCTTCGAAGTACCCTGGCTTTGATGGTATAGTTGTTGTTTAAACTCGAAGAAATTCTCAGTCAAAGCCAGGGTAGCGCACTCCATGATAAAGGAGATGGGTGTTGATGATGACCACTCCAAAGAGCTTAAAGCTGACTCTACAACTGTCAAGGTAGCTCCCTGAGGGATGTTTGTATACAAGGCCTCAACATCGAGGGTGACCAGGAGGTCAATCTCGTCGGTGTTCTGTGTTTCCTCAATAATTCTGAGGACATCCGTTGTGTCCCTCACATACGATGGTGTTTCCCTCACCAATGGCTGTAGAAAATGGTCACAGAACTTAGAAAGTGGGTCAAGTAATGAACCAATGCCAGAAACAATAGGTGTCCTCAGAATTATTGAGGAAACACAGAACACCGACGAGATTGACCTCCTGGTCACCCTCGATGTTGAGGCCTTGTATACAAACATCCCTCAGGGAGCTACCTTGACAGTTGTAGAGTCAGCTTTAAGCTCTTTGGAGTGGTCATCATCAACACCCATCTCCTTTATCATGGAGTGCGCTACCCTGGCTTTGACTGAGAATTTCTTCGAGTTTAAACAACAACTATACCATCAAAGCCAGGGTACTTCGATGGGCAGTACATTTGCTCCCAGTGTAGCCTGCCTCTACATGGCAGCATTTGAAAAGGATGTGGTCAATAACAACAACAACCCTTACCACAACAATTTGAAACTATGGAAACGTTTCATAGATGACATCCTCATATTCTGGCATGGTCCCCGCACCATATGTGAAGAATTTGTGGAGTGGATAAATAACCAGAATGACTACCTAAGATTTTCCCACACAATTTCAGAAACGACTGTTCCGTTTCTTGATCTCAATATTATACTGAGTGAGGTACACTTACCACAACCTTATATAGGAAACCCACTGATCGCAACAGCTTACTCCTATATAAAAGTCACCATCCGAAAGCACTAAAAGATAATCTACCTTTCGGACAGTTTTTGCGCATTAGACGCAATTGTAAGATGGTCACTGATTATAAGAGAGAAGCAGCTGTTTTGGCTACCAATCTCAAGGCCAGAGGCTACCCTGTAAGAATACTCAATGACTCTATGAAAAGAGCAAGAAATAACCCCAGAGAAGCCCTGCTTGAGGTACATCAAAAACCTACTACGGACATACTAACATGCGTGACATCGTTCACACCTAATTCAGCTAGAACTAAAAAGATCATTTTGAAACATTGGGGCATTCTTGGCACCGGTGACCTACAAATACCTAAGCCAAGGTTTGCATACAAAAGAACTCGTAACCTAAGAGACATTTTAATACACACAAGACCTAAACAGCATACGATCAATACACAAAGGAACTTGTGGGGCCTCCCAGCAGTGAAAGGACATCACCCTTGTGGCTCCTGCACAGTGTGTAAATTCACTGTTGCAACCAAAGAGATTTGCCTATTGACTAATTTCAAATGGTCCCTGAACAAACACACCAATTGTAACACCAAACAATGTATATATATGATCACCTGCCCTTGCGGCTTGAAGTATATAGGGATGACCATGCGGACAGTCAAAACCAGAATAACCGAACACAGGAGCAACATACGTTGCCAAAGAATTACCACGAGGCTATACAGACATTTCAAAGAGACACCACACCCCCAGACTCATTACATTGGATTGTGTTGGAAGCACACTCACAGATTTCCCAATCAGCATTATTTAAAATCGAGCAGAGGTGGGTGCTGAGACTGTCTACACATATTGAGGGGCTGAATGATGACATCCCATGGGGTTCACTCATTTAGACACAATTGATCCACCATTATGTATATAAACAATATGGGTGGATTCATACATAGACCTTATAGAACCTATCTATGTGTAGTGATTTCATGCCTTCACTGTTCCCCTCCGCTCCTCTTTATAGGATCCTCGGGGGTCACATAAGTTGCGTTTAAAGCCCCAGTAGACAGATATAGAAAAGACAGGTGGGGAACAGTCATGGAACATAGCCATGAATGATCTGAGGATAACTCACATGTTTCACTTGAGAGGAAGAAGGAGTTAGCATTGCCCACCATCGGGTGCAGTGTAATACATAGAATTTTTGATCATGCCACTAATAAGTTTACTAGTCGCCCTCTTGTGATTTACTCCCCCCTCCCCCTGCACCCTTCAATTGCCAATGTTTTCTGCAATGGTTGTAGGCTGTTTTCACTAACATCCTTGCTTAGTATTATTAATATTTTTTATGTATTTATTTAATCTCTGCTGTGACCTGACTGGCTAATTTCCTAATTAAATCGAGCAGAATAGGCGCTTTACCAATTGCAGCGCTCTTCCTCACCGGTTCCCTTTATTTCTGGTCCGTTCTAATATGGCCGCCCAATTTTCCAGTCCCTTGATTAGGCACTATCAGCCCCCCCAGTCACGCGAGATCACACTCCATCGCGCGACTCCACCCACCGCCGAGCGAGCGACTGCCTTATCTGCAGGGCAGTCCGGCAACCAGTTACCATCCCGGTTCCGGCGGCAGGGTAGGTCGCAGGCTTGGCGCGGTCACACGCGTGTGAGTATTATCTTAGTGCGAACTGTTGCTACTACGGACTTCGGATCGCACCAATGTTGAGGTAAGCCTAATTTAGTTGCAGCCTTTGATTTCAGCTGCCCGTGTGGTCCTTTACCACCGATCTCCATGCTCTACATCGGCACTACTATTTCCATGGATTTACGGTTGAGCATATAGATTTCTTGGGTGCCTCTCGCTATCATTGAGATATGTTTTGCCCTGGGTCAAGCGCCATCACGGCACTACTACCTCTATGAGACAGTTGTCTGAGCATTGCCATCTCTTTTGTGCCCCACGTTACCACGTAGATACGTTTTGCCCTGGGTGCCATCGACCATCTAGTATTACGGTTGACCACACGGGGTTAGCCTGATATCCTTGCAGCATCTGAATGCTGGTTTTACCCCGCTTGGCCCTCTGTCTTCCTGTTTTTGGCTTTCTACTCACTATCAGCCATAACGTCCTTTTCATTGCTTGTATTTCCAGGACCCACAACGGTGTCCATTTTATGACCGCCGGTACTGTTGCTAGCAATTCTAGACAACAGGATAGGTGAGTCATTGAACCTTCTCCACCGCCTAATAGTTCATCAGGCGCGACCATGGGTGTTTATATGTATTGATTTTATTAGTATGCACTATTGGACCACACAATGTTCTATAATAGTTTCATGAGCACAACATGGTGAGACTAGTGCATTTTTATCAGTTTATTATTTATAAAAACCTGCTAAGATACACATGATTACAGTAGTACCTATAGAAGGGTTTTTCTTTGGTTTTCTTTCGTTTTCTGTTTTTAGACTGATGAGATACGATATAATACAAGTGCCATATTAGACCTTGTGGTTAACTGAGTTTTACCTTTTGTTTGTATTACAGGTCACTGACCTGAACACGTGGTACGTAGATGCAACTTGACCACGTAGTGTAGATAGTATTTCACTCTGATCCTGAGGAAGTGCCCAGATCCCCCTGACATTAGAGGCACGAAACATGTCGATCATTTGAGAGTAGGGCTATATGACTAGACACATTACATCTAGTGCACTGCCCCTCTCTATATATTTTTAATCAGGCGGTTTACCTTATAAATTAAATAATGGTTAGGACTAACTGACCTGTTTTAATTCACTTTCCTTTTACATCTACACACACTAGGCCACTCACCCCCACTGCACCCACCGGCAGGAACAGAAGATCCCCGCTAAAGAGCCCCGGTTCGGGAGCCCGTCCGGTATTGCAGCGCCGACCGGACGAGGGGCAGGCTCATATGATGAAGCATGACACCTAGCTTGCTGGGTGTGTGAGAGCCCTAGTTCCGTAAAGGGGTTTCCCCTCCCCTCCCCCTCTTTTTTTGCCTTTATCCTTGACTAGGCATGTAGTTACCTTTTACCACCTACACCTCACAGTATCTCCTCTCCTTGTCACTTGCTTTTGAGGAACTCCATACCTTCTTTGCGCATAGTCTTCCTGGGCTTGTACGTTGGACCTCGTTAAACTAGCCCCCCCTCGTTCCCCCTTTTGTTAATCACAAACAGCGCTCCCAGTAGAAGACAAGAGAAGAGAAGTGTATATTCTTGTTGATATCAGAATATTTTTATGAAAGAAGCATGGGTGTTGAATCACCAAAATGCCTGGGGTAGCGGAAGTGACATCACATACCCTTTGACCTTAATGACATCACAGGAAGTGACATCATATGTCCCTTGACCCTGGTTTTTTCCAGGAAGGCATGTCACATGACCCTGACATCCCAATAATTGACATCGCTGAGGGTCCATAATAACAGCATGATTAGTATAGCAGCATAACACAGGCAAATGCCTATTTTGAATACCTCATATATTGTGGTGCTGACTTGATATTTGAAAGTTCTGAGGCATAATACTTTGCCTGAGTTGTAATGAGCACACAAGCCAGACCTCTTCTAGGGTGTTTCTCCCCACAAAGGACAATTTGAAAAGCAGGGGTGAAATAGTGCATTTTAAAGCACAATATTTACATACATTTGCTAAATGCCATGAGTACTGAAAATGCACTCTTTACACATTCAAATCCTTACACTGCATGCCAAGCAATGAAACCTGATATTCCACAGGAGTTGACCCTACTTTTTTTTCAAAATATGTCATTGGTGTCCCCACATCAAAAATTAACTCCATTGTGCCATGCCCAGCATTTTGTCATGGGTGCCGCCATATTCCATGGGTACCCCCTTATATCAAAAGTGACATAAAATATGCCAGTGCCAGAGTTTTGCAATTCATGCCGCCTATATACCACAGGTGACCCTTATGTCAAAAATGACCTCAGTATGTCAGGGCCAGCATTTTGTCATGGTTGCCACCCTCCCGTATGCCAGGTTGTCCACCTTTATGTCATGAATCATCTCTATTGTGCTAGTATCAACATTTTGCCACTGGTGTCCACATGCCAAGAATTTCATCAAGTATGCAAGTATTTTCCCATGGGTGCCCTATATGTCATGAATTACCTCTAGTGTGCCAGTACCAGTATTTTACCATTGGTGCCCTCTATGCAAAGAATTAACCCCAGTGTGCGAGTGCCAGTATTTGTCACAAGTGTCTGTCATGTTAGGATTTACTGCAAGCATGCCAGGGCCAGAATTTTACCCTGGGTGTCTCTGTAAGAGAATAATTCCCTTCAGTGTGCCAGGTCCAATGACAAACTCACAAGCAACACATCACATTCTCGCTCACACCCGCATTTAGTCACTCACACTCACTATTACTCTCTTACACCATTATTCTCCTTATTCATTCTTACTCACCCACTTTGATACACTCTTAATCTAACTCATTCTCACTCACCCAAACTCACAAGCAACACATCACATTCTCGCTCACACCCGCATTTAGTCACTCACACTCACTATTACTCTCTTACACCATTATTCTCCTTATTCATTCTTACTCACCCACTTTGATACACTCTTAATCTAACTCATTCTCACTCACCCATACTTACTGACATTCAGGCCCAGGTTTACTAATGCTTTGCCCAGCTCAATGTGTTAAGGTGGGATTGACTATCCAATGCAAATTGGGATTTGCGTTGGATAGTATCCCAAAGTAATGGTCGCTCTATGCGCTGCTTTGCGTTACTTTGCGTAAGGAAGGGGGTCCATGGGTGGTGCATGGGCGTTCCCATGCAACCACTCATTGGTGTTGATGCAAATCCCTATTTACAAACATTGGTAGGCAGGAATTAGGGCAAAAATCTTACTTTGGTGCAGTGTTGCCTTGCATCAAAGAATAATAAATTAGAGCCTCAATCTTGCACAATCTCACTCACTACCCGTTACTAACTCTCACTCACTTTCATTCACACAAACATGCTTACACATACAGACACACATGCTCACACATACACGCACACTCTCTCCCATAAAACACTCTCACCCGCAAGCACACGCCCAAGGTAAATTTAAAACCATTTTTATTTGCCATTGCTGCCACCGAAGGCCCCATTCCAGCTAAGTGGTCTCCATTTTTAATTACACTAGTAGTGAATAACAGTATATTATTTACTATTAATATTACAAAAAACAGGCAAAAATAGGGAATGCAGAACTGCCCCTGTGTTCTTGGGGTTGATTTTGCCACCTCTTATGCCAGGGGTCACAAAGGGGAAGTGAGGGGTCGTAGCTGCGACCCCTAAATGACGTCCATGGAAAGAAGCTGTGTGTAATTTGCATAAAATAGCGAATATATTTGTGAGTGATCAACCTACAGATTAGGTTGGGCCTAACTTCGGGGATAGATTTAATATTGATACCAAATTATATCTGTGCCAGTCATGACTGCCTAGGCTACAAGAAAATCCACAGTTTTCCATATTGCTGAAATCCATCCTCATTTGGGTTGCCACACCTTTTTGAACGTGGCTTGCAAATTTCTGCTAAATCTCCAAAATGTTCATGGATCAGAAATCTACAGAAGGTTCATCCTGTGTAGGTTGTTTATTGGACATGCATCACTATACAGTGTGTATTCTTGTCAGGATGTGCATGTGAGGATTCCGTATTGCAGGGCTACTCTTATTTTTTCTTACTTCTATTCCCTCCCAGGTGGTCTTTCGTTGCTACATTTACATTGTCAGCTAATACTCAGAGCAGCTCTTCCTCATTTTTAGGTCTTGACAGCTGCAGTTATCTGGTGACAGACCTATTGTCTTCAATACATAACATATACTTAGATTGGGCTTTTAGTAAGTCCCTTGCTAATAATTGGATGACTTGTTGTCTATCCGATGTAACTGCTTTTGACTCAGTGGCTTTCTTCCTTATTCTTGTGTTTGTCCCGCCCAGGAGTTTTTTGGTCTCACAGTGCTCTGATTGGTTCAGTTGTAAATCTTTACAATGCTAATTTGCTGTGATTTTATTTTTTTTAAATTGCATTCTGCACTCTTTGGGAGTGAATGTGTTTCCATGCTCTTCGATTTTTTCTGGGCTTTGCGCTCCTGTGCACTTTGCCACCATGGTGGTAAATTTAATGATTTCCTGCGATATTAACACTTTGAACGCTCTGTTACCACTTTTCTAAGGTTTTTTCTCTTCTCTCTCACTTAGTGACCTTTCGACTCTCTTCCCTCTGACACACTGCCTTCACTTTCAGTCATTTTCTTTGATCTTCGCATCACTGGCTCTCTTAATAGATATGATGAAATATTTACAAAGACTTCATAGGTGGGTGAGCTCAAAATGACTTTTCAGAAGCTGTGCTAAGGAGCACGTGCTCCTCATTTCTGCTTCAGCTGTGATGGTCATCTTGATTATGCACATTAGAGAAATGGCTAGAAAACCATAAAGAGGAACTTTATGAACCTTCACATGCCAAACCACAGCCTGTGCTGTATCTCCAAGTAATCTCGGATGAACGACACAAATTCTTGCTGACCAGACTGCGTTTAAACATCATACACTTTCTGGTAGCATTTCCTGTACAGGGCACTTGGTTTCCATTACTGCCCTCATGTCCAGTAGCGGCCCGTGGTGGGAGTGCTGCCGGGCGGTGACGCGGGGCGGGGGAGGGGCAGGGCAGGGGGTAGTAAACTACGGAATTCGGCCGATTAGAGGTAAGTAAACATATAAATGAATAAAACGAATTTCGTTGCGCGCGCTGCATCGCCAAATGCGATGCAGCGCGCAACGAAATTTGTTTTATTTATTTATATGTTTACTTACCTCTATTCGGCCGAATTCCGTAGTTTACTACCCCCCACCCTGCCCCTCCCCCGCGTCACCGCCCGGCAGCACTCCCACCACGGGCCGCTACTGCTCATGTCCTTATAATGGACTTATACCCCAAAGCACTAAGCACTTTATTCTCTTTTTGCGCTCTATATACTGCACAAAGGAGGCAGTTTCTCCGCCCACTTTTTAAACCTTTGGAAACTAGAAACCATGAATTAGCCTATGCTTATCTGTGTCGATTGGGAAGTAAATAGGTTATTCACACAGTGTTGAATTTCATTCTGAGTGCCCTTCGGGATAGAAGCAATTATTGATTGTGATGCTTATCTATGTGCCCTTAATATTATGTAGCTCTAGGAGACATATTTTAATGTACTGTAATATCTAAATCAGGTGAATCGTATTAAGTGCATAAGCAAAGTTTTGTGTATTTTGCAGGAAATCTGTTTTAATGTTTTTTATATAAATTTAGCTCAAATGTCATATATTTATTGTTATCCTTTTATTATTAATATTTATTTTGCATCTCCAGGACACTACAATTTGGTTTATTGTGTGTTTTACTGTTAGACCCGGCTCCCTGGTTGGCTGAGGTAGGTACCTTAGGCCAAATAGGGACTTGCGTTTCCACGTCAGGGAAAGGAAGGACACCTTCTGAGGTAGCCCCCGCTCACCCCCTTGGTAGCTTGGCACAAGCAGCCAGGCTTATCTTCAAGGCAAATGTGTAAAGTATTTGCAACCACGCTCCCAGCAACCCAATGATGTCACCACAAATGGACTCCACACGAGTTTTATAAAAACAAGTATACATTTTATATAGAAAGATATACGATAAGACCACACGATATAAATCCAACATATGAGTATGTGCAATATTCCTCCTGGCTGGTTGTTAGGCCAGCCAGCCCTTGTAAGTTCTGACGATATTAATGAGCACTTCCAAACAGTCCACTGTAGTCCTAATACAATATTATGCAGTTCGTAATGCTAGAATCAGGCACTTTACAATGGAAAAACAATGCACTGCGTAACGCAACAATCAGGCACCGTGCAACGGAAAAATAGTGCAATGCGTAACACAACAATCAGATAATTCGGTATGCAGAAACAATGCAATACGTCCTACGACAATCAGGTAATTCGTTATGCAGAAACAATGCAATGCGTCATACGACAATCAGGTAGTTCGTTATGCAGGAATAATGCAATGCGTAATACACTAATCAGGTAGTTCGTTATGCAGGAATAATGCAATGCGTAATACACTAGTCAGGTAGTTCATTATGCAAAAATGATGCAATGTGTAATACGACAATCAGGTACTCCGTCAACAGTTGCCCCCAACACGGGTATGGAATAACAAAAAGTGCAGCTCCGCGCTCCGGCCCCGGTACTGCCACTCTCTTGGCCAGTACGGGCCGCGATACCAGCCGAAGCAGAGGCTAGCGCTGCCGAAATGAGAGAGAGGCCGAGAGCGTCTCCCTCCGAGCCCGCACCCCGCCCCAGGCGTCGACACACGTTACCTGGGGGGCGCGAACCCACTCTCCTCTCCTCTTTCAGCGACCTGGGCCTCAGATGCAATCTTTGTGAATTGGCAACGGCGGGCTCGGGCCGGCGGCTCAGCTCTTCCGGGGTTGCCGGTCCGGGCCGCTACTGCTACAAAGGTCTCAGGCTGCCACAGGGCACACGCACACAGCGTCGCTGAGACTCCCTGGAGCTTCGGGTGCACGATCACCGGGCACTCCTCACGAAGGTCTCAGGCTGCACGAAGAACACGCACACAGCGTAGCTGAGACTCACTTTAACTCAAGGTGCACGATAACAAGGCAATCCTCACGAAGGTCTCATGCTGCACAAAGCACACGCACACAGCGTCGTTGAGACTCACTTGGACTCCGGTGCACGATAACAAGCCAATCCTCACGAAGGTCTCAGGCTGCACAAAGCACACGCACACAGCGTCGCTGAGACTCACTTGGATTCCGGTGCACGATAACAAGGCAATCCTCACGAAGGTCTCACGCTGCACAAAGCACACGCACACAGCGTCGTTGAGACTCACTTGGATTCCGGTGCACACAATAACAGGACGATCCTCACGAAGGGCTCAGGCTGCAAAAAGCACACGCTCACAGCGTCGCTGATCCTCGCTTGGACTCCAGGTGCCCACGATCACAGGGCACTTCTTACGAGGGTCTCAGGCTGCAACAAGCACACGCACACAGCGTCGCTGAGACTCTCCTGGAAACTTTTGTGTTCCTGAGTTTCCGCAACAGGGAGCCAGCTCATCTCGGGCCCTTGGGGATAAGTTACTTCAGGACACAGCACAGCAAAGTCCTTTCAAGCAGCGGGACACAGCACACAGCAAAGTCCCTTTAGCCTTTCCTTGGTTAAAACAGCAAACTGCAGGCCAGCCCCAGAACACACAGCAAGGGTCAGTCCTTTCCTTCAGTCTCTTCAGTTGTTTCTTCCTTGGCAAAGGTTCCTCTTGACCACGAAGTAGCTCCAGTCTTGTTCAATCTTGATCAAGCCAGTCTCCAAAGTTCAGGGGCTTCAGCTCTCATAGTTATACCCCTCAATGGCTTTGAAGTCTTTGTGTTCAGGGGGCACTGACCCCTGTTCAAACCAGTTCTGGGTGCCTCCCTGCCAGTGACACCTTATTCATTTGATAGTGGGGGTCTGGATTCTCAATCACTCAGCAGGGGCTGGAGCCATTGGTTTATGGCTGCAGCCCAGGCCTCTTCACCTCTAAGGGCTACTCCTCCCCGTACACTCCAGATGCAGGTCAGCCTGTTGCTGTCTCACCTCCTCCCCTGGGTCAAGACATTCCCCAGATCCTATCACTTTCAAATCCAGACAGTCAAACCACAACCAGGCAGAGACACACAGAAATGTTAGAGCACAAAAACCCAGCCACTTCTAAAAGAGTGGCTTCTAAACACACAATGCAAAAACCACCTTCTTAAAAAGATGGGTTATTACATTGTGAGTTCAGGCATACTAAACTTCACCTCTCCATCTTAAGCCTTTGGGAAGATAGGCTGGAAAACATATTACACAGCCTCCCCATTCTGTCCTATGGGCAAGATGGCCTTTCAACAGTGAAAAACGAAATGGAGATTATTTCACTGTCAGGACATGGCACACACCTTAGTACATGTCCTACCTTTCACATGCACTGCACCCTGCCCAGGGGGTACCTTGGACCTACCATAGGGGTGTCTGATGTGTATAGAAAGGGAAGGGTAAGGTCTGGCAAGTGGGTGCACTTGTCAGAACAACATGGCAGTTTAACAAACTGCGCGCAGGCACTGCAATGGCAGGCCTGAGTTCCCTCTTTAAGGCTACTTGTGTGGGTGGCACAATTCGTGCTGCAGGCCCACTAGTAGCATTTGCATTACCAGCCCTGGCACACATAGTGCACTTTACTAGGGACTTTACTAGTAAGGCAAACATACCAATCACCAATTACCATTACACTTTACACAGGGAGCACTTGCACTTTGACACTGATTAGCAGTGGCAAAGTGTCCAAAGCATCTAAGTTGGCAAAACAAAATCCATCACAGTCCCAAAAATAGAGGAGGTAGAGGCAAAAAGTCAGGGGTAACCACGCCAGAAATGCCAGGTCTAACATTTACTATGTATTTTAGCACTTGTTCTGTGCACTTTTATTTGTTCAATGAACCGAAATAAAGTTATTTATTGATTGGCTGGAATACTCCTAAAAGACAATTTGTCTTCAATGCATTCATGTTTTAAATTGTATAGAAATAAACAAATGTCAGAGCTTCTATGCTATGCTTCTTTAGGGTGATTCTTGAGAAGATATGTTCCAGAAAGAAGGATTATTGAAGTAAGTGTTCCCTACTGGCATTTCACTGATCTGCAGGTCAGACATTCGATTCCCGGCAATTCCACCACAGCTATTTATTCTTCTGTGATCAGTAAATTGACTATCATTTGCCATTATATTGGGTGAGAGAAACATCTGCTAATAACTTATGTAGATGAATAGATAAACATAGAAATATACATACACTTAGAAATAATAACTCATATTACCCAGTGGCAATTGCCACATTGTAGTTATAGTTAGGACGTTTCCATAGGAATACGTTTCTTTGGTTTGCTTATAACTTTGGCGCCGTTTGATGAATCTTCACAACGCTTTCCCCAAAAAATGTCCTTCCACCTCAGCTCCTAACCTAAATGTTTTTAGGTGATCCATCAGGCGGGGTGGAGAAAAGGGGGGGTCCCAAAATGTGTTTTCCCCATTCATTTTTGCATGGGAAAATTAGACGCAGCTACAGTTAAAACCGCAGAATGGAATTACACCAAATTTGGCAGAATGCAAGATCTTGGTCCAAAAAGCAAGGTTTTTCTGATTTGGTGTAAATCCATTCAGGAGTTTTGGAGAAAATAAGGCTCAAAAACGTTGTGTATTTCATGCCGGGCATGATCCCTATAGCTGACAGATCTCAAGGTGACATATGATTGGCTGCCACCACATCAAGAAAGATGTGACAGCAGCCATCTTAGGACTGGGTTCTCTGTCCTGTAAATAAATGTAAAAAAATATATAAGGGTGCAAGGTAGAGATTCCCTAGAGCTGTTGGGGGCAGTCCTTGAGGACCCGCGGGTCTGATTAAAATGAAATGCTGGTCTCCCACCTTGTTTTTAAATCCCCCCTGGGTTGGGCCATGGCTCTGGGGGTGGTGCATTGTCATTTGAAAGGGAGTGGGGGTGTGCAGCCCATCTTACTGAGCTTGTGTGAGGCCCCGTGTTAGAAATGGGGGTCTCTAGTTAGTAATGGTTTGCACCTTTGTGCAAGTAGGGACCCTTGCTTCTAGTCAGGGTAAGGGAGTGACGTACGTCTTTAGACAACCCCTGCTCACCACCTTTGTACTTGGTACAAGCAGACAGGCTTATCCCAGAGGCAGCATGTAAAGCATGTGTGCACACATACAGTAACACAGTGAAAACATTACAAATGGACACCACACCAGATTAGAAAATTGGAAATCTTTATCTAAACCAAACAAGACCAAAATGACAAAAATCTACAATACGTATATTCAGATATCATCAAAAATAGGTTATTCACACAAATAAAGCTTGTAACAACAAATAACTCCACCTGGAGCTATGACGACGTAATGACAGGTGAAAAACCCAAAGTACGACGCAGACCGCGAGGTGCGCGGCGTCGGGCCTGGAGTCACACGGAGAAGAACAGTACCTTGGCAAATGATGAAAACGAAGATGGTGCATGGCGTCGGGAGGTGATGCTTTGCAGGCGCCGGGCGGGGTCGGTTCCTTACGACCATAGGGGAGGTGAGGCATTGGTTCCTTATTGTTGCCGTGGAGGTGACGTTGCAGTGGCGCCGACACGTCGGTTCCTTACAACCATGCTGGGTCGATGAATTCGGAAGGTCATCCACATCAGTTATCGGCTTCGTGAAGATAAAGCGTCAGTGAAGTGGGGGCTGCGGTGCGAGTCAGGCAGTGCGTCATGAGTGTCACGAGCTGTGCCCTCGGCTCTGGTGCAGGCAGCGACTTTGGTGACGGCTTCGGAATCGATATGGTGCGGTGACGGCAGGCGTCGGGCTGCGGTGTAAGTCGGGGCAGTGCGTAGTGCACTTCACGATAGGTGCCTCAGCTTCAGTGCAGCTTGCGGCATTGCTCATCGGCATCGGTGTCACTTTTTCCCTCTGTGGCTGCTGAAACAGCAGTTCCAGGTGCAGGAAGACAGAGGGCATGAAGTATTTGTGTCCCTGAGACTTCAGAACGGCAGGCAAACTCTACACCAAGACCTTGGAGATCTTCAAGCAGGATGCACACACAGTTCCTCTCCTTGCCATTAACAGCCACTGCAGGCCAACCCCAGACAGCACACAGCAAAGGGACAGTACTTCTCCTTCAGCTTTCCCAGCTTTTCTCCTTGGCAGAGGATCCTCTTGAGTCCAGAAGTAATCTAAAGTTCTGGGGTCTGGGCCCCAATATTTATATCACATTTTCCTCTGTTCTCTTGTGGCAGAGAGACTCTTAGCTCAGTCCAAACCAGTTCTGTCCTCTCTGGTCCAGCTTCCTGGTGGGAGGTGGAGACAGCATTGTGTAAGGCAGACCAGGCCTATTCAGGTGCAAGGAAGTCTCCTCCCACAACTTTAAATGCAGCCCAGATCTATTCACTCCAGCCCTGACTCATCCAGGAAAGGGTGGACACACCTCAAATCCCCCCTCCCCCCCAAGTGGCTGTCAGCAGTGAATGCACATCCCCAGTCCCTGTCAATCCAAAGCCAGACAGTCAATGCACAAACCAGCAGAGGCACACAGGATGACTAAGCAAGAAAATACCCACTTTCTAAAAGTCGTATTTTCAAACACACAACATAAAAATCATCTTTACTAAAAGATGCATTATTATATTCTGAGTTCAGGCATACTAAACTCCATTTCTCTATCTTGTCCCAATGGGAAGTTATACTTGTAAGATGTCATAAATAAACTCCCATTCTGTCCTATAGGACAGATAGCCTTTCAATAGTAAAAAACAAAATACACTGTATTTCACTATCAGGACATGTCACGCTTACCAGTAAATGTCCTACCTTTCACATATAGTGCACCCTGCCCACAGGGGTACCTTGGGCCTACCTTAGGAATGACTCACATGTAATAAAAGGGAAGGTTAGGGCCTGGCAAGTGGGTGTACTTGCCAGGTTGACATGGCAGTAGTAACTGCGTGCAGACACTGCAGTGGCAGGTCTGAGAACCCTTTGAACGGCTGCTTGTGTGGGTGGCACAATCAGTGCTGCAGGCCCACTAGCAGCATTTGATTTACAGGCCCTGGGCACAAACAGTGCATTGTACTAGGGACTTAGCAGTAAATCAAATAAGCGAATCATTGAAACACCAATCCATAAACACAAATTACATGGGGAGCATATGCACTTTAGCACTGAATAGCAGTGGTAGAGTGCCCAGAGTCCTAAGACCAACAAAAACAGGAGGTCAAAAAGCAAAAAGTCTGGGTACAAACCCGCTGAAAAAGCCAGGTCTAACACCTGGGACCTCCATCTCCTGGAGCCACAATTAATTAAATGGGGAGGGGAAGAGCAGCCCCTCTTCCCGCCTACAGGCCCAATGACCCTGTCCCCTGGATCAATACATTATAAACAGGGGGAAGGACACGTGGCCCCCCACCCCAAGCCTTCCACAGGCCCCGGGGAACCCATCCCCGAGGACATATAAATTATATTTAAGGACATGAAGGCTTGCAGCCCCCCACCCCGAGCCTTAAACAGGCCCCGGGGAGTCCATCCCCCGGGCCAAAAATTCTAAGAAGGGGAGGGTTGCATGCATGGTGCCCCCTCCCCGAGCTGGGGCATACCCTGCCCGCACTCTCCCGGGCTGAAAACAGAACTTTGCCCCCAGCCGGCGGAGCAGTAAAAAATAGTACTCCCGCCGGGACGGGAGCAAAGGCTTGAGGCTCCCCCCGAAGCCCCAACAAAGCAAGGATTGTGGGTGACCCAGGCTGGGACCGGGGCACTCACCAAATATTGAAGTGGCTGGCTTCCGCAAGGGCAGGCAGTTGGGGCTCTGAGGTTCCACCGCGGCCCCCAACAAAAATGGAGTTGTGGGTGCCCCAGGTGGGACCCACTTAATAAACAAATGCCGGCTCCCACTGGCACCCATGATGATTGCCGGCTTTAGGGTTGCAGGAGTGCAGCAGCCTCCCAATAACATTACAAAAATCAGTAAGCCTTCTGGGTCATTGAATCCATGACCCCAGGAGAGCTTACCATATTTTTTCAAAGCACTCCGAGATGGAGGTGTATGCTTTTCAGCTGAGGTTCTATTATTTTTTTGTAGCCTTTGAGAAAGCCAATAGGTTTGTCTTACTTAAAATAACACCTTTTATATTGGTACATGATATAGCCAGCCATGGACAGGTGGGTTGGGTGCATGGCCCGTGTCCAACCCTACGCCGTATGTGGCCAAAGGGCGTTCACAGCATGGGATTAGGCACCCGTGAGGTATAGGGCTCAGGGCCTCAGGTGGACTCACCAGGACACAATAATTGAGCCGGCCTAGGAGATGAGGTCCCCAGGGCCTTTACAGGCTCAGGAAGGGGGCTGCGTGCCCCCCTCCCCTTGAATTTTAGATTGTCCCTGGGTGATAGGGTCCTGGGGGCCCAGTCGTGGCTCATGGATGGGGGATGCCTGTCCTCCTCCCCAAATTAGTGTTTTGGCCCCAGGGGAATGGGGTCCCTGAGGCTTATCCAGACTAAGAGGGGTGCTGCATGCCCCCTCCCCTTTTTAATCAAATTGGCCCCAGGGGATGGGTTTCCTCAGGGCCCATTAGTGCCTCGGAGACGGGAAATTTGAAGAATGCCCTGTAACGATTGGCAGTACTACTCCTTCTGACCACTTCCCCATTATAAATAACAATGTAATAGTTCTCAGCGTAGAATGTTTGACATTCATCTATTTGCACCCTTAACACCTTGGTCAGATGTTAATACAAGGCCTGGGGACAAAGCTTAATCTGAAGGCAGCTTATATTTTGGACAGGTGTGCTAAGCAGCACCTGTTTCTAAGTATTAAAAAACATGCATTTTAAGGAAAGAGAAAAAATGGCATCTGGTGCCATCTTGCGGTCTGGCCACAGAAGCTGCCTCATTATTAATGAAGATGGCAGAATTGCTTGCAATTCAAAATGTAGGACTAGAGACATATTTATTTATTTGAGAGTTTTATATAGCACTAGCGGCTAGCTAGACCCAAAGGTATCAGAGCGCTTTACAACAGTAAATGTTCACATCAAAGATAACGAGTATAGTAGACATTAATGCTGCACAATGTGAAATTAACTGCCACCAGATGCACAGAGTTACCGGCCGGAACTGCGTACAGCTTCCTGTCCATGCTCTGCGGCTGGCTCCAGAAGGGTGACCGGTAAGAAGTAGAGTACATAGAAAATGACCCATGCACTTCAAATGTACCGCGGTACCATTTGGCCAAAATCTAACTGCAAGTTAACACTTAAAGTAATGCCAGATCTTACTTTAACCTTTCTTTTATTTACAAAGAAAATACCCCACTCACCTGAAATTGTACCGCAGTACCATAAGGTTTCAAGTGTATACTGGTGTATTTGTAGCTGCAGCAACACATGGGGGCTTGCAGTGTCCTCTGCACCCTTGTATAAGTGTCCACGGCCACAAGAATTAAGCAATTCTACTGCTGCGGTGATTTCTCCATTATTATAGATTTACCACACTTGCCAAGTAATCCATTATCTAAAGCATTATTATTATTTTTATTATTTTGAGTTTTATATAGCGCTAGCTAGATCCAAAGGTATCAGAGCGCTTTACATGTTACGTGATAGCGTTTACAAGAAGTACATGAGGGGATTCGTAAGATGCATAGTTGAACAATACAGCATTAAGTGGTTATTATTATTATACTTATTATTGATGAAAAAGGTGTCCTTGTTTGAAGGTATAAGGGCTGATCGCTGCTGTTTCTTGGTTTTGTGTTCAATCACAAGGTCATACACGAGTAGCCATTTATCAGAGTCGATCCGCGCCAATAGACATCCAAATGTATAATGCGAAAGTCCCTGCTAGATAGTGGACACGATTTCATGCAATTTGTTTACAAAACAGGAATCCAGTGCCTAGATACAATAAAGATTGTCTACAAACAGCAACATTGATTCTCATATAAGTCCAGTATAAACTTAATATCGCAGTCTTGAATACACTGATTCCACGGATGCTAGTATATTTTACAATGACATACTGTGATTACTAAACAACTGTTGGCTGTGTTATGGCTGTGGCTTTTCTAGGGTTGATATTGTAACTTAATAAGTCATCAGAAGAAACAGAACAGAGAATCATTAGCATGTCAGTATGAATGGTGTGTACTTCAGAATTTTGGCACTGAATTTCTTTCATTGTGAATTGCTTGATTTCAAATCTTACAAACACAAACTTCCCCATATGCCTGCAACACTTCTGCAAAAATATTTGTCTTTAAGTGATTGCTTCTTGATACCTTGACAGACAGACCTGGAGTAACTGGGTGTTTATAATTGGGTTATTGGTTGACTGGAGTGTGAGCCCTGGTCAGGCAGCAACCACAATCCTAGTCAGGGTAATGCCCAAGCAAACCCCAAATTAACCTGTGCTCAGCCCCCTGGTAGCTTGGCACAGAGCAGTCATGCTTAACTTAGAGGCAATGTGTAAAGTATTTGTGCAACACTTCAAACAGTAAAACAATGAACAAATTACACACAAAAATCCCACTCCAGGTTAGAAAAATAGAGCTTAATTTAATAAATAAAACAAGACCAAAACAACAAAAATCCAATCAGTAGAACCAGAGTTATGAATTTGTAAGGAATAAACTGCAATATAGTGTCTACAAGCATAAAGCACCAACCGTGGCTATCTAGTTGTGCAGGACCAGGTCAATGTCAAAAGTTCAGGCTGACCGCAATGGAGAGCGGGTAGATACAGTCCCAGATTAGTCCCACTAAAAGTTTACTTTCTCAAGTTTTGTGCAGTGTTCTGTTCTTTTTGGAGAGGATTGTGGGGAACAAGGAGAGCATCGCTGGCAGAGGTCAGAGTGGCATGAAGACCATGCCGGGCATGACAGACAGTTGGACTGGATCTTTGCATTGGCAGTCCTCCACAGCGATCGATGCTTGCTGTGCGAGGAGTCGGGCAGGTGGCGGCTCGCGCTGAATATCTATGCAAGTGGTGCTATTCCGGTGCAAACGGGCCCATTCATAATTGCAAAGAGCCCAAAAGCTTGATTTAGGAGCCTGCTGAGCCACACCAAGGGTCCAGGACCTGAGGAGCTCCACTTGGGGGTCAGGAACTCACTGAAGACAGGTCCAGGTGCTGTTGGGGAGCCTGTTATGTCCCTGAGGCTTAGCTCAGGAGCCAGCAAAGTAGCCCTTTGAGTCACTCTGGGGTCCTGGGTTCTAGATGGAGTTGCATGTCCAGTTCTTCTTCCCCAGGCAAGAAGGCAGCAGGGCAGCAGTTCCTTGTAGAGCAGCAGCCCAGCAGTGTGGCTTTCATTGTGGCAGACAGCAGTCCTTCTTTCTGGCAGAGTATGCACAGAACCAGAAGTGTACTGAAGTGGTGATGTCTGAGGTCCTTCTTTTATATACAGTTGTGCCTTTGAAGTGGGGAGAAGCTTCTAGAGGTATACCTTTGAAGTGCACAGATGACCTGCCTTCCTGGCCCTTTGTGTGGAGATAGGACACAGCCTATTCAGGTGTAAGTGAGGCTCGGTCCAGCTTCTCCTTCCCATCTTGCCAGTGATGGCCCATTCAGTCACACCTAAGCTCCCATTGTGTGTGGCTGTCTAGGAGGAAGGAATACACAAAGCACAACTTCCAAGTACACCCGTCATGTGACCAGAGATAGGCTGCAGGCACCAAATAGCTAAGGCAAGAAAATGCCAACTTTCTAAAAGTGACATTTTCAGAAATGTAATTTAAAATCCAACTTCACCATAAGTTACATTTTTGAATCAGGTTACCAGAGACACCAAACATGAACCAGTTATCTCTTCCCATTTGAAAATTACACTTATAAAATGTAGTAAGGCAACTCCATTGTTATCCAATGAGACAGATAGGCCTTGCAGTAGTGTAAAATGGCTTTAAGAGCTTTTCACTACCAGGACATGTAAAACTTAAAAGTACATGTTCAACTTTTTAAATACACCGCACGCTGGCCTAGTTAGTTCAGCATTTTCATAGGAAATGCCTTTTTTGTTTTGCTAATAACTTGCTAGCTCCCCTCCACAAGGATCGTAACCCCAGTTCATCTTACAATAGAAGGCGATGCCTGGTAGCTTGCCCTATATTGTTAATGCCGTCATTCCCTTTTCAATTTGCTCCATCACAGACTCCACCATGTCCCTTCTTCAATCTGCCCGGCCCTTCCTGCAGGTGCTCTGACAGCTTGTACCAGTTTCAAAAAATTACTTCCAGCCGAAATGATAAGTCCATTTCATTGAAACGGCCAACGAGTTTTCAACCAGGTAGCGCTGTCAATTCCCAATCTACTGTAGCTCGCTCAGGATCTACAAACCCTTTATCGCAGTTCCTGGAGCCAAACCATGGAATCTCGCCACTGTGAATGAGAGAGAGTGTTAGCTAGCCCATTTTTCCAACATAGCAATGTGTCTAGCCCTGAACTAGGTGTGTTATTGAAAGCTTTGCAACACCAGCCCCCTCAGAATCCTCAGCACCTACTCATCATTCATTGCCATCCTATTCACCACTTGCACCCCTGCCTGATCGTCTGAAAGTATTGTCACTTTTGTGTTTCACAACTCTTCATTCCACAGGCGCACCCCCACCTGCACGTGGAAAAGTTCCAGAAACGTGATATTGTGACATCTTTCCCGCCATTCCCACTGCCATCCCTCTGCACACCACTGACCCACCCAGTAGACCCCGAAACCCCCTTCTCTAAGGCATAGGAGACAATGCCCATCCTCCATATCATGGTGTCCGTTTGGAGCCACATCTTCACCCAGTTGTACCTTTCCAGAAAAACGTCTCCACGTATTCATGTCCTTCCTCACTCTCTTTGTGATGCGCAGATTGTGATGTGGCTTGGAGGCTCCCTGCATCGCAAAAGCCAGGCTACGACAGAATTCCCTCCCCCGATCTAACATCCTACATGCAAAATGTAGCTGCCCCAACACCTTCTGCATGACCTGTAGCTCGCACATCGTTTAGCAAGAACTGTAGTGCTGGCACCTTGTCGCTCAGTAGCCTGAAGACCATTGCCTCCCACATCCAGCTCAATACCACAGAATGTCAGTGTCATAGCTGTCCCTTCAGTCTTTTCAGGTACCAGCAGCACTCCAAACCTCTCTACCACTACTGTCAGTGTCTTCATATATTTGGCACACTCCACTGCCACTCTGGCCCTCCCTACCAACAAGAAGTCAGCTAGGTAGTGAAGGACCTGCAAACATTTGGCCTCTTGTCTCACCACCGATTCCAGGAAATACATTTCTCAAAAACCATGCATGCGACCGAACACCCCATGGGCATGCACTTGTCTATAAAGAGGACATCACAATACTGAATCCCCAAAAGCTGGAAATCTACCAAGTGCACTAGGAGGAGTCAAAAAGTCACCTTGATATCCGATTTCCCAATCTCTGGCCTGATCCTGCATGCCCACATTAATGCAATTGCAAATTCTCAACTATCCTACCTACCTGGGGGTAACCCTGCAAGAAACCTTACCACAGAAACCTGGCCATAGCTCCGTACGGGTACATTTTCAACTGTGGCAACATAGCCTCCGGGTTAACTGGTGTAGTTGCCCTTTGCCATAACCCCCCGGCTTTCACCCCGTCCTCTCCTGACTAGTGCAGTCCCCATTCCAGTTATGCATTTCAGCACTGGGTGTTTCCCTCCATAATTCGAGTAGTCATGGCATCGGTTTCGGTATCATGCACCTTTATTGAAGTTTCAGCATGCTCCAGTAGGCATCTTTATGGCGGCGCCTCATACTCATACCGGCATGGGTCGGCCTCAAAAAGGGGGTTTAAGGTATGGAAAAGCCATGTGGTCTGACTGCGTCGGCTTCATTGGGGTCATACACTTCAATGACAGCTCATTATCGATTTCCCAGCATGACTTCCCAGGCTTCCTGACTTGGGAACAGCTCTGTGCTCCTCTGCTTTTCGACTATGTCCCTACCTGGAAACAGCGGCCCGAAGGCTCATCCCTGGGGCCCCTCTTACTCTGCTGGCACAAACCTCTCGGCCTTCCCCAACTACTCTCCCTGACCCCTTATTGATGCCATTGTTTTGCTGTGCAATGTCCCCCCTGTCCATGTGGGTGTGATCGCGAGGGGTCTCTCCCTTGAAAAACTGGAATCCTGGAGCATGCCGATTTTTCAGGGGGCTTCTTCTCACCACAGAGGGGCCCAGCTCTCCAACATCCCGGTGTAAGCTGCCTCCCGAGGTCTATCCAAACTTGGATCCCGGCCCCTCCTGCTTGCCTCCGGTCTCTCCTGCTGTTGGAACCTCCCACCTCAAGGTAGGGCCTCCCGCTGTTCTCCCATGCCCCAGCAAGGCTTAAAGTTCTGTCACCTGAGGTGGCTGGTTTGTGCGCCCACCCTCGCACTGCCAGTGGTCGCTGCTGAGAAATCCGTTCTCCCTTGACTCTGGGTTTGTGAATCCCTGACCTGAGCCCCCACCCCAGTCTTCATATGGAGCCCACGCCAAAGGCTGCTCGGCTGGTGTGCAAAGTGGCGGCTCGGTGATGCCGTATACGCTAGTCACCACTATTCCCGCCCTTCAGTGAGCACGTGCTACGCAGGTCTCGGGGCCCACCCTCCACATGTCCCTCTGCAGCCGCTCCTTTTACCGAGCCGGTGACCCTCTTTTCCGTCCCCTCATGTGTGGCCTGCAACTCTGGGCCAGGTGTACCGCGAGGAATAATCTAATCGATGCCTCCTGTGCTCCTCCCCTGCCTCGGGGGAGGGGGGTTGCATGCCAGAGTCACCACCTTGAGCCCAGCCAAGGCAGCCCGGGTTGGGCAATATCTAGTTATAGTCCAGTGTCTGAAAGCTTATGTGCTCTAGCTTCTTACGGAATGCTCCATTTCCAATTGCGAATGTGATATTTACTATGGTGGAGCTTGTATGTCAACCGTCCTTCTCTGTCCTGTCTCTTTTGTGAAGCAGGTGTCCCAAATAATGTATTTATTTGAAAAGTTTTATAAAGCGCGAACATGACCCTTACGGGTATCAGAGCGCTGTACAAAGTGGCGAAAGCAAGAATAAAACAACACAATGGAACAAATGCGGTAGTTAAATAATCACACGGTCAAACAAAGGGGGGGGGGGACAATCAAGGTCAAGGGACAGGAGAGTCAGCCCGACTGGAGGGACCAGTACAGTTTCAGAAGGATCATAGAACGAGATAGCAAGTGAATAGAAAGCATAAAGTTCAAACAAAACGGTATAAAAGAAGTATCAAATCTGTATAGAGAGGAGTCTAGGGAAGGTTAGTGGTGTTGATGTTCACTCAAGATTAGCCATTTGACCTGTTTCTTGAAAGATGCTATCTCTAATGATAATCGGTGCATCTCTTACCGATCCACTATAATTTACAGCGCTTTGCTTCAGGTGGAAGATGGGATGTCCTTGAAATTGAATAAAAAAAGCATGTGGTGTATGGTATTACCATACCACAGCCCTTTGCTCTCCCAAAATCACCTATAGTGGCTACATAGTATGCAGGATTGTGGATACCCCACCCAGATGTCAAAGGTCAGCCTTTTTGTCTCACACTGTTCCCAATGAGATTCAGTTTGGGGGATCAATCAAGGCTTCTCGCTTTGGAACTCTCTTCCATTGCCCCTTTGACAGTAGTCTAGTATCATATTAAGCAAGCAAGGGATGGGACTTCAATTGTTTAACCTTCCCTGCGATCAGAATCCACCTTTTATGCATTGCACCCTTTAGAAGCATTGCTGATAACCGCCCTACAGCTGATTGATGTGTTGTTTGAGACGGAAGTTCTTCCCCAATGCACGATGACTGTAAGAAAAGCATGAAATAAAATTACCGTGAGCGTGCGATGAAAAACGCGTGCAATTTAGAATCACTTGGCGCTATTATCTACGAATTTTCACTTGCGGTAAATTATGGTCCAATCGAGATTATCCACCTTCTAGGTGGTACTCCCAGTTATACTGAATTAATGCATTACCAGGAACAATAAATGCCAATAAGTGTGTTTACAACCAGGAGGGAAAAAGTAGTTTTACGTCGAACTGCACACTCGGTTTGTGTGCGCTGTAGCGCGCGCGCACGTCATGGGCGGGAGAAGCTCCAGATCTGTGATTATGGCCCTGATACAGGTTCAGAGGGAGGGAGGTGTTCTGTCATTCGGTCGTCTTGGTAACGAAGGAGTCCAGCCCACGCCTTTATTCATGCTCTGGAAATGAACACTCCAGCGGGTATATATGGGGTACTAAATTGCAGCACATGCGATTGTGCTTTTTAAAAATGTTTTACTAAAAAGTAGGTACTTCTCAAAATAACTGCGACTTCAAGAAAGTGGGCTTAGCGCTTTTCATTGTATGATCCTCGATTATTCCTGCTTCCCGAAATTCAACACACTGCACAAGGATGCTCTAAGTTTCACTCAAAGGAGGCCATGTTAGTAACCCTTAAAATATGGCCCTCCTACAGCACCCTTAACAGGCCAAGATCCAGTTGGACAGCAGTGTTCTATTCAGTGTAGATTGCCCTTTCTGTAGCTCTGCTACCTGTAACAATCATAAGCCACAGCCGGAGAGACAGCACACCTTATGTTATGACCATCAACTTCTTTCGGCAAAGTGCAAAAGAACTTATCTCATCTCAGTGGTGCAACTGCACAAGCTCCATTTCTTACCGCTGCACCTTAGAACAACTAATTAACATAAAAACATTCAAATTAAACTATTTAAAATTAGGGAATTTGATCTCATACTATTAGACGTTAGGATAACTTGTCAGTCAGTTAGTTGCAAAGGATATCAAAAGTAATCCATTAAATGATAATCGTAGATTTCTTGGCACAGTCCACCGCTTAACATGGACACATGCAGATCTTTCACTGATTGAATATTTTTGCATATATAAAAATGATACAAATGCAACTTTAGTTTTTTCTACAGTGAAAACAGATTTCCAAGTGCTCAGAGGTTAAAACACCCCATTAAATACGGGAGTGTTCACTCCACACTCTCATCTGAAGAAAAGACCTCTAACTTCGCTGAAGCCTGTTTCCACAAAGGGTAAATACCTCTAAAAGGGTATGTGAATACCTACAAACGTGAACGTTTGAAGGTGTTGACATGTCAGTGCAGAGTACCACGACCAGGAATGCCCAGAATTGTTCTCCTCTCGTCCCCAACTCTAAACTCGTGAATCGGTAAGTCTACCGTGCTGACCGGATTTTTGTATACTTGAATACACTTTACAAACATTACATTCGAAAAATCTTGATCTGTGAATCAAGGATGGCATTTTGCATTTTCAAATCAGTCTTTTTGTGCATGCAAGATTAAAAATGTTTTGAGAATCGGCCGATATGGCTTGGATTAATCCTTTGAAGAGCTGTTACTTTGCTTTTGGCAGCCATTGTGACTACTTTTTTGATATAATCTGTTGTTAATGCTTTCATTACTCACTTGTGAATATTGTTATTCTCTTATTATGAAAAGCATTGTGGCTCCTCTTTCCTCTCATCTGCATACTAGTAACACCGGCCCCTGCCAATTCATGAAGAAAGCACTGTGTCCCCAGCTCCAGTGAGACCACTACTCCCTTCTGTGATTGTGCACCACGCAGTGTTTAGGGCCTGATTTAGATCTTGGCAGACGGGCTACTCTGTCACAACGGTGACGGATATCCCGATAATCATCACCGTTGTGACGGAGTAACCGGTCCGGCGAGATCTAAATCAGACCCCTAGTTTGTGCTAGTGGTAGCAGGTGCTGGTCATCGATTTTATTTTTGGGCACTGAAGCTTATTTTTATGGTCAGACTTTGACCCAGAGCTATAGAGAAAAAGACGGAAGTTGGAGAAAAAACATTACAGCAAACTTGACAATTAATTCGAACTTTAATCAAGGAAGTGTCTTTGCTTGGTTTGGTGTAAATAATTTTTTGAAAAATTAGCATTTAAAAAAAGTTCTGGTCAGGGCATGAAGAGGTCACATTTTAGAGATACCTGGACTGTTAATCCACAGATTCTCAATGGTGATTTGCATATCTAATTTTAAAAATAAAGGCACATCTTTGGACTAGGGAGTTTTTCTCCCATCGGCTATTGCAGATTCACAAAATTGCAGCTGCAGATTTGCAAATCCAGTCCACTTTGATTAGTTTGCCATCTCAGAAAAGCTTCTCTAGTGGCCAGAATAACCCAACACAGTGCACAAAGCAATATGTTCTGAAAAATACAAGGAAAAAGGCATAACGGGTCATGGTGAACCTATCCTGACCCCCAGGTAGGTCCATGTGGGAGCAAAGCCCAAAGGGAATGTAAAAAAACATTTTTCCCAGATCTACTGTTAAACAGCAAAAGTAGTCTCTGAATTAATGTACTTATGCACCTAAAACTGAGAAGCCATGTTTTCATAGTTATCCATGTTGTTTTTATTTTTGGCAAGAACAATTCCCATCCTTCAACTATGGCTCTCTGGTAGGGCGATATCTTTTGTAACTATATTGCTGTAATTCGTTTTTAATTCACAAAACATAAAAAGGCTGAAGCAGATTAAGGACAGGAAGGAGGAAATAGTAATGCAGGAATCCAACATTTTCCATCTTCATCTCAGTCCTGAGTTACCACATCAAGTTCATGACGAATCTCAGCATAACCAATTGGGGTGGTTAATACCGTTGTCTAGCTGCTTAAAGAGCATGCAAACATGATTGTCTAGGTCAGAAGTGCCCAAAGGGGTCATCACTCTGTAGTTCTTTTCTGGGCTACTGTACGAAATGTGGTAGCACATGATGTTATTCATTGGTATTTTGTTTGTATTACTGCTGTCAGAGCCATACCTTATCAGTTTACAATTCCTTTACCATCATTCATATGGTCAGTGCATGCTGTCTGGTCATGGATTGTGGAGTCACTTTTCCTCTAGACCTCTTTCCACCTACTTATCGGAGTTGCCTTTTCTGACCAATGCTTCTTACATTGATGAGGAATTCATGCTTCCAACCTGCTGCAGGAGTTTTAGTGATCCTACAGTCTGTCATTGACCTCCGGTGCTGTCTGCCCTGCAGGAATTGCCATCACTGCCATGAATCGTGCATGTGTTTCTGCACTTCTCCTCAGCATTGTTGAAGGAGAAACCCTCTGCCATCACTCCACGCAAGCAACAGAGATTAGCGGATTGTGAACAAGCCCAGCCAGAACCAAAGCTGTTCACGGGAATGCAATTACCAGAGTGTGAGTAGGGCAGGCTCACACTGTGCAGTGTGGTATTGTAGAATTAATGTTCTCCTGATGTGGTGTCAGCGTGTGGTGAGATAGACGCGATGGCACTGTGAACCACAGAGCAAACACAACAAGATGATGGACGGAGTGCTGAAACTTTTCAACCACTCACCCCCAGTCAAAAGATCTGGGTTTTATCCATCGTTCTTTTGCTCATTATGCCACCCCAGCTTGGACCCAGCCATATGCAAATCAGTCTTGACCCTGTTCCTCATGGGAACAGTCCAGCCCGAACTGCCAAGCCAGGTCTTCCCTGGACTGGAAACAAGCATCCTGGGACTGGTTTCGGGGTATCACCCCTCATCAGCTAGGCTAGCTTGAAACCAGTGGGACGGCGAGCAAGTGACCCACGTCTGGGCATACCCTTGGTCAATCACCGGGAATGCGGTTACCAGAGTGTGAGTAGGGCAGGCTCATACTATGCAGTGTTGTATTGTAGCATTAATGTACTCCTGATGTGGTGACAGCGTGTGGTGGGATGGATGTGACAGCACTGTGAAACACATCACAGCCATGTAGAATGGAATGATACCGTTGAGTACTGTGTGAAGAAACACCAAACAATGGAAGTGACCATACGTTTCTGCTGAGTCCTCTTGAAGGCTGGAGTCCTTATTCTCACGCTGGCCTGCTTTTCCTTGACTGCATGTGACCTTGACTGCAGCACAGCATTTTGAAGGCTGTGTTGTCCTAGGTGGTTGGGTCACTTCAATTATTCTTATGGACGAGCCTCGGCAGAGCTACATGTCTATTGCCATTTTCTCACCTAAGAAAGGCGTTCTGCTCACTAGTTTCCATGGACCTTATCTAGAAAACATTTGAGTGGAAGTAGCTCAATTTTCCATGGTATGTCTTCCGTTTGATTGGGCGCTTTTGGGCTCTGCGTGATTTGAAACCTTTTGGACACTGGCTCTGGCGTTTAAAAGGTTTGTTACATTCAAGACCTTCGGACACTGGTAAAAATGTGTGCTTTAGATGAAAATGAAAGTGAAAGAGCATGTAAAAATGTGTGTCACATGGTAAAAGGGTTGAACTATATGAGCGCTCCAAGGATTCAGCAACACTATGAATTTGTTTATGTGGTCTGAAGCAACTACAAAGGGATCCTCCAACTGTCCATCATGAGGTCCACTGCTAATCCATGTCAAATGATACAGGACTCAATGTAATAACCCATCCCCATAGAACGTCCATGCATATAAGCTGAAGTAATATTGATGGGGGGGATCTACCGGGGGAAGACATGTGGTGACGCAGTTTTTGCCTCTCTTGTAAACTTGTCCTCTCCTCTCCTGACAGAGTTATGGCGGGGAAAGGCAGGTAAGTCATGAAGCCACTGCTGCCTTTTCCTGTGGTGTCCATTCCCTCTTTCCCACTCAGTTTGTCACCATGGCTTTGTATGCACCATGGGGTGTAAGTGATCCAGGGTCGATGGGGATCTGAGCGGTCTGGCCTCACTGTTACCTCTGTGGTCATTCTTCAGATCCTGCTCATTGCCAAGCCATAGTTTCATTGAATCCGGATTGTGCCACACTGGCTTCTATCTATGCACAGCTTTGACCATTTGTGTTGTCATTTCGAAATTGTCATGAAGCAGAATGTGTCCTCCCCCCCCTCTTTTCTGTTAAGGTCTCGTCATCTACTACTAAAGTGTCAGGCTTGGTACCAATAATTTGTCAATTACTTCATTGGCATTGTCACTAACCGCTTTGACTGAGAAAGGAAAATGGATCTAATATTTGGGAGTGGAAATTCAAAGCATCTTCAGACATCTGCTGTCAGTTGCTGTCCTTTGGTTCTACCTTACCTTGTCCTTGATCTTGGTTAATGGATGCAAAGAAGGCCTTTCCTACCTGCACCACAATGAGCAGGGGGTGCCGATTAAAGCGCCAAATGAAAAATAATGACCAAAAACCAGGAGACAAAACCAATAGCTGTACTTTACTGTCGAAAAAGCATTAGACAGTTATATAAAAAAAACTCTAAAAAAAAATGAAACAAGAGCAAGAATACAAGAGAAAAAAACTGAGAAAAGCATAAAACAAATAAGCAAGGCACTGAAACACAATAAGCATTGATTGCAACAAAGACAAAATATCCCCGCAGCATTGCGACACAAAGGATACAAGTAACTGCCATTAAATAGCATGTAATAGTGCTCTTACTGTCTCAACCTGGAAGTAACCATGCGCTATTTTGATTCTGGGAAAAAACACAACAAAACAAAACCTTTGCTGTGAATGCACAAACACTTGCCTGCAGCAGGAGGTGCTTAGCGAGGCAGAAGATCTGCAGATCCCGACATCCTTTCTTGCCTTGAACAGTGACAAGAAATGCCCTGCAGGCAAAGCCTGGTGCATCCCACATGACACTGACCAACGGTGAGTGGTTGAAACAAACAAAAGCATCGATGTTAGGCATGAAATAGGCTGTGGTGAGAGAAAGACTATGTCCATTCCCCCCATGCAGGTGAGGCACACCTCCACCAAGGCTGCATTGCCCACACCTCCACCACGGCCACATGATGCACACCTCCACCACGGCCACATGATGCACACCTCCACCACAGCCACGTGGTGCACACGTCCACCACGGCCACATGGCGCACACCTCCACCACAGCCACGTGGCACACACCTCCACCACGGCCACATTGCGCACACCTCCACCACAGCCACGAGGCGCACATCTTCACCACGGCCATGGGGCACACACCTCCACCATGGGCACGCGGCCTTGTAGAAGAAGCATGATGTGCTGAGCTCCGACTCGTGTAGCAGGCTGGGGCTGCTGTATCACAGAATGCACTCCCACCCTGCTCGTGCCACAGTGCAGGAGCTGTGACGTCTACCTGCACTACCTCAACAAGTTCTGCAGAGGGTGAAATTGACAGCAACATGTTAAAAAAAGGCTCTCAAAAGATTGCATGCAAGGTTTATGGAAAACATAACATTGCCATGAAGCAGACCTGCCAACTCATATAGTGGTGCCACCGTGTGTCACACGATTTCGGCTCCTTTCACATGGTCACATGGTGATGAGCTGAAATCACACAGTGGCATGCAAGGTTAGCTGGAAACCACTGCAGAGAGTGGATTTCCAGCTCGTCCTTTAAGGCTGCGAGCTGGAAACCCCAACAACCTTTTATTCCCACTTTTTTAGTGGAAGGCGGAGGTTGATGTGGACAGAGGATGGGGCAGAAGACCCTCTTGGGAAGTTCTTGGCATATAGCCCCCCCCCTCCAAGGCCACGCCCCTCCTCACACGGCCGATTTTGTTCCCAAGTGGCAGGTATGCATGAAGAGACTTCCATTTCTTACTAGGCAAATCACGTGCAAGACTCAACTGAGAATTATGCGTTTGACCCGTACATGAGGGATCGAGTTGTAGTCCATTGTGCATACAAAAAATACTGGAATAATGTCTTTGAAAAATTTGTAAACTATTGGCTTACATTTCGCTATTCACATTGCAAAGAGTGTTTGCATGCTGAGACATATGTTAAGGAGTTGAGCATTATGTTAATGAAATGGAGAGCCCGATAGAGACCCGTCTCGGCACCTGCTTGTGAGTACTGCCGGTGCTTAGCACCGGCAGGACCTGGCACATTTAAAACCCTGCTGTCACCTTCTATTTTCCTCAACTCTTTAACATAATGCTCAACTTCTTAACAAGGGGAATGTTACAGGTTTCATGCATGACATTGTTGTGAAGCAGGGCCAGACTGGCCGTAGCGGGCACCGGGCATTTCCCCGGTGGGCCGCCAGGGTGGGGGCCGGTTTTGGGCCCCAGAAGGGCCGTTTTTGTTACAGGGACGTTTTTGCAGCATAGCTGCAAAATCGGCCCCTGTAACAAAATCGGCCGAAACCGGCCCTGGCAAACAGCTCGGCCTCACCCCCAACCCCTCGGGGGTCCGGCCGAGCACTTTGCCAGGGCCGGTTTTGGTTCCCAGTCCGGCCCTGTTGTGAAGGATTATGCCAAGTCTATCAAAGATGAAGTTAGGATTGTGCTGTTTGGTATCCGGGACAATTGGCTGCAATACTGAAGCAAAAGTGTGAAGATCGTGCCATTGGCCTGTTGATTCATCACTGTAGGTTTCACCTTCTCTTTTACTGAGGAAAAAATCAGGCGAGTTATGGTTGTCTGCCAATTTGAGAGCACTGAATAAACAAATCTTGGCCAGTTATCATCCTTCATCAAAAACTTTGGGAATGTTTGCTAAAATAAGGAATGCATTTTGTGTCTGTACACCCAGTCTTTGTATAGAATATCATTTATTTTCCTGTCTGTATTTATTTTTAAATGTGGATAAAAACTGAAATTGGGTTGTTTTTGAGTGATTCTAAATGCTGTCAATCATGACTGCCAGCCCAATAGCTGTGTGGATTGACAGGCAAGGGGATTAAAAAAATATAGGGATTTCAGTAAAGAGCCTTAAACAGCAGTAGATTTCGACACAACCTTGATACTAAAATTTATATATTTTCTTACAAGTGCATATTTTACCACCTGAGTGTGTATATATCATTGAAACCTGTCAGGCGTTCAGGCACGAGTGCACATTAACTAGTTAAATAAATGCAGGAATATACACATTTCAGCTTCATTTTTTCACAAAACCTAAAATAAATATGAATAAATACAGACGGAAATGACAAAAATATAAATACCATAAAACCGGGAGCCCTAAATATAATCAGGTAGAACTTTCACCCCAGTCTAACCATCTAACATGCCGTGTGACCCTGAAAGAGGCCTTCAAATATACCCCTTCATTTTTGTGTAGCACCCTATGCTTCTGTCTTTTGGAATTGAATACATACACCTTTTTGAGGTGTGAGGCTCCTTTTCGAGGTGTAAGGCTGAAAGCAGACTGGTAAGATATTGCAATTTGCGAACTGGCAGCAGATCACAATAGTGTCCTAAAGAAGGTTTTGGGTCCCTTAAAAGCAAATGTAATGGCACTGAGCAGGAATTTAAGTGGGCCAGGTCCTCTTGGTGCTCAGCACCCGTAGTTCTAAAAAGCAGGTGTGACGGGTCCCTATCGGGCTCTCCATTCTTGCCCTCACCCTCAGGGTGAAAAAAAATTCTTAACTCTGCAGCAGTACCACCCTTCACTGCCTTTGAGGTAACTTCAAAGAGAGTCGGTATAGTTCTTTCAGTCTCATCGTTTCAAAACTGAAGCATTTTCAATATTCTATACAACAAAGCCATAGTTGTTGCTTATTTTTCTTATGCAACTAACAACCATTGACAAAATCAATAGTCCTGTCTACTTGTAGTTGGAATATTACTTGTTGTATTGTATATCTGGATGCAATGACATAAGCAGCAAAATATCATTCGGGCGGCACACTATGCTCAGCACAAGTTTTTAGCTTACGTATTTTTAAGCCACACCCTTAATTACATCGACCACGCCCTTTGAGAGACCCCCCGTATTTTCATCCCACTTAAAGCCCTGGTACGGAGTTTAGATGAATGTAAGTTCCTAGCTTAGGGAGTTGAATATCTAGACCATGATTTACTTAAGGGAGGAATTTAGGTCAAGGCAAATTAAGATGCCCTTTGGCAAAACTGGTGATCGAGTTACTAGTGTTGGGTATGTTTAACTAATGATTTCAGTAATATTCTTATTGGTGCAATACTTTCCCAGTTTGGTTATAGACTTGAGAATAGTCTAGTATCTTGTAAAACGTAGCAGTGTATTTCACCATTGAGTTAGAGGTCTTTGCGCAGGCTAAGGTGTCTGCTGTTCTTCTTGGCCATCGTTGGTTCTGTTAAGGTGTCTGCCCTGTTCTTTAGATGGGTTTCAACGCTCTAGGAGTAGACTTTGATAGCTGTTCATATTGTTAGGAGTGGGTGAGATTGTGGAGCCAATTACATTTCCTAATTGCCCACTGAATATTATTAGTAGGTAAAGTCTGTTGAAGAGGATGGTCGGTCCTATTGGATGCTGTGACTTGTGGGTGTGGGATGGTTGGCCAATAACATTGTTGGCATTGTGTGTGAAAAGACTGAAGTGTTAGAGGTAGCTGTCAAAGAGTGGATGACAAAGGCTTCTCAGGCACATGCATCAACGTTTTTTGCGAGCGCAAACGGTGCGATTCGCAAAAATCGGCCGTTTGCGCCCGCAAAAACGCCTTTTGCGATGCATCAAGGTGTTGGGCCCTCACAATTTAAGGAATCGCAATTGCGATTTCTTAAATTGCGATTGCATTTAAGGAATTGCAATTTGCGATTCCTTAAATGCAATGCATGTATCCCTTAGAAATAGCGAATTCGCTATTTGGGGCCGCAAAATACAGAGAAATTACTCTGGTCTGTATTTTGCTAATACCTTGAAAAAAGCACTAAAGTGCATTTTTCAAGGTTTGAGGTTACACACACACATGCCCTTGGGGCATGTGTGTGCGCAACATGGGTGCACATCACAATTTCAGGGGTGCAACAGGGTGTCATTTTGACACCTTTGCACTCTTGAAGTATACATGCGTAATTTGCGAGTACCTATTGGTACTGCAAATTGCTAGTAATTTCCATTCATTCCTATGGGCCTGTAGGCCCATAGGAATGAATGGGAAGCTATTCTTAATTGCGACTGCACTTGCGAGTCGCAATTAAGGAATGTTTAGAAATCGCTATTTTAATAGCGATTTCTACATGCATAGGCTTTGCGAGTCCCTAATTGCGATTCCTTAATAATCGCAATTAGGGACTCGCAAAAGCATTTCTTGATGCATGTGCCCCATAGTTTCTTAATATTTTATTGCCTTTAATAAAAAGTTGTGCTGTAGCGCTGCAGTGTGTAATGACTAGCCAGCGAAAGGAGACGTTTTGTTTCCGGATTTGTAATCATTTTCTATAGCTGCCCAATTTTTGACACTGGACCGTGATGTGCTTACGAGAGAGGGAACATTTTGTGCTGGTTGGTGGTGGGTGTGTGTGCATGATAGGTTAATTGTAATTGCTTATTAAGAACATTTAGGTACGTCTTCAGCTGTGAAGATTGAGAGATATTGATGGCCAGAATGTGTACAGGGTGTACATTGTCGGATAAACATTAGCATTTCACTAACATGCTACCTCCCCTGTTGAATTTCCTGAACGACTGTGGGAACATTTGGCATCAGATATTATTAGTCCATTCGATGTTTTTCTACATTCTGTGAAGTGCATGATTTTTGCTTGTTGTCAGTTTTTCAGAGTGGGATTTCATGATTTTTTGGAGTATTCTCCCAGTATGAAGGTTCATTTTCTGTAGACTTTTGCATAAACCTAACTGAGTTTGAATGTTGCTGGGCTTTTCATAGTTTGAGATTTTATGGGAAAGTTTTCCTATGCCCTCGTTAAATCCTGATTTCTTAAAATGTAAAAACGGCATCAGGCTTCTCTGTTGATGTATGCAGTGGCAAACAATAAGTCCAAGATCTAATAACTAAAAATAAAAGTGTCTTATACGGCAAAAAAGTCTGTAGAAAGTGTAGTGGCTACTGTTAGGTTAAAAAACGAGAGTCATATTGTGGTAGAAATGAGTTCTCCAAGTTTATTGAACAATGCTTGATGGTGGCTATTTCTCAGAAAGCAGTTCAAATCAACTATGGTGGAACAAAAACTGAAACTGCTTTCTGTGGAGCAGTAAGTGAAGAGAATTGTTCTCTGACAGCGCGTAGGAATGTGATATCACTCACGTTGCAGGATGTGGAATATGCCTGACGGTGGAATGCATATTTCATTGGTAAGGGAGACTGCAGTAACATAGACTGCTGAAGTTAGTGGTGATGAGTTTGTTTTGAAAGGTGCTAAGAAAAGTGAAGTTGGGAGGTGCCATTGTGTATTCAACAAAGTTGTGGTAGATAGAGCCGTAGTTACCTCAAATGTTGCTGGCGGGAAAAGGAACAGAGGAATTTCTTTTTAAAAATAATTTTTAAAAGTGGTCTGCTTCATAAGATTATGGGCCTCATTACGATGTAGTTGGTCTGATCGCCGACAGCCCTTCAGTCCGACCTCCGTATTACGATACTGGCGGTTGGACCTACAGCTGTCAGATGCAACAATGCCGCCTCTGCCAGGATCATAGATCCTGACGGTGCGGTGGTCAGAAAAGCGTTCCAGAATGGGGCAGTGGTGAGGCAGGCATCGCCGTTGGGATTACAATATCCCTTTCCGACAACCTTTACATGACGGGGATTCCGCAATGTAAAGGTTGTAAGAAAGGGATCAAGGGGGCCCCAAATAGAGCCCCCGGGTGTCGGAACCCGGAGAAAAATGTGCCGGGGGGCACATGTAGAACCCCCCTTCATTCACACTGTCGTGTGTACACTGTGTGCCATGCATGATGAGCTGAAGGTGCTGCAAGGTGGCGGCATCTGCTGCAGCACTGTCCTGTAGCCGCGGCATGCCCCCGCCATGGTACCACTGAGTTCCGACTGCCAGCCTGGCGGTCCTATCAAAATTCGGCAGTCGGACCGCTGCGTGCTCGTTGGACAGTCTCCCGACCCCCGTAATGGCTGTCAGCGGTCTGACTGCCCGGCATTGTAATGAGGCCCTAAGTGTTAAGCATTACCAGCCACAGGGGCAGCCCAACACACCTGAACCAGGGGCAGTCAGTGAATAATCCTAACAATGGTTCAAGAAGCAATTTGCTCAAAAGTACAATATTTACAAACAATTTCAAAATTACAGACAACCCAAATAAGAAGTGACGTAAAGGAAAAAAAGAAAAGATAAAATAATACCCATATGCAAAGAAATACTAGAAAAATATAACAAATGTAATGAATACTAGAACAATTAAAACAATGACGCTCAATACAATATGCTGGTACAAAAACAATATATATTACAAACCAGACACGTGGCAAACGAAAAAATACACGTCACAAAAAAGAAACAACATATAACAAAATAATGTGTCCTTCATCAGTTTTATGGCCACATATACGTCGACGTGCGTTTCGACCACTGTAGAATTACACGGTCATCATCAGGACTGAAAATTCAATTGAGTGTCCAAAATTCTGTGTGGTATAAAATACATATGGGTCATTTAAAAAATGTTTTTTAATTAGTCTCCCTCTAAAAAAAGGGGGCTACCAGAAGAAAGAAGTAAGAAATAGGAAGTTAATAAAAGAAAAATGGTAAAGTAAAATATAGATATAAAGACATTGGTGAAAGAAAAGATAATAAAAACAGAAAGAAACAAGAGTAAGAAACTTTACAAAACACTGTTTCCTACACCTTAAAGAAAAGTAAAGGAGTTACCATCACCAAAATATCAATAGTGAATATAAAAATCACCTATTTCAGAAAACAGTCCAACCCTATATTACTTGCATGGATTGGAGCGATATTTCAAAATTTCACACTAAAATGAAAAAGATAATTTTTATAAAAAATGAGTTCTACGTGTCAATCAAAAACTCGAACAAACCATCCTGATTTATCGGCCACTTACTTAAAAATAGACAATGGGCGGGCGCGATGTAAAGCCATCCAAGAATATAAACTTTCAAACTGGCAATCTTTATCCATACAATTTAGCAGATCATGCCAGTAAACAGGCGAACAAATCACCAATGCACTTCAACGCCACAATGGACTAGAAAATGAAGGGACAAGAGAACACATCCTAAGTATACAGAGGTAGGTCATAAATATATAATATATAATGCCAGTCACAGACGTCTATATGTGTTGGAGTGTGTATATAGTATGTCAAACAATCCATACAGGGACACATAACATACACCTCCAAATTCCAAAAAGACGGTAAAATTCCGTCATGACTAGCATACCTCGTATCTATTGACCAAATTCATAGGGGCTCTACTAGTGTAAGAGCACAACTGTCTGAGCCCAATAACATTATTGCGTCTCCCACCCACCACTGGGCGATGAAAAAACAAAATCCAAATGTCATACCATAGGCCATACTAGTTGTAAATACTAATGCAAGGGGAAACCGTTTCTAATATGCACAGGTTTAAACGGCTGCATAAACATTCTGTTATCCGAACCGTATACCTCACAGCCACCATTAGCCATACAGGACTGCTTACATAAAGACGTCAGTTTAAGCTGATGTTAACCTAAAACTATAGAAAATCTTGCACGCCTCGACTTACCAAAAACGTCCCTACTGCGGCAGCAAAATCAGGAAGCCATTCCATGCTTACTGCAGACGCTATAAATAGCGTTTAAAAACCCGCGCAATTAGTTCAAAAACATTAATAACGGACTGTCAGATGTAACCTAATCTTGACAACGAGCACCAATGTGCGCCATCTTGGAGTGGTCAAAACGTATGAATAGATATCCATAGTCCTAGGAGATTTACTTATTGTCGTAACAGTATATTAATAAATTAACCAATCCTCATCTAAAAATAAACTCCTTAGAGGCACCCCCAAATCATACCACTATGTTATAAAAAATGAATAATATGGAGTCCATACCCGTTTCGATTACGGACTGCAATATATTTCACGGGTTTAGCAATGGGCGCCATCTATATAAGGTCAAAATGTGTAACTGATGGCCGAGTCCGTGTTTACAAGCAGTTTGCTCGATTAAACAACGATACCTTGATAGAATGACCGGACATCGTCTACATCCAACTATGATACCAAATGCAGATGATAACAGATACTCTGTCCGTGCCCACTGCAAAAAATCAATCAAACAAAGTAATAAAAGGAAAGAAAAAAGAAGAGAAAAGAAAAGAAGAAAAGAAAAAACATTTTCTTTAGAAAAGCAGCTCAGTTGCAACAATAAAATGCCCCTCGCAATTTTGAGATAGCGAATCACAATTGAGTTATGTCAGTACCAACAAAGTGATTCACATTAAATTAAATTAATACATTGGCAAACATTCACTTTATAATGTTATGTTATGTTAATTGATTTTATAATGCGCGTAGCGACCCAAAAAGGGTTTCCCAGCGCAGACCGAGAGGAACCAACAAATAAAAAAGAGTAAGTACTATTGATTAAACAGCCAAGCTTTCTACTAATTTACGAAATTTTAAGTGAAGTGTTTCTTTGCGGATCGCTATGGGAAGAGAGTTCCACAAGAGAGGACCAAGATAGGAAAAGAACGGCCACCCATTCTTGTGAGTTTGATCCTGGGAACCATGAATAATTCCTGTGTCGAGAGCGTAACAGTCTGAGAGGGCTGATAGTGGCGAACCAGATTTTGCAGGTATTGAGGGGCAGTCCCAATCTTAATCTTAAACATATAATCCAGGGCTTTAAACTTAGCCCGACTTTCCACTTTAAGCCAATGTAAATCTCTCAAAGCATTGGAGATTGAGGACATTCTAGGATTTTATAAAGTAACCTAGCGGCAGAATTCTGCACCACTTGGAGCTTACGTAGCACATCTTTATTTGCTCCCAAAAGAAGAATATTCCCATAGTCCAGTCTAGATGTAACAAGTGCCTGGACTACCGTCCTTTGAGTAGCATTGGGGAGCATCCAAATGATTTTCTTCAACCATTTTAAAATGGTGAAGCAGGTGGCTGCAGTTTTTACCGCATGTTGTTTCATGGATAATTTATTATCCATAATGAATCCCAAATTACGGGCTTGAGCGGTGGGCGAGGGTAAGGGTCCCATTTCGCCGGGCCAATGTTGGGGGCCCCAAAGGTCCTGATCTTTTCCAAAAATAAGGACCTCTGTTTTTCACCATTGAGCTTGAGTAAATTGGCTCTCATCCAAGATGCAATGTTGCTCAAGCCCATTTGGAGAGTTGAGGGGCCCTGCACATTTCCCACAGATAGGGAAAAAATTATTTGGGTGTCGTCAGCGTAAGAAAAAAGAGACAACCCAGCCTCCTCTGCAATCGCAGCCAAAGGTTGTAAATAGATATTGAACAGAAGGGGACTTAAAATTGATCCCTGAGGTACCCCATAAGGAGAAAAAGAATTTTAGAAGAAGCTCTCGATGAAAAACTTGGAAGGTCCGTTTAGATAAAAATGAAGTCAGCCAGCCAAGTGCTGTTCCGGTAATGCCAAGTGACTGCAAGGATTTGATTAGCACGGTATGAGAAACCGTGTCAAATGCGGCGCTCAAATCCAACAAAATGAGGGCCACCGTGTTACCAGTATCTAAATGTTGACGCAGCATTTCGGTAACGCAAAGGAGAGTCGTCTCAGTCGAAAAGCCCGCTCTGAAACCAGACTGGGAGTGGTGTAAAAGTTCGAGGATTCAATAAATTTGGATAGTTGCAAATTTACATGTTTTTCCAAAATTTTGGAAAAATAGGAAGTAGGGAAATGGGCCTGAAATTAGATGACTGATCAGGATCAGCATTAGCCTTCTTCAGTAATGGAAGGACCATAGCATGTTTCCAATCGGACGTGAACCAAGGCCTCTTGAAGTGAGGCATTAAGTAGTTCCATAACAATTTCCAATGAGGGCTGCTCAAGTTGTGAAAGTATAGGGGCAGGAAGAAGATCACAGGGAGATCCTGATTTGATGCTGCCTAAAAATGTTTTAAAAGAAGTAATATCAAGAGGCGCCAATTTTTCCAATTTCATCGGAGGTACCACTGTAAAAATGGGTTTAAAAGGGAAGCAAACTGAATCGGCACCAAAGGCCCAGTTTTATCCAGTGTCTGATATATTTGCTCCACTTTACTGATAAAAAAATTGGCAAGAGTGTTACATTGAAATTCATTTAAAATAGGAGAAGTGGGCTGCGTATCCGAGCCAGCCAATTTTTTCACCATTGCAAACAAAGTGCAGAGCAATTTTGTGCATTGGAAATAGAAGAGGAGACATATTCCGCTCGAGCCAGTTTACATAGAACATGATATTTTTTTAGAGCAGTTTTATATATGATTTTAGAATCAGGGAGTATTCTCTCCTCCAAGATCTTTCCAGTGCTTTACATTTACTTTTTTCGATTTTTAATTGTTCAGTAATTAAATACAATGGCAAACATTCACATTATGATAACATCAAGAAAAAACAGTTTCCGGTTTCATTAAAAATGATGGTCTATCCACATAACAAAACCCAAAGTCTTATTCATCTTAAATACAATACACAGTCATACTACATATATAATTACGCAATTACAGTTATTGTATAAAGACAGAATTAGTAGTCACAGAAACACAAATCACTGTATTCACTTTTATGTTCATGCAAGTTAGACTCTTGGTAAGAGGTGAACCAATAAAAATATATATATATAGACTAATCTGCTATATAGTGGTTCAATTTGCAATTCACAGAGTACCCACAATATCAAACAGGCAGTACATGGTTCCTTATCAATCCTTCAACTAAATATTACAGAATGACATTATGACATTCCTCCATGGAATTAAGGCCTTTATTAATACTGTCACAGCGGAGTATCCATCGACATTCACTTTTATTCAGGATGTTGGTAATACTCCCTCCCCTTGGAGGAATCCGTATCGCCTCAATAACCCATGCCACCGCATATCGGTGGGGGCATGATTATATTCCAAAAAGTGGGACACCAAAGGTGCATTCTCAGTTTTGCAGCGAATTCGACTTTTATGCTGCCCAAGACGAACTTTTATCTTTTGAGTCGTCTGCCCCATATAGATGAGGTCACATGGACACCAAATTGCATACACAACATTATGTGTGTGTTGCAATTGGTATAGTCTCGCAAATCATGACAAATGTTTCCATGGACAAATTGTTTAGTATTTAGGCTGGAACCACACATGAGACATCCCCCACATTTATAATGTCCCACAAGCTTATTTAGACCCCAAATAGTTGTCAAGTTAGGAGGTTCAATTAGGGGTAATGCAGCACGGACCAAATGGTCCTTGAGATTTTTACCCCTTTTGTAGGAAAAATAGGGTTGTTCCTGTGTGATTCCAGTCGATATAACCAATGGCCAATGTTTTTTAATAATGTCTGAAATTGCATTACTTTTTGTCCCAAAGGTGGTAATACATGGGATACGATTGGTTTGTTTTTTTATCTTGGGAGTTAACAAAAACTCACGATGATTATACCATGCTCTTTTCATGGACCTCCTAATCAATTTCCTAGGATAACCACGTTGCCTGAGTTTTTCTGCCAGAGTTTCTGCCTCACAAAAATAGTCCTCCTTAAAGAAACAGTTTCTGCGAATACGCAGGAACTGCCCAAAGGGCAATCCATCCCTCAGACCTCTCGGATGGTTACTTGAATATTCCAGCAATGTGTTACGTGCTGTAGGTTTAGTAAATAATTTCGTCGTCAGTCTGCCTTCATGGGGAAAAATTGTTAAATCCAGAAAATCAACCTGAACTTTGCTAGCATTAGAGGTGAACTTCAAGTCAGAAGAACATGAATTGAGCCACCTTAAAAACAGAGATAAATCAGAACTTGTCCCAGTCCAAATGAAAAAATATCATCAATATAGCGTCGCCAATGGCGTACGCTTATCAAAAAAGGATTTTTACTAGAGTCATAAATAAAAATCTGTTCAAAATTATCCACAAACAATATAGCAAAATTGGGGCATAAGAAGCCCCATAGAAGTGCCCTTCACCTGTAAATAATATTGTCCGTCAAACTCAAAATAATTACGTGTTAGTGAAATTGTCAAACGCTCCACAATAAAGTCAGTGGGAACCAGCACTGGGGCCGGACGTGTATCCAAGACTTTTCTGATCACCTCAATGCCTTCCAATTGAGGAATGTTGGTATATAAGGACCCAAGGTCCAAACATACCAACAATCCGAATTGGGGCAAAATTGCATTACTTCCAGTTGTGAAATAATGTCACCACTATAACGCACATAACTGCGAGTACAAGTGGCAAAATCCTTAAGAAAAATGTCAATATATTTGCAAAGTGAGTCTCAAGACCGACCCACAGCCAGAAACTATGGGTCGGCCAGGTGGATTCACCAAATCCGTATGGACTTTTGGAAGGGTATAGAGAACGGGAGTCCTCGGAGTTTTGGAATTAAGAAAAGAGAATTCCTTATCACTAAGATACCCTTCGGATTTGGCAATAGATGTCACAGTAACAATCAATTTCTGAATTTCGGATAGAGGATTGGTTCTCAAAACCTGATAGTGATTTACATTGTCAAGTTGTCGTTTGACTTCCGATTTGTATTTGTCCATGGATTGTACAACAATCCCCCACCCTTATCCGCGGGTTTTATAATAATCTTCCTGATTCTGCTTGAGCGTCTCTCAAAGCTTGTCGCTCTATCAGGGAAATATTATAGGGGATATATTCAAAATCTTTGTTCAGAGCTGAAACTTCTTTAAAACCACTGACTCAAACGCCAACAATTCAATGGGCATTTTATTTGTGGGAGGATTAAAAACAGAAGGAGGCCGTAATCCAGAAGGATTAAAGACCTCGGTCGTAGTTTTGTTCATAAAGAATGCTTTCAGACGTAATTTCCGAAAAAATTGAAGCAATTCCAATTGAGTCTCAAACAAACAAGTTTTCTCTGTTGGAACAAAGCTTAAACCTTTAGTCAGAAGGGAAACCTCAGCCGAGGACAGCAAATGATTGGATAAATTAAAGATTGGGATGGTATCGGATGTGATGGTAGAGTCAGAAAATTCTACTGAGGAGGCCCCCACTGGTAAAACTTCCTGCGTGTCTGTCTCTCCCCTGCTTGAAAATTCCAATGTTGTTGAGGAGGTCTGGTTTTCACTTTCCCCCTCCCCCATCCCCGCTGTTCTAAAAAAGGTGTATAGCCAGAGTTAGAGGGGCCTGGTCGATGATTTATGCTTGTATCGGATTCATCAGCTGAGCTAGCTGAAGAGTCAGAGAAAGTAATAGCAGTATTTCTTTTAAAACGGCCCCATGTCGGATAATTCTCAGTGTATTGTTGTCTTGGCTGAGAATAAAATTCATCTAGCAAATATGGATGAAACTTCGTTTGGTCAAAATTAGCTATATCCTTTTGTATTTTGTTCGTTTTCTTGTTACGTTCAATCTTTTCAAATTCCGCAATGGTTTTAGTAACCTTCTCAAGGGCTGCTTTAGCATCAGCAACCACATTACCTTCCATTAAACGTTTCTCCAAATCTGCAATAATTTCCATTTCTTTTTTACTGTGCTCTAACGCAGTGTCGATGCCATGGACAACCCAATGGCGAGAGCACGTCACCCCTATGTGACTAAAACCTTTCATAAATATCGGATCATTTATAAAGATTACCGGGACATTACGTACTTGTACGCCTACCGGTATTACATATTTTTTAAGGTATTCGGTCATCATTAAGGCATGCAAAGTTGTACGTACATGTTTTTTACGGCACTGTTCCAATTCATCAAGTAGTGCTTGTGATTCAATCACAATTGGTTCCACCACTGTTGAACCCAACAGTGATGGACCACTCTTAATCCTAGAAATATACTCCTCCGAATAGGTAGGGGCGTCGGCATTAGCCATAATTACTTAGGCAAGATGTCGAGGCCAGAAGGAGCCCTCACAGCTAACCAGCTGTACTTAAATCATTACCAGCCACAGGGGCAGCCCAACACACCTGAACCAGGGGCAGTCAGTGAATAATCCTAACAATGGTTCAAGAAGCAATTTGCTCAAAAGTACAATATTTACAAACAATTTCAAAATTACAGACAACCCAAATAAGAAGTGACGTAAAGGAAAAAAAGAAAAGATAAAATAATACCCATATGCAAAGAAATACTAGAAAAATATAACAAATTTATCACATTTAATGAATACTAGAACAATTAAACCAATGACGCTCAATACAATATGCTGGTACAAAAACAATATATATTACAAACCAGACACGTGGCAAACGAAAAAATACACGTCACAAAAAGAAACAACATATAACAAAATAATGTGTCCTTCATCAGTTTTATGGCCACATATACGTCGACGGCGTTTCGACCACTGTAGAATTACACGGTCATCATCAGGACTGAAAATTCAATTGAGCGTCCAAAATTCTGTGTGGTATAAAATACATATGGGTCATTTAAAAAAAAAAAATTAATTAGGCTCCCTCTAAAAAAAGGGGGCTACCAGAAGAAAGAAGTAAGAAATAGGAAGTTAATAAAAGAAAAATGGTAAAGTAAAATATAGATATAAAGACATTGGTGAAAGAAAAGATAATAAAAACAGAAAGAAACAAGAGTAAGAAACTTTACAAAACACTGTTTCCCACACCTTAAAGAAAAGTAAAGGAGTTACCATCACCAAAATATCAATAGTGAATATAAAAATCACCTATTTCAGAAAACAGTCCAACCCTATATTACTTGCATGGATTGGAGCGATATTTCAAAATTTCACACTAAAATGAAAAAGATAATTTTTATAAAAATGAGTTCTACGTGTCTATCAAAAAACTCGAACAAACCATCCTGATTTATCGGCCACTTACTTAAAAATAGACAATGGGCGGGCGCGATGTAAAGCCGTCCAAGAATATAAACTTTCAAACTGGCAATCTTTATCCATACAATTTAGCAGATCATGCCAGTAAACAGGCGAACAAATCACCAATGCACTTCAACACCACAATGGACTAGAAAAATGAAGGGACAAGAGAACACATCCTAAGTATACAGAGGTAGGACATAAATATATAATATATAATGCCAGTCACAGACGTCTATATGTGTTGGAGTGTGTATATAGTATGTCAAACAATCCATACAGGGACACATAACATACACCTCCAAATTCCAAAAAGACGGTAAAATTCCGTCATGACTAGCATATCTCGTATCTATTGACCAAATTCATAGGGGCTCTACTAGTGTAAGAGCACAACTGTCTGAGCCCAATAACATTATTGCGTCTCCCACCCACCACTGGGCGATGAAAAAACAAAATCCAAATGTCATACCATAGGCCATACTAGTTGTAAATACTAATGCAAGGGGAAACCGTTTCTAATATGCACAGGTTTAAACGGCTGCATAAACATACTGTTATCCAAACCATATACCTCACAGCCACCATTAGCCATACAGGACTGCTTACATAAAGACGTCAATTTAAGCTGATGTTAACCTAAAACTATAGAAAATCTTGCACGCCTCGACTTACCAAAAACGTCCCTACTGCGGCAGCAAAATCAGGAAGCCATTCCATGCTTACTGCAGACTCTATAAATAGCGTTTAAAACCCACGCAATTAGTTCAAAAACATTAATAACGGACTGTCAGATGTAACCTAATCTTGACAACGAGCACCAACGGGCGCCATCTTGGAGTGGTCAAAACGTATGAATAGATATCCATAGTCCTAGGAGATTTACTTATTGTCGTAACAGTATATTAATAAATTAACCGATCCTCATCTAAAAATAAACTCCTTAGAAGCACCCCCAAATCATACCACTATGTTACAAAAAATGAATAATATGGAGTCCATACCCGTTTCGATTACGGACTGCAATATATTTCACGGGTTTAGCAACGGGCGCCATCTATATAAGGTCAAAATGTGTAACTGATGGCCGAGTCCGTGTTTACAAGCAGTTTGCTCGATTAAACAACGATACCTTGATAGAATGACCGGACATCATCTACATCCAACTATGATACCAAATGCAGATGATAACAGATACTCTGTCCGTGCCCACTGCAAAAAATAAATCAAACAAAGTAATAAAAGGAAAGAAAAAAGAAGAGAAAAGAAAAGAAGAGAAGAAAAACCATTTTCTTTAGAAAAGCAGCTCAGTTGCAACAATAAAATGCCCCTCGCAATTTTGAGATAGCGAATCACAATTGAGTTATGTCAGTACCAACAAAGTGATTCACATTAAACTAAATTAATACATTGGACAAAAATTCACTTTATAATGGCATTAGATTGATACAATGGCAAACATTCACATTATGATAACATCAAGAAAAAACAGTTTCGGTTTCATTAAAAATGATGGTCTATCCACATAACAAAACCCAAAGTCTTATTCATCTTAAATACAATACACAGTCATACTACATATATAATTATGCAATTACAGTTACTGTATAAAGACAGAATTAGTAGTCACAGAAACACAAATCACTGTATTCACTTTTATGTTCATGCAAGTTAGACTCTTGGTAAGAGGTGAACCAATAAAAATATATATATATAGACTAATCTGCTATATAGTGGTTCAATTTGCAATTCACAGAGTACCCACAATATCAAACAGGCAGTACATGGTTCCTTATCAATCCTTCAACTAAATATTACAGAATGACATTATGACATTCCTCCATGGAATTAAGGCCTTTATTAATACTGTCACAGCGGAGTATCCATCGACATTCACTTTTATTCAGGATGTTGGTAATACTCCCTCCCCTTGGAGGAATCCGTATCGCCTCAATAACCTGCCACCGCATATCGGTGGGGGCATGATTATATTCCAAAAAGTGGGACACCAAAGGTGCATTCTCAGTTTTGCAGCAAATTCGACTTTTATGATGCCCAAGACGAATTTTTATCTTTTGAGTCTTCTGCCCCACATAGATGAGGTCACATGGACACCAAATTGCATACACAACATTATGTGTGTTGCAATTGGTATAGTCTCGCAAATCATGACAAATGTTTCCATGGACAAATTGTTTAGTATTTAGGCTGGAACCACACATAAGACATCCCCCACATTTATAATGTCCCACAAGCTTATTTAGACCCCAAATAGTTGTCAAGTTAGGAGGTTCAATTAGGAGTAATGCAGCACGGATCAAATGGTCTCTGAGATTTTTACCCCTTTTGTAGGAAAATAGGGGTTGTTCCTGTGTGATTCCAGTCGATATAACCAATGGCCAATGTTTTTAATAATGTCTGAAATTGCATTACTGTTTGTCCCAAAGGTGGTAAACACATGGGATACGATTGGTTTGTTTTTTTATCTTGGGAGTTAACAAAAACTCACGATGATTATACCATGCTCTTTTCATGGACCTCTTAATCAATTTCCTAGGATAACCACGTTGCCTGAGTTTTTCTGCCAGAGTTTCTGCCTCACAAAAATAGTCCTCCTTAAAGAAACAGTTTCTGCGAATACGCAGGAACTGCCCAAAGGGCAATCCATCCCTCAGACCTCTCGGATGGTTACTTGAATATTCCAGCAATGTGTTACGTGCTGTAGGTTTAGTAAATAATTTCGTTGTCAGTCTGACTTCATGGGGAAAAATTGTTAAGTCCAGAAAATCAACCTGAACTTTGCTAGCATTAGAGGTGAACTTCAAGTCAGAAGAACATGGAATTGAGCCACCTTAAAAACAGAGATAAATCAGAACTTGTCCCAGTCCAAATGAAAAAAATATCATCAATATAGCTGTCGCCAATGGCGTACGCTATCAAAAAAGGATTTTTACTAGAGTCATAAATAAAAATCTGTTCAAAATTATCCACAAACAATATAGCAAAATTGGGGGCATAAGAAGCCCCCATAGAAGTGCCCTTCACCTGTAAATAATATTGTCCGTCAAACTCAAAATAATTCCGTGTTAGTGAAATTGCCAAAAGTTCCACAATAAAGTCAGTGGGAACCAGCACAGGGGCCGGACGTGTATCCAAGACTTTTCTGATCACCTCAATGCCTTCCAATTGGGGAATGTTGGTATATAAGGACTCAAGGTCCAAACATACCAACAATTCCGAATTGGGGCAAAATTGCATTACTTCCAGTTGTGAAATAATGTCACCACTATCACGCACATAACTGAGAGTACAGGTGGCAAAATCCTTAAGAAAAATGTCAATATATTTGCAAAGTGAGTTCCAAGACCGACCCACAGCCAGAAACTATGGGTCGGCCAGGTGGATTCACCAAATCCTTATGGACTTTTGGAAGGGTATAGAGAACGGGAGTCCTCGGAGTTTTGGAATTAAGAAAGAGAATTCCTTATCACTAAGATACCCTTCGGATTTGGCAATAGATGTCACAGTAACAATCAATTTCTGAATTTCGGATAGAGGATTGGTTCTCAAAACCTGATAGTGATTTACATTGTCAAGTTGTCGTTTGACTTCCGATTTGTATTTGTCCATGGATTGTACAACAATCCCCCACCCTTATCCGTGGGTTTTATAATAACTTCCTGGTTCTGCTTGAGCGTTCTCAAAGCTTGTCGCTCCATCAGGGAAATATTATAGGGGATATATTCAAAATCTTTGTTCAGAGCTGAAACTTCTTTTAAAACCACTGACTCAAACGCCAACAATTCAATGGGCATTTTATTTGTGGTAGGATTAAAAATAGAAGGAGGCCGTAATCCAGAAGGATTAAAGACCTCGTTCGTAGTTTTGTTCATAAAGAATGCTTTCAGACGTAATTTCCGATTCCAAGCAGCAGAGTTTTCTAGAGTCGATAAGGGGGAATAAGTGTACCAAATATACTTGCGCATTAATAATTTATTGTGGCGTACTTAGTTTGAATTACTGCTGATGGTTAAACCTTGCACTGGCATATCTATGGAAATGTGGATTTTCCCTGCCACGCACTTCAATTAGCTTACATTGGGATCTAGTATTTAATGCGTTAAAAAAATTTGCCATGTTTTATTTATTTGCAAGACATCATTGTGCCCGTCAAGCCAATTCAGAGAGGAGGCCAGGAGGGGCTGAGATCTCTTTTTGCTGGTCTTTACAGTGCACTCCACAACTTGTATTGTGAGGGAAGGTGAAACAGTGGGCTTACAAGGGGGACTTTGAATGGTAGGTTGTAGTCAAGAGGGAGACGAAAAGAACACCCTCGGTAAAGCACACCGTAGAAATCGCAAAAGGAGTGTTTCAGTAAGCTCACAAGCTCCAGAAGAGAACACAAGTGGCAGATATACACTATAAAAGATATGTAACATAACCAAACTTAATATTAGGTATAGGTAATTTGGATGCTTCAGTTAAATTTCGATGTGTTCAGAATTTTCAATTCTTTTGGTGCTGTTTAAATTTGATATAGTAATATGTTTATTTTAATGGTGTAGCTGAGCTCCATACATCATAACAGGTAAGTGCTTCAGTATATCTTGTTGGTCAGTTCTCCCTTTTTCAATTGTATCTGTGTGGCAATTGGGTGAAGTTGACTGACCATAGTGCACTGGATGCTTAGTATGACTGGAAGACCCAGACGAGATAATTGGGTGCAGTATAAGTGATTGTTTATGGACTTGCATAGTCCTTTGTGCAGTGTTCTTTTATTGCAAGGGGGCCATAGCACTGAGTTGAAAGTATGCATTACCTGCCGCCCATGCTAATCTATTATAGCTTTGGGGGCCTGGAATAGTCTGGATTGTCACACTTGTATGAGTGTGATGGTTAGTAGCTGGTTTGGTACTGTCATTGCTAGCGCTGGCAGGGGCAAAGTGTGGTGTAGGCTGCAGTGGCTTCCTGATGAGGGCCCTGACACTAAGGGGCATATGTACAAGGAGTTAACGCCGCTTTAGCGGCACTTTTCCGATGGTTTTGCGGCAATGTTTTTATCGCCGTATGTACAAGCTGTCGCTAACCTCTGTTAGCGTCAGTTTTCCAGCGAAAACGCCCGTTTTAAAGATTGCCACTTCTGATAGCGATAATGACATGCAAGGGAGGCGTTCCCGTGCAAAAACGGCCGCTAACCCCACTTCGCGATATTTACAAGGGAATCCTTGAAGTGTGGAAGACCAAAAAAACTGCCTCTAACTGCAATTAGAGGCAGTTTTTTAAGACCAGAAAATAGCTGGTCTTAAAAATGGAGATAACACTTGGGGCCTCATTTCAGCAGGTTTTAGTGCTGGACCACGCTGCAAGCAATGACGCTGCACTGCCCTGCGATAAAATTACAGGGCAGGAATGCGCACCATCAATAAGATAGTGCGCATTCCTGGGCCTCACTCATGAAAAGTGTTGCAGCGCTCCGACAAGACAGCGTTGCAACACTTTTTACTACGCCCTTCGTTGCGACACCATGGATGTGCTGGATTCACTGGACAGTGATCCATGTCGCAAGTAATGAGAGATACGTCTGGAATCCTGACGTATCTGTCAGCGCTAAAGTCACGCATTGCTGTAGTTGTGTCACAAGCATGATGCAACTCCAGCAATGCATGGGCCCAGCCTATCCCTGTGGCACTGCGTCACCCTTATGCCTGCCATCAGGCAGGCGTAAGGTACTGACACAGTGCCATTCTTGAGGGGTGCCCGGGTGTCGGGCAGTTGGAGATCTATCGGTGGCGGTTGCGCCCTGTGGTGTCATCGTCTGTAAGCGTTGGCGGAGTTGTGGTGGTGAGGGAGTTGAGGAGACGTTCTTCGGTGGCCTTGATCCAGCTGCAAGGGGGGGTGATGATGGTGGTGGTGTACGGTGGGCATGGTGAAGACGTGATGTATACAATGATGGTCGGTCCAGGAGAGTCCAGTGGTGTGGCTGTAGTTGAAGTTCACGCTGGCGGAGGAGACATGTACAACCGTGTGTCCTGCTATGTGGCTTGCTGCGGTGACTAGCTGCTTGAGTCTGATGTTGGTGAGCTTCCTTAGGAGGGGGTGGTGTTCTGGTCACTGGGGTTGTCCAGGTGCAACTTGAGTTCACCGAGAAGGATGACGTCGGTGGATGGGAGGGCCTGGGGTATCGGAGAATGGGGCCTACAATGGTATCGGAGAATGGGGGTCCAGGGCCCGGGGGGCCTGCAGATGAGGGTGCCGCAGAGGATGATGTTGGGGTTGGTCCGGATCTGGAAGTTGAGGTGTTCCATGGTCACTGTTGGGTCATTAGAGTGCATGGTTAGTCGGAGTGTGCTTCTGTAGGTGATGGCAATGCCTCCTCCTGGAAGGTCTGGGTGGTCCTTGCGGGTGATTTAGTAGCCGTCAGTGATGGTGATGGCGATGTCCGGTCCAGAGCAGCGATTGGTCGTGGCAGGCGATGTGGTGTCCAGGGTTGATGGCGAGGAGGGTGCTGGCGTCGTAGCGGTGGAGTGTCCGAGAGGAAGGGTCCTTGGTGCTGAGCGCGGTCCAGGGGCAGACGACACAGACGGGCTTGCCTGTGGCTTGCCTTTGGCACGGGAGACGCCCATTACAACGCAGGCATTACATCGCAATGCCTTTACAACGCAACTCCAACAACGCAGGTACCTATACATCGCATTCCATTACAACGCATTGTGAGGTCAGTAATGGGGTATTTTTAAGTTTTAGGGTGGGTATGGGTTTCGGGTGTCGGAGATTAAATTTGGGGTGTATTATGGGTAAAATTTGAAATTTGGGGTGTGCATTTGGCTTCAATTATGTAAATTGGGGTGTGCATTTGGGGTCAGTTATGAAAATTGGGGTGTGCATTTGGATCAAATATGATTTTCAGGGTCTGTTTTGGGGGCTCAGAGATGAATTTTAGGGTTCAGGGTGTGCTTTGGGGTGCAAGGGTTAGTTTTAGTTTTGCACTCACTGAAGTGCGAATAGTAATTTTTACATCTCCGCTATCCAACACCTTCCCCACTGTTGCAATATGCCTAGTATTAGTATGCATTGTAATGGAATGCGATGTAATGGTATGCGTTGTGACTTCATATATACCTTTGGCATACCATTGGTACGCCCGCTGCGCATGGGCGGACAGCGGCCACCACTGAGAAGTGCTGCTGGGGAGACTGGACAGCGGGGAGGTGGGAAACGCCGGAAACGACACTGGATGGGGCGGGGACGCGGGTGTGTGTGCGTGAGCGGGTGTTGTGAATATTTAAATGAGAGAATCTTACCTCGAGGCCGGGTCCCGGGTCTTCGTTGCTCCTGCTCTCCTGAGTCTGCTTCCAGGAACAGGAAGTAGGCAGCCAGGCTCCCTCCCCTAAGCCAATCACAACGCTGCAATGCAGCGCTGGGATTGGTCATTGGCGCCGGGACAAGGCGTCAGCCAGGGGCTGGAGGGGTGGGCATGTTCTCCATGCAGGCTGTAATGCAGCCTGCATTGCAAACAGGACAGTGCACATGACTGCTTTGGGCGACCTGAGCTGACCGACCAAACAGTAATAGCGCACTTAAGTGGGTATGCCACTCCGCCCCTGCCCTGCTCCATGAGTGGAGCAGCCCTACCCACCCTCCTGCCCGCAAAGGAAACATGGCACGATTACAGCAGGAAGTTATCATCATGTGATGATTGTTCCTCTTCTTGCACTGCTTGAAACTAGTGGGGCAACGCTCTTCCGCCACAGCAGATGAGCTGCCACTGGGGGTGCGTCATCTACAGGTGCTAGGCCTGGGCGACTCAACCCCCGGACCTCCTCCGCTACGCGTCCCACCTTCTCCTTACCTGGACATTGACACCGTGGCGCAATCCGCTGCACTCTCTCCAAATCTGTGACTCAGCCAGCAGGAGTCTCAGCCAGGTGAGATTTCACAAGCCTGGGTAAAGCAGTCGCCGCCAAGTCCGCTGGTGAACCTCCCGATGCAGTTGATGCAGCAGGGCCCCCTTGGGCATGAAGTTGCAGCGCTCCTGCCACAGAAGTTCGGCGCAGCCCAGGGGCCTCACCCTCCACAGCGTCCGGCCAACGCAACATCATCCGGCCTGTGATGCAGAGAGGTGCCGCCCACCCTTGGTAATACCCTCCTTGCACCCCTGTGTAGTAGTGGATCGTAGTATGCGATTCAGACCTCCCTACGTTGGTGTGCAGGTGCCCCTCTACCATTCACAGCTCCAAGTGCCGCAAGGCGGTCTTCTCACACAGGTCAGCAACGTGTCTCCATGCGACCGGCTAGACTTCACCACCAGGTACGGGCGATTGCCACGCCTCAATGTCTACCGCTAAGGCTCATCGACTCCACAGCTCCTCCGCATCCCGCTACAGGCTCCAGGCGCAGGTCCAGCGAGGCATCCAGGCTCCAGGCGCAGGTCCAGCGAGGCATCCAGGCTCCAGGCGCAGGTCCAGCGAGGCATCCAGGTTTCAGGCGCAGGTCCAGCGAGGCATCCAGGCTCTAGGCACAGGTCCAGCGAGGCATCCAGGCTCCAGGCGCAGGTCCAGCGAGGCATCCAGGCTCCAGGCGCAGGTCCAGAGAGGCATCCAGGTTCTCATCTTGGTCATCCTGGATGTTGGGTGGCTTGAGGGGGTTGTTGATGTGTGCTGCACTTAGCCCTGGCTGCTCCATTCTGCATTTCATTGCTTTTTTTGCCTATTTTCTATTGGAGGTCGACTGATAGGCTATTTTTTCCATTAGAGGCAAAAAAAACTCACGTTGGGCTGACTAACGTGCGTTTTTTTGCCGCTAATGGGCCTTTCGTTGGTTTTCGCCCATTAACGCAGGAATTCCTATCGCCATCGCGCTAATGTTAGCGGCAGTTTTCGCCGCCGATCCCTGAAGCTATCGCCATGTAGCGACGGCTTGTAAATACGTCGCTAACGTGGCGATAGTTTGCGGCGGTACGCGGCGATAAAAAAAATGCTGCTAACTTACGTTAGCGATATTTTTCACCAATTCTTGTACATATCCCCTTAATGTTTTACAAATTAAGCACTGATGCTAATAGTGCATTTCACACATTCCGTACAGAATGTTTTAATGGAGAAGGGGGGAACAAAAAGCAAAATGTTGGCATATTGCAGCACAAGCTTTAGGCCAAGTTATTGGCTCTCTGGCAATCTCTTGTCTTCAAAGAATCGCCCAACATTCCAAAGCTCTAACCGGAGATATTGAACTTGAATTGAGATATGACTTTAAACATTTAATCAGATTTAGAATGTGGTTTCATGGCATTTAATACAAGGAATGGCAGTGAAGGAAGCATTTTTCGCGCATACTTTGTATGATTTATTTACTTCCTGCAAAAAAGAGCGCATTTCATATTGTTTAATGTAGTTCTCAAAAGCCATATGGGTTAATCATGGAAAGTGGCCAGTGAGCTGAAAAATGCCATATTATTTGTTCTGATTTTATGCCCTGTTAAATACAATGGCGTGCCTCTGCTCTCATGCATATGCAACAGCTAACACAATTCACTGGAATCCGGTAAACAATTTATTATTCAATGTAATACGTAATTCTAATCTAACACTGTACACATAGTAGAAATTTGAGCTGTGTTCCAGCTGGTGGGCAGGTGACAAAATAAACTCGAAAATCAAGCTATTAATTATATGTTCAGCGAGACGTGTGTGTTCAAAATGCATCTGCAACTTTTCTGGTCTCCTGAACATGCTCCCAATTTCAGGAAAAAGCTGTTCAATTTAAAATGTAGTTATGGATTGGAGTGCACAAGGAAAAACCTAATTTGTATTCGCACGGCCATGCCATGCTCCAATTCTATGCAAACATTTACTGTTTACCACTGTGTGGGGGAGATGTGGTCTAGTGCTGTATCTCTGCCTGCGGATACCCCAGACCTGGGACAGTTTACATGAACTTTGCACTGGTGCAAAAATGGAGCAGTTGTTCATTTACAATGTTTCTGTGTTCGTATATTAGGAAAAAAGCTCAAATATATATTTCAGAACGATTTATGCATGAAGACGAGAAATGGAGCAAACTCACTTTACTCCATATTTGCTGTATTTGCGATGTACAGAATTAAACCAATTAATTTCTCTATTTTTGAAACATAGAAGATGAAACAAAAAAAAAAACTAGGGGGCATATCAGCAACAACCGGCGATAATTATCGCTAAGCGCACTTAGCGCTAGGATAATTATCGCCGGATGTTATCGCTGAGATAGCGCGCTATCAGCGACGCTTATCTCAAAAGCGATAAAAATACCAGCGATAGTGGGAAATCGCCGTTGTAGCAGGAACATCGCTGGATTTCCAGCGATGTTCCCTGCAAACGGCGATAATCTTGCTGATACGACCCTGTGGTCGTATCAGCATAATCCCCCCTATGTTAAGCATAGGTAGTCAGGATTTTAGCAGACATTAGTTTTTGGCGAAAACCGCCATTTTCGCCAAAATCTAACGTGTGCTAAAATCCTGTGGGCTGCCTTGTAAATATCGCGATGTGAACATCAGCGATATTTTACAAGGTAGTCCATCCGGGTACGCTCAGTGACGCTTCACTTTGCATCTCATTAGAGATGCAAAGGAGGCGTTGGGAAAAGGGTGCTAACATGCGATTATGCATGTTAGCACCCTCTTGCTAATAGGGCGATAGTTTTATCTCTGCTTTTTTGGCTTTTTAAGCCAAACAAGCGGAGATAAAGCCCTTGTTAATATGCCCCTAGATTTCCCGAAACATAAACAGCAAAGGCAGCATTAATAGTGCAAAATCATTTTTTATGTTCGTAACCAAAGTTTTTTCGTGTCCGTTTATTTGCTAAACAATTATTACTACATAAAGTGCTTTCTAAGCGAAGTTTGTACTATTTGTTTATTTCCCCTTTTTTACCATGACAATGTTCATGTAACATGGCTTCGAGAATGTAATTGCCCCATTAACTATTATGCAAATAGTGCATCAAAGGTTTAACAGAGTTATTTGCTGTATTGTTTGTAGCTGGTATCTGGCTTACCAACATTACCACTTTCTGTAATCATGGGAAAATTAAGATAGTTGTACCAAATTACAACAAAATCCCCTAAAATGACAATTCATTTTCTTTGTATCAAGAAAGCAGCCCCAATAAGACAATACACCTGTCATTTATCGTTAGCCACCCTTTATAGTAACTCACTTCATTATGTGAATCAAGCACGTTCAGGTTTTTTCTTAAAGGAAAAATGTATCAAGAAATCAAACACAATGTAATGTTAATATTAAATAGCATTTCATTTTTTAATGTACTTTTGTTGTATATTGGCCAATTTTCCATCGATCCAATTGTCATTGTGGTTTTTTTCCAATAGAGCTTAATTTGAGCCGATCAGCGGAACTTATTTTTCCTCACTAGATTTTGATCTGGAGCAAGAGAGATAAAAACATACCAGGGGAAAACAAGGAAGAGAAAGGTAGAAAAACCAATGACAAACAGGGAAATGAAAAAGGACCTGCAAGAAAGAGAAAAAGAGGCAGGGAGTATCTGGTGGTGGATGAAAGAGGCATGTGGTAGAATCAAGACTGTGCAGCCTTTGTATTCCGCACCCCAACCTTAGATAGCGCTGTCTGTGGGCTTCTGAGCAAAATGTTGGCCTGTCACTTACTCTGGTGCCTGGGGCACGCTTTGACATGTAAAAAGCTATTATTTCAAAGCCACTCTTCACTTGATCAGCCTTTGCCCTAAGTGCTAATTGACTTTATTACTAGGGGTGGGCAATATATTCCGCTCCGCCGGCAGAATTGGCGGAATATTGGTCACTCCGTGTTATGCTTGTAGCACGGAGTTCCGGCAAAATTCCATCAACTGCTGCGTGGCAGAGTTTTTTTTAGCACGCGGCTTGAAAACAGTAAGTTGGCAAGCACAAGCGAGATTTGGCGACCCCTAGTGGGATTTTCAGTTGCTAGGAGGGGAACCCTGCGAGATTTCTCCAACAATGGCAGTCGTGGCCGTTCACGGTCAGAAAGCTGCTGCTCGAAATGAACATCTGCTCGTGGGGCAGCAAAATCAACTCGAGACGCCGTGCCCTCTAGCGTACCGTGTGGTGCAATTTGTGCTGCTTTTTCAGTGCAGGACAAGCTCCCGGAGCTAATTCACAGCGTGAGCAGCGTGACATGCCTATTTCTGCCCATTTGCAGTATTCCACTAATCTCTCTGAGTTTTTTTGTAACTCTGTGAAATTCCGCGGAATGAAGCTCCTCGAGTTCCACCAAGGCCTATTTTTTTTTTTTATCTCCTGCTGAGCTGGGTTTGTTAATTTTTGCTCACCTGACTGGCAATTGAGGGGGCAGCAGTTTTGATGGATGAGGAATCATGTCATGGTGTACTTTGTTTATTCAAAAACAAGAACAAAAAAACGACAGGCACTGTTCTCAAAGTCATTCTTTGGATCCTACCACAATGATGCCCAATACCAAAGCTGCCTAGTCTTGATTCCACCTCATGACTCTTTCTTCCACCACCTTCCTGTCTCTTTATTTCACTCTTGCAGGTTCTTTTTCCATCCTTGCTCTTATCCTTACTCTGTTTTCCGGACTTTCTCTTCCTCCTTCTTTCTGCTTGCTCTGCCTTTCTCATTCTGGCTTGGGGTAAAATTCAAATCATGAAAAATAAATTCCGGTCCCTGAAGGTGAGTGCGAATAGCAACTATCAGTAAAATTAAGCACTGCACTGGAATTAATCCTATTTTAGACAACAAATCTAGTTTTACCATCTCGCTATGTGTTGGTAGGATACCACATTTTCAGTTTTGCTCATTAATGTTACCAATAATTGCCATGACATGCATTGACTCCAAGTGGTTCAATTGAAGACACCAAAGGACAAATTTACAAAGGGCTTCTGTTGCAAGGCGACGCACACCCTTAACTGGGATTTACAAGACCACGCAAAGTCACCTTGCGTGGCTCTGCGTGGTTTAGTAAATCCAAGGGAACACAAGGCAGTGCATTTCGTTGCCGTGTGTTACCTTGCAGCAGGGAGGTGTTCCATGGGTGGAATGTGTTTGTTCTCATGCATCCACCCATGCATTTTGCTGCATTCCAAGATTTACAAAGAGTTGTAAACCTGAGAATGCGTCAAAATTGTATGCCTCCTAGACCCAGGCATAACGAGGAGAAATAGCTTTAGTTTTCCTCATTACTTCCTCAATAATTCCTTTTTCTATGTGTGATGCATTGCGCATCACACATAGACAAAGGAAAATGCCTCTAAGGATTGTTTTTTTGCAGGAAGGGCCTTCCTGCACAAAAACAATCCTGCCTGTAACACAGACACCCTTGCACTATGATGCAACGGTGCCTCCGTTGGCGTGAGACAGCAAACATGCGCCATATCTTTGTAAATATGGCGCATTTCCAATGTCTCCTTTTCACTCAACCCAGCACAGCAAGTTGCCTTGCTGCACTGCTTTAGGTGAGATGTTAGTAAATCTGCCCCCAGATTACACAAGTGGCTGTCATATGAAAGACTAGACCTGGAATTATAGGCCTCGATTCGCAAATGGTTTTGCATACCTAAGTGCAACATAGGGTTGCAAAATTGGTTTGGACTAGTAGAAGATTCCAAATGGAAAGTAAATTTCAGAATGTGGAAATTCCACCAGTGTGTTGGAACATTCTCATGTGCAAATATATTTGTAGATATGGAATGATATGAGTCCACCTGCAGTAGATAGTCAGCATCCACAAATCGGTCATTTGTAGACATTCATCAACGATTTGCAGGTATTTCCCCAGACTAAAAGTGCATTCCAGTTTACTCTGGTCCAGGGGAGGAATGCTTGGTTTCCAGCCAGGGAATGGCGAATGAAATGTGAAGGAATGCCGGCAAAGTAATAGAAATATAAAGGCAGGGGTTTCTCCGTGCTCAATATCACTTTTCCTGTAAAGAAATAATTCCTAAACTGGCGTTATTTTCTCTAGCATAATGACCGCAAACTTGCTCATAATAATGCATAATTAGGTGAGTAGTGTAAACCAGCATTTAGCACTATTTTCTTAGAACCCAATGCACCCTCGCATCCAAAATGGGTAAGAGGATGCATTTTGAGATAAGAAAATAGCACTAAATCCTACAGGACACAAACAGCAGTAGCCAGCAGACGCTCGATCTCGCTTGGTTCTTTGTTCCTGTGCTCCTGCAGTAGGATTTTAGCCCCCAATTCCTCTTAAGTACACGAGCTGGCATAATCAGGTAATTTTGGAAATTTTGCATCACAAGAGTAATGTGTAATTACTGAAATTACTCCGATTACTGCAGTATAGTAAAAACATCGCCCAGGCCTAGTCATATTATAATTTGCCTCCAAAGCAGGCTGACCCACACCAGCACAAAATGCCAGACTGCTGTAATAGGTTTAGCATTACTTAAGGCACATTTATGACCTATGAGTCGTGAAGGGCAGAATCGCAGCCCGGGCCATGATGACATTTGGTAACATGATGAGATTGTGTACTGTGCTAGCATAGATTAAAATAAAGGGGGAACTCTATGCTAAATTTTGGCCCGAAATCCAACTCTATAATAAATATAGAACCAACCACAACAGTGACACGAAAACAAAGAGTTATAAATTGTGGGGCCTAGGTCAGATGTTAGGAGAGAAGAGTAAGCACAACTGTGAGGTTTGTGATGAGGCAAGAATGGATGCTTTGTGATGGTAAACTAGACAAGTCATAATCAACAGAGCTATTCAAATAAATCATGAACTAATGTTACAAGAACTACTAACCTGGCATGCGATGCGACTTTTCGGAGTTTAGGGAGCGAATATGCAGTATGTCATTTAGATTTTAAATAATCCGGTACCTCAGCCATGTAATAACAGTCACATCCAGGCTACTGGCTCACATATATAAGCGTAACATGCCATATAGGGGCTAAAAGTAGACTTTGTTGTAAAGAGGGAAACTGAAGTCAGTATGTTATGTTATGTTATGTTAGGAGGTCTTGTAAAGCGCGCAGCTGCCCCAGCAAAGGGGCGTCCCGGCGCTAATAGCAACAAAGGCAGCTAGCGGCAAGGGATACCTATCATAACTAAAGAGAAAAAACCAATAGGCTGTTACAAGCCACGGAGGCAGGCAGAAAGGGAGTAAACTGCAAGAAGGGCCTAAAGTGAAGGAAAAAGATGGGTCTTCAATGCCTTACGAAATGCCAGATAATTATCCATACTCCGGATATGTACAGGGAGGGCGTTCCAAAGTTTAGCTGCCAGTGAGCGAAAGGAGCGCCCACCGGCGCGGGCCCTCCTAACACAGGGAACAACCACCAAGTGTTGGCCCAACTAACGGAGATGGCGAGTGGGAGTGTAGGAGGAAAGCAGGCCCGCTAGAATGCCTGGGGAGGGGGAATTCAGGATCCTAAAAGCAAGGCAGAGGGACTTGAACTCCACACGTCTCGCCACTGGTAGCCAATGTAGCCGACGAATAGCACTGGAAGTGGAGCAGAATCTAGGTATATATGGCTCTTTTAAGTGAATGGGCGTGTTGCTGGTGGTTGCAGTTGTGTGAATGTATATTACTGAGTAAATGGGTTTGTGGATAGTGAGTGTGGACTTGGATGGAAGGATGCCAGTTGGCAGAACTATGCGGATTTCACACTCTCATCATGGGCATTGTGTGGCGAGTCCTTTCAAGCTGTAATTGGAGAGTAGGGTCTTCCAAAGATGTATCTGTGTACATGTTGAAATGCACTTCAGTTGAGCTCAGGCAAAATATATATCACTAGTCATGACTGCTGCAAGAATAATAGGTAATGGGAATTTATCCTCACCACCAACCACTTCATTCCACTTAACCTGTATGCTGTAAATCTGGTTTGGATTACATTTTTTATTACAAATTACAATTTAAAAATAGCATAGTATATGATATGTTGTACAGCAGAGGTTGGATAAGGACATACCGTATTAAAGAACAGGTCATATTTAAGAAGCAATTCAAATGCATATATCTTTCATGGCTGCTTTCCATATCTGTACTGGCGCCGTACTTGGCCTGCATAGAGGCAGCTGCCTTGGCAGAATGACAATTATGACAAGTTTGAAATTAAATTGTCTGGTCCTAAAATAGAGCACATTTGACTGTGTCTGCAACCACTACAAAGGTAACAAGCATTGGCAAAGCCAGTAGGTCTGGCACTGGCCGCTAGCCTTTTGGCTTTGGTAACTCTTATTTTGGTCTCTCATGGTTTTTGCAAAACTTTATTGTTGGGTAGGCTGCCAGGCCCTCATCAATTAAGAAAAAAATGGCGACAGGCAAAAATATTGTTTTGGTCTTTAAAAAACACACATTACCATAGTACTCCCCGAAGGAAACTTCTTTGTGTGGATGGGCTCCTTGTGAAACAGCTAGAGTGACATAGAAGTAATGGATGGAATGCTTGAATTAATTTCAACCACTGTTAATGACTCAGGCTGTCTCCCAGTCCATCGTTATCTTGCACATCATGGCCCCTCAGTGTGGACCCAGCCATATGCAATGGAGTTTTGACCCTGCTCCAATAGTAACAGTCCAGCCCCAACTGCCAGACAAGGACCACCCTGAAATGGAACACAAGCAACCTAAGATCGGTTTCAATCCTAATTTGCACGGGTCCAACATCTGGCCATACCCGTCCCACTTAGGGTGTCGCTCTGAAGTATACAAAGAAGAGATAGATGAAATGCTTGCATTAATCTCAGGCGCTGGTAATCATTCAGGCCACATCCCAGTCTATAGTTATTTTGCACACCATGCCACCTCAGTTTGGACCCAGCCATATGTAAATCAGTCTTGACCCTGCTCCAACAGGAACTGTCCAGCCCGAACTGCCAGACCAGGTCCTGCTTGAAACGGAACACAAGCAACTCAGGACTGCTTTCACCTTTATTAGGGCTCGTCAGTCAGGTATAGCTTAGTTCCATTGGCACAATGTGCGTACCACCATATGTGCATACCAATCCCACTTAAGGCCTCACACTGAACTATACTAAAAAGTGATGGATGGAATGATGGAATTCGTCTCAGCCACTGGTAATCACTCAGGCCACATCCCAGTTTATCCAATGTTTGAAGTGATTTGACCCATTGCCCCATAATGCATGCTGGAATGAGAGGAAATTAGTGGCAAAAATGGGAATGATTTGAAAACAGACTAATGGATTACATCTGGTAGAAAACCTCTATAACTATGCTATACTCATAATTTTAGTAAAATAAAAAGGTATTAGATAACACCACTTAAAAATGCCAATTGGCCTGGTGTTGTCTGTCAGCCTCTTGCCTTTACTAATGTTTTTTGTCATGTTTTTGTAAACCTTTATTGCAAATAGACAGGGTTGAAAAGACAGAGAGGCTTGCAAAGATAGACAGATAGTGATGGTTGCACATATGGCTATATAGTGATTCCTAGATAGATAGAAGAATAGCTGGATAGATAGATAAATTGATAGATGCATAGATAGATAGCTAGATAAGGTTGCCTTGGTAGGGTTATCTAGATAGATAGTAAAATAGAAAGATAGCTAGTTCTCCCTGCTCCCCTATCCAGCCAAAGTGATTGCGAAGGCCATCAACAAGCAACTCACAACCCACCTCAACCTTCACCATCTTCTAGACAACTCTCAATCAGTATTCAAAAAGAACCACAGTTCTGAAACAGCACGGCCACTGATAACTTTTGAATCACCCTGAACCGAGGAGAAACAGCAGCCCTCATCCTGCTGAACCTCTCTGCGGCCTTCAACACTGTCTCCCATAACACCTTCATCAGAAGACTCCACGAAATTGGCATACAAGGATCTGCTCTCATATGAATCTGTTCCTTCCTCACTGGAAGAACCCAAAGGGTCGGCAGGCTGCCACCCTTCACATTTACCAATGAGCAAGAAATTGATATGCATAGTCCCACAGGGACATTCCCTTAGCCCCACCCTTTTCAACATATACATGACACCGCTCGCCAACATCATCCCATCACAAGACATCATCATCATCTCCTACGCCGATGACACCAAACTCATCCTCTCTCTGACAGACAAAACAACCACAGTCAAAACTAACCTTACCAACTGCATGACCATGGTAGCAGACTGGATGCGAACCAACTACCTGCAGCTCAACTCCTACAAGACAGAAGTACCGGTCCAAAGCAACAAGACCTCCCCATGGGACTCCGCCCGGTTGCCGTTGGACCTACGACCAACACCCACACCCACAGGCTATGCAATAAATCTAGGGATCATCCTAGATGGCAATCTCAACAGGACGGCTCAAGTCAATGCAGTGTGCAGCTCCTGCTTCCACATCCTACGCATGCTGAGAAAAGTCTTCAAGTGGTTCCCTAAGAACCCCAGACAGACCATCACACAAGCACTCATTACCAGCAGACTGGACTAAGTCAAAACTCTGTGTGCCAGAATCGCCAAACAACTCCTACACAGACTTCAGACCATCCAGAACACCGCTGCAAGACTCATACTCAACCTCCCACGCCCCACCCACATCACACTGCACCTCAGGAAGCTTCACTGGCTCCCCTTTCGAGCACACATACAAAGCCCTACACAACACAAGACCAGATTACCTGAACAGCTGCATACACTTTCACCAACCCGCCAAACACCTACGCACTGCCTCACTCTGACTCATACATTCCCCACATCTGCAAAAGCAAAACTTGAGGTCGCTCATTCTCCTACATCTTACCCAATACATGAAAGGACCTCCCTCAACACATTAGAGCCTCCTCCTTGCTTCTTGAGTTCTGCAGGAAGCTGAAGACCTGGCTCTTCGTGTAAGCACCTTGGGGACCACAATTCTACACACCTGCCCAAGCATCTGGATACCCTCTTGGATGATTGGTGTGCTATACAAATCAATATTACACAAAATAACATAACAGATAGATAAATAGATGATAGACAGGTTGATAGACAGGTAGATAGACTAGTAGGAATACAGACAGGTTGACAGACAGGAAGACAGACAGGTAGATAGATAGACACACAGGTTGATAGACACGTAGATAAATAGACCGGTAGTTAGATGAGAAACAGGTAGACAGACAGGTAGGTAGGCAGGTAGATGGATAGGCAGATAGACAGATAAAACAGACAGAGATAGATAGACAGATAGATAGATAGATAGATAGATTTTATAATTGGACTGAACATCACAGTTGTAATTGATAATATATAATAGTTAAATGTCTATATGAGTACAACACACAAGAGCACAGAAAAACAAACTATAAAGCTATACAAGCAGGACACACAGACCAAATTGGTTTGAAAGTATAACTGTAGTCTTCAGATCAAATATATACCGGCATGACATACAGGACTTCAGGTATAAATCCACTTCATTGATTACATACTAAAAAGAGGATCATGTTTTAAAGAACAGGTTCAAATGGACACACTCTAGTATGCTGTGAAATTTCAGCAATCGGATAAACATAGGCCACGCTAAAAGGAATTTACAATAGCATTAGCAGGGTACAATAATTGATAAAGCTGGAATGTGCCCTGTGCTGACATGAAAAGTAAAATGAAGAGCTGGTAGAAAGTGTCCTGCTGTCACATCAGGCTCTAAACACAAAGGCAACACTAATGTGATAAATTAATAAAAACAAAAACACTGGCACTGAAGAGAACTAGCTTGTAGGAGGTGCTCCTTGTGAAAGAGCAA